>CM038673.1:767454012-768654012 GCA_021605145.1 Aegilops bicornis | reverse complement strand
ACTTAAAATGCCCGGTCCGCGAGGCATCATCTCATTAAAGGGAAATTTCGAGTGTTCCTCGAGCGCGGAAGATTGTGCGGCTGCCTTGACAGCCACACACTAAACCATCTTCACTGATCAAAGCACCTAAACGGGTCGTTCAGACCTCAGACATGGCTAGACGAGTCCGGTGTAAACATACAAGGGCTTACTAGCCGCATACCCCCGTACAAGGGTCTCCGCGCATGTACAACAAGAGACGATAAAGCTCAATTTTATTCATTTTTTGAATTATACTTTGTTTATTTAATATAACATATATTTTCGCACGATCTTTTTCAACTAAGTTCCTCTCTTTTACAGATGAACACCGTGCTACACCCGTCCGGATACGGCACAATGGAGACACAAAGCAGACGTGCAAGAGGGACCCGTTCCAAGGATTCTTTTCAGATTAAGACCCTGCGTAAACCTTTTTTACTGTCTCTTGTTCATACACATCCCCAAGTTTCGTGACATAACCGAGGAGGAGGCTGGCGTCTTGGCATGTGGCCACGTCAGAATTTTGCGCGTACCTGGACACCAGGGGCTCATTACCAAGGGCGTTGTTAAGCCTGTTTTCATAAAGACCGAATACCTTAGGGAGTGTTCGGCGTCGTGAGTTTGGCCTTATATGCATCAGCTCCGAATCATGTCTTTGGTAAAATGTTGGGTTTGCCCGGCTCCTGTGTTTTGCTGCCTTACGTTCCGCTCTATCGGCTAAAGCGGCACCAGGAGAACTCTTGTGATTGTGCCCCGTTCGCCAAAGCGAGCACCTCAAAGAGAGAAAGCCGAAAACCGACTGTCATGATATAGCGTGAGACTGGTCAACCACTCGATGACCCGCCGGAATCTTTAGGATTCCTCCGCATTAACGAAGGGCCGTGCGGCCAGCACACGCGCCCCGAATTCGGGCGAGCGCGGTGCCCCTAGGGGCTATATAGTAGCCCCACTGTCAAACTCCTATGGCTAAGTGAAAGTGATAAAGCATTATAGTCCGGTTGCCTAGTTCGTTGCGCTATCACCTCCTTTATAGGACCAAGACGTTGGATCAAGTGTGAAAATGCGCCTTCTGCGAACACCCCTGCATTATATGCGTGGGGGCTGAAGCCGACGACTGCCATCTTTCAGGTTATATATACATATACATTAACGGCCGCACAGGAGGTATTTTAATTCTTGCAGGCACAAGTATAAAAAGCTTTTATATTCCCTCAAAACATTGTTTTACAATAATACATGTTATTCGAACATAATATCCTTCGAGCACTGCGTCTCTATTAAACGAGCGCCCTGCAGAACTTCCTGAAAATAGTGCTCGGCAGGTACTCGGCTCTTGTCTGAATCTCGGGATGCAACAGCGGTGGCCTTCATCTCGGCCCAGTATGTCTTGACACGGGCAAGAGCCATCCGCGCACCCTCTATGCATGGTGATCTCTTCATTGCATTGATATGCGGCACCGCACCAAGCTAAAATAACTCTTCGGCTCAGGCCTTTCCGGCCACAGATGACTCACGACATACTTCATGGAGAGTCCGGATAACCTATTCAGCTCCGCCCACGCGGCCAAACGATCGGTTAATGGAAGTGGGTGCTCTGGATTGTGGAACTGCGACCAAAAAAGATTTTCCACTTCGTGATCCTTTTGATCCCAGAAGTGTTACGCGCGTCCGCAAAGCACTTCGCGCCAAGTCCAGATAAGGGTCCGCCGCACTCCACAGCCGGTCCAACGGAGCATATTTAGGATCCCTGAACTTCATCCACAGCATAAAGGGCTTTCCAGCCGCGATATCTCCGGCCTAACGTAGCTCCTCCTTCATAGCTCTCATCGCAGAGCGAGCATCCTTGGCCTTGGTAGTGGCCTTCTTCAGGTCCTTCTGTTCCGCCCGATCTTATTTTTCAAGAAGCTTGCAGTGGTCGGCAGCATCCTTCAATTTCACAGCCATCTCGGCCATTTCCTTCTTGCTTCGGCAGTGAGCAGCCTGTTCGGCTTTCAGCTCTTCAGCCACCTTTAAGGCAGCCGCATCACTTTTCTTGGCCTGCTACTTGGCTCGGGCGAGTTCCGCCTGAAGGTTCTCCACGGCAGCGGCACCATCTGCATCAAGCATACAGGTTGTAAGGTACGAGCATCAAACCCCCTTACCAGGTGTCTGCGGAGAAATTACATACCTTGTGACTCGTCAAGCCGCTTGTTGACAAGCGCGATGTCGGCATCTGCCACGTCAAGTTGCCGCTTTAGCTCGACAAATTCATCAGTCCGGCTAGCCACCGGACACTTCGCCACCTACATAGGAAAAGCGACACATCATACCTGGGATTATGATCCTCGGCGCGCCGTCATTTTTGACAACGCACCGAGTCTCAGGGGCTACTATCTATACAGGGCACATCTTTTATATGCTGAACTGTCAAAAGGTACATCATTTCGCGTACCTCAAAACCTGTCAGTAAACTCCTGACAGCTTCGTACAACCCGCTCTCCGTGGATGAAATCCTTTCAATCACCGTACCCATCAACGCACGGCGTTCTTCTGAGATAGATGCTCGCCCGAGCAGATCTTCAGCTCCTCCGACCGCGCACCGGACGGTGCCGGACTCGTCCGATGGCCTTTTTCGAAGGCCGGACACGGAGGGCCTTGGGGGGCCATACGACTGCCTTCCGGCCCTGCCGGATTCGGAGAAACCCTCCGTGACAACACCTCAGGGTCTCCCGCCTCGCACGGCGGTACGGCAGGGGGAGGCGTTCCACTCTCCTCATCTCCGGTCGAGGATCCCCTGAAGATGAGCTCTGCTTAGAAGGGCTGAGATCCGAACTACAAGGTACTTCCTCAGAAATAGAACAGGGATGTCTCTTATTTTAAAACTCCCCTCTCTACTTACGGCTCGCTGGAGGGCTGATCCCCTTGGGGGCACAGTGCAGCCGAGGCATCTCCCGGCACAGGACCCTCTGAAGAAGATTTCTTCCCCGCTTTGAGGCCATGGTCTCCGGGTCTTCAGAGGCGGTCCTCTTCTTCCCCTGGATGGAGGGATTCTCGATTCCTCCTTTCCTGACAGCCTCCTTCGGGGAGGCGGTAGCTTCCTTGTTCCCCCCTTCGCCTTCTTCCAAAGGCGCAACCTCCAGCATCCTGGTTAACACGGGATCCGACATGGTCTCAGGGAGGGGGGCCGAACAACTGATTAGCTTTGCTTTCGCTATCCACTCCTGTTTAAGGGACAACTCTTTTAAGGGCAATTTTATGATATGCGGATGGCGTGCCCGGGTAGAGGACTACTTACTTGAGTATCCGGGCGATTGCAGCTCAGACCTGCGTCCTCGGTCGAGTCCGGACACATTGCTTGTGATCCTAAGAACAATTTGTACATCTCCATGGGCGTTCCGCCCGTAAAATGTTGGAGAGCTCGTGGTCCCTCCGGATTAAACTCCCACAGGCGGAGGGGGTGACGTTTGAAGGGCAAGGTGCGGCGAATCAACATGACCTGCGTCACCGTGACCAGATTGATGTCTCTCTCTAGGAGATCTCGAATGCGGCCCTGCAACAAGGACACGTCCTTGGACGGCCCCCAGTTAAACCCTTTATTGACCCATGACGCTAGCTGTGGTGGGGGACCCGGGCGAAAGGCAGGTGGCGCCACCCACTTGGTGCCCCTGGGAGCTGTGATATAAAACCACTCTCGTTGCCATAAGCTGAGCTCCTCTTGAAAAGAGCCCTCGGGCCATGGAGCGTCAGCATTCTTGCTTATAACAGCGCCTTCGCACTCCGCGTGCTGCCCCTCGATCATCTTCGGCTCTACTTTGAAGGTCTTAAGCCACAATCTGAAGTGAGGAGTAATGCAGAGGAAGGCTTCGCACACGACGATGAACGATGAGATGTGGAGGATGGACTCCGGAGCCAAGTCGTGAAATTCCAGCCCATAATAAAACATGAGCCCCCTCACGAAGGGGTCCGTCGGGAAGCCTAGCCCCCGAAGGAAGTGAGACGCGAACACCACGCTCTCACCAGGCTTGGGAGTGGGAATAACATGCCCTTGAGCAGACAGCCTATGCGAGATTTTGCCGGTTAGATACCTGGCATCTCTTAGCTTTAGCACGTCTTCTTCCGTAACGGAGGAAGGCATCCACCAGCCTTGGAGGCCGGAGCCGGACATCATCGAAGGTCCGAAGCGCCTGAATCTGGAGCTTTGGGTGTTGGAACTCGAGGCGAGAGGCGGATTCGATTGAGATTGAAAGAAAGGAGTAGAGCCTTGGTCTCTTTATAAAGAGGTTGAATACCAAGAGCCATCCCGTGACCGCTTGGGACTCGCCTTCGATTGAGGAAATATACCAACGGGCATGATTGGGTTACCCACGCCCGTATTGATGAGAATCCCGAAATAAGGGGACACGATCTCTGCTTCGACAAGACATGCCAAGGAAACCGCCTCGCTAAACCCGCTGAGGTGGGACAGTAAAAACGATTCGAATAAAGGCTTGGCCGTGGTGTGATGTCATGCTGCGGAATACGTCAGCAGATTGGATATGTGTAAATATTATTCTCTCTGTGGTGGTATGTGGAACTTATTTTACAGAGTCGGACACTATCCTTGTGTTCAAAATCTTCTATGAAGTATTCGGAGGAGGAACCCGCCTTGCAATGCCGAAGACAATCTGCGCGCCGGACTCGTCGTCATTGAAGACTGGTTCAGGGGCTACTGAGGGAGTCCTGGATTAGGGGGTGTCCAGATGGCCGGACTCCTAGACTATGAAGATACAAGATTGAAGACTTCGTCCCGTGTCCGGATGGGACTTTCCTTGGCGTGGAAGGCAAGCTTGGCGTCACGGATATGTAGATCTCCTCCCACTGTAACCGACTCTGTAACCCTAGCCCTCTCGGTGTCTATATAAACCGGAGGGTTTTAGTCCGTGGGGACGAACAACAATCATACCATAGGCTAGCTTCTAGGGTTTAGCCTCTGATCTCGTGGTAGATCTACTCTTGTACTACCCATATCATCAATATTAATCAAGCAGGAGTAGGGTTTTACCTCCATCGAGAGGGCCCTAACCTGGGTAAAAACATCGTGTCCCTTGTCTCCTGTTACCATCCGCCTAGACGCACAGTTCGGGACCCCCTACCCGAGATCCGCCGGTTTTGACACCGACAGGGAGACTATCATTTGAAGCACAAGAGCAAGGAGTTCATCATCAACACACCATTTGTTACTTCTTGGAGAGTGGTGTCTCCTAGATTGGCTAGGTGTCACTTGGGAGCCTCCAACAAGATTGTGGAGTTGAACCAAGGAGTTTGTAAGGGCAAGGAGATCGCCTACTTCGTGAAGATCTACCGCTAGTGAGGCAAGTCCTTCGTGGGCGACGGCCATGGTGGGATAGACAAGGTTGCTTCTTCGTGGACCCTTCGTGGGTGGAGCCCTCCGTGGACTCACAAGAATTGTTACCCTTCGTGGGTTGAAGTCTCCATCAACGTGGATGTACGATAGCACCACCTATCGGAACCACGACAAAAACATCCGTGTCTCCAATTGCGTTTGAATCCTCCAAACCCTTCCCGTTACATTCTTGCAAGTTGCATGCTTTACTTTCCGCTGCTCATATACTCTTTGCATGCTTGCTTGTTATGTATTGAGATTGTTAAACTTGTTCCTAAACTCCACTTAAACTTAAAGAAGTTAAAAACTGCAACTTTCAGCACTTAGTGTCTAATCGCCCCCCTCTAGACACCTCTTCTCGATCCCTTTCAATTGGTATCAGAGCTTTGGTCTCCATTGCTTTGGTTTAAACACCATTGGAGAAAGATGGATGAGTTTACTATTGGGAGGCTTAGACATAGAGTGCCTATACTTGATGGAGAGTATTTTCATGAGTGAAAAAATGAGATGCTTGTGATTTTCAATCAATATCATTTGAACAAGTACATTGCTAGCCCTTGTGCACCTCATGTTGATCCTATGCATCCCACCCTTGATGAGTCAATTGACATGATCTGCAATCTTAGAACTGCCGAACTTATCATTAGAGGCTTGCCTAGAAACTTGATAGGATGTTTGCCTACTCTTTAGTGTGCCTACACCATATGGAAATTTCTTGAAGAACGTTTTCCAAATTATTCCTTGAAAAATCTAGATGAAATTCTCCATAAGTCTATTGCCTTGAGTAAGATGAATTCTAGTGATCCTATGTTTGGTGATTGTTTGTTTGAGCTTACAAACCTTATGCTTGCCAAAGGAGATGTTGGAATTATTAGTGATATTATTTCCGAAGCTATAAAAATTCATAAGCAAGATCATTGTCAAACTCACTCTAACGAATCACCCTCTCTAGGATTTGATCCACCACATGACGATGTTGAACATGGATACTATGATGAGGATGATGATAGTGACTTCGATCTTGATGATGCAATGAGACACTTTGGTCTTATGGCAAACCTTCGGGGATATATGGCAGGAGGAAAGGAATGGGTTCTTGATAGTGGATGTACCGATCACATGACCGGAGATAAAGACTTGTTTCGTGAGCTTGCTGAAAACGATGGTCCTCGAAAATATGTCACTTTCGGTGACAACTCCTAGGGTAAGGTGGTTGGCCTCGGTAAGGTGGCCATCTCACATGATAGCTCCATACAAAATGGCATGCTCGTTGAATCTCTTGGCTACAACTTACTTTCAGTATCTAGACTTGCTGATTTCGGTTTCAATGTCCTATTCTTGAAGTAGATTGCCAAGTGTTTCAGAGAGATAATCATAAAATGATCTTTACCGGTGTACGTAGAGGTGATCTATACATTTTTGATTTCACTAAAAAGGCTCAACCTAGAACTTGCTTTATTGCTAAATCCTCTAAAGGTTGGTTATGGCATAGAAGACTAGGTCATGCTGGCATGCGAAACCTTGACAAGCTTATTAAAGGAAACCATATCCTTGGCGTTAACGATGTCATATTTGATAAGGATAGACTTTGCAACGCTTGTCAGGCAGGTAAACAGGTGGGAGGAAGGCATCCCGTGAAGAACATCATGACCACAAGGAGGCCACTCGAGCTACTTCATATGGATCTCTTTGGTCCCAACGCTTACAAAAGTCTCGGTGGATATTCTTTTGGTCTAGTTATAGTTGATGATTTTTCAAGATTTACGTGGGTGTTCTTTCTCGATGATAAATCGCAGGTCCAAAAGATCTTCAAAAACTTCGCTAGTAAGGCCCAAAATCAATTTGAAGTGAAGATCAAGAAGGTTCCTAGCGACAACGGAACGGAGTTCAAGAACGCAAATGTGGACACCTTTCTTGGCGAAGAAGGGATTTCACACGAGTTCTCGGCTACGTACACACCTCAACAAAATGGAGTTTTTGAGAGGAAGAACCGGACGCTCATCGAAATGGCGAGAACGATGCTTGATGAGTACAAGACGCCGAAGCACTTTTGGGCGGAAGCGGTTGAGATAGCTTGTCATGCAACAAATCGCTTGTATCTTCACAAGCTACTCGGCAAGACGGCATACGAAGTTTCTCACGGTAACAAACCCCAAGTTGGATACTTTCGAGTATTCGGCTCAAAGTGCTACATTCTTGATAAGCATTGTCGTTCTAAATTTGCTCCTAAGTCTCATGAAGGTTTCCTACTTGGTTATGGCTCAGACTCTCACACATACCGTGTCTACAACAATGTCACCCGAAAGGTTGAAGAAACGGTAGATGTGAAGTTTGATGAATCTAACAGCTCGCAAGTAGAGCAATTGCCAATTGATGTAGGAGACAAAGACCCCTCGGAAGCAATTCAAGACTTGTCTATTGGCAAGATTCGTCCAACGGAGATGAAGGAGAGTACCTCGTCCGTCCAAGTGGAAGCTTCTACCTCACAACAAGGTGAACCAAGAGTTGATATGGAAGCATCCACAAGTGGGACACACCAAGATGAAGTAAACGAGGAAGTGCACCAAGATGAACGTCAACAACCTCCTTCTCCACCACGACAAGAGAACGACAACGCCAACAATGAAGAAGGCCAAGAAGAAGAACAAGATGAAGAAGATGTTCAACCAAGACCCAAGCAAAAGCTTTCACGAGTTCGAGCAAGAATCGCTAAAGACCATCCCGTCGAGCAAATCTACAATGATATCCAAACCGGGAGAATCACTCGCTCTAAAACTCGTTTAGCTAACTTTTGTGAACACTATTCATTCATCTCTAGCATTGAACCTATGAGGGTTGAAGAAGCATTGGAAGATCCGGATTGGATAAATGCCATGCACGAAGAGCTACACAACTTTGAGAGAAATCAAGTTTGGACATTGGTTGAGAAGCCTGACAACAACCACAACATCATCGGTACCAAATGGGTGTTTCGCAACAAGCAAGATGAAGATGGACAAGTAGTTCGCAACAAAAGCACGCCCACGCCCAAGGCTACACACAAGTCGAAGGTATGGACTATGGTGAGACTTATGCTCCCGTTGCTAGACTTGAGTCCATTCGCATCTTACTTGCCTATGCTAATCACCATGATATCACCTTGTACCAAATGGACATTAAAAGTGCTTTTATAAATGGTGAAATAGAGGAGTAAGTTTATGTTAAACAACCTCCCGGCTTTGTTAACCCTAAGAAACCTGATCATGTTTACAAACTTCACAAAGCTCTTTATGGTCTTAAACAAGCTCCTAGAGCGTGGTATAAATGCTTGACCAAGTTCCTTATTGAAAAAGGCTTTGAAATTGGAAAAATTGATTCTACTCTTTTTACTAAAAGGGTCAATGGAGATCTATTTGTATGCCAAATTTATGTTGATGATATTATATTTGGTTCTACTAACCCTCATTTTAGTGAAAAGTTTGGGAAGCTAATGTCGGAGAAGTTTGAGATGTCTATGATGAGTGAACTCAAATTCTTTCTTGGTTTGCAAATCAAGCAAACTAAGGAAGGTACCTTTGTCTCTCAAACAAAATACACCAAGGTCTTATTCAAGAAGTTCAATATGCAAGAATGCAAAGGTATGACTACACCCATGCCTACTAGTGGACATCTTGATTTGACCAAAGATGGTGAACCGGTCAATCGAAAGGTTTATCGCTCTATGATTGGTTCATTGTTATATCTATGTGCTTCACATCCCGATATCATGCTAAGTGTGTGCATGTGTGCACGATATCAAGCTGCTCCTAAAGAATGTCATCTTAAGGCCGTGAAAAGGATAGTGAGATACTTAATCCATACACCAAATTTTGGCATTTGGTATCCTAAGAGGGCCTCTTTCGATCTTGTTGGCTACTCCGACTCGGACTATGCCGGTGACAAGGTTGATAGAAAGTCCACTTCGGGTACTTGTCAATTTCTTGGCAAATCTCTTGTGTCTTGGTCTTCCAAGAAACAAAACTCGGTATCCTTATCCACCGCCGAAGCGGAATACATTGCCGCTGGTTCATGTTGTGCTCAATTACTTTGGATGAACCAAACTCTTAAATATTATGGGATATATGTGAAACATGTTCCATTACTTTGTGACAATGAAAGTGCTATCAAGATTGCTCACAATCCCGTGCAACACTCTCGAACTAAGCATATTGAAGTTCGTCATTATTTCATTCGAGATCATGTTGCTAAGGGTTACATTAATCTTAAGCATGTTCACACCGAAAAGCAATTAGCGGATATATCACTAAACCACTTGATGAGAAAGTGTTTTGCAGGTTAAGAGGTGAATTGAACATCATTGATGCTTCAAACTTGGAGTAGGAACTCCATTGGATACATGCAAGGCATGAACTTATGACTAATCCTTGATATTTCTCTTATGTTGATAATCTTATATCTTGGATATATTTGCAACTTGCATGTTATCTAACCCTTGTAGGTACTTGGATGAATCTAAGTCTATGAGATTGCAACTCACTCACATCTTGAGCAATCTCTACATCTCCAAGTCTCTACACAATGGTGGTTGAAGACAAGGAAGCTGAAACCATTCAAACATATCCTTTGACAAATTCTATGTTGAGTTTCATGATTGTCATTTTGGATACACACGTGCTCTTCCTTGCAAGAACTAACCCATGTAGGTAGATGAACTCAAATTCCATGTGGTGCTCCCAACTCCTGATGAGCTACATCAACCTTGAGCAACCCACACAAGTTCAACTACATGATCACGATCAACACCACCACCCAAGGTATGTCATTCCATCTTAGAGAAGCTTTACTCCAAGACATGAGTCAAAGCAACTCGACAAGATGTGAATACATCAAGATGCTTAAACAAAAAATGGTAACCCCATTTGAGCTTAAACGATGAGTATGACCTATGATCAAGTGATCTCACTTGACTCCTAAGTCAATATACTCTAACATAGGTGACTTCATCGCCGACCATCTCTAGATGAAGTTCTCTTGTGTTCTTTTTTTTGTGCTCTTGCATTTGTCTCATGCATATTTTTTCCCCTTTCAAAAAAAACTTCATCTAGATTTCTTTTCTTTTCTATTTGTCCTGCATTCCCTGCATCCAATTCATTGCAAATCTTTCAGTTAATTCCTTGCAAATCCTTGTGAGATCTTAGTTGTCTAGTGAGCTGAGGTGACAAGTGTTTTCTCTGTGATGAACACGGTCACGCCGGTTTCTTGTCTTCGGTCTAACCGAAATCATTCGGTGCAACCGAAGCATACCACTCGGTGCCACCGATTTCACTACAGGAAAAACATTTTGCCACTTATTCCTGCATTACTTTTGATCCAGCTCGACTCCATGAATCTTGTCCTCTACAAGCATCACATTTTTATCAGTGCTTTATGCTTTGACTCAAGGACCAAACCCATTCATGAAAAATTCCAGAAGGCCCTTCTTGAAAATTGATGTCAAAGGGGGAGAGAGAGATCACATCAAAGCCTTATCACTTCAACAGGGGGAGAAAGATATCTCCAGGGGGAGAGAATACTCAAGGATCCCAGATGCTTGGTGTTCAAGAGGAGAGATGCCACATGTCTTCTTGAGGGGAAAGACATGTTCATATGTGCTTATTTGCATTAGCTCTGTTCATTTGTTTCTTTGAGCTCTGATTACGCATTTTGCTCTGCTCCCTATCTTCTCCCAAAGATCCCATGCTAGATTCAGGGGAGCAAGACATCTAAGGGAAAGAAATTCTTTAAATTCATTGCACATCTTTACCTTTGGGGACATGTCTATATTCAATGTGGTACTTAGTACTCACTCTCTACATGTCATCCCAGTCTTGGTACTCTTGTGGTTTCTTTTGTTTGCTCTGGCTAGTAGGTGTATCTGTGTTATCTAACCTTGTTTACGCAGGTTCATTCCATCCTAAGCCAATTCAAGACCACAAGGTAAGTATATGCATCACATTCATGTGTATGAGGAATTCTGGCTGATGTACATACTGTTTGCAAGAAGGACTATCATTTGAAGCACAAGAGCAAGGAGTTCATCATCAACACACCATTTGTTACTTCTTGGAGAGTGGTGTCTCCTAGATTGGCTAGGTGTCACTTGGGAGCCTCCAAAAAGATTGTGGAGTTGAACCAAGGAGTTTGTAAGGGCAAGGAGATCGCCTACTTCGTGAAGATCTACCGCTAGTGAGGCAAGTCCTTCATGGCGGCGGCCATGGTGGGATAGACAAGGTTGCTAACCCATTGGACCCTTCATGGGTGGATCCCTCCGTGGACTCACAAGAACTGCTACCCTTCGTGGGTTGAAGTCTCCATCAACGTGGATGTACGATAGCACCACCTATCGGAACCACGACAAAAACATCCGTGTCTCCAATTGTGTTTGAATCCTCCAAACCCTTCCCTTTACATTCTTGCAAGTTGCATGCTTTACTTTCCCTGCTCATATAGTCTTTGCATGCTTGCTTGTTATGTATTGAGATTTTTAAACTTGTGCCTAAACTCCACTTAAACTTAAAGAAGTTAAAAACTATAACTTTCGGCACTTAGTGTCTAATCACCCCCCTCTAGACACCTCTTCTCGATCCCTGTCACTAGCTGAGCCGAAATTGCTTCTGCCGCCACCGCGCAGGATGTGGCCGGCCTGGCGCCACCCACTTATGCCACCACCGCCATCTTGAGCCTCCGCTCCAGATCATCCATGCCCATCGAGCGCTGCACGATGCACACCTCCGCCGGCGCCTCCAAGAAGGCAGCACCGACTACCTCAGGGGGAAAGCTGGGCACAACTGGCGAGATGCGCGCCTGCGGTGCGCTCTGCCTAGGCTCCAACAGCCTCTCCCCGAGGGGTGGCGACTGCCTCGGTGACGGCTCCCGCCTGGCAACCTTGGCAATCACCGCTCGCCGGAGCTCCTCCTCTGACATGGGGCTGCGCGGTAGGGTGCACTGCGATGAGACGTGCCCGGCGTAGCCGCAGCAGATGCAGAGGGGGTCGTTGTTGCAGTCTTGTCTCCTGTGCCCATCTTGGAAGCATCTGAAATAGAGCCCGTAGAGGTCCGGCGAGATCTGTCTTCTCTCTGATGAAGTGGGGAAGTCCGCACGGGTCTGGCCGCCCGCACCATGTTGGCGACACAGAGCCCGGCGACGCCGCCACATAGCCTTGAGGGACGGCCCCGACCTGATCCAACCTTGCTCCGGGGCCGCCACCACTGCCGCAGCAGCCGTGCCCGCAGACGATGAGCATGCAGAACCGGCCGAGGCCGAAAGCCCAAACCCCGACACGACCGGCCTCTCCCTCGGAAAGGTGGAGGAAACCGACGGCGGGCTGCGCGATCCATCAGCCATGGGGGCAGGGAGGCACCGGAGCTGGAGCGCCGGCGAGGACGAGGACAGAGTGTACGCCGGGGCCGGAGTGGCCACCGGCGGGGGCAAGGGGGTGGACATCGGGGCCGGAGTGCCGCCGGTGGGGGGAAGGAGAGGCTAGGGGAGCGGAGTGGCTAGGGGGCTAGGGGGCTGAAATCAAGGAGATCAATGCCTGAAGGCCATTCTTGCTTTTGTCAACGTCGACGGATCAAATGGGTTGCCACTGTTGACTATGATGGTAGCTCCTCTACTCTACTGCAACATACGGTGTTTGGTGGTAGGTTAGAGGGTTCGGTCGTCTAAACTTGTCACTGAAGATCAAAACAGTGATTTTTCCCTGACCATAGAATAGGACGGGTTTCGAAACTCAGGGGACAATTTATAAGAAATACTGAAACTCAGGGGATTATAATTTGGTGGGGCTTCCAATACCTCAAAAAAGGCTTTGCCGATGCTTCTCTCATGAATGCTATCGATCTGAGCATTTTACCCTTGTTGAAACTTGGTGGCCTGGTCTCTGTAGGTGCCGCTTCCCCCCTCCCCTTACTGCTTTTGCCGCATCCGCCCCACTTTAGAGCCGCCGCCCGATTCGAGCACCGTTGCGCCACCCCGCCTCAGTTGAAGCTCCCCCGCCGCCCGAATCCGAGCTCTGCCGGCCTGCCTAGCCGCAGTTGTTGAAGTTTTGTCGCCGTCGCGTTTCGAGCTCCGCCGCCCGCCCGCCCCGCTCCTTGTTCGGTTTGAAGCTCGGCTGCCCAATTCGAGCTCTCCTGTTGGCGCCCGTCTCCTTGCTCGGCCGGCAGCGCCCAGCCACGCCGCCGCCATGCCGCCCGTGAAAGTGTCGAAGAGCTAGACTGGCTTCTTAGGGGTGCGAAAGAAGCTGTCCGGGAACTTCGGCGTGGAGTTATAGTGCGGTGGCTATCACTATTAGATCGGCATGTTTGACTCTGTCGACATTGTCACGTGGCATTTCGGCCGGCCGAGGCGCGATATGAACTTCCCGGAGATTAAGATTCAGGCGGACACGGAGCTATTCGGGCTGAAGAATAACAACATTCGACGGATGGACAAGAAGAAGCATTCGGAGTATGTCCAGACCGAGCACGAGTAGAAGAAGGTGGTGTGGAAGGAGGAGGATGCTGCCCCCTCCACAGCGATCCACGCCGAGTTTGACTTGTCAGACTGGGATGACAAGGAGAAGGAGGACGACGAGTGGGACGACCCCATCAAGGAGGAGTTCTGGGAGCAGTTCAAGAGCGACGACGAGTAGGCTCGGAGTAGTAGTATTAGTTTGATGGATGTACAAGTTTGAACTATGTTTAAGAACTATGTTTGCTTCAAATGAACTTGCCGTTTAAATTTATGTGGAAATGATGTAGAAGTTGAACTAGTTTTACATCTTCAAATAAATCATCCATTTGAGTAGTTTTACATCACCAAATATACATCATGTCTTAAAGTTGGGACTTTTTAAAAGCTGTCAAAAACACTTTTTGATGATGTAAATTATACAATTATACATGACCTGCTTTTACATCTCCAAATATACATCTTCTATTGAAAATGCTCTAATACTCCAAATGCCCATTCCGAAAACATACTACCTCCGCCTCAAGTGTCAAAAAACATCCTACATTTTGAGACGGGGGGATTTGAATGTGCAGTAGGACAAGAAGATTGCAGAGAGGACCCTCCTAGAACACAAGGCGATGATGTTGCTATACTTAGGTTGTTGCTTCGCTAATGAATGATGATTGTGTTCGATCTGTAAACCATGCAAATTGGCGGAAGTGTCGCTTCATATCTCGAGCTCAAATGCTCCTGCTATGGACAATAAAAGTCAGATTTTTAAACAACGAACATTGCTTAGTTTTCTGTATGTGCTCGTGGAGGTTTAGGAAAAAATCAGCACCTCAAAATGCTTTTAAAACTATTCTTTTTGGAGCATCGATTTAGTTTTTGACAGAGCGTTAGGAGTGCTATTTTTTCATGAAGTTTGCGAGTATGTAGAATATTCACCGATGTTTGCTGCCAAAAAAATCAGGTATTTTTTTAATATTTCTGTACTATTTGTTGTTGGTCTAAGTCCCTCCACATGGAGGTGTGTTGGTAGCCCAACATCAGCCCATAAGTCCAACACATGCCAGCCTTTGATCTTCGCTGCATCCAACGGTTGAGAGTGCTTCCAAGGGAAGTGAAGCAAGGAGAAAACTCTAGCCACTCCACCCCTGCTGGTGGTGGCTGCCATTTCATGAGAGTGAGAGTGAGCACACAACAGAAAACACAACCTGAGAAAGATGATGAAGAAGAAGAAACAGAGGTTCTGTCCAGATTAACTGCATCTGACTAGACAGTGTTCAAGCTGGTGATTGGAGGCTCAAACGTGCTTGGATCGACCCCAAACTTGGTGAGCTCATTCCTTACTTTGAGTACTTCGATCTGGTTAGCTAGTTTGAGGATTGGGTCAGTGGAGCATGCTACCGCTTGAGCACTGCGTTGGTTTTCCCTTGAAGAGGAAAGGGTGATGCAGCAAAGTAGCGTAAGTATTTCCCTCAGTTTTTGAGAACCAAGGTATCAATCCAGTAGGAGGCCACGCACGAGTCTCTTGCACCTACACAAACAAATAAATCCTCGCAACCAACACAATAAATGGGTTGTCAATCCCTTCACGGTCACTTATGAGAGTGAGATCTGATAGATATGATAAGATAATATTTTTGGTATTTTTATGATAAAGATGCAAAGTAAATAAAATAACATAAAAACGGCGCCAGAAATAGCTTGTTGTCGGGAGATTAATATGATGGAAAATAGACCCGGGGGCCATAGGTTTCACTAGTGGCTTCTCTCAAGAGCATAAGTATTACGGTGGGTGAGCAAATTACTGTTGAGTAATTGACAGAATTGAGCATAGTTATGAGAATATCTAGGTATGATCATGTATATAGGCATAACGTCCGAGACAAGTAGACCGACTCCTGCCTGCATCCACTACTATTACTCCACACATCGAGCGCTATCCAGCATGCATCTAGAGTATTAAGTTCATAAGATCAGAATAACGCTTTAAGCAGGATGACATGATGTAGAGGGATAAACTCATGCAATATGATATAAACCCCATCTTGTTATCCTCGATGGCAACAATACAATACGTGCCTTGCTGCCCCTATTGTCACTGGGAAAGGACACCGCAAGATTGAACCCAAAGCTAAACACTTCTCCCATTGCAAGAAACATCAATCTAGTACGCGAAACCAAACTGATAATTCAAAGAGACTTGCAAAGATAACCAATCATACATAAAAGAATCCAGAGAAGATTCAAATATTGTTCATAGATAAACTTGATCATAAACCCACAATTCATCGGTCTCAACAAACACACCGCAAAAAAAGATTACATCAAATAGATCTCCACGAGAGAGGGAGAACATTGTATTGAGATCCAAAAGAGAGAAGAAGCCATCTAGCTAATAACTATGGACCCGAAGGTCTGAGGTAAACTACTCACACATCATCGGAGAGGCTATGGTGTTGATGTAGAAGCCCTCCGTGATCGATGACCTCCCGTGGAGCTCCTAACAGGCCCCAAGATGGGGTCTCACGGGTATAGAAGATTGCGGCGGTGTAATTAGGTTTTTGGCTCCGTATCTGGTAGTTTGGGGGTACGTAGGTATATATAGGAGGAAGGAGTACGTCGGTGGAGCAACAGGGGGCCCACGAGGGTGGAGGTCGCGCCCAGGGGGGTAGGCGCCCCCCTACCTCGTGCCCTCCTGGTTGATGTCTTGACGTAGGGTCCAAGTCCTCTGGATCACGTTCGTTCTGAAAATCACGTTCCCGAAGGTTTCATTCCGTTTGGACTCCATTTGATATTCTTTTTTTGCGAAACTCTGAAATAGGCAAAAAACAACAATTCTGGGCTGGGCCTCCGGTTAATAGGTTAGTCCCAAAAATAATATAAAAGTGTATAATAAAGCCCAATAATGTCCAAAACAGAATATAATATAGCATGGAACAATCGAAAATTATAGATACGTTGGAGACGTATCAAGCATCTAAGCTTAATTCCTGCTCGTCCTCGAGTAGGTAAATGATAAAACAGAATTTTTGATGTGGAATGCTACTTGGCATAACTTCAATGTAATTCTTCTTAATTGTGGTATGAATATTCAGATCCGAAAGATTCAAGATAAAAGTTCAATATTGACATAATAATAATAATAGTTCAAGCATACTAACTAAGCAATTATGTCCTCTCAAAATAACATGGCCAAAGAAAGTTCATCCCTACAAAATCATATAGTTTAGTCATGCTCCATTTTCGTCACACAAGAATGCTCTCATCATGCACAACTCCAATGACAAGCCAAGCAATTGTTTCATACTTTAGTAATCTCAAACTTTTTCAACCTTCATGCAATACATGAGCGTGAGCCATTGATATAGCACTATGGGTGGAATAGAATATAATGATGGGGGTTATGCGTAGAAGACAAAAAAGGGAGAAAGTCTCACATCAACAAGGCTAATCAATGAGCTATGGAGATGCCCATCAATTGATGTTAATGCAAGGAGTAGGGATTGCCATGCAACAGATGCACTAGAGCTATAAATATATGAAAGCTCAACAAAAGAAACAAAGTGGGTGTGCATCCAACTTGCTTGCTCACGAAGACCTAGGGCATTTGAGGAAGCCCATTGTTGGAATATAAAAGCCAAGTTCTAAAATGAAAGTTCTCACTAGTATATGAAAGTGACAAAACAAAAGATTCTCTATCATGAAGATTATGGTGCTACTTTGAAGCACAAGTGTGGTAAAAGGATAGTAACATTGTCCCTTCTCTATTTTTCTCTCATTTTTTGGGCCTTCTCTTTTTTTTATGGCCTTTCTCTTTTTTTCCTCACTTGGGACAATGCTCTAGAAAATGATGACCATCACACTTCTATTTATTTACAACTCAATGATTACAACTCGATACTAGAACAAAGTATAATCTATATGAATGCCTCCCGCGGTGTACCGGGATATGCAATGAACCAAGAGTGACATGTATGAAAGGATTATGAATGGTGGCTTTGCCACAAATACTATGTCAACCACATGATCATGCAAAGCAATATGACAATGATGAATGCGTCATGATAAACGGAACGGTGGAAAGTTGCATGGCAGTATATCTCGGAATGGCTATGGGAATGCCATAATAGGTAGGTATGGTGGCTGTTTTGAGGAAGATATAAGGAGTTTTATTTGTGAAAGAGCATATCATATCACGGGGTTTGGATGCACCGGCGAAGTTTGCACCAACTCTCAATGTGAGAAAGGGCAATGCACGGCATCAAGAGGGTAGCAATGATGGAAAGGTGAGAGTGCGTATAATCCATGGACTCAACATTAGTCATAAAGAACTCACATAGTTATTGCAAAGATCTACAAGTCATCAAAACCAAGCACTATGCGCATGCTCCTAGGGGATAGATTGGTAGGAAAAGACCATCGCTCGTCCCCGACCGCCACTCATAAGGAGGACAATCAAAGAACACCTCATGTTTCAAATTTGTTACATAACGTTTACCATACGTGTATGCTACGGGACTTGCAAACTTCAACACAATTATTTTTCAAATTCACAACTACTCAACTAGCACAACTTTGATATCACTACCTCCATGTCTCAAAACAATCATCAAGCATCAAACTTCTCTTAGTATTCAACACACTCATAAGAAAGTTTTTACTAGTATTGAATACCTAGCACATTAGGATTATTTAAGTAAATTACCATGCTATTTAAGACTCTCGAAATAATCTAAGTGAAGCATGAGAGAATTATAGTTTCTATAAAACAAAACCACCACCGTGCTCTAAAAGATACAAGTGAAGCACTAGAGCAAAAACTATATAATTCAAAAGATATAAGTGAAGCACATAGAGGATTCTAATAATTTCCGAATCATGTGTGTCTCTCTCAAAAGGTGTGTACAGCAAGGATGATTTTGGTAAACTAAAAACCAAAGACTCAAATCATACGAGGCGCTCCAAGCAAAACTCATATCATGTGGTGAATAAAAATATAGCTCCATGTAAAGTTACCGATGGAAGTAGACAAAAGAGGGGATACCTTCCGGGGCATCCCCAAGATTTGGCTTTTAGGTGTCCTTAGATTATCTTGGGGTGCCATGGGAATCCCCAAGCTTAGGCTCTTGACACTCCTTGTTCCATAATCCATCAAATCTTTCACCCAAAACTTGAAAACTTCACAACACAAAACTTAGCAGAAAATCTCGTGAGCTCCGTTAGCGAAAGAAAAGAAAACACCACTTCAAGGTACTGTAATGAACTCATTCTTTATTTATATTGGTGTTAAACATACTTTATTCCAACTTATATATGGTTTATAAACTATTTTATTAGCCATAGATTCATCAAAATAAGCAAACAACACACGAAAAACAGAATCTGTCAAAAACAGAACAGTCTGTAGTAATCTGTAACCAACGCAAACTTCTGGGACTCAAAAAATTCAGAAAGTAGAGGGATAAACTCATGCAATATGATATAAACCCCATCTTGTTATCCTCGATGGCAACAATACAATGCGTGCCTTGCTGCCCCTACTGTCACTGGGAAATGACACCGCAGGATTGAACCCAAAGCTAAGCACTTCTCCCATTGCAAGAAAGATCAATCTAGTAGGCCAAACCAAACTGATCGAAGAGACTTGCAAAGATAACCAATCATACATAAAAGAATTCAGAGAAGATTCAAATATTGTTCATAGATAAACTTGATCATAAACCCACAATTCATCGGTCTCAAAAAACACACCGCAGAAGAAGATACATCGAATAGATCTCCACGAGAGAGGGGGAGAACATTGTATTGAGATCCAAAAAGAGAGAAGAAGCCATCTAGCTAATAACTATGGACCTGAAGGTCTGAGTAAACTACTCACACATCATCGGAGAGGCTATGGTGTTGATGTAGAAGCCCTCCGTGATCGATGCCCCCTCCGGCGGAGCTCCTAACAGGCCCCAAGATGGGATCTCATGGGTCTGAGAAGGTTGCGGCGGTGGAATTAGGTTTTTGGCTCCATATCTGGTAGTTTGGGGGTACGTAGGTATATATAGGAGGAATGAGTACATCGGTGGAGCAACAGGGGGCCCACGAGGGTGGAGGGCCCCCTACCTCGTGCCCTCCTGGTTGATGTCTTGACGCAGGGTCCAAGTCCTCTGGATCACATTCGTTCCGAAAATCACGTTCCCGAAGGTTTCATTCTGTTTGGACTCTGTTTGATATTCTTTTTCTGCGGAAGTCTGGAATAGGCAAAAAACAACAAATCTGGGCTGGGCCTCTGGTTAATAGGTTAGTCCCAAAAATAATATAAAAGTCTATAATAAAGCCCAATAATGTCCAAAATAGAATATAATATAGCATGGAACAATAAAAAATTATAGATACGTTGGAGACGTATCAGAGCATCAGATTTGAGAGTGGTTTTGTCAACTCTGATTGTTGCAGTTTCAGAACATAGTAGTTTTGGGAGACGAACAGTTTGGGTAGGCAAACGATGTCCGATGGAGCTGAAATTTTGGGAGGATCTCAAGAACTCGTGTGTCTACTTTTCTATCAAATTTAGTGTTGTTTGTGTTGGGGAACGTAGCATAAATTCAAAATTTTCCTACGTGTCACCAAGATCTATCTATGGAGAAACTAGCAACGAGGGGAAGGAGAGTGCATCTACATACCCTTGTAGATCGCTAAGCGGAAGCGTTCAAGAGAACGGGGTTGAAGGAGTCGTACTCGTCGTGATTCAAATCACCGGAGATCCTAGTGCCGAACGGACGGCACCTCCGCGTTCAACACACATACAGCCCGGTGACGTCTCCCATGCCTTGATCCAGCAAGGAGAGAGGGAGAGGTTGAGGAAGACTCCATCCAACAGCAGCACAACGGTATGGTGGTGGTGGAGGAGCGTGGCAATCCTGCAGGGCTTCGCCAAGCACCTACGGGAGAGGAGGAGGTGTCACGGGAGGGAGGGAGGCGCCAGGGGCTCATGTGTGGATGCCCTCCTCCCTCCACTATATATAGGGGCAAGGGAGAGGGGGAGGCGCAGCCTTGCCCCTTCCTCCAAGGAAGGGGTGCGGCCAAGAGGGGGAGGAGTCCATCCTCCCCAAGGCAACCTGGAGGTGCCTTCCCTTTAGGACTCTTCCTTTTTCTTATATCTTGGCGCATGGGCCTCTTGGGGCTGGTGCCCTTGGCCCATATAGGCCAAGGCGCACCCCTACAGCCCATGTGGCCCCGGGCAGGTGGACCCCAGTGGACCCCGGACCCCTTTCGCACTCAGGTACAATACCGATAAAGTGCGAAACCTTCCGGCGACCAAAATAGGACTTCCCATATATAAATCTTTACCTCCGGACCATTCCGGAACTCCTCGTGACGTCCAGGATCTCATCCGGACTCGAACAACATTCGGTAACCACATACAAACTTCCTTTATAACCCTAGCGCCATCGAACCTTATGTGTAGACCCTACGGGTTCGGGAGACATGTAGACATGACCGAGACGTTCTCCGTCAATAACCAATAGCGGGATCTGGATACCCATATTGGCTCCCACATGTTCCACGATGATCTCATCGGATGAACCACGATGTCAAGGACTCAATTGATCCCGTATACAATTCCCTTTGTCTAACGGTATTGTACTTGCCCGAGATTCGATCGTCGGTATCCCGATACCTTGTTCAATCTCGTTTCCGCAAGTCTCTTTACTCGTTCCGTAACACATTATCCCGTGATCAACTCCTTGGTCACATTGTGCACATTATGATGATGTCCTACCGAGTGGGCCCAGAGATACCTCTCCGTTTACACGGAGTGACAAATCCCCGTCTCGATTCGTGCCAACCCACCAGACACTTTCGGAGATACCTGTAATGCACCTTTATAGCCACCCAGTTACGTTGTGACGTTTGGTACACCCAAAGCATTCCTACGGTATCCGGGAGTTGCACAATCTCATGGTCTAAGGAAATGATACTTGACATTAGAAAAGCTTTAGCATACGAACTACGATCTTTGTGCTAGGCTTAGGATTGGGTCTTGTCCATCACATCATTCTACTAATGATGTGATCCCGTTATCAATGACATCCAATGTCCATGGTTAGGAAACCGTAACCATCTATTGATCAACGAGCTAGCCAATAGAGGCTTGCTAGGGACATGGTGTTGTCTATGTATCCACACATGTATTTGAGTTTCCTATCAATACAATTATAGCATGGATAATAAACGATTATCATGAACACGGAAATATAATAATAACTAATTTATTATTGCCTCTAGGGCATATTTCCAACAGTCTCCCACTTGCACTAGAGTCAATAATCTAGTTCACATCGCCATGTGATTAACATCGATAGGTCACATCGCCATGTGACCAACACCCAAAGAGTTTACTAGTGTCCGTAAACTAGTTCACATCATCATGCGATTTAGACTCAATGAGTTACGAGGTTTGATCATGTTTTGCTTAAGTAGAGAGGTTTTAGTCAACGGGTTTTAGTCAATGGGTCTGAACCTTTCAGATCCGTGTGTGCTTTGCAAATTTTTAGGTCATATTATAAATGCTCCATTTGAAACTATTCCAAATGGTTGCTCCACTATACGTATCCGGTTTGCTACTCAGAGTCACTCGGATAGGTGTTAAAGCTTGTATCGACGTAACGCTTTACGCCGAACTCTTTATCACCTCCATAATCGAGAAACATGTCCTTATTTACTCCAAGGACAATTTTGACCGCTGTCCAATGATCCATTCCTGGATCATTCTTGTACCTATGTGACTCATGGCAAGGCACACTTCGGTGCGGTACACAAAGATAGCATACTGTAGAGCCTATGTCTAAGGCATAGGGGACGCATCTTCGCCCTTTCTCTACGTTTCCGCCGTGGTCGAGCTTTAAGTCTTAACTTCATACCTTACAATTCAGCTAAGAACTCCTTCTTTGACTGATCCATCTTGAACACCTTCAAGATCATGTCAAGGTACATGCTCATTTGAAAGTATCATTAAGCGGTTTTTGATCTATCCTCATAGATCTTGATGCTCAATGTTCAAGTAGCTTAATCCAGGTTTTCACTTGAAAACACTTTTCAAATAACCCTATATGCTTTACAGAAAATTCTACATCATTTCTGATCAACAACATATACTCATCAGAAATTCTTTAGTGCTCCCACTCACTTCTTTGGAAATACAAGTTTCTCATAAACTTGGTATAAACCCAAAATCTTTGATCATCTCATCAAAGCGCACATTCCAACTCCGAGATGCTCACTCCGGTCCTTAGAAGGATCGCTGGAGCCAGCATAACTTTTAGCACCCTTAGGATCGACAAAACTTTCTGATTGTATCACATACAACCTTTCCTTACAAAACTGGTAAGGAAACTCGTTTTGACATCCATCTGCCAGATTTCATAAATGCAGCTTGTGCTAACATGATTCCGACGGACTTAAGCATCGCTACGGGTGAGAAAATCTCACCGTAGTCAACTCCTTGAACTTGTGAAAACTCTTTGCCACAAGTCGAGCTTCATAGACGGTGATATTACCGTCCACATCCGTCTTCTTCTTAAAGATCCATTTATCTCAATGGCTTGCCTATCATCGGGCAAGTCCACCAAAGTCCATGCTTTGTTCTGATACATGGATCCTATCTCGGATTTCATGGCCTCTAACCATTTGTCGGAATTTGGGCCCACCATCGCTTCTCCATAGCTCGTAGGTTCATTGTTGTCTAGCAACATGACCTTCAAGACAGGATCACCGTACCACTCAAGCAAGACGGCGTCCTTGTCGTCCTACGAGGTTCGGTAGTGACTTGATCCGAAACTTCATGATTACTGTCATAAGCTTCTACTTCAATTGGTGTAGGTGCCACGGGAACAACTTCCTGTGCCCTGCTACACACTAGTTGAAGTGATGGTTTCAATAACCTCATCAAGTCTCCACCATCCTCCCACTCAACTTTTCGAGACGAACTTTTCCTCGAGAAAGGACCCGATTCAAGAAACAATCCCTATTGCTTTCGGATCTGAATTAGGAGGTATACCCAACTGTTTTTGGGTGTCCTATGAAGATGCATTTTATCCGCTTTGGGTTCGAGCTTATCAACCTGAAACTTTTCCACATAAGCGTCGCGGCCCCAAACTTTTAAGAAATGACAGCTTAGGTTTCTCTAAACGATAGTTCATACGGTGTCATCTCAACGGAACTACGTGGTACCCTATTAAAGTGAGTGCGGTTGTCTCTAATGCCTAACCCATGAACGATAGTGGTAATTCGATAGGAGACATCATGGTACGCACCATATCCAATAGGGTGCAACTATGATGTTCGGACACACCATCACACTATGGTGTTCCAGTGTATTAATTGTGAAACAATTTGCACAATGTCTTAATTGTGTGCCAAAACTCGTAACTCAGATATTCATCTCTATGATCATATCATAGACATTCTATCCTCTTGTCACGAAGATCTTAAACTTCACTCTGAAATTACTTGAACCATTCAATAATTCAGATTTGTGTTTCATCAAGTAAATATACTCAACATCTACTCGAATCATCTCGTGAAGTCGAACATAACGATATTCACTTGCATGCCTCAAAGACTCATTGGACTGCACACATCAAAATGTGTTACTTCTAACAAGTTGCTATCTAGTTCCATCTTCATCAAAACCGAGGCTTTTCGGTCATCTTGTCCATGTGGTATGATTTGCATATCTCAAGTGATTCAAAATCAAGTGAGTCTAAACGATCCATCTGCATGGAGTTTCATCATGCGTATACACCAATGCACATGGTTTGCATGTCTCAAACTTTTCAAAACGAGTGAGTCCAAAGATCCATCAACATGGAGCTTCTTCATGCGTTTTTATACCAATATGACTTACATGGCAGCGCCACAAGTAGGTGGTACTATCATTACTATCTTATATCTTTTGGGATGAAAACGTGTATCACTACGATCGAGATTCAATAAACCATTCAGGTTTAATACTAATCTTGATGGTAGAGGGAGCGTGCGATGTTTGATCACATCAAACTTGGAAACACTTCCAACATATATCGTCAACTCACCTTTAGCTAGTCTCCGTTTATTCCGTAGCTCTTTTATTTCGAGTTACTAACACTTAGCAACCGAACCGGTATCTTAGTACCCTGGTAGTACTAGGAGTACTAGTAAAGTACACATTAACATAATGTATATCCAATATACTTCTTTCGACCTTGCCAGCCTTCTTATCTACCAAGTATCTAGGGTAATGCTGCTCCAGTGGCTGTTCCCTTATTACGTAAGCACTTAGTCTCGGGTTTGGGTTCAACCTTGGGTTTCTTCACTAGAGCAGCAGCTGATTTGCCGTTTCATGAAGTATCCCTTTTTGCCCTTGCCCTTCTTGAAACTAGTGGTTTCACCAACCATCAACAATTGATGCTCCTTCTTGACTTCTACTTTCGTGATGTCAAACAACGCGAATACCTCAAGGATCATCATCTCTATCCTTGATATGTTATAGTTCATCACGAAGCTCTAGCAGCTTGGTGGCAATGACTTTGGAGAAACATCACTATCTCATCCGGAAGATGAACTCCCACTCGATTCAAGTGATTTTGCACTCAGACAATCTGAGCACTAGCCCAACGATTGAGCTTTTCTCCCTTAGTTTGCAGGTTGAGAAATTCGTCGGAGGTCTTATACCTCTTGACGTGGGCACGAACCTGAAATCCCAATTTCAGCCCTCGAAACATCTTACATGTTCCGCGACGCTTCAAAAACGCCTCTTTGGTGCCTCAACTCTAAACCGTTTAACTGAACTATCACGTAGTTATCAAACGTGTATGTCCGATGTTCGCAACATCCACAAACGACGTTTGGGGTTCAAAGACACCGAGCGGTGCATTAAAGACATAAGCTTTCTACCGTCCGCATAATCGCTACTTTCAACTTTCAACTATATTTCCTCTAGGAACATATCTAAACAGTGGAACTAAAGCGCGAGCTTACGACATAATTTGCAAAAGGTCTTTTGACTATGTTCAAGATAATTAAGTTCATCTTATGAACTCCCACTCGATAGACATCCCTCCGGTCATCTAAGTGATTACATGATCCGAGTCAACTAAGCCGTGTCCGATCATCACGTGAGACGGACTAGTCATCATCGTGAACATCTTCATGTTGATCGTATCTACTATACGACTCATGCTCGACCTTTTCGATCTCTGTGTTCCCGAGGCCATGTCTGTACATGCTAGGCTCGTCAAGTTAACCCCAAGTGTTTTTGCTGTGTAAATCTGTCTTACACCCGTTGTATGTGAACGTAAGAATCCATCACACCCGATCATCACGTGGTGCTTAGAAGACGATTTAACTGTAGCAACGGTGCACAATGGGGAGAACACTTCTTGAAATTTGTGCAAGGGATCATCTTATTTACTACCGTCGTTCTAAGTAAACAAGATGCATAAACATAATAAACATCACATGCAATTATGTAGTAGTGACATGATATGGCCAATATCATATTGCTCCTTTTGATCTCCATCTTCGGGCTCCATGATCATCATTGTCACCGCATGACACCATGATCTCCATCATCATGATCTCCATCATCGTGTCTCCATGAAGTTGTCTCGCCAACTTATTACTTCTACTACTATGGCTACCGGTTAGCAATAAAGAAAAGTAATTACATGGCGTTGTTCAATGACACGCAGGTCATACAATAAATAAAGACAACTCCTATGGCTCCTGCCGGTTGTCATACTTATCGACATGCAAGTCGTGAGTCCTATTACAAGAACATGATCAATCTCATACATCACATATCATTCATCACATTCTTCTTGGCCATATCACATCACATAGCATACCCTGCAAAAACAAGTTAGACGTCCTCTAATTGTTGTTTGCATGTTTTACGTGGCTGCTATGGGTTTCTAGCAAGAACGTTTCTTACCTACGCAAAACCACAACGTGATATGCCAATTGCTATTTACCCTTCATAAGGACCCTTTTCATCGAATCCGTTCCGACTAAAGTTGGAGATCGGCACCCGCTAGCCACCTTATGCACCAAGTGCATGTCGGTCGGTGGAACCTGTCTCACGTGGAAATGCGTGTAAGGTCGGTCCGGCCGCTTCATCCCACAATACCGTCAAAACAAGATTGGACTAGTAACGGTAAGCATATTGAACAAAATCAACGCCCACAACTACTTTGTGTTCTACTCGTGCAAAGAATCTACGCAATAGACCTAGCTCATGATGCCACTTTGTTGGGGAACGTAGCATAAATTCAAAATTTTCCCACGTGTCACCAAGATCTATCTATGGAGAAACTAGCAACGAGGGGAAGGAGAGTGCATCTACATACCCTTGTAGATCGCTAAGCGGAAGCGTTCAAGAGAACGGGGTTGAAGGAGTCGTACTCGTCGTGATCCAAATCACCGGAGATCCTAGTGCCGAACGGACGGCACCTCCGCGTTCAACACACATACAGCCCGGTGACGTCTCCCATGCCTTGATCCAGCAAGGAGAGAGGGAGAGGTTGAGGAAGACTCCATCCAACACCAGCACAACGGTATGGTGGTGGTGGAGGAGCGTGGCAATCCTGCAGGGCTTCGCCAAGCACCTACGGGAGAGGAGGAGGTGTCACGGGAGGGAGGGAGGCGCCAGGGGCTCATGTGTGGATGCCCTCCCTCCCCTCCACTATATATAGGGGCAAGGGAGAGGGGGGAGGCGCAGCCTTGCCCCTTCCTCCAAGGAAGGGGTGCGGCCAAGAGGGGGAGGAGTCCATCCTCCCAAGGCACCCTTGAGGTGCCTTCCCCTTTAGGACTCTTCCTTTTCTTATATCTTGGTATGGGCCTCTTGGGGCTGGTGCCCTTGGCCCATATAGGCCAAGGCGCACCCCTACAGCCCATGTGGCCCCCGGGCAGGTGGACCCCCGGTGGACCCCGGACCCCTTTCGCACTCCTACAATACCGATAAAGTGCTAAACCTTTCCGGCGACCAAAATAGGACTTCCCATATATAAATCTTTACCTCCGGACCATTCCAGAACTCCTCGTGACGTCCAGGATCTCATCCGGGACTCAACAACATTCGGTAACCACATACAAACTTCCTTTATAACCCTAGCGCCATCGAACCTTATGTGTATACCCTACCGGATCGTGAGACATGTAGACATGACCTATACGTTCACCGGACAATAACCAATAGAGTTATCTGGATACACATATTGGCAACAACATCTACCACGATGATCTCATCGGATGAACCACGATGTCAAGGACTCAATTGATCCCGTATACAATTCCCTTTGTCTAACGGTATTGTACTTGCCCGAGATTCGATCGTCGGTATCCCGATACCTTGTTCAATCTCGTTTCCGGCAAGTCTCTTTACTCGTTCCGTAACACATCATCCCGTGATCAACTCCTTGATCACATTGTGCACATTATGATGATGTCCTACCGAGTGGGCCCAGAGATACCTCTCCGTTTACACGGAGTGACAAATCCCAGTCTCGATTCGTGCCAACCCAATAGACACTTACAGAGATACCTGTAATGCACCTTTATAGCCACCCAGTTACGTTGTGACGTTTGGTACACCCAAAGCATTCCTACGGTATGCGGGAGTTGCACAATCTCATGGTCTAAGGAAATGATACTTGACATTAGAAAAGCTTTAGCATACTGAACTACGATCTTTGTGCTAGGCTTAGGATTGGGTCTTGTCCATCACATCATTCTACTAATGATGTGATCCCGTTATCAATGACATCCAATGTCCATGGTTAGGAAACCGTAACCATCTATTGATCAACGAGCTAGCCAATAGAGGCTTGCTAGGGACATGGTGTTGTCTATGTATCCACACATGTATTTGAGTTTCCTATCAATACAATTATAGCATGGATAATAAACGATTATCATGAACACGGAAATATAATAATAACTAATTTATTATTGCCTCTAGGGCATATTTCCAACAGTTTGATTCAGCGGTTTCAGCGCAGTTTGCAAAACACTGAAGGGTACAAAAGCTATGTTAACTCTGCTTTGCTGAAACTTGCCTCTTGTGGTTGTTGTTGCTATTGCCGGTTGGCAACGTGGAGAGTGTGTTGTAAATCTCTCTAGAGGTTCTAGAGAAGACTTTGTACTCATCATTCTCATAGTGAAGTTGTGTGGACCGGTCGGTCCACAACCGTGGTTTTTTACTCCTCAAGATGAAGAGGTTTTTCTACGTTAAATCCTGTGTCACTTGTGCATGTTGTTTGCGTTATTCCGCTACTTACTTGTTGGTTGAATCTGTCCTCAAAGTTCATCACAAGCAGAGGGTGCTATGTAGTGTGCATATTTGTCGTGTCGGTGAATTTGTGCAGCGCATTGTTGCTGTCCAGTCCCAACAAAGTTCCCAACAAAGTGGTATCAGAGCCTTGGTTTGCTTGTGCAAATTGCTAAGTTTGTTATGGTGAAAGATGGAAGTGAATACCAGCAGGATGATATCTTTGAATGGTACAAATTATCAAGCATGGAAGGGCAAGATGGAGGACTTGTTGTATGTGAAAGAATACTGGAAGCCAATGTTCTCCACTGAGATGCCTGAGGGCATTGAGGAAGGTCAGTGGAAGGTAGTTCATCGCCAAGCTTGTGGGTTTATTCGACAATGGGTCGATGATAATGTTTTGAACCATATCATTGATGAGACACATGCACGCACCTTATGGCAGAAATTGGAAGAGTTGTTTTCCCGAAAAGAAGGTACACACAAGATGTTCTTAATCAAACAATTGATGTGCTTGAGGTACAAAGAGGGCATTCTAATTGCAGATCATGTGAATACATTCCAAGCCATTATAAATCTGCTTTCTTCAATGGTAATAACATTTGAAGATGAAGTAAGAGCTTTGCTGCTACTAGGCTCATTACCGGACAGCTGGGAGACCTTTAAGGTCACGATTTGCAATTCAACACCTAATGGAGTTGTCACTTGGAATCTTGTGAAAACCAGGGTACTAAATGAAGAGTCCAGAAAGGTTGCTGAAGCTAGTTCTTCCTCACATTCAGAGGTGCTGGTCACTCAGTCCAGGGGGAGAAGTAAGAGCAGAGGTCCAGGTAAAGGGGCAGAAAGAGGTAGGAGCAAATCAAAAAGTAAGTATGCTGATTATGAGTGCCATCACTGCCATCAGAAGGGCCACATTAAGTGGCAATGTGACAAGTGGAAGAAAGACAAAAAGAAAAAGAAGAAGCAAGATCAGAAGCAAGTTGACAGTGTAGTGACACAGAGGGCAACCGAGTTACTGCAGTAGAAGAGGACATCATGCTTGTTATGCATGAAGAAAATGAGGGCAAATTTGGTTCCACTGTTGAGGAGAGGACCACTGTTGCTTCTGATGAAACCGTCAACCTTGTTGATGGTGACGAGATGATTTGGATACCGGACAATGGTGCTACCATTCATGCTATATCTCACAGAGAGCTCTTCACTAACTATATATATCAGGTGATTTTGGTGTTGTGAAGACGGGGAACAATGATAGAGTAGCCATCATTAGAAAGGAGATGTGTATTTGGAGACCGCAAATGGTACAAGGTTAGTCCTCAAATCTGTGAGCCATGTTGAGGCACTTCGTCTCAATATTATCTCAGTTTGTTTGCTTGATGGAGATGATTACTTGAGCAGTTTTGGAAAAGGGCAGTACAAGCTCACCAAAGGCAACATGATTGTTGCAAGAGGTAAAATGGTCTCAGTGTTGTATCATGTTCATGCTAAGCTCTTTAGTGCTTCTGTCAATGCACTAGAGAAGGATGATCGCTGTGCTCTATGGCACAAGAGACTTGGGCACATGAGTGAGAAGGGGATGACAGTGCTAGTGAAGAAAATGTTGAAGGGTGTGAAAGGACTTCACATCAAGAAATGTTCAGATTGTCTAGCAGGGAAGCAACACTGAGTTGCCTTCAAAACTCTACCTCCTCACAAGAAGCCGAGAAGCTGGACTTGATACATTCTGATGTTTGCAAAATGTCGGTAAGATCTCTTTATGGTGCTAAGTGAGGGAGTCCTGGATTACGGGGTCCTCGGGCGTCCGGACTATGGTACGTAGGCCGGACTAATAGGCTGTGAAGATACAAGACCGAGGACTCTCCCCCGTGTCCGGATGGGACTCTCCTTGGCGTGTAAGGCAAGCTTCGTGCCCTGATATGAAGATTTCTTTATCTGTAACCGATTTTGTACAACCCTAGTCCCCTCCGGTGTCTATATAAAACGGGGGCTTATTCCATAGAGGCGATCATAATCACAATCATAGTCATACATGCTAGACTTTTAGGGTTTTAGCCATTACGATCTCGAGGTAGATCAACTCTTGTAGTACTCATATTCATCAAGATCAATCAAGCAGGAAGTAGGGTATTACCTCCATAGAGAGGGCCCGAACCTGGGTAAACATTGTGTCCCCCGTCTCATGTTACCATCAACCTTAGACGCACAGTTCGAGGCCCCCTACCCGAGATCCGCCGGTTTTGACACCGACATTGGTGATTTCATTGAGAGTTCCACTGTGTCGTCTTCAAGAGGTTTGATGGCCCTGTCAATTGTCTACAACAACGCTGTCCAGGAGGAAGTCTTCCTCCCTGGACAGATCTTCGTATTCGGCGGCTTTGCACTACGGGCCAACTCGCTTGGCCGTCTAGAGCAGATCGACAGCTACGCCCCTGGCCATAAGGTCAGTGTCGGTGTCAAAACCAGCGGATCTCGGGTAGGGGGTCCCGAACTGTGCGTCTAGGCGGATGGTAACAGGAGACAAGGGACACGATGTTTTTACCCAGGTTCGGGCCCTCTCGATGGAGGTAATACTCTACTCCTGCTTGATTGATATTGATGATATGGGTAGTATAAGAGTAGATCTACCACGAGATCAGAGAGGCTAAACCCTAGAAGCTAGCCTATGGTATGATTGTTGTTCGTCCTACGGACTAAAACCCTCCGGTTTATATAGACACCGGATAGGGTTAGGGTTACACAGAGTCGGTTACAAGGGTAGGAAATCTACATATCCGTATCGCCAAGCTTGCCTTCCACGCCAAGGAAAGTCCTATCCGGACACGGGACGAAGTCTTCAATCTTGTATCTTCATAGTCTAGGAGTCCGGCCAAAGATGATAGTTCGGGTATCCGGACACCCCCTAATCCAGGACGCCCTCAGTAGCCCCTGAACCAGGCTTCAATGGCGACGAGTCCGGCGTGCATATTGTCTTCGGCATTGCAAGGCGGGTTCCTCCTCCGAATACTTCATAGAAGATTTTGAACACCAGGATAGTGTCCGGCTCTGCAAAACAAGTTCCACATACCACCGTAGAGAGAATAACTTTTGCACAGATCTGCTGACGTATTCCGCGGTGTGACATCACACCACGGCCAGGCCTTTATACGAATCGTTTTTACTGTTCCACCTCAGCGCGTTTAGCGAGGCGGCTTCCTTGGCACGTCTTATCAAAGCGGAGATCGTGCCCCCTTATTCCGGGATTCTCATCAATACGGACATGGATAACCCATCCGCGCCATTGATTACGGCGCTTGGGAGATAAGCGAGTTTTACCAGGCTGGCGGGGGACGCATAGCTTCGTCCGTCCATATAAGGGGATAGGGATCCACCTTTTTGTTGGGGAACGTTGCAGAAAATTAAAATTTTCCTACGGTTTCACCAAGATCCATCTATGATTTCATCTAAGCAACGAGTCATGGGAGAGAGATTGCATCTACATACCACTTTGTAGATCGCGAGCGGAAGCGTTCAAAAGAACAGGGTTGAAGTAGTCGTTCTCGCCGTGATCCTATTACCGGAGATCCTAGCGCCGAACGGACGGCACCTCCACGTTCAACACACGTACGGAGCGGATGACGTCTCCTCCTTCTTGATCTAGAAAGGGGGAAGGAGAGGTTGAGGAAGATGGATCCAGCAGCAGCACGACGGTGTGGTGGTGGTGGAGTGACAGTTCTCCGGCAGGGCTTCGCCAAGCACACGCGGAGTAGGAGAGGTGTTGGGGAGGGAGGCTGCGCCTTGAAGTGTGTTGTGGCGCTCCCTCGCCTCTATTTATAGGGAAGGGAGAAGGGGCCGACCCCTCTAGATGGGATCTAGAGGGGGGCGGCCAAGGGAGGGCTTGCCCCCAAGCAAGGCGCCCCCTTGAGGTTTCCCCAACCCTAGGCGCATGGGCCCTAGGGGAGTGGCGCCCAGCCCACTTTGGGCTGGATCCTTCCTCATACAGCCCATAAGGCCCTCCCGGAGAGGTGGCCCCTCGGTGGACCCCGGAACCCCTCCGGTGGCCCCGGTACAATACCGATATGCCCCCGAACCTTTCCGGTGACCGTATGATGACTTCCCATATATAAATCTTTACCTCCGGACTATTCCGGACTCCTCGTGACATCCGGGACTCCGAACAACATTCGGTAATCACATACAAGTCTTCCTAATAACCCTAGCGTCACCGAACCTTAAGTGTGTAGACCCTACGGGTTCGGGAGACATGTAGACATGACCGAGACGGCTCTCCGGTCAATAACCAACAGCGGGATCTGGATACCCATGTTGGCTCCCACATACTCCTCGATGATCTCATCAGATGAACCATGATGTCCAGGATTCAAGCAACCCCGTATACTATTCCCTTTGTCAATCGGTATGTTACTTGCCCGAGATTCGATCGTCGGTATCCCAATACCTCGTTCAATCTCGTTACCGGCAAGTCACTTTACTCATACCGTAATGCATGATCCCGTGACCAGACACTTGGTCACTTTGAGCTCATTATGATGATGCACTACCGAGTGGGCCCAGTGATACCTCTCCGTAACACGGAGTGACAAATCCTAGGGAATCCGTGTCAACCCAACAGACACTTTCGGAGATACCTGTAGTGCACCTTTATAGTCACCCAGTTACGTTGTGACATTTGGTACACCCAAAGCACTCCTACGATATCCGGGAGTTACACGATCTCATGGTCTAAGGAAGAGATACTTGACATTGGAAAAGCTCTAGCAAAACGAACTACACGATCTTGTGCTATGCTTAGGATTGGGTCTTGTCCATCACATCATTCTCCTAATGATGTGATCCCGTTATCATTGACATCCAATGTCCATAGTCAGGAAAGCGATGACTATATATTGATCAACGAGCTAGTCAACTAGAGGCTCACTAGGGACATATTGTGGTCTATTTATTCACACGTGTATTACGATTTCCGGATAATACAATTATAGCATGAATAAAAGACAATTATCATGAACAAGGAAATATAATAATAATCCTTTTATTATTGCCTCTAGGGCATATTTCCAACACTTTTCACCTACGCCTTCTTCCTCCTTTACTCATCCATTTCCGCGCACTCGAGCTCCAGCGCCCAAGTCCGCACATCCTACCTCAACCTTCTCCAACTACGTCCGGAGCGGGAGGCAAGTGGATGGCCTCCTCCGTCACGGAGGGGCACATCAAAAAGCTGCGGAAGGTCGGATACTTGTCCAAATGACATCACAAGACCGGCTACCTGACGAGGGGCAGCTCATTCCAAGCCCCAGGCCCCATGAGAGGGTGGTGTTTCTCACCCACTTCCTCCGCGGACTAGGTTTTCCACTTCACCCATTTGTCCGGGGGCTCATGTTCTACTACGGCCTGGACTTCCATGATCTGGCCCTGAATTTCATCCTCAACATCTCGGCGTTCATCGTCGTGTGCGAGGCCTTCCTCTGCATCCAGCCCCACTCCGGCTTATGGCTGAAGATCTTCAATGTCAAGCCAAAGGTAGTGGGCGGCCACCAAGCGGAGTGCGGAGGTGCCATGGTTGGCAAGATGGCCAAAGTCCTATGGCTTGAGGGCTCCTTTGTGGAGACCATAAAGGGGTGGCAATCGGGGTGGTTCTACATCACCGAGCCGCGCGACTCTCAATGGGCGGCGGCCCCAAATTCGATCCGGCTTCCCCACAGCTCACATCATGGAAAGAGACGGGCCTGTCGTGGGTGATTCGGACGAGCTACCCGGACTCCAAACCTGCGTCCGAAACCTGGTGGACAAGAATCTCAGGCTTGTCAACGTAATCCAGGTGATGCTCATCCGCCGGATTCTCCCATGCCAACAACGGGCCTTTAAATTGTGGGAGTTCGATCTGGCACAGCACTCGACTCTAAAAAGGCTCTTCGACACAACGTACGAAGATGCCTGGAAGGTGCTGTTCAAGAGCGCCGAGGCTCCCTCATCCGCCATCAAGATCGCGGATTCAGCTCAGCGTCAAGCCAGCGAGGTAAGTTATTTTACCCTTTATGGGACTCTTTTCTCATAGTTTGACTCTATGCGGGATCTAAAACTCCCTAACCTTTGACAGGACTGGCTGAAGACGTCCGGACAGATTAACTGTCCGGCCCCTTTGCCAGAAGACCCAGCGGACGCCCGATTGATGGGGCTGCTGGCTCCGGCACCTCACGTGGTGCCGGAGAAGAAGGCCAAGAAGAAGGCCACGGGAACTCGAAGGAGCTCCCGGCGCCAGGTGCTGTCGGACTCATCGCCCGACAACCCTGAGGCGGAATCCTCCTCTGAGGAAGAGGAGGAGGAAGAAGCCTCTCCCCGGGGAGAGAAGAAAAGGAAGGCCGCTAACCGGGAGGCCGGAGGGTCCAAGAAGGGAAGGACCCTTCCTCTGGACTTCTCCACCAACGCCGACAACGACGAGGAGGAGTGGCCAACAAGGGCCAAGCCCCTGGCGAGATCGTAAGTGTCCGGATACCCACGGCTTTTTTTCATTGCATAGTGTTCTCTAATGCCGAACAATCATGCAGCCCGCCCAAGGACGAGCTCGCCGCTTCGTCGAGCGGGTCCCTGAATTCGTCGGAAGTGGAGAGTACTTCACTTCGGCCGCCTCCTCACCTCACGCCGACGACGCCGAGGTGGGGCCCCAAGGGGGCCTGCTCAAGAGGAGGTGGCGCAGGAGGCGCCGCAAGGCAGCTTCCCGGACTCAGCGCGCGAGGAGCGAGACCCCAGGGGCTCTAAGCCCGACCCTTGTCTCGACTCCATACCGAACCTTCAGCGGTTAGAAGTCCGCAAGCGGCCCCTTCGTAGTAAGGGTAATACGCCGGTGTCCTCCATCCGACCGGAGGCACCAGATAGCTTACTGGAGGCGCTTAACAGCGCCTCCATCGAGGAGGAGCACCGCACTGTTATGAGTGTGTGATCCAGAAAGTTCAGTCCGCCAAGAGCGGGCTGACTGAAGCCTGCAACGGCCTTCTAACAGGCTTTGAGGTAAGTTTTCAATATATGTAAGAAGATTACCGCATAGACAGTACCCCCTGATGCTTAGTCCGGTGTTCGGAAAGAAAAGCCGGACTGAGGATCTAAAAAGATATACACAGGAGTCTAACATAATTATGTCAATATGGGAATGCAGGCTGCCCTGCTGACCTCTGCCAGACCGATCATGGAGGTCAATGCATTGAAGGCCTCGGCGGTCCGAGAACGAGCTCGCCAAGCCAAGAAGCAGCTCGAGGACAAGGAAGGTAAGTAATACCTTATGGAATTTAAAAATGTGGTTGCAAAAGATAACAGGAATAACATGGGTACTGCAGGGCCACGGCGAGGTGGCGACTCGAGGAGGCGCTGTCCGCGTCAAAACAAAGCGGGGCGGAGCGACTGAGCGAGAGAAGGGGAGGCGCAGCTGGCGGAGGTACGGCAAGAGCTCTGTGCTCGTGGAAAAACACGAGGGTTTGGAGCGTGACTCGAAGACCCGAGAGTCCGAGCTTGCCTCGGCTCTTGAGAGTGCCAAAGCCGCTAAGGCCGAGGCCCAAAAAGCCCTCCAGGAGATTGAGGCAATAAAGAAGATCACGGCGGGTAAGGCATTCTTTATGCAGAGCAAGAATGTAAAAGTCAATTATCTAGTACTTACCCGAATCCGGAGCTCTCCAGGAGCGTTCGCAGATCTGCCCTGTAGTGTGTCTGATGCTGCCGATTTCTTGAGCCAAGAAGGGAGCTCGACGGAAAAGGTGTTTTGGTCTCAGTATGCCGAGGCCGAACACCTGATGCCCTTGAGCGACCAATCAAGCAATTGGTCGAGCTCCACAAGGTCGCCGAACAGGCCATGAAGGGCCTTATAGCTCGGGTTGTGGCCAAATGAGGCCATGCACAGGAGCTACCGGGCTAGTGCGGCGGCTGGTGGATGCATGTCCATGGATCGAAGTCATCAAGCGCTCCATCTGTATTGAAGGTGCTCAGAGGCCTTTGCCCGTGCCAAGGTGCACTGGGGCAAGCTGGACGCGGAGAAGCTGGTGACGGACAGGCTACTGCCGGGCAAAGAACATCGCAAGCCCGAGAAGTATTATGAGGGCGTCCTGAAGGGTGCCCGTCTTATAATGGGTGAATGCTCCAAAGATGTAATATTTGAGTAGACTCGCATTTGTTATCCTGTACGCTGAAAACTTTTTCATATGCGCTAAGCAACGCTTTTGAATTTAAAATATTACCTTCTGTGCGGCCGTTTATCAAATTTGAGAGATGGCGAGTCGTTGGCTTCAGCCCCCATGCCACGAGTGCTGGGGTGTTCGGGATAAACTTGAGCGCTCTTGTTCCCATTCTTGGGTCCTTCGAGGGAGGCGCTCAACGCAACGAACCAGGCAACCGGACTATAATGCTTGAACACTCTCACTTAGCCATAGAATTCTATAATTTTAAATTTCGGTGAAGCCCCTAGTATTCGGAAGGCCGAGTTCGGGGCGCTATCCACGCCTTGGCCGGACAATGCCGGCTCCTCGCTCTAAGCGGCATAAGTCTTTAGGGACTGGAAGAAACCTCTCGAACAGCGATCGCTCTCGCCTTATCATGACAGTCAGTTTTAGCTTTCTCCACCGAGGTGCTCAACCCAGCTCAACCGGGCACAATCACGGTGGTTCTCGGCGCTACCTTAGCCGATATAACGGAACGTAAGGTACCAAAACATGGGAGCCGGGCAAACCCAACTATTGACCCAAGACATGATTCGGAGCCAATGCATATAATGCTATAAGTTCGGGGTGCCACACTTGTGAAAGTGTTCGGACTTTTCACACCATGTTTTTGGGGTACATAAGCCCCTGGTGTATTGGCCGTACCAAATTGTACGGTTGCGCAATGTCATAAATGAACATATATAATGGGAAAATATGCAATAATAGGCAAGAGCTATATATTGGTTATTCAAAAGAAACTGCAAATAAAAGCAGAACGATACAAATTGTGCGATAAGCAAGGTACAAGACTTTTGACATGGCCCCCTTCCAGGGGTAAGTTTGCGGTGTGGTATGTAAAACAGGTATACTGCTCGTAATAGAGACCACACGGACACTTTCGGCGCAGTTTTACGCTTCTGGCTGTTGCATCGTGTATTCGGGCGCGAATGCGGACATGGCTTCGGAGAACAGAGTCTTGAAAGTAAAAGGAAGAAAAGAAGGAAAAAAGGAATGACACAAACGGAGCCCTAGTGCGGTCTAGCCGCGTGCAGGCGTGCCGTGGTCGTGGCCCGCCCCTATGCCCATGGTGCTTCAGAGCGCAATTACGTGCGTAGTAATCGCTTCAGCGAGTTCACGAGGGCTGGGGTTGGGGCTGCATTACTACGCTTGTTCGGAGCGTGCCAGGCGGTCTTGCTGTAGGTTACTCCGGGCGCGCTTGACAGTGTCCGATTTTTTATTGGCCGGACTGGAGAATTGCCTTAAGAGGCTGTTCTGCACTTCTGCCGCAAGGGCGGCCGTATGCTCCTCCGTTCGGAGGGAGCGTTTGGTGTTTCCGTTGACCGTGATTATGCCTCGAGGGCCTGGCATCTTGAGTTTGAGGTACGTGTAGTGCGGCACCGCATTGAATTTTGCGAATGCGGTTCATCCGAGCAGTGCGTGGTAGCCGCTGCGGAACGGGACTATGTCGAAGATTAACTCCTCACTCCGGAAGTTATCCGGGGATCCGAAGACCACTTCAAGTGTAACGGAGCCTGTGCAGTTGGCCTCTACACCTGGAATGACGCCTTTAAAGGTCGTTGACGGTGTCCTAGACTAGGGGGTACTCACCACGTCGTCTCCCGATCAGTTGGATTGGGCCGAGGATCCCCATGTCCATATACTCATGGGCCAGTCCGGACAGTTGCCGCATACAAGGAAGATTCCACAAGACTTGGCGATCAAGACAAGGACTCCTCCCCACCGGCGTATTCGGCTAGGACTCTTGTATCCTAGGCCTCTGGTGCATTATATAAACCGAGGCCAGGCTAGTCGATAGACAATCTCATATATACAACAATCATACCATAGGCTAGCTTCTAGGGTTTAGCCTCTTTGATCTCGTGGTAGATCCACTCTTGTAACACACATCATCAATATTAATCAAGCAGGACGTAGGGTTTTACCTCCATCAAGAGGGCCCGAACACAGGTAAAACATCGTGTCCCTTGTCTCCTGTTACCATCCGCCTAGACGCACAGTTCGGGACCCCCTACCCGAGATCCGCCGGTTTTGACACCGACATTGGTGCTTTCATTGAGAGTCCCTCTGTGTGTCCGGCAAAAGGTCGATGGCTCGCCCGCAGATCAACTGCGACTTCGGCATCTTCGTCACCAGCTCGACTGGTCACCTTGGTTCGACCAAGGACTGCGCCCTACCTCCGATCGTCATGTTTGGATGAGGGCCTTCATCAACATCAACTCCGATCTCTATCAAGATCATGGAGGAATCATCCAGGGAGCCCGGGGGCTCAACGTCAACATTGCCCTCGGGCGACCGTACTATTTTTCTGGACAGCGGACTTGTGTTCGCCGCCGCCGCCTACTCAAGTGTCGTTTTAACGATTGCCTCGGTGGAATTGTGCGGAATTGAGTCTACAACAACCCTGGAAAATTTTATCGAGTTCCAATGGAGGAATCTCTGGGAATCTCCGATATACCGGAGCCGCATTGAATCTGGACGAGAATCTGGACGAGTTTAGGGCGTGGTGTCCAGCTTCTAGCTCGGACTTCCTTTGGAATATCCAACCGTTGATCGGCTGCGGAATTCCTATATCTACCACCCCTCAAAATTTCAGCTCGATCCGATCGTCCAAACTCCGGGAACCTTCCGATTAGTGCATCACTTTTCGGATCTGTTTTCTGCGTGAAAACGAATCCGACCCGAGTTCGTCTTTTTTATGAACAGGATTTTGGACATCCTTTTTGAAGGAAGTTTTGTATGGGGTATTGTGTTTTGTTTCCGAACACATCCCACTAACTTTAAGATCTTTTGAACATGATCTTCAACATCATGCTGGTGTCAAACCAGTCCGACAATATTGCTCCACGGCTGCCGACCTGCGCTAGACACGTCGTCACTTTGTTGAGCCGAGCTCAACTTCTTCGGATCATCATCTCGGCAAGCCGAACAAGAGTCCGGCATCACGAAGGATAAATCATCACCAACATCGCCGCCCCACGGATTACACGGAGCGGGCATACCGGCATCGCCTCACGGTCGCTTCATCAAGCCGGCATCGACCACGTCACGACCTGCATCGGCATGGCCGCACTATTGTTTCTTCAAGCTGGTGTCCATCACGCCGACCTGCTTCGACATCTCGGCTGGACCGGGGGCTTCGCCATCTCTTCATCAACCTACCCCGGACACTTCGGCGTCACTAGCCGACCAGGCAATGGGTGCGCGGATCGAGTCCCAATTTTGGGAATCACCTTCCTCCGGATTGCTACAACAAATAAACCAGGTGCTATTAATCCTAGTATTTTTTGCTTGTTTGGGTTCATTTTTCCCAACGAATTATTACTCTGGTTTGTCCATCATATGTACGCAGGTCTATCAAATGGTGGCCGCATTAACGACAGATGCATGGTGGTTCGGTCAGTTTCCGTACATAGTCCGGCGAACGCCGCATCCGGAACTCGAACCGACCTGTGAATTCAGGCCTTGCCATGCCTTTACCGCATCACACCGCCGCCCTGCATCGACATTGACTTCGGCGCCAGGCCATATTTCTTTTATTACTCACTTTGCGTAAATTATCTATTATGCAATGATTTTTTTATTACTATTATCTCTGGTTTGCACTATTTTTTGTGCACAGGAAAATGATCCAGCCGGACTATATCCTTTGACGTCACCTCGGCTGGACGGGGGCCTAAATCAACACTTCATTACCCCATGCCGTGGACTTGGCATCACTGCCGTCCTGCATTGACCGTGCTATGTCACCACTTCACAAAGGTTGAGCTCTTTGCTCCGCCACCTCGGGACCAGCTTGGGGGATGGAACCTTGTCCCGCATCAAGCTCGGACCGCATCGTCAATACCGAACACATTAACCAGCTAAGTTGCCTTCATGCTCAAAGTTTTAAATTTTTAACTTGTGTTCGGTTCGACCAAGCATTATACTTTTTTGGAAAAAGTTGCTTGTAAAAATTTTCCTTGTCGAAACTTTGTTCAAGACACACTTGACGCCACCCGCTCATTATACCTGGGGCTTCTTTAATGAAGCTTATTAATTCGGGCTTTATGCCCAACACATGTGTCACACTTCCGCATGTACCTTTTATTCACCATTATATGCATCGATATGACTTAAGTTTTGGCCAAGCTGGGTTGCCTGGCTCCTGTGCTTACCCCTACGTTCCCGATTGTTCTGCGATTGTTACTGCCGGGTCAGCTGGATGTGTACCTCAGACTGGGTGAAGCCGAAAGCTAGCGTTCTTAAGGGAATACTCGGTCGGTGAACAAAATATGATTTCTTACCTATTCATTTACCTGCCTCCAGATGTTTTTCTGCTCTTTTCGCAGTCCGGACATGCACTTTAGGGCATGCCTCCCAGGGAAAGGAACCCTTAACGGAACTATTCTCCCTGGAAGATGTTTCTTACTAACCATGTAATATAACATAACTAGTTGGGCACTTGTCCGATAAAGCACTAATGACCCCACGCCTGGTCTCCACGCATGCCCCGGTTTTTATAACCGCGAGGGTATTCGGACACACTCCGGACTATTGGGTCCAGAAGTTGAAGCGAAAAGGTCCGCTACGACAAACGATCTACAATCCGGCTAGAAGGAATTTTACATGTCACCTTACATTATATAGTCAACTTTTACCCAAGTCACTTGGGGGCTCTTATGTTTATTTGAGCCGTTTTATACTAAGTGTTTTTCTTCTTGGTTGTTGCAAAGTTTTTTATTTTATTTATCACTCCTTTTCTCGACACGAGTGTGCGGTCACTAGCCGGGGAGTCTAATTTCTCTCTCAAAACCGCTAGAGTTTAGTTTTCTAAACTGGCCTAATGAGAAGTACTCCACCTTCGGGATGGGAGACTGAAGCCGTAGGCTGACCCGCTTGAAGTCTTGAGATAGGATGTGTCATGTTAAAGCACGACAGAAGCACTTTTTTTTCTAAAGTCCAATTTTCGGATTGGCACCGAACACTTGATCTTGTTCAGACGTCATGTTTTTACTGACGTTTTTGGTTTTCCAAGCTTTTGGCACTTTTTAACTATTTGTGTGTTCTCAGCACAAGTCTCGAAGGCAACGCCGACACCTTTAGAGATTCGCAAAAACATTCTCGGATATTGCTATATATGCATCAGTTTGAATTGTGTCTTCGGTCAATAGTTGGGTTGCACGGCTCGCGCTTGCCTCCTACGTTCCGCTTTGTTCGGCTAGGTGTGCAAAGGAGAACCATCGCGATTGTGCTTCCATTTCGCATGGTCAAGCACCTCGGTGGAGAAAGTCAAAACCGACTGTCACAATAGGTGTAAACTGGTCAGTGATCCGATGACTATATTAAATGACGGGCCATTCATAACATTGGTCAAGTGTTTACAGCTTGACCTCGATCGTCAGCGAACACTACCGGGGGCTAGTAACTGGCCTCCCAAACTAAACCCTCAATATTTTGCTCTTACATTGGAGCTGAGGTTTCATGATCATGCTTAGCATGACAACCCAAAGAAAGGAACCGATAGAAGGACTATTTTCTTTGAAGACATTTCTTCTGTTAAACAGTAATATAACATATCTCTCTGCGTACCTTTGTTTATAAAACCGAATGGCCAGATTGCCTTGTTTGTTGTAAATCTTTGCCCTCATAAAGGCTTTATAAAGTAGGACAAACACTCCTCGGCTACTGGCCGAGGAGGTTGAAGCCGATGGTCAGTCAACAAAGTTTTGTACAATGCGGATCCGAGCATTAATGACATAAAGTACTTGGATACATTGAGTCATTACACATAATTTGTGATTTTACTATGGATATCGATCCTTAATTCGGCCACCCGTGCCCGCATTAAGGCTCGGGGCTACTGGGCTTCGTGCTTATTATTTACAAATATTAAAGGGCACATCAATCCCACGATGCGGTGTTGCCACGCGACCAGTGTCTTGGGGGCTACTGCATTGCTTGTTCTATGCAGAAAATTTTAAGTGCAATACAGTTTCCGAGGAGATTTTGATCCTCAGGTTGGTCGGCCGCACCCAACCTGAGTTTTGAGGACTGAGCACGCTACTTTTTGTGTCCCAAAGTATTCTGCCGAGCTAGGACTTGATCCGCAGACCAATTTTGCAAATCAACCTGAGTCTCAGCAGCTACGGGGATCAGCGGTCTTATGTCATCCTTCATGGGCATCTCGGGTTTTAGACCGATACCCACCTTGAGGGATACTAGCTATGTATCTCGGCAGAGAATAAATCGCACCACCACGGAAGCAGTCCGGCATAAAGCTCGGGCGCTAGTGGCTGGCTCCATAGAGGGCATTTCCGGTATTAAGCTCGGCTAAACTCCTTCAAACTTCTTTGAACCAAGGTGATTTACGACACCTCGGATACAGTCCGGCGTTGGAGCTCGGATACATAGTCCGGCGTTGGAGCTCAGATACATAGTCCGGCGTTAGAGCTGGGAAGCAGTCCGACGTTAGAGCTCAGCTACAAAAGATACCTCGAATGCAGTCCGGCGTTAGAGCTCGGACGAAAGAGGACACTGCCTCCTGGGAATAACTTCAAACCCGAGGCGTGGCATGAAAATAACAAGGCATTGATGAAGGCCGTAAACTTAAAGGGGCTCCTCGGATACCCGACGTATAAACTCGCCGAATGCATTTCGGCGATCCTCAAGATCAAAGATGAGAAGATTTGTTGAACCAGTTTTCAAGACCGGCAACTGAAGATGAAGAACAGTTCGGAAGAATCGAGGCGTCCCTAACTTGAAGACCGGTTCAGGGGGCTATCGACGGTGTCTGGACTAGGGGTACTCACCACGTCGTCTCCCGATCAGTTGGATTGGGCGAGGATCCCCATGACCGTATACTCATGGGCGATCCGGACGATTTGCCGTATACAAGGAAGATTCCACAAGACTTGGCGATCAAGACAAGGACTCCTCCCCACCGGGCGTATTCGGGTTAGGACTCTTGTTATCCTAGGCCTCGGTGCATTATATAAACCGAGGCCGGGCTAGTCGATAGACAATCTCATATATACAACAATCATACCATAGGCTAGCTTCTAGGGTTTAGCCTCTTTGATCTCGTGGTAGATCCACTCTTGTAACACACATCATCAATATTAATCAAGCAGACGTAGGGTTTTACCTCCATCAAGAGGGCCCGAACCTGGGTAAAACATCGTGTCCCTTGTCTCCTGTTACCATCCGCCTAGACGCGATTCGGGACCCCCTACCGAGATCCGCCGGTTTTGACACCGACAGTCGTCTTTGTGGGTTTGATCCTTGACGGGTCTATGCCCATTTTGCGCACTGTATCCTGATAAATCAGGTTCAGGCTGCTGCCGCCGTCCATCAGGACTCTGGTGAGGTGAAATTCGTCAATAATTGGGTCAAGAACCAATGCGGCGAAACCGCCGTGACGGATGCTAGTGGGGTGGTCCCTATGATCAAAGGTGATCGGGCAGGAAGACCATGGGTCAAACTTCGGGGCGACTGGCTCCATCACAGATATCGCCCTTTAGTGCGCGCGCTTCCGCTCCCTTTTGGGTATGTGGGTTGCGTATGTCATGTTCACCGTCCGCACTTGTGTGGGAGAGACCTTCTGTCCTCTATTGTCGTTGTTTTTGGCACTTAGCTTGCCTGCTTGCTTGAACACCCAACAATCCCTGTTGGTGTGGTTGGCTGGTTTTTCGGGGGTGCCATGTATCTGGCACAAGCGATCGAGTATTCGGTCCAAGTTGGACGGGCCCTGGGTATTTATTTTGAATGGCTTCTTCCGCTGACCGGGTTTAGAGCCTCTGAATCCGGCATTTACCGTCATATCTTCAGCATTATCACTGTTAATGCGACGTTTATGCTTGTTGCGACGCGACCTGCCATTGTTGTCCTTGGTATCCGAGCTACCAGGGTGTTTGGCCAAGTTGTTGCTTCGAGCTAGCCAGCTGTCCTCTCCCGTGCAAAAGCGGGTCATGAGTGTGGTGAGGGCTGACATGGATTTCGGCTTTTCCTGTCCTAGGTGTCGGGCTAGCCACTCGTCGCAGATGTTGTGTTTGAAGGCTGCTAGCGCCTCTGCATCCGGACAGTCGACGATATGATTTTTCTTTGTTAGGAACCGCCCGTAATTGTCCGGCCGATTCTTCCGCTGCTGAATTATATGGCTAAGGTCATCGGCGATACGGTGGTCGCACATATGTGCCCCGGAAGTTATCAAGGAATGCGGCTTCAGGTCCTCCCAACAACCGATTGACTCACCGGCAAGCTGTTGAGCCAATGCCGAGCTGGTCCTTTAAGCTTGAGTGGGAGGTATTTGATGGCATGTAGATCATCACCGCGGGCCATGTGGATATGGAGGAGATAGTCCTCAATCCAGAACGCCGGATCTGTGGTACCATCGTATGATTCGATGTTTACGGGTTTGAAGCCCTCAGGGATTTGATGATCCATTACTTCATCTATGAAGCATAGTGGGTGTGCGGCGCCTCTGTATTGGGCTATATCATGACGTAGCTCATATGAGCTTTGTCTACTGTGTTCGGCCTGGCCGGGTTTGCTGTATCCGGCGTGACGGTAATCATCGAGTCGTTACGCCCACGCGATCTGTAGATCGATCTTGTATGCTTTGCCTTATCCTCCAATATATCTCGCAAGTCCGTGCGTTTTCCGTGCCTTGGTACTTTTGAGCGGGCGTCGGGCGTGGCTTGAGCGGAGGGCCGAGAGGCTTCTTCGTCGCTGCCACGGGTGGCTGGTCTGCCATGTCGCGGCTGGTGACTTGGGTGCTTCCTCCTCTGATCGAGGCAACGGCCTGCGTTTGGGGTAGCTTTTGGAGGGGCGTTCGAGTTCATACTCTTCGGCTGCAAGGACTTCAGTCCATCTGTCAGCTAGCAGGTCTTGGTTAGCTCTAAGCTGTTGCTGCTTTTTCTTGAGGCTGCTTGCCGTGGCCATGAGCCTGCGTTTAAAACGCTCTTGTTCGATGGGGTCCTCTGGCACGACGAATTCGTCGTCGTCGAGGCTTGCCTCGTCTTCGGAGGGGGGCGCATAATTATCGTCCTCTACCTCTCTTTCTGCCGCACTGTCGTGCGGACTTGCTTCTCCCTCCTCTGCGCTGAGTTACGCTAGAGGGGTCGCGTCTTCGCACTGTCCGGTATTATTGTCTCCCATGCCGGAATCGCCGCTTTTTCTTGTGGCGGGATTTAGAGCGGCCCGCTGACGTCGGCGCTTGGGTTGTTTCTTGGAGGGGTCATCCTCCGCCGTTCCATCGCCATTCCCATCTTTTGGGATGTCCACCATGTATATGTCATATGACGAGGTGGCCTTCCAGTGCCCCGTGGGAGCTAGCTCTTGATCGTCTCCGGCACGGTCGTCCATACCGTCGATGTCTTCGGAGTCGAAGTCGAGCATGTTGGTTAAATCATCGACAGTGGCTACAATGTGGGTGGGCGTTGAATTTCTTCGTCGTCCGAATCCCAACCTTCCTGACCATAGTTCGGCCAGGGCTCCCCTGACAAAGAGAGAGACTTTAATGAGTTCAGGATATCGCCAAAGGGCGAGTGCTGAAAGATGTCCGCGGCGGTGAACTCCATAATCGGCGCCCAGTCGGATTCGACTGGCAGGGGCGCGGGAGGTTCGGAGTCCGGAAAGGAGTCCGGCACCTGGGAGTCACGAGCTTTGCAAAGGACAGGGATGGTGTTTGGCTCAATCGCCGTAGAGATTTCAGCCCCCGAGGCGGTGTCCAACCAAGCGTCCTTGATCGGCGAAACCGGCTCCGGATTAAGGGTCGGAGTGGGCAGCAGTGCGGCCTCGAGCACTGTTGGTGGCAGAGATAGATCGTACCCATCGAGACGGTCACGCACGCTCGGCTGTGGCTCGAATCCGTCGAAGATCAAGTCTCCACGGACATCGGCCGTATAGTTCAAGCTTCCAAATCTAACCTGATGGCGGGGCGTAGCTTCGATCTGCTCGGATGGCCTAGCAAATTGGCCCATAGCGCAAAGCCGCCAGTCACGAAGATCTTTCCGGTGAGAAAAATCTCACCCTGGACTGCGTCGTTGCTGATGATTGAAGGAGCCATCGGGCCTATAGGTGACGACAGAGAGGAACTCTCAATGAAAGCACCAATGTCGGTGTCAAAACCGGCGGATCTCGGGTAGGGGGTCCCGAACTGTGCGTCTAGGCAGATGGTAACAGGAGACAAGGGACCCGATGTTTTTACCCAGGTGCAGGCCCTCTCGATGGAGGTAATACCCTACTCCTGCTTGATTGATATTGATGATATGGGTAGTACAAGAGTAGATCTACCACGAGATCAGAGAGGCTAAACCCTAGAAGCTAGCCTATGGTATGATTGTTGTTCGTCCTACGGACTAAAACCCTCTGGTTTATATAGACACTGGATAGGGTTAGGGTTACACAGAGTCGGTTACAAGGGTAGGAAATCTACATATCTGTATCGCCAAGCTTTCCTTCCACGCCAAGGAAAGTCCTATTCGGACACGGGACGAAGTCTTCAATCTTGTATCTTCATAGTCTAGGAGTCCGGCCAAAGATGATAGTTCGGCTATCCGGACACCCCCTAATCCAGGACTCCCTCAGTCAGATTTGGAAGCTTGAACTATGTCCCTGACATCCGCGGAGACTTGATCTTCGATGGTTTTGAGCCCATGGCAGCCTACCACCGCGATGAGCATGACCTAAATCTGTCATCGGACCATACCCAGGAATAGCACCTGTAAGCGCTCCAGCCCTAGATCCAGAGCAGACTGCGCCCTCCTAGGACGGGAAGCTCAACCCCGCCACGGAAGTCGTAGACCCAGCGGTGTTGGAGCCGCACATAGACCCAACCTCGAGCGGGATCTGCGTCACCGGAACCTTGGATCCGTATCCGGCCATAGGTTCTGAACCATGTGCATCCGCGGCCATCGAGCCTGATCGGGCGCCGATTGTCGAATTCGGCGCCGCGGACATCTTCCAGCACTCACCTTTAGGTGATGTGCTTAACTCATTAAAAACCCTCTCCTTAGCAGGAGACTCACAACCGAATTATATCCGGTTTGAGCTGGGGGCTGATGACGGGGAATTTTGCTTCCCACCCACCTCCCACTTAATAGCCACTGTCAAAGACTTAACCGACATGCTTGACTACGGCTCCGAAGACATCGACGGCATGGACAATGATGCTAGAGAGGAGCAGGCCGAAAACCCGCCGTTTACCGGACATTGGACGGCCACCTCCTCATACGACGTGTACATGGTGGACACACCTAAAGAGAACAATGGCGATAACAAGGAAGATCCAGTCGAGGATGAACCTCCCAAGATACAACCAAAGCACCGACATCAGCGGCGCCGCTCTAAATCACGCCGCAGAAAAGACAACAACACTGGCACATGAGACGATAACACTCCGGACGGTGCCGAAGACAGAGAAGACCCTGACGAGCAAACTGCCGAAAAGGACGATCTGGAAGATGGGCAAGTTAGCCCTGATAAACAGGCCATAAACAAAGACTCAGAGGACAACAATTATCTACCACCCTCCGAGGACGAGGTGAGCCTCGGTGACGAAGACTTCATCGTACCTGAGGAACCTCTCGAGTAGAAGCGCTTTAAGCACCGGCTAATAGCCACTGCAAGGAGCCTGAAAAAGAAGTAGCAGCAGCTTCAAGCTGATCAAGACCTGCTCAATGACAGGTGGACTAATGTCCTGGCAGCCGAAAATACTACCTCCAATGCCCAACCAAAAGTTACCCGAAGCGCAAATTGTTACCCCAATTCGATGACGAGGCGTTGGAGCCCGTACCATCAGTGCGTAATGCAGTTGACCGACCAACATGTGGCCGGGATAAAGGGACACCTCAAGCCGAACACCAGCCTGTCCTACCTCACTGTAAAGGAAGAGATAAAGCAGCTCGGGGTTATACATATGACCTGCGGCAGGACCTAAGGAACAGAACAGGTCAGAACAGATCAATCTACGGATCGAGGGGGAGCGCCCTGACACGGGACGACGGCCATCTGGCCGGACGTGACAAATATAACCACACCCGGACCGAAAACCGCAGACAGACTACAATTGAGCTACATCGCGACTTGGCCCGATACAGAGGCGCCGCACACTGATAACCCACAAGTATAGGGGATCGCAACAGTTTTCGAGGGTAGAGTATTCAACCCAAATTTATTGATTCGACACAAGGGGAGCCAAAGAATATTCTCAAGTATTAGCAGTTGAGTTGTCAATTCAACCAACCTGGATAACTTAGTATCTGCAACAAAGTATTTAGTAGCAAAGTAATATGGAAGTAACGGTAACGTTAGCAAAAGTAATATTTTTGGGTTTTTTAGTGATTGTAACAGTAGCAACAGAAAAGTAAATAAGCGAAAAACAATATTTGAAAAGCTCGTAGGCATTGGATCGGTGATGGAGAATTATGCCGGATGCGGTTCATCATGTAGCAATCATAACATAGGGTGACACAGAACTAGCTCCAATTCATCAATGTAATGTAGGCATGTATTCCGAATATAGTCATACGTGCTTATGGAAAAGAACTTGAATGACATCTTTTGTCCTATCCTTCCGTGGCAGCGGGGTCCTAACGGAAACTAAGGGATATTAAGGCCTCCTTTTAATAGAGTACCGGACCAAAGCATTAACACATAGTGAATACATGAACTCCTCAAACTAAGGTCATGATAATCCCCAAGTGCAAGGAATCATCATAGCACTTTCCAAAGGTGGAAGTGATAAGTATGGAGTGTCGAACCCACAAGGAGCTAAAGTTAAGATCAATATTCTCTCAAGCCCTATCTGCCACTGACACGACTCTACGTGCACCGGACGTTTGCTTCCAACTAGCAACAAGAAATAAAACTTCGTTGTGGGTATGAAGAGGATAACTTTGTATGATATCGGAGAGCTAAAACATAGAAGTAGGTGATGTTATCATAAAGTTAGAATATAATACTAAATAATATAAATAGCGAGTGTGGAATAATGGTGGATCGGGTAAAAGGAATTGTCCTAGGCAATTGTTAACAAGGCCGGTAATCACTATTGCAGTTTCATATGAGGGAGAGGCATAAGCTAACATACTTTCTCCACTTGGATCATATGCACTTATGATTGGAACTCTAGCAAGCATCCGCAACTACTAAAGATCATTAAGGTAAAACCCAACCATAGCATTAAAGCATCAAGTCCTCTTTATTCCCATACGCAACAATCCCTCTTACTCGGGTTTGTGTTTCAGTCACTCACCAACCCACTATAAGCGAATCATGAATGTATTGCAACACCCTACAGCGGGTATCCCTCACGCTTGCGCGACACGGAGGGCACCATAGGACAGCACCAAAGTAAAACATACAACTCATACCAATCTAGATCATCAATCAACCCAAAGGCAAAAGATATCTACTCAAAACATCATAGGATGGCAACACATCATTGGATCATAATATGTGGCATAAAGCACCATGTTCAAGTAGGGATTACAGCGAGTGCGGGAGTGGACCGCGTAAAAGAGATGGGGATGGTGAGGATGATGGTGATGTTGATGAAGACGATCACCGTGGCGATGATTCCCCTCCCGATGGCACTCCGGCGCCATCGGAAGAGAGGAGGAGAGGTTCTCCCCCTTGTGCTTCTTCCTCAATGGCCTCCACCTTCTGGTCCTTGGCCTTAATGGTGATGAAGACCCCTCCGGGATACTCCTCCATGGCCACCGGTGATGATGGCCCCCTCCGGCAGGGCGCCGGAGAGGGCCCAGATTGATTTCTCGTGGCTACAGAGGCTTGCGGCGGCAGAACTTCTGATCTAATCTCCGTTCTGGAAGTTTTAGGGTACGAGAGTATATATGGGTGCAGGAGGTACGCCGGTGGACTTCCGGGCTGGACACGAGGTAGGGGCGCGCCTGTGGGGGTGGGCGCCCCCCAGCCTCGTGGGCAGCCCGGGACTCCCCTGGTGAGCTTCGGGTACTCCATGGGCTTCTTCTGGTCCAAAAATAGGTTCCGTGGAGCTTCAGGTCTTTCGGACTCCGTTTGATATTCCTTTTCTTCGAAACACTAAAATAGGCTAAAAACAACAATTCTGGGCTGGGCCTCCGGTTAATAGGTTAGTCCCAAAAATAATATAAAAGTGGAAAATAAAGCCCAATATTGCCCGAAACAGTAGATAATATAGCATGGAGAAATAAAAAATTATAGATACGTTGGAGACGTATTAGGTCATCACCGGGAGTGGTCCCGATTATTGTCACTTCGGGGTTGCCGGATCATAACACATAGTAGGTGACTATAGACTTGCAAGATAGGACCAAGAACTCACATATATTCATGAAAACATAATAGGTTCAGATCTGAAATCATGGCACTCGGGCCCTAGTGACAAGCATTAAGCATAGCAAAGTCATAGCAACATCAATCTCAGAACATAGTGGATACTAGGGATCAAACCCTAACAAAACTAACTCGATTACATGATAAATCTCATCCAACCCATCACCGTCCAGCAAGCCTAAGATGGAATTAATACGCACGGCGGTGAGCATCATGAAATTGGTGATGGAGGATGGTTGATTAAGACGACGGCGGATTCCCCTCTCCGGAGCCCCGAACGGACTCCAGATCAGCCCTCCCGAGAGGTTTTAGGGCTTGGCGGCTGATACGTCTCCAACGTATCTATAATTTTTGATTGTTCCATGCTATTATATTATCTGTCTTGGATGTTTATGGGATTTATTATGCACTTTTATATTATTTTTGGGACTAACCTATTGACCCAGAGCCTAGTGCCAGTTCCTGTTTTTCACTTGTTTTAGTGTTCCGAAGAAAAATAATATCAAACGGAGTCGAAACGGAATGAAACCTTCTGGAGAAGGTTTTTTTGGAAGGAAAGCAACCCGGGAGACTTGGAGTCCACGTCAAGGAAGCAACGAGGAAGGCACGAGGCAGGGGGGGCGCCCACCACCCTGGGCGCTCCCTCCACCCTCGTGGGCCCCACGTGGCTCCCCTGACATACTTCTTCCTCCTATATATATCCATATACCCTAAAAACTTCAGGGAACAGAATAGATCGGGAGTTCCGCCGCCGCAAGCCTCTGTAGCCACCAAAACCCAATCGGGACCCTGTTAAGCACCTCACGAGGGGGAGGAACCCTCACCGATGGCCATCTTCATCATCCTGGCGCTCTCCATGACGAGGAGGGAGTAGTTCACCCTCGGGCTGAGGGTATGTACCAGTAGCTATGTGTTTGATCTCTCTCTCTCGTGTTCTTGAGGTGATACGATCTTGATGTATCGCGAGCTTTGCTATTATAGTTGGATCTTATGTTGCTTCTCCCCCTCTACTCTCTTGTAATGGATTGAGTTTTCCCTTTGAAGTAATCTTATCGGATTGAGTCTTTAATGATTTGAGAATACTTGATGTATGTCTTGCCGTGCGTATTTGTGGTGACAATGGGATATCACGTGATTCACATGATGTATGTTTTGGTGATCAACTTGCGGGTTCTGCCCATGAACCTATGCATAGGGGTTGGCACACGCTTTCGTCTTGATTCTCCGGTAGAAACATTGGGGCACTCTTTGAGGTTCTATGTGTTGGTTGAATAGATGAATCTGAGATTTTGTGATGCATATCGTATAATCATACCCACGGATACTTCAGGTGAAATTGGAGTATCTAGGTGACATTAGGGTTTTGGTTAATTTGTGTCTTAAGGTGTTATTCTAGTAAGAACTCTAGGGCTGTTTGTGACACTTATAAGAATAGCCCAATGGATTGATTGGAAAGAAGAACTTTGAGGTGGTTTCGTACCCTACCATAATCTCTTCGTTTGTTCTCCGCTATTAGTGACTTTGGAGTGACTCTTTGTTGCATGTTGAGGGATAGTTATATGATCCAATTATGTTATTATTGTTGAGAGAACTTGCACTAGTGAAAGTATGAACCCCAGGCCTTGTTTCAACGCATTGCAATACGGTTTACGCTCACTTTTATCGTTTGTTACCTTGCTGTTTTTATATTTTCAGATTACAAAAACCTTTATCTACCATCCATATTGCACTTGTATCACCATCTCTTCGCCGAACTAGTGCACCTATACAATTTACCATTGTATTGGGTGTGTTGGGGACACAAGAGACTCTTTGTTATTTGGTTGCAGGGTTGTTTGAGAGAGACCATCTTCATCCTACGCCTCCCACGGATTGATAAACCTTAGGTCATCCACTTGAGGGAAATTTGCTACTGTCCTACAAACCTCTGCACTTGGAGGCCCATCAATGTCTACAAGAAGAAGGTTGAGTAGTAGACATCAAGCAGTTTCTGGCGCCGTTGCCGGGGAGGCTAGGTAAGCGGCACTCACACCCCGTCAACTAAGCAGTTTCTGGCGCCGTTGCCGGGGAGGCTAGGTAAGCGGCACTCACACCCCGTCAACTAAGCAGTTTCTGGCGCCGTTGCCGGGGAGGTGAGTGCTTGAAGGTATATCTTTAGATCTTGCAATCGAATCTTTTAGTTTCTTGTTTATCACTAGTTTAGTCTATAAAAGAAAACCACAAAAAAATGTAATTGAGTTTGTCTCATACGCTTCATCTTTTTAATATCTTTCGTGAAAATGATGGGAAGGAAAATTGTGCTCAATTGCTAGAGGAAGAATTACATAGAATGCTTGGCATAAAATATGTGAATGATGAGCAAGATTGCTATGTTGTTAGTATTAATTCCATGAATATCCATGATGCTAATGATATGCAAAGCCACAAGCTTGGGGAAGCTATGTTTGATGAAGATGATATTTTTTGTCCCCCAAGTTTTGATGAGAAAATTTATTATGATGAAAGCATGCCTCCTATTTATGATGATTATTGTGATGACACGTATGCTATAAAGAATAATGATAACCATGAAACTTGTCATCTTGATTTCAATTTTCAATCACATGATAGTTATTTTGTTGAGTTTGCTCCCACCACTATTCATGAGAATAAATTTTCTTATGTGGAGAGTAGTAAATTTTCTATGCTTGTAGATCATGAAAAGAATGCTTTAGGTGCTGGTTATATTGTTGGATTTATTCATGATGCTACTGAAAATTATTATGAGGGAGGAACATATGCTTGTAGAAATTGCAATAATATCAAGTTTCCTCTCTATGTTCTTAAAGTTTTGAAGTTATACTTGTTTTACCTTCCTATGCAAGTTGATTCTTGTTCCCATAAGTTGTTTGCTCACAAAATCCCTATGCATAGGAAGTGGGTTAGACTTAAATGTGCTAGTCATATTCTTAATGATGCTCTCTTTATGTTTCAATTCTTATCTTTTATGTGAGCTTCATTGAAATCATCATGCCTAGCTAGGGGCGTTAAACGTTAGCGCTTGTTGGGAGGCAACCCAATTTTATTTTAGTTTCTTGATTTTTGGTTCTGTTTAGGAATAAATAATCCATCTAGCTTCTGTTTAGATGTGGTTTTGTGTTTTAATTAGTTTTTGTGCCAAGTAGAACCTTTGGGAAGACTTGGGTGAAGTCTTTATGATCATGCTGTAAAAAACAGAAACTTTAGCGCTCACGAGATTAGCTAAAACTTTTTACTGGAGAGTGCTATTTAGTTGATTCTTTTTGCAGATGATTACTAGACAAATTACTCAGGTCCACCAATTTATTTTAGAATTTTTGGAGTTCTAGAAGTTTCTGTTAGTTACAGATTACTAGAGACTGTTCTGTTTTTGACAGATTCTGTTTTCATTGTGTTGTTTGCTTATTTTGATGACTCTATGGCTAGTAAAATAGTTTATAAACCATAGAGAAGTTGGAATACAGTAGGTTTAACACCAATATAAATAAAGAATTAGTTCATTACAGTACCATGAAGTGGTGTTTTGTTTTCTTTCGCTAACGGTGCTCACGAGATTTTCTGTTAAGTTTTGTGTTGTGAAGTTTTCAAGTTTTGGGTAAAGATTCGATGGACTATGGAATAAGGAGTGGCAAGAGCCTAATCTTGGGGATGCTCAATGCACCCAAAGTTAATATTCAAGGACAACCAAGAGCCTAAGCTTGGGGATGCCCCGGATGGCATCCCCTCTTTCGTCTTCATTCATTGGTAACTTTACTTGGAACTATATTTTTATTCACCACATGATATGTGTTTTGCTTGGAGCATCTTTTTATTTTCTTTAGCTTTGCTTGCTGTTTGAATAAAATACCAAGATCTGAAATTATTAAATGGGAGAGTCTTCACATAGTTGTACAATTATCCGAGTACTCATTGATCTTCACTTATATCTTTCGGAGTAGTTTGTCGTTTGCTCTAGTGCTTCACTTATATCTTTTAGAGCACAATGGTGGTTTTATTTTGAAGAAATATATGAACTCTCATGCTTCACTTATATTATTTTGAGAGTCTTAAACAGCATGGTAATTTGCTTAATCATAATATGCTAGGTATTCAAGACTAGTAAAAACTTTTTTATGAGTGTGTTGAATAATAAGAGAAGTTTGATGCTTGATGGTTGTTTTGAGATATGAAGGTAGTGATATTAAAGTTGTCCTAGTTGAGTAGTTGTGAATCTGAGAAATACTTGTGTTGAAGTTTGCAAGTCCCGTAGCATGCACGTATGGTAAACGTTATGTAAAAAATTTGAAACATGAGGTGTTCTTTGATTGTCCTCATTATGAGTGGCGGTCGGGGACGGCGATGGTCTTTTCCTACCAATCTATCCCCTAGGAGCAGGCACGTAGTGCTTGGTTTTGATGACTTGTAGATTTTTGCAATAAGTATGTGAGATCTTTATGACTAATGTTGAGTCCATGGATTATCGCACTCTCACCTTTCCATCATTGCTAGCCTCTTCGGTACCGCGCATTGCCCTTTCTCACCTTGAGAAGTTGGTGTAAACTTCGCTGGTGAATCCAAACCCCGTGATATGATACGCTCTTTCACACATAAACCTCCTTATATCTTCCTCAAAACAGACACCATACCTACCTATTATGGCATTTCCATAGCCATTCCGAGATATATTGCCATGCAACTTTCCACCGTTCCGTTTATCATGACACGTTCATCATTGTCATATTGCTCTGCATGATCATGTAGTTGACATAGTATTTGTGGCAAAGGCACCGTTCATAATTCTTTCATACATGTCACTCTTGGTTCACTGCATATCCCGGTACACCGCCGGAGGCATTCATATAGAGCCATACTTTGTTCTATTATCGATTTGTAATCATTGAGTTGTAAATAAATAAAAGTGTGATGATCATAATTTTCTAGAGCATTGTCCCAAGTGAGGGAAAAAAAGAGAGAAGGGCCATAAAAAAAAGAGAAGGCCCCCCAAAAAATGAGAGAAAAAGAGAGAAGGGACAATGTTACTATCCTTTACCACACTTGTGCTTCAAATTAGCACCATAATCTTCATGATAGAGAGTCTCTTATTTTGTCACTTTTATATACTAGTGGGAATTTTTCATTATAGAAATTCGCTTGTATATTCCAACAATGGGCCTCCTCAAGTACCCTAGGTCTTCGTGAGCAAGCAAGTTGGATGCAAACCCGCTTAATTTCTTTTTGTTGAGCTTTCATATATTTATAGCTCTAGTGATCCGTTGCATGGCAATCCCTACTCCTTGCATTAACATCAATCGATGGGCATCTCCATAGCTCATTGATTAGCCTCGTTGATGTGAGATTTTCTCCCTTTTTGTCTTCTCCACATAACCCCCATCATCATATTCTATTCCACCCATAGTGCTATGTCCATGGCTCGCGCTCATGTATTGCGTGAAGGTTTATAAGTTTGAGATTACTAAAGTATGAAAAAATTGCTTGGCTTGTCATCGGGGTTATGCATGATGAGAGCATTCTTGTGTGACGAAAATGGAGCATGACTAAACTATATGATTTTGTAGGGATGTACTTTCTTTGGCCATGCTATTTTGAGAGGACATAACTGCTTAGTTAGTATGCTTAAAGTATTATTACTTTTATGTCAATATGAACTTTTATCTTGAATCTTTCGGATCTGAATATTCATACCACAATTAAGAAAAATTACATTGAAATTATACCAAGTAGCATTCCACATCAAAAATTCTGTTTTTATCATTTACCTACTCGAGGACGAGCAGGAATTAAGCTTGGGGATGCTGATACGTCTTCAACGTATCTATAATTTCTGATTGTTCCATGCTATTATATTATCTGTCTTGGATGTTTATGGGCTTTATTATGCACTTTTATATTATTTTTGGGACTAACCTATTGACCCAGAGCCCTGTGCCAGTTCCTGTTTTTTCCCTTATTTCAGTGCTTCGAAGAAAAAGAATATCAAACGGAGTCGAAACGGAATGTAACCTTCTGGAGAAGTTATTTGTAACATCCCAAAATTCTAAATTTTGGAATGTTATATTAAATAAATAGTTTTGATTGTTTGTTTGATTGTTGTCTGAATGATTGAGTGAAATTGAGTGAAATTCGAAACTTTTGAAGGTTAAATGAGAGGGAATTAAAGGACTTTCCCAACCTTTCATTTTTCTTTTATGATCTCCGGGAATTCAAATTCCTTTCATCACAAAACCCTGGAGAGAAGATGACATGACTTCTTCCATTTATTTAAATGACAAGGGGTGTTGAAAATATTTTCCAATTCTGAAACTTTATGCAACTCAATGATTTTCACGGCGAAGATAAAATGACTTCTTCAAAACATATGAAATATGAGTTGGGAGTTTTAAAAGAATTAAATTCAAAGTTCTTTTGAATTTATTTCCAATTTGGAGTTATTTGAGTTTTATTCAAATTATTTTTCTCCAAAAACAAAATATATGGCAAATAGGGTAACATGAATCCCTACATCAGAAAATTGGAGAGAAATTAATTTGAAGTCATTTTGGTATTTTAAAAATGATTTTTATTGGACCAGTAGCATTGTGTGAATTATTAAAATTTGTGTGGATTTTATTTGACATTAGAATAATGTTCATCTTGTAGGAAATATTTTTCTGCAAATTTTGATATATTATATGCCTATATAAAAGTTTTAATTATTTTGTTTTTGTCTTAGTTCTATGAAATTTTGTTAAAAAAAATATGAAGCGCCTTGGGCCAAAGGCCCAAGCCGCCGACCAGCCACTGCCAAGGCCAAGGCCAAGGCCATCGTGACACACACACCTAGGGGCCAGGGAGCCCAGGTTTCCTATTCTTTACAAATCCTAGTAGGATTTGATCCCGTTTCGTTATTCCGTTTATTCCGATTTGTTTCTAGATCTTTTCCCTCTTTGTTTCCTAATCCTAGTCTATTTCTTGTCCCCTACCCCAAGAAAAGCCCTCCCCTCTCCAATATGAATACCCAAGCACCTCCCCTCCAACACATCAAACCAACACCTCTCCTCTCCTCTCCTCTCCTCTCCTCTCCTCTCCGCAGCAGCAGCAGTGCAGCACCACCGCCGCCGCCAAGTGCCGCCGCCGCGCCCTCGACCTCTCGTGAGGTTTATATAATCTCCTCTCCACTGTCCCGTGATCTCCTTTCCCCTAGGAGCAACTGCAACATCGGATCCGATCTTCTTCCCCAACTCCGACGACTACTCCGGTGAGATCCACGAAATCCCGTAATTCATTTTTTTCAGAAAATAGCAATCTTAGAAAATTCATATCTTTTAGAGTTTTTAGTATTTTGAGTGATTCCAATTGCTATGTGTCACAAATTTGCTGAAGTTTCTGTTAGTTCAATTTTATTTCACATTTGAGCAGTTTAAATTTGTGTTTGTATGAATTTTCTCAAATCACTAGATTTGAGCTATTTTGAGTTAGGAATATTATTTTTGACCGATTCTTTTTGCTCCTGGTCTCTAGGACCTTTGTTTATCCAGTAGTATTTAGTATTTTATTTCTAGGTTAATTTAAATTAGGTTTTTAGCAAAACAGTACTGTTTTATTATTAGTTCTGTTTTAGCTTTTTCTTTATTGTTTTTATTAGTTTTAAATTATTTCTTTCTGTCACTTTTGACAAAATTAGTTGTGTTTCTGTTAGAAAACAGGATAAAAATTTATTTTTATTTTAAAAATTTATTTTCCTTAGTTTTGTATGAAACCTTCTATAGGTCATAGTTAGAGTTTTATAAAAGCTTTTTATTTGTTTCTTTTTGCAAATAAAATTTTATGAAAAAAATACTTTCTGTTAACTTAGTTGTTTTACTTTTTATTTTCTATTAAATTATTAGTTTAGTGTTTTAATTGCTGTTAAGTTTTTTTACTTAGGGCAAAACTATGTTAGATGCTTGTAGCAAAGTCATAGATTTTCGTTAGTAGTTTTTCTTTCTAGTTTTATTTGAAGCTTCTTTGGACTTTGTTGGAGTTTTATTATTGAGTTTTTTTGTTTTAGTTGTTATTTTGAGTGTTAGTATTGCTTGCTAGAATGATTGCTTATGTGAATGCTATGTTTGACTTGTATAGATTTTCTTGGAGAGTGACGAATAGTTCTATCAAATTTTGTGAGAGTGTTGTTATCTTCATCAACGCATTGTGCAAGTTCACTTTGACCATGTTTTTCATACCTATGTGTTTTATTGCATCTAGTGTTATCTTCGCAACAACCCCTCCGGTAGTGATATTGAATTCTTGTAGTTGAGTAGTATGCATGAGGTAGGAACCCATCACCCTGTTACCAAGCCCAGGACGCTATTTATTTTAATGCTACGCTATAGTAGACGGGGTTTGGTATGAGTGTTCGAGAGTGGTGTGAAGAAGGAGGACTCTACGTCAATGACGACAACTCCATGATGGAACCTGCAAGGACTGCATCTTCAAGGCCTCAAGACTTCAAGACTCGAGACAAGAATTCAATACACACTCTGGGTGAAGGACGGTTGACGGGCACCTGGAGAAACCAGTGGTTGGCGGGATGCATGGAGAAGCGCCATGACATCTTGCGGAAAGCTTCACCCAGACTCAAAGAGACGGAAGAATACTTCATGCCCGGAAGCTTACTGTGCAACCGCAAGTCACTATGGGCTCTGGCTTGGTTGACCTTAGTTGTGACTCTGGCTGGGGCGGTGCTAGCAGATGTAGAACTACGGTAGGATTGGATGAGCACCGGACGGTGGTCGAGGAACTCTTCGAAGACCATGTTTCTGCGTCTTGTTCTCAAACACCACGAAGTGCGAGAACGTAAAAGAGGGATCGAATCTTGCGGGTAAAGTGTACAAACCTCTGCAGAGGGTTAAAACCTAATCGATTAGCCGTGTCCCCGATTCACGGACAATTTGAGCATCTGGACTTGGATCTATCTGGAACTCTCAACACCGGATTGATAACTTAATTGTGGGCAACATATGATGATTTTGGGCTATGAGACATCGGTTGGTGGAACCATGTCATGATAGAAAACTCCATAGTACAGACTTCATTTATTCCTTTGATGTAGGGAAAATAAAATCAGCTTTTACGCAAACAAAACTCAGATACAGAGCCACAAAGCCAAATATCATATAGTATAGTTTTACCATCTGTTTATTCATGTTGTGATCTTGCCGGTACATTCAATGTACTGACCTACACGGCTGCAACGTATCATGTTGCAGGATTTTCTTCGACGAGTAAGAGTTACGATACAGGGTTACGGTCTACACTCAACTTGCCGATGGCGTTGATGGGACTCCACACCCGTTTGATTGTTTCCGCTGAGTATTATGAGGTATATATCATTTTTACGTTATTTATACATGTGATTGCACTTTGATATATACATTGATGTATTGTGTGTGCCAACATACTGATCCAGGGATGGCACAGATACACAGAGGCTTGACCGTCTGAGGTCGGGTCGCTACAGATATGGTATCAGAGCACATGTTGACTGTAGGACGTGACCCTAGAAATCGAAAAGCCCCTTGGACAGGATATCTCAAAAACTTTATTTTCAAAAAGACTCTTACTCCTCATCTTTTCTGATTTTATCAAATAGACACTCTCACCTCAAATAGTTAGAATATACACCTTTCCCTTTTGACCACACGGAAGATCAACTGAAGTCGCTCCAAGAATTAAAGATATCGGACAACTGATGGCCATTTCAGAGTAAAGAGGATTTCACCATGCGTTGGAAGAATTGCAGCTGCAACAATTGAAGACTCCGAAGACTTGAAGAATTTGAAGTTCTGAAGAATTATTTGACCTTTAAAGACCAAACCCTGTTATACACCCACGTTAGATGCATTTATTTGTGAGCTGTCATTTGTTTGATGTTTTCCGACAGCCACAAAGTAAAACTTGTTTCTTCAAAACTATCGTTTGTATTGTGTGTATCCCTCCCCACCTCTCTCATATCTCATCCCAAAACTTTTGGACCCCATAGATGATGAATGAAGTTGGACTGATATTCTTCGGATCAAGACTCAGCCGGAGGCAGAGCTATGGATTCGGAACATGGAGAATCACTTCATGAGCAATTTGGTTTCAAGGAAGAATGAAGTATCGTACGCTCTTCAGTACTCTGAAGGAAGTGCTGCAACATGGTGGCAGATGCATCAAGCTATACAGGGATGGAATGGAGCAAAGACTTGGGAAGAATTCAAGAAGACTCTCTTGAGGTCCCGTCTTACCCGGAAGCACCATGATACACCAAGAAATAAACCTTGTGCCTGCAAGATTTATGGAGAAATAGGACACACCGGGAGGAACACAAGGATGGATGCCCTCATTGTGAGGAGAAACACCCAGTGAGGAATGCCCAACTAGTCGGTGACTTGTTTCTTGTGTGAAGGAACCACCCACTACCCGACCCAAAGTGTCACATTTACCCCATGGTGCAACAAACTATTCAGGAGCAGGAAGAAGGAATGAAAGAAGCCCTCCGAGAAGTTATGAAAGAACCTGTGATGAAGGAATGTGTTGAAGACCACGATGGAGAAGGCCTCAACAGATTTTACTCCAATGCCCGCTATTCATGTGGAGAAGAAGGACATTTCTCGCATGATTGCACCAAGGAAAGAAATGAGTATCTGGGATATTTCCCGACAACAGAAGTGAAGTTTGACCCTCGGGAAATAGAAGCTCTGATCATTACAGAGAAATCCAGGAAGAGAAAAAGAAGGCAACCCCAGAACAACACAATTTTCGCAGACAAGGACCTGAGTCATATCACTTGTTACAGGTGCAAGGATTTAGGTCATTACGCTAGTAAATGTCCAGAAAATAAGCCAAGAATCCAAGGAGCCTACATAATCACAAAGAAGCCCCGAGACATGTCGGAAGTCATTTGTTTTCGCTGCAAGGAAGCATGACATTATGCTACTAAATGTCACAACAAGATGAAAGCTGGAGTAGAGTAGTTGGAATTTTAATATTGGAAACAAGAGTAGTAGAAAGCAATTTCATTTTCATGAGTTCAATGAGTTGAGTTATGTAATGGGTGCTCAGAGTTTGTAATGGATTCATGAAATCAATAAAGTTAAGGTGACGTGTTTTCATATGTTTAATTGTATGAGTTGTTACTCTGTGAACAAAGATTTTGACCATTTTCGAGGATATGAGAAATATGGTCTATGGATGGATTTGTGAATTTCATTTTAAGGGTGAAAGTACCCTATGAAGAACACTAGACCAATGGAAATGGAAATGTGTCCCACAGGTTGGAGTTTGGAAAAATGAGTTGAAGTTTTATCTTTGATATGATGGTATTAAGAAATGAGATGTTATTGGATTTAAAGTGGTGTAATGTTGGAAAATGGAGCAATTGTAACTCCAAGGATGAGTGAAATTGGTACAAGTGTTGAAGTGGGCTCATAACCCACAGGCCCAGGAATTAATAAGGGTCAAGTACCCTTGGAGGAATTTTGGGAATAGACTACGATTTGATCAACCGGCGATTCTATAGGAGTTTACATAAAACACGAGAGTTGTTAAGGAGCGATAGATGTTTGTTTGGCCTGCAGAATCAATGGATTTTCCGAACTTGGTTCGTCGACAAGAGAAATTCTGCAATGCTTCCGAGGATGACCGAGTGTTAGAATGCGAGATTCGCAAAACCATGTACAAGGTAATGATTTGGGTGCGGGATGGATTGATCACCATACCGACTTACTCTTATTATTCGCTTTGCTATATGGGATGGTAAAATCTGAGTGACTTACCTATAGTAGAGAGACGACGATCAAAACCTTGTTTAAACCTTAGAAAGGTATAGGTATTTTTTCCTTGTACACGGCAGTTGTTGCCAACCGTGGGTTAGAGGGTGAGGTTCAACCTGCACGTTTTCTGCGGAAACCATAAATCGTTGACCACCATGAGGTACCGATATTTGTTTAGAATTGGCGCCAGACCCGTCAGCTATGAAGACCCAGTCTCGGAATAACCTTACCAAGAGTAAAAGAATAAAGAATTGAGGAAAAGGTTATGCCACTACCGGAAGAGCCCAGAGAAGGAATTATCCTTAATATCTGAGAAGACCGACACTGTCAGCAATAAGGATGGAGTATCTGAGTTTTGATGGAACCGTAACAATGCTTCTAAGGGTGGTAGCACTCGAGACCCGGAGACGATCGATGGATTTTGAGAAGACCCCCAAACCCTAACCTATTTCTTGCTAGCCTCTTCGAATCTCGGGACGAGATTCATTTTAAAATCTTGATAGATTTGTAACATCCCAAAATTCTAAATTTTGGAATGTTATATTAAATAAATAGTTTTGATTGTTTGTTTGATTGTTGTCTGAATGATTGAGTGAAATTGAGTGAAATTGAAACTTTTGAAGGTTAAATGAGAGGAATTAAAGGACTTTCCCAAACTTTCATTTTTCTTTTATGATCTCCGGAATTCAAATTCCTTTCATCACAAAACCCTGGAGAGAAGATGACATGACTTCTTCCATTTATTTAAATGACAAGGGTGTTGAAAATATTTTCCAATTCTGAAACTTTATGCAACTCAATGATTTTCACGGCGAAGATAAAATGACTTCTTCAAAACATATGAAATATGAGTTGGGAGTTTTAAAAGAATTAAATTCAAAGTTCTTTTGAATTTATTTCCAATTTGGAGTTATTTGAGTTTTATTCAAATTATTTTTCTCCAAAAACGAAATATATGGAAAATAGGGTAACATGAATCCCTACATCAGAAAATTGGAGAGAAATTAATTTGAAGTCATTTTGGTATTTTAAAAATGATTTTTATTGGACCAGTAGCACTGTGTGAATTATTAAAATTTGTGTGGATTTTATTTGACATTAGAATAATGTTCATCTTGTAGGAAATATTTTTCTGCAAATTTTGATATATTATATGCCTATATAAAAGTTTTAATTATTTTGTTTTTGTTTTAGTTCTGTGAAATTTTGTTAAAAATGAAGCGCCTTGGGCCAAAGGCCCAAGCCACGACCAGCCACCGGCCAAGGCCAAGGCCAAGGCCATCGCACGCACACACCTAGGGGGCCAGGGAGCCCAGGTTTCCTATTCTTTTACAAATCCTAGTAGGATTTGATCCCGTTTCGTTATTCCGTTTATTCCGATTTGTTTCTAGATCTTTTCCCTCTTTGTTTCCTAATCCTAGTCTATTTCTTGTCCCCTACCCCAAGAAAAGCCCTCCCCTCCCCAATATAAATACCCAAGCACCCCCCCTCCAACACATCAAACCAACACCTCTCCTCTCCTCTCCTCTCCTCTCCGCAGCAGCAGCAGTGCAGCACCACCGCCGCCGCCAAGTGCCGCCGCCGCGCCCTCGACCTCTCCTGAGGTTTATATAATCTCCTCTCCACCGTCCCGTGATCTCCTTTCCTCTAGGAGCAACCGCAACATCGGATCCGATCTTCTTCCCCAACTCCGACGACTACTCCGGTGAGATCCACGAAATCCCGTAATTCATTTTTTTTCAGAAAATAGCAATCTTAGAAAATTCATATCTTTTAGAGTTTTTAGTATTTTTGAGTGATTCCAATTGCTATGTTTCACAAATTTGCTGAAGTTTCTGTTAGTTCAATTTTATTTCAAATTTGAGCAGTTTAAATTTGTGTTTGTATGAAGTTTCTCAAATCACTAGATTTGAGCTATTTTGAGTTAGGAATATTATTTTTGACCGATTCTTTTTGCTCCTGGTCTCTAGGACCTTTGTTTATCCAGTAGTATTTAGTATTTTATTTCTAGGTTAATTTAAATTAGGTTTTTAGCAAAACAGTACTGTTTTATTATTAGTTCTGTTTTAGCTTTTTCTTTATTGTTATTATTAGTTTTAAATTATTTCTTTCTGTCACTTTTGACAAAATTAGTTGTGTTTCTGTTAGAAATCAGGAGAAAAATTTATTTTTATTTTAAAAATTTATTTTCCTTAGTTTTGTATGAAACCTTCTATAGGTCATAGTTAGAGTTTTATAAAAGCTTTTTATTTGTTTCTTTTTGCAAATAAAATTTTATGAAAAAATACTTTCTGTTAACTTAGTTGTTTTACTTTTTATTTTCTATTAAATTATTAGTTTAGTGTTTTAATTGTTGTTAAGTTTTTTTACTTAGGGCAAAACTATGTTAGATGCTTGTAGCAAAGTCCTAGATTTTCGTGAGTAGTTTTTCTTTCTAGTTTTATTTGAAGCTTCTTTGGACTTTGTTGGAGTTTTATTATTGAGTTTTTTTTTGTTTTAGTTGTTATTTTGAGTGTTAGTATTGCTTGCTAGAATGATTGCTTATGTGAATGCTATGTTTGACTTGTATAGATTTTCTTCGGAGAGTGACGAATAGTTCTATCAAATTTTGTGAGAGTGTTGTTATCTTCATCAACGTACCAGGCAAGTTCACTTTGACCATGTTTTTCATACCTATGTGTTTTATTGCATCTAGTGTTATCTTCGCAACAACCCCTCCGGTAGTGATATTGAATTCTTGTAGTTGAGTAGTATGCATGAGGTAGGAACCCATCACCCTGTTACCAAGACCGGGACGCTATTTATTTTAATTCTACGCTATAGTAGACGGGGTTTGGTATGAGTGTTCGAGAGTGGTGTGAAGAAGGAGGACTCTACGTCAATGACGACAACTCCATGATGGAACCTGCAAGGACTGCATCTTCAAGGCCTCAAGACTTCAAGACTCGAGACAAGAATTCAATACACACTACTGGGTGAAGGGCGGTTGTGGGCACCTGGAGAAACCAGTGGTTGGCGGGATGCATGGAGAAGCGCCATGACATCTTGCGGAAAGCTTCACCCAGACTCAAAGAGGCGGAAGAATACTTCATGCCGGAAGCTTACCTGCAACCGCAAGTCACTATGGGCTCTGGCTTGGTTGACCTTAGTTGTGACTCTGGCTGGGACGGTGCTAGCAGATGTAGAACTACGGTAGGATTGGATGAGCACCGGACGGTGGTCGAGGAACTCTTCGAAGACCATGTTTGATCGTCTTGTTCTCAAACACCCTGAAGTGCGAGAACGTAAAGAGGGATCGAATCTTGCGGGTAAAGTGTACAAACCTCTGCAGAGGGTTAAAACCTAATCGATTAGCCGTGTCCCGATTACGGACAATTTGAGCATCTGGACTTGGATCTATCTCGGAACTCTCAACACCGGATTGATAACTTAATTGTGGGCAACATATGATGATTTTGGGCTATGAGACATCGGTTGGTGGAACCATGTCATGATAGAAAACTCCATAGTACAGACTTCATTTATTCCTTTGATGTAGGGAAAATAAAATCAGCTTTTACGCAAACAAAACTCAGATCTGAGCCACAAAGCCAAATTGCATATAGTATAGTTTTACCATCTGTTTATTCATGTTGTGATCTTGCGGTACATTCAATGTACTGACCTACACGGCTGCAACGTATCATGTTGCAGGATTTTCTTCGACGAGTAAGAGTTACGATACAGGGTTACGGTCTACACTCAACTTGCCGATGGCGTTGATGGGACTCCACACCCGTTTGATTGTTTCCGCTGAGTATTATGAGGTATATATCATTATTACGTTATTTATACATGTGATTGCACTTTGATATATACATTGATGTACTGTGTGTGCCAGCATACTGATCCAGGGATGGCACAGATACACAGAGGCTTGACCGTCTGAGGTCGGGTCGCTACATTATTTTTGGAAGGAAAGCAACTTGGGAGACTTGGAGTCCACGTCAAGGAATCAATGAGGAAGGCACGAGGCAGGGGGCGCGCCCACCCCCCTGGGCGTGCCCTCCACCCTCGTGGGCCCCTCGTGGCTCCCCTGACGTACTTATTTCTCCTATATATATCCATATACCCTAAAAACTTCAGGGAACAGAATAGATCGGGAGTTCCGCCGCAAGCCTCTCAGAGCCACCAAAACCCAATCGGGACCTGTTCCAAGCACTGCCGGAGGGGAACCCTCACCGGTGGCCATCTTCATCATCCGGCGCTCTCCATGATGAGGAGGGAGTAGTTCACCCTCGGGGCTGAGGGTATGTACCAAGAGCTATGTGTTTGATCTCTCTCTCTCTCTCTCTCTCGTGTTATTGAGGTGATACGATCTTGATGTATCGCGAGCTTTGCTATTATAGTTGGATCTTATGTTGCTTCTCCCCCTCTACTCTCTTGTAATGGATTGAGTTTTCCCTTTGAAGTAATCTTATCAGATTGAGTCTTTAATGATTTGAGAACACTGATGTATGTCTTGCCGTGCGTATCTGTGGTGACAATGGGATATCACGTGAATCACTTGATGTATGTTTTGGTGATCAACTTGCGGGTTCCGCCCATGAACCTATGCATAGGGGTTGGCACACGTTTTCGTCTTGATTCTCCGGTAGAAACTTTGGGGCACTCTTTGAGGTTCTATGTGTTGGTTGAATAGATGAATCTGAGATTGTGTGATGCATATCGTATAATCATACCCACGGATACTTGAGGTGACATTGGAGTATCTAGGTGACATTAGGGTTTTGGTTGATCTGTGTCTTAAGGTGTTATTCTAGTACGAACTCTAGGGCTGTTTGTGACACTTATAGGAATAGCCCAACGGATTAATTGGAAAGAATAACTTTGAGGTGGTTTCGTACCCTACCATAATCTCTTCGTTTGTTCTCCGCTATTAGTGACTTTGGAGTGACTCTTTGTTGCATGTTGAGGGATAGTTATATGATCCAATTTTGTTATTATTGTTGAGAGAACTTGCACTAGTGAAAGTATGAACCCTAGGCCTTGTTTCAACGCATTGCAATACCGTTTACGCTCACTTTTATCGTTTGTTACCTTGCTGTTTTTATATTTACAGATTACAAAAACCTTTATCTACCATCCATATTGCACTTGTATCACCATCTCTTCGCCGAACTAGTGCACCTATACAATTTACCATTGTATTGGGTGTGTTGGGGACACAAGAGACTCTTTGTTATTTGGTTGCAGGGTTGTTTGAGAGAGACCATCTTCATCCTACGCCTCCCACGGATTGATAAACCTTAGGTCATCCACTTGAGGGAAATTTGCTACTGTCCTACAAACCTCTGCACTTGGAGGCCCAACAACGTCTACATGAAGAAGGTTGCGTAGTAGACATCAGCGGTGGCTCCGTATCATAAAACACGATGAATCCTTCTCCCTGATTTTTTTCTCCCCGAACACGAATATATGGAGTTGGAGTTGAGGTCGGTGGAGCAACAGGGGGCCCACGAGGCAGGGGGGCACGCCCAGGGGGGCAGGCGCACCCTCCACCCTCGTGGACAGGTGGAGCCCCCCTGACGTGGATTCTTCTTCCAGTATTTTTAATATTTTCCGAAAATATGTTCCGTGGAGTCTCAGATCATTTCGAGAACTTTTATTTCTGCACCTAAATAACATCATGGAAAGTCTGCTGAAAACACCGTCATAAAAAAAGACCAAATAAAAAAAGAAGGCAATGTATCACCATAACCCCCATCATCATTTAATAGAGCATTGTCCCAAAAAAACGGCCAAATAAAAAAAGAAGGCCCAAGAAAAAGGAAATAAGAAGGGGCAATGCTACTATCCTTTTCTTTCCACACTTGTGCTTCAAAGTAGCACCATAATCTTCATGATAGAGAGTCTCTTGTTTTGTCACTTTCATATACTAGTGGGAATTTTTCATTATAGAACTTGGCTTGTATATTCCAACGATGGGCCTCCTCAAGTGCCGTAGGTCTTCGTGAGCAAGCAAGTTGGATGCACACCCACTTAGTTTCTTTTGTTGAGCTTTCATACATTTATAGCTCTAGTGCATCTGTTGCATGGCAATCCCTACCCCTTGCATTAACATCAATCGATGGGCATCTCCATTGCTCATTGATTAGCCTCGTTGATGTGAGACTTTCTCCTTTTTTGTCTTCTCCACATAATCCCCATCGTCATATTCTATTCCACCCATAGTGCTATGTCCATGGCTCGCGCTCATATATTGCGTGAAAGTTTATAGGTTTGAGATTACTAAAGTATGAAACAATTGCTTGGCTTGTCATAGGGGTTGTGCATGATGAGAGCATTCTTGTGTGTCGAAAATGGAGCATGACTAAACTATATGATTTTGTAGGGATGAACTTTCTTTGGCCATGTTATTTTGAGAGGACATAATTGCTTAGTTAGTATGCTTGAAGTATTATTATTTTTATGTCAATATGAACTTTTATCTTGAATCTTTCGGATCTGAATATTCATACCATGAGTAAGAAGAATTACATTGAAATTATGCCAAGTAGCATTCCACATCAAAAATTCTGTTTTTATCATTTACCTACTCGAGGACGAGCAGGAATTAAGCTTGGGGATGCTGATACATCTCCAATATATCTATAATCTTTGATTGTTCCATGCTATTATATTATGTGTTTTGGATGTTTATTGGCTTTATTAAACACATTTATATTACTTTTGGGACTAACCTATTGACCCAGAGCCCAGTGCCAGTTCTTGTTTTTTCCCTTGTTTCAGTGTCTCGAAGAAAAGGAATATCAAACGGAGTCGAAACGGAATGAAACCAACTGGAGAAGTTATTTTTGGAAGGAAAGCTACCGGATAAATTTGGAGTGCACGTCAGGAAAGGAACGAGGAAGCCACGAGGCAGGGGGGCGCGCCCACCCCCCTAGGGCGCGCCCTCCACCCTCGTGGGCCCCTCGTGGCTCCCGTGACGTACTTCTTCCTCCTATATGTACCCATATATCCTAAAACCTTCGGGGAACAGAATAGATCGGGAGTTCCGCCGCCGCAAGCCTCTGTAGCCACCAAAAACCAATCGGGACCCTGTTTCGGCACTCTGCCGGAGGGGGGATCCGTCACTGGTGGCCATCTTCATCATCCCGGCGCTCTCCATGACGAGGAGGGAGTAGTTCACCCTCGGGGCTGAGGGTATGTACCAATAGCTATGTGTTTGATCTCTCTCTCTCTCTCTCTCTCTCTCTCTCTCTCGTGTTCTTGATTTGGCACGAACTTGATGTATCGCGAGCTTTGCTATTGTAGTTGAGGGATAATTTTTTTTGCGTCTTTCAAGTTCTTCATAGTGACCAGCAGATATAAATCCCAAGTGACTCAAAGAATAGAGCTATGCTCCCTGGCAACGACGCCAGAAAATAGTCTTGATAACCCACAAGTATAGGGGATCGCAACAATTTTCGAGGGTAGAGTATTCAACCCAAATTTATTGATTCGACACAAGGGGAGCCAAAGAATATTCTCAAGTATTAGCAGTTGAGTTGTCAATTCAACCACACCTGGATAACTTAGTATCTGCAGCAAAGTATTTAGTAGCAAAGTAGTATGGAAGTAATGGTAACGGTAGCAAAAGTAATATTTTTGGGTTTTGTAGTGATTGGAACAGTAGCAACGGAAAAGTAAATAAGCGAAAAACAATATTTGAAAAGCTCGTAGGCATTGGATCGGTGATGGAGAATTATGCCGGATGCGGTTCATCATGTAACAATCATAACATAGGGTGATACAGAACTAGCTCCAATTCATCAATGTAATGTAGGCATGTATTCCGAATATAGTCATACGTGCTTATGGAAAAGAACTTGCATGACATATTTTGTCCTACCCTCCCATGGCAGCGGGGTCCTAACGGAAACTAAGGGATATTAAGGCCTCCTTTTAATAGAGTACCGAACCAAAGCATTAATACATAGTGAATACATGAACTCCTCAAACTAAGGTCATCACCGGGAGTGGTCCCAATTATTGTCACTTCGGGGTTGCCGGATCATAACACATAGTAGGTGACTATAGACTTGCAAGATAGGATCAAGAACTCACATATATTCATGAAAACATAATAGGTTCAGATCTGAAATCATGGCACTCGGGCCCTAATGACAAGCATTAAGCATAGCAAAGTCATAGCAACATCAATCTCAGAACATAGTGGATACTAGGGATCAAATCCTAACAAAACTAACTCGATTACATGATAAATCTCATCCAACCCATCACCGTCCAGCAAGCCTACGATGGAATTACTCACGCACGGTGGTGAGCATCATGAAATTGGTGATGGAGGATGGTTGATGATGACGACGGCGACGGATTCCCCTCTCTGGAGCCCAGAACGGACTCCAGATCAGCCCTCCCGAGAGGTTTTAGGGCTTGGCGGCGGCTCCGTATCGTAAAGCGCGATGAATCCTTCTCCCTGATTTTTTCTCCCTGAACACGAATATATGGAGTTGGAGTTGAGGTCGGTGGAGCAACAGGGGGCCCACAAGGCAGGGGGGCGCGCCCAAGGGGGCAGGCGCGCCCTCCACCCTCGTGGACAGGTGGAGGCCCCCCTGACGTGGATTATTCTTCCAGTATTTTTAATATTTTCCAAAAATATGTTCCGTGGAGTTTCAGATCATTCCGAGAACTTTTGTTTCTGCACATAAATAACACCATGGAAAGTCTGCTGAAAACAGCATCAGTCCGGGTTAGTTCCATTCAAATCATGCAAGTTAGAGTCCTAAACAAGGGAAAAAGTGTTTGGAAAAGTAGATACGATGGAGACGTATCACACACCCCCTCTGCTTCACTGACGAAGTAATGGAGCATGAATTCCCAGAAGGGTTTAAACCCATAAATATCGAATCATATGATGGAACAACAAATCCCGCGGTATGGATTGAGGGTTTTGTTCTCCATATTCATATGGCCCGCGGAGATGACATTCACGCCATCAAATACCTCCCGCTAAAACTCAAAGGGCCTGCTCGGCACTGGTTAACAGTCTGCCTAAAAACTCTATTGGCAGCTGGGAGGACTTGGAAGACGCCTTCACGACAACTTCCAAGGCACATCCGTACGACCTCTAGATGTTGATGACTTAATTCACATAGTTCGACAACCTGGAGAGTCAGCCAGGAAATTCTGGACTAGGTTCCTAACCAAAAAGAACCAGATTGTTGACTGTCCGGATGCTGAAGCCCTAGCGGCCTTTAAGCATAGCATCCGCGACGAATGGCTCGCCCGACACCTCGGCCAGGAAAAACCGAAGTCCATGGCAGCCCTCACGGCACTTATGACCCGCTTTTGCGCGGGCGAGGATAGCTGGCTAGCCCGTAGCAAAAACAATACAAGCAAACCTGGCACCTCTGAAGCCAGAAATAGCAACGTTAAGCCACGACGCAACAGACATAAGCGTCGAAGCAACGGTGACAATACCGACGACGTGGCGGTCAACGCCGGATCCAATGGCTCCAAGTCCGGCCAGCGGAAGAAGCCATATAAAAGAAACAATTCGGGCCAATCCAGCTTGGACCGCATACTCGATCGTCCATGCCAGGTCCATGGCAGCCCAGACAGACTAGCCAACCATACAAACAAAGACTGTTGGGTTTTTAAATAGGCCGGCAAATTAAATGCCGAGAACAAGGAGAAGGGGTCGCAAAGCAAGGACGATGACGAGGAGCCCCGTCCGCCGAACAAAGGGGGATAGAAGAAGTTCCCCCCAAGTTAAAATAGTGAACATGATATACGCCACACATATCCCCAAGAGGGAGCGCAAGTGCGCGCTCAGGGACGTCTATGCGATGGAGCCAGTCGCCCCAAAGTTCAACCCATGGTCTTCCTGCCCGATCACCTTTGATCGCAGGGACCATCCGACCAGTATCCGACATGGCGGTTCATCCTCACTGGTCCTCGACCCAATCATTGATAGATTCCATCTCACGCGAGTCCTCATGGATGGTGGAGCAGCCTGAACCTACTTCATCAGGATACAGTGTGCGAAATGGGCAGTAATCCATCACGGATCAAGCCCACAAAGACTACCTTTAAAGCAGTCATACCAGGTGTGGAGGCCCGCTGTACGGGCTCAATCAAACTGGAGGTTGTCTTCGGATCTCCGGACAACTTCCGAAGCGAAGAGTTGATCTTCGATATCGTCCCCTTTCGCAGTGGCTATCACGCACTGCTTGGACGAACCGCATTTGCTCGATTCAACACGGTGCCACACTACGCTTATCTCAAGCTCAAGATGCCAGGATGATAATCCCCAAGTGTAGGGAATCATCATAGCAATTCCCAAAGGTGGAAGTGATAAGTATGGAGTGTCGAACCCACAAGGAGCTAAAGGTAAGATCAATATTCTCTGAAGTCCTATCTGCCACTGATACGACTCTACGTACACCGAACGTTTGCTTCCAACTAGAAACGAGAAATAAAACTACATTATGGGTATGAAGAGGATAACTTTGCATGATAGCGGAGAGCTAAAATATAAAAGTAGGTGCTGTTATCATAAAGTTAGAATATATTACTAAATATTATAAATAGCGAGTGTGGAATAATGATGGATCGGTGTGCGGAATTGGCCTAGGCAATTGTTAATAAGACTGGTGGTCGTCATTGCAATTTCATATGAGGGAGAGGCATAAGCTAACATACTTTGTCTTCTTGGATCATATGCACATATGATTGGAACTCTAGCAAGCATCCGCAACTACTAAAGATCATTAAGGTAAAACCCAACTATAACATTAAAGCATCAAGTCCCCTTTTATCCCATAGGCAACAACTCCCTTACTCGGGTTAAAGCTTCTGTCACTCTAGCAAGCCACTATAAGAGAATCATGAACGTATTGCAACACCCTATAGCGGGAATCCCTCACGCTTGCGCGACACGGAGGCCATAATAGGACAGCACCAAAATAAAACATACAACTCATACCAATCTAGATCATCAATCAACCCAAAGACAAAGGATATCTACTCAAAACATCATAGGATGGCAACACATCATTGGGTCATAATATGTGGCATAAAGCACCATGTTTAAGTAGGGATTACAGCGGGGTGCGGGAGAGTGGACCGCGTAAAATAGATGAGGATGGTGATGATGATGGTGATGTTGATGAAGACGATCACCGCGGCGATGATTCCCCTCCCGATGGCACTCCGGCGCCACCGAGAGAGAGAGGAGGAGAGGTTCTCCCCTTTGTGCTTCCTCCTCCATGGCCTCCGGTGATGATGGCCCCCTCCGGCAGGGTGCCAGAGAGGGCCTAGATTGATTTCTCATGGCTACAGAGGCTTGCGGCAGCGGAACTTTCGATCTAGATTATTTTCTGGGGGTTTCTGTATTTATAGGAATTTTTGGCGTTGGTTTCACGTCAGGGGGGTCTCCGAGTTGTCCACGAGGCAGGGGCCCACGCCCAGGGGGTGGGTGCGCCCCCACCCTCGTGGACAGCCGGGGACTCTTCTGGCCCAACTCTTTTACTCCAGGGGCTTCTTTTGGTCCATAAAAAATCATCAAAAATTGGCACGTCAATTGGACTCCGTTTGGTATTCATTTTCTGTAGAACTCAAAAACAAGGAAAAAACAGAAACTGGCACTAGGCTCTAGGTTAATAGGTTAGTCCCAAAAATCACATAAAATATCATATAAATGCATATAAAACATCTAAGATGGATAATATAATAGCATGAATACTTCATAAATTATAGATACGTTGGAGACGTATCAGCATCCCCAAGCTTAATTCCTGCTCGTCCTCAAGTAGGTAAATGACAAAAGAAATAATTTATGAAGTGTGAATGCTAGCAGGTGCATAAGTTTGATCAATGATAGTTCCAATCACTTTTTCTAGCATCATTACATATCATAACAGTAGCTCAACTCATAAAACTTCTCATGATCAAGTAACAAGCTATTCACATGTCAAAGTATAGATCATAAACTTTCTTGAAAACTAACAAACCGTGCTCTTAGTCATCAAACAATTGCAATTCATCTTATCTTCGGGAAGGGTCCATGTCGGAGCTTTGATTTAGCAAACTCCACATACTCAACTATCATTTAATCTTTCACAACTGCTAACACTCACGTGATATTTATGGGTTCAAAGTTTTAATCGGACACAGAGAAAGTTAGGGGCTTATAGATTCCCCTCCCAACCTTTTACCTCAAGGGTAATGTCAACAATAATAGTTCATGATAACTTACATCCAATTGGATATATATCATGATCTTTCCAACACAATGTGCTTGCCAAAGGATAAAATGTAAGAAGGAAAGATGAAGATCACCATGACTCTTGCATAAGGTAGAAGATAAAAGTAAAAGATAGGCCCTTTGCAGAGGGAAGCAGAGGTTGTCATGCGCTTTTATGGTTGGATGCCAAAAATCTTAATGTAAAAGAACGTCACTTTATATTGCCCCTTGTGATAAAGACCTTTATTATGCAGTATGTCGCTTTTATTTCTTCCCTATCACAAGTTCATATAAAGCTTATTTTCTTCGCACTAATAGATCATACATATTTAAGGAGCAATTTTTATTGCATGCACCGATGACAACTTACTTGAAGGATCTTACTCAATCCTTAGGTAGGTATATTGGACTCTCATGGAAAACTGGTTTAAGGGATGTTTGGATGCACAAGTAGTATTTCTACTTGGTGCAAAGAATTTGGCTAGCATGAGAGGGAAAGGCAAGTCCAACATGTTGGATGATCCAAGACAATATAACGTTTCCGATATAGGAAAACATAACCCATTAAGTTGTCTTCCTTGTCCAACATCAACCTTTTAGCGTGTCATATTTTAATGAGTGCTCACAATTACAAAAAGATGTCCAATATAGTATATTTATATGTGAAATCTCTCTTCCTTCAATATTCTTTCATGAATTGTTCAAGTGACCAATTCTGCGTTTGCTAACTTTCAATAAGTTTACTACCTGTACTTATTCTGTGTGAAGTCATTACTCTCCATGGTATAAGCATATGAAACGTATATAAATTCAGATTTATAACATTCAATTCATTCAACCATTTACTCATAGGATATACGTGAAGCACGTGAGTAAATGACAAACTACTCCAAAAATATATAAGTGAAGAACACTGAGTAGTCAAATAATTAACTAGCCATGGGAGGATACTTTTTCATTCAAGATTTCAGATCCAATGATTTTATTCAAACAGCAAGTAAAATTGAAAATACGCTCCAAGAAAAACTCATATCATGTGATGAATAAAAATATAGCTCCGAGTAAGGTATACCGATAGTTTTGAAGACGAAAGAGGGAATGCCTTCCGGGGCCTCCCCAAGCTTAGGCGCTTGAGTCTTCCTTGAATATTAACTTGGGGTGCCTTGGGCATCCCCAAGCTTAGGGTCTTTCCACTTCTTATTCTCCTCATATCAATATCTCACCCAAAGCTTGAAAACTTCAATCACACAAAACTTAACGGAACTTTGTGAGATAGGTTAGTATGATAAAGAGTAAACCATTCACTTTGGTACTGTCAAAGACAAGGTTCATAATTTTTCTCACACAATGCCTACTGTACCATATCATTTCTGCAATTTATACTGATAAATATAAGCCATAGAAAATAGGAAACAAGCAAACTATGCAATGAAAACAGAATCTGTCAGAAACAGAACAGTCTGCAATGATCTGAACATCAACCATACTTATGCTACTCCAAAAATTATGAAACAAATTGGTGGACGTGAGTAATTTGTCTATTAATCTTCTGCAAAAATAATCAACTCAAAATCACTCATCTGTAAAAAATGGTAGCTAATCTCGTGAGCGCAAAGTTTCTATTTTTTACAGCAAGATCACATTAACTTTCACCCAAGTCTTCCCAAAGGTCTTACTTGGCACTTTATTGAAACAAAAAGCTATAAAACATGATTACTACAGTATATTAATCATGTAAACACACAAAAACAGTAAGGGTAAATATTGGGTTGTCTCCCAACAAGCGCTTTTCTTTAATGCCTTTTAGCTAGGCATGATGATTTCAATGATGCTCACATAAAAGATAAGAACTGAAACATAAAGAGAGCATCATGAAGAATATTACTGGCACATTTGAATCTAGCCGACTTCTTATGCCTAGGTATTTTGTGAGCACATAATTTATAGGGACAAGAATCAACGAGCATAGGAAGGCAAAACAAGTATAACTTCAAAACCTTAAGCACATAGAGAGGAAACTTGATATTATTGCAACTCCTACAAGCATATATTCCTCCCTCATAATAAATTTCAGTAGCATCATGAGTGAATTCAACAATATAACCATCACATAAAGCATTCTTTTCATGAACTACAAGCATAGAAAATTTTCTACTCTCCACATAAGCAAAATTCTTCTCATTCGGAATAGTGGGAACACTAATTCCTAAAGTTGACACTCTTCCAACCCCACTTTAGATTATTGTATTATTCATACTCCAAAATATATAAGTGAATCTCATGGAGCATTCTACAATTAATATAGACTAACCAATATCCAAGCTCAAAATATATAAGTGAAGCACACGAAGCATTCTATAAAACCATACTCAAAAAGATTTAAGTGAAGCACAAAGAGCAATTCTATAAGATCATACTTAAAAGATATAAGTGAAGTACATGAAGTATTCTATAAATTTATTAAGGTACATCTCATACTAGCATGGTTCTTAAAGAAAAAGAAAAACACAAAGGACGCAAATCATGTGAACAAAACAAAAACCGAGGTATACCGATAATTGTTGAAGAAGAAAGATGGGATGCCAACCGGGGCATCCCCAAGCTTAGATGCTTGAGTATCCTTGGAATATTTACTTGGGGTGCCTTGGGAATCCCCAAGATTGAACTCTTGCCTCTCTTTATTCTTCTCACATTGGTAACTCCTCGTTCTTCGAACACTTCATCCCCACAAAACTTTAACAAAAACTTTGTGAGATACATTAGTGTAACAAAGCAAACTACCACTTTCAGGTACTGTAATGAACTCATTCTTTATTTATATTGGTGTTAAATCTACTGTATTCCAACTTCTCTATGGTTCATACCCCCCGATACTAGCCATAGATTCATCAAAATAAGCAAACAACACGCGAAAAACAGAATCTGTAAAAAACAGTACAGTCTGTAGTAATCTGGAAGTTTAGTAAACTTCTGTAACTTCTAAAATTATGAAATAAATTTGAAAATTTTAAAAATTTGGACATAAGTAATGTGCAAAAAGTTTCAGACCCATTTGACCTTCCAGTAAAAAATGTAAATTCCTGCACTACAGCCAAAGTTTCTGTTTTTGTTCTGCACATAGTAAACAAGCAATCTAATCATCCTAAAACCAAAGCTTGGCACATTATTTTTATAATACAATGGATATACACAAGGAGATAATTATTTACAGAGAAACTTCCATGAAAAATTCTACATTGTTTCCGTGAGCATGAACACAAGTGCTCAAGGTCGACCCTCACTTCTTCAATGCATAACTTTCCAATCACTTCTCTCTTTGAAAAACTTTTTAGGCATGAGAGGCAAGTAATATTTTTTTTTCATTCTTTAATTTTTTTGTATGTTTCACCCACAACTAAACAGAAACAAAAAAGGAAAAACAAAATCTACTTAGTGAAGAAAGCAAACAAGCACACACGAGAATATCAACCCCACGCTATTGCTCCCAAGAACGGCGCTTTAAAAAGAGCTTGGTAATCCCCAAGTGCAGGGAATCATCATAGCAATTCCCAAAGGTGGAAGTGATAAGTATGGAGTGTAGAACCCACAAGGAGCTAAAGGTAAGATCAATATTCTCTCAAGTCCTATCTGCCATCGATACGAATTTCACGCATAATCAACGCTTGCTTCCATAGAAACGAGAAATAAAACTACGTTATGGGTATGAAGAGGATAACTTTGCATGATATCGAAGAGTTAATATATAAAATTAGGTGTTGTTATCATAAAGTTAGAATATATTACTAAATATTACAAATAACGAGTGTGGAATAATGATGGATCGGTGTGCGGAATTATCCTAGGCAATTGTTAATAAGACCGGTGGTCGTCATTGCAATTTCATATGAGGGAGAGGCATAAGCTAACATACTTTCTCTTCTTGGATCATATGCACTTATGTTTGGAACTCTAGCAAGCATCCGCAACTACTAAAGATCATTAAGGTAAAACCCAACCATAGCATTAAAGCATCAAGTCCCCTTTTATCCCATAGGCAACAACTCCCTTACTCGGGTTTAAGCTTCTGTCACTCTAGCAACCTGCTATAAGTGAATCATGAACGTATTACAACACCCTATAGCGGGAATCCCTCACGCTTGCGCGACACGGAGGGCACAATAGGACAGCACCAAAATAAAACATACATGTCTTACCAATCTAGATCATCAATCAACCCAAAGACAAAGGATATCTACTCAAAACATCATAGGATGGCAACACATCATTGGGTCATAATATGTGGCATAAAGCACCATGTTTAAGTAGGGATTACAGCGGGGTGCGGGAGAGTGGACCGCATAAAATAGATGAGGATGGTGATGATGAAGGTGACGTTTATGAAGACGATCACCGCGGCGATGATTCCCCTCCCGATGGCACTCCGGCGCCACCTAGAGAGAGGAGGAGAGGTTCTCCCCCTTGTGCTTCCTCCTCCATGGCGTCCGGTGATGATGGCCCCCTCCGGCAGGGTGCGAGAGAGGGCCTAGATTGATTTCTCGTGGCTACAGAGGCTTGCGGCGGCAGAACTTCCGATCTAGGTTATTTTCTGGGGGTTTCTGTATTTATAGGAATTTTTGGCGTTGGTTTCACGTCAGGGGGGTCTCCGAGTTGTCCACGAGGCAGGGGCCCACGCCCAGGGGGGTGGGCGCGCCCCCCACCCTCGTGGACAGCCCGGGACTCTTCTGGCACAACTCTTTTACTCCAGGGCTTCTTTTGGTCCATAAAAAATCATCAAAAATTGGCACGTCAATTGGACTCCGTTTGGTATTCATTTTCTATAGAACTCAAAAACAAGGAAAAAACAGAAACTGGCACTGGGCTCTAAGTTAATAGGTTAGTCCTAAAATTCATATAAAATATCATATAAATGCATATAAAACATCTAAGATGGATAATATAATAGCATGAATACTTCATAAATTATAGATACGTTAAGAGACGTATCACCGGACCACGTGGCGTCATAACAGTCGATGGAAACACATAACGCTCCCTTCGTACTGAGGAGCACACCGCGGCTTTAGCAGCAGAAGTACAGAGCGGCCTTTTCAAGAAGAACCTTAATTCGGCAACCGAGCTCCCGGACACTGTCAAACGAGTCCGGACTACTCCGCAGCAGGACAGTCCAGCTTGTCAAGAGCTCGACTAGCAATTTGGCCTCCGTCCCAGTCCTGACCAAGTGGCGGCGTTCGTACCGCGCGTACATACCTACGCACTCAAAATTCCATAGGCATAGACGGAGGCATGACTAGATGGTGATCCATAATACGGCTCGACCTCTCCTGGACACACATACTTTCACTTTTTCTTTTTTCTCATTTTCAGGTTTCTTTTCCACAGGCCTTCCCTCACGGCTTGATCACCAGTCCTTTCAAAGGACAGATACACCAAGACGGCAAGAAGCAAGGATGTATAGGGGAATTTCTAGGTGGTCTGTTTAAACGATCACCCTACCTGTTTTCAGGACCCTCACGCAGCTCTCCCTTGGTTGTGGCATATTATTAGCCCTGCTGCTTATTGCACTACTTGTACAAATACGCTTTGACGTATTAACCAAACTATAATGGAAACGGTTTGCGGCCCAACTTCTGCGGCTCTCTTCCTTTTTTGATAATCTTATTGCACCCATACACTTTGGTACGCTTTAATCCGCCAGGGGCTTCATTGTGCCCCATAATACGGCAACAAAGTCCGAACACTTTTTACAGTATAGTTCGGCACCCCGAATTTAGCATTATATACATTGGCTCTGAATCATGTCTTTGGTCAATAGTTGGGTTGCCCGGCTCCTATGCTTACTACCTTACGTTCCGCTATATCGGCTAGGGTAGTAAAGGGAGAACTACTGCGATTGTGTCCTGGTTTACCTGGATGAGCACCTCAGTAGAGAAAGCCGAAAACTGACTGTCATGATGCGGCGAGAGCCGGTCAGCTCTTCAGAGGTTTCAAATCTTTAGCGATTTTTTCCGCACTATGCGAGGGATCGGTTCTTGCCCGATCAGGTGTTTTACAGCACCCCAATTCGGATACTAGGGGCTGCGCCTAAACTTTTATTGTCAAACTCCTATGGCTAAGTGAGAGTGATAAAGCCACATAGCCCGATTGCCTGGTTCATTGTGCTAAACACCTCCTTCAAGGACCAAACAATTGGATCAAGAGTGTTCAGATTCCATCCCGAACACCCCCGTACTAATTACGTGGGGGCTGAAGCCGACGACTGGCCAACTCTCAGATTTCATAAAAACGGACGCACATGAGGTAAAATTTTAAACAAGCATTATATTACAAAATCGACTTTGTTTCATAATACAGGGCGAGACAACATGAATGTATTTATTCAAAGATTACATCTTTTGCACATTGCTCCGTGATACGTCTCCAACATATCTATAATTTTTTATTGCTTCATGCTATATTATATTCTGTTTTGGATGATTAATGGGCTTTGTTATACACTTTTATATTATTTTTGGGACTAACCTATTAACCGGAGGCCCAGCCCAGAATTGTTGTTTTTGCCTATTTCAGTGTTTCGCAGAAAAAGAATATCAAACGGAGTCCAAACGGAATGAAACCTTCGGGAACGTGATTTTCGAAACAAACGTGATGCAGAGAACTTGGACCCTACGTCAAGAAGCAACCAGCAGGGCACGAGGTAGGGGACGCGCCTACCCCCCTGGGCGCACCCTCCACCCTCGTGGGGCCCATGATGCTCCACCGACGTACTTCTTCCTCCTATATATACTTGCGTACCCCCAAACCAATAGAGGCATCCACGAAAACCTAATTCCACCGCCGCAACCTTCTGTACCCGTGAGATCCCATCTTGGGCCCTTTTCCGGCGTCCTGCCGGAGGGGGCATTGATCACGGAGGGCTTCTACATCAACACCATAGCCTCTCCGATGATGTGTGAGTAGTTTACCTCAGACCTTCGGGTCCATAGTTATTAACTAGATGGCTTGTTCTCTCTTTTTGGATCTCAATACAATGTTCTCCCCCTCTCTTGTGGAGATCTATTCGATGTAATCTTCTTTTGCAGTGTGTTTGTTGAGACCGATGAATTGTGGGTTTATGATCAAGTTTAACTATGAACAATATGTGAATCTTCTCTGAATTTTTTATATGTATGATTGGTTCTCTTTGCAAGTCTCTTCGAATTATTAGTTTGGTTTGGCCTACTAGATTGATCTTTCTTGCAATGGGAGAAGTGCTTAGCTTTGGGTTCAATCTTGCGGTGTCCTTTCCCAAAGGATGAGGGGGCAGCAAGGCACGTATTGTATTGTTGCCATCGAGGATAACAAGATGGGGTTTATTTCATATTGCATGAGTTTATCCCTCTACGTCATGTCATCTTGCTTAAAGCGTTACTCTGTTCTTATGAACTTAATACTCTAGATGCATGCTGGATAGCGGTCGATGTGTGGAGTAATAGTAGTAGATGCAGGCAGGAGTCGGTCTACTTGTCTCGGACGTGATTCCTATATACATGATCATACCTAGATATTCTCATAACTATGCTCAATTCTGTCAATTGCTCAACAGTAATTTGTTCACCCACCGCAATACTTATGCTCTTGAGAGAAGCCACTAGTGAAACCTATGGCCCCCGGTTCTATTTTCCATCATATTAATCTCCCGACAACAAGCTATTTCTGGCACCGTTTGTTTTTCTTTTATTTTACTTTGCATCTTTATCATAAAAATACCAAAAATATTATCTTATCATATCTATCAGATCTCACTTTCGTAAGTGTCCGTGAAGGGATTGACAACCCCTTTATTGCGTTGGTTGCGAGGTTTTTATTTGTTTGTGTAGGTGCGAGGGACTCGTGCGTGGCCTCCTACTGGATTGATACCTTGATTCTCAAAAACTGAGGGAAATACTTACGCTGCTTTTCTACATCACCCTTTCCTCTTCAAGGGAAAACTAATGCAGTGCTCAAGAGGTAGCAAGTAGGATTTCTGGCGCCATTGCCGGGGAGCCTACGCAAAAGTCAACATACCAAGTACCCATCACAAACTTTTATCTCCCGCATTACATTATTTGCCATTTTCCTCTCGTTTTCCTCTCCCCCACTTCACCCTTGCCGTTTTATTCGCCCTCTCTTCCCGTTCGTTTTTTTCTTCTCTTGCTTTGTCGTAATGGGTAGTCCTCTATCTACTCCTTTGTCTCCCGAGTTTGAGGTTCTTCACTTCAAACAAAGACAAGGAGAAAACTTAAAAGATGCTTGGTTTAGAAGGATGGAATTTTATCATAATTGCACCCTAGAGGTGAATTTTAGAATTTTGCTTCACAACTTTTATGTTGGATTAAATATGTCTCATAGACAACTCTTGGATTGCGTTGCCAAAGGCAATTTTATTGAAATTGATACCAGTATTGCGCATGAAATTATAGAAGGTATAGTGGGAACACTACCTCAACAAAAGGAGCCTCATCATACCCAAGAAGAAACGCAAGTCTTTGCGAAAATTTGTGAAGTAACAAAGATTTTACAAAAATCTCTTGAACCTCTTAAGAGTGTTAGCGGGAATCTCCACCGCATGAATATGTTGATTACCCTTTGCAATAAGCGGTTGGACTCTCTAGATCTCAAAATTTCCGGATATGAAGGGAAACGTAAAGAACCTCCCGGATTCGAGCATAACTCCGCTAAAAAATTAAAGACCCAAGATGGCAATACCTAGATCTATCCTTGCTTTTATGCCTAGCTAGGGGCGTTAAATGATAGCGCTTGTTGGGAGGCAACCCAATTTTATTTTTTTGTTTTTTGCTTTTTTTCTTCTGTTTAGGAATAAATTTTTGACCTAGCCTCTGGTTAGGTTTGTTTTTATGTTTTAATTAGTGTTTGTGCCAAGTTAAACCTATAGGATCTTCTTGGATGATAGTTATATGATCTTGCTGAAAATTCCAGAAACATTCACCAGAACGTGATAAAATATTGATTCCAATTTCTGCTGATCAATAAACAAATTTTGTAGGTCGTCCTATTTTGGCTGAATTTTTTGAGTCCCAGAAGTTTGCGTTGGTTACAGATTACTACAGACTGTTCTGTTTTTGACAGATTCTGTTTTTCGTGTGTTCTTTGCTTATTTTGATGAATCTATGGCTAATAAAATAGTTTACAAACCATAGATAAGTTGGAATTCAGTAGGTTTAACACCAATATAAATAAATAATGAGTTCATTACAGTAACTTGAAGTGGTGTTTTGTTTTGTTTCTCTAACGGAGCTCATGAGATTTTCTGTTAAGTTTTGTGTTGTGAAGTTTTCAAGTTTTGGGTAAAAGATTTGATGGACTATGGAACAAGGAGTGGCAAGAGCCTAAGCTTGGGGATGCCCATGGCACCCCAAGATAATCTAAGGACACCAAAAATCCAAAGCTTGGCGATGCCCCGGAAGGCATCCCCTCTTTAAATCTACTTCCATCGGTAACTTTACTTGGAGCTATATTTTTATTCACCACATGATAAGTGTTTTGCTTGGAGCGTCTTGTATGATTTAAGTCTTTATTTGTTAGTTTGCCACAATCATCTTTGCTGTACACACCTTTGGGAGAGAGACACACATATGATTCGGAATTTATTAGAATACTCTATGCGCTTCACATATATCTTTTGAGCTATATAGTTTTTGCTCTAGTGCTTCACTTATATCTTTTAGAGCCCGGCGGTGGTTTCGTTTTATAGAAACTATTATTCTCTCATGCTTCACTTATATTATTTTGAGAGTCTTAAACAGCATGGTAATTTGCTTAAATAGGAAAATTAATCCTAATATGTTAGGTATGCAAAACTAGTAAAGAACTTTCTTATGAGTGTATTGAATACTAAGAGAAGTTTGATGCTTGATGATTGTTTTGAGATATGGAGGTAGTGATATTAAAGTTGTGCTAGTTGAGTAGTTGTGGAATTGAGAAATACTTGTATTGAAGTCTGCAAGTCCCGTAGCATGCACGTATGGTAAACGTTATGTAACAAATTTGAAACATGAGGTGTTCTTTGATTGTCTTCCTTATGAGTGGCGGTCGGGGACGAGCGATGGTATTTTCCTAACAATCTATCCCCCTAGGAGCATGCGCGTAATGCTTGGTTTTTGATGACTTGTAGATTTTTGCAATAAGTATATGAGTTCTTTATGACTAATGTTGAGTCCATGGATTATACGCACTCTTACCCTTCCATCATTGCTAGCCTCTTCGGTACCGTGCATTGCCCTTTCTCACATTGAGAGTTGGTGCAAACTTCGCTGGTGCATCCAAACCCCGTGATATGATACGCTCTATCACACATAAACCTCTTTATATCTTCCTCAAAACAGCCACCATACCTACCTATTATGGCATTTCTATAGCCATTCCGAGATATATTGCCATGCAACTTTCCACCGTTCCGTTTATCATGACACGTTCATCATACCCTGAGTTTCACTAAGGCATATAACCCCATTCGGGTAAGAGGAGTCATATTGCTTTGCATGATCATGTAGTTGACATCATATTTGTGGCAAAGCCACCGTTCATAATTTTTCATACATGTCACTCTTGATTCATTGCCTATCCTGGTATACCGCCGGAGGCATTCATATAGAGTCATACTTTATTCTAGTATCAAGTTGTAATCATTGAGTTGTAAATAAATAGAAGTGTGATGATCATCATTCATAGAGCATTGTCCCAATAAAAAAAAGAGAAAGGCCAAAAAAAAGAAGGCCCAAAAAAATAAAAAATAAAAAGGACAATGCTACTATCCTTTTTCCACACTTGTGCTTCAAAGTATCACCATGATCTTCATGATAGAGAGTCTCTTGTTTTGTCACTTTCATATACTAGTGGGAATTTTTCATTATAGAACTTGGCTTGTATATTCCAAAAATGGGATTCCTCAAATACCCTAGGTCTTTGTGAGCAAGCAAGTTGGATGCACACCCACTTAGTTTCTTTTGTTGAGCTTTCATACATTTATAGCTCTAGTACATCCGTTGCATGGCAATCCCTACTCCTCGCATTAAAATTCAATTGATGGGCATCTCCATAGCCCGTTGATTAGCCGCGTTGATGTGAGACTTTCTCCTTTTTTGTCTTCCCCACATAATCCCCATCATTATATTCTATTCCACCCGTAGTGATATATCCATGGCTCACGCTCATGTATTGCGTGAAGGTTGAAAAATTTTGAGATTACTAAAGTATGAAACAATTGCTTGGCTTGTCATCGGGGTTGTGCATGATTTGAGCATTCTTGTGTGACGAAAATGGAGCATAACCAAACTATATGATTTTGTAGGGATGAACTTTCTTTGGCCATGTTATTTTGAGAAGACATAATTGCTTAGTTAGTATGCTTGAAGTATTATTACTTTTATGTCAATATTAAACTTTTATCTTGAAATCTTTAGAATCTGAATATTCATACCACAATTAAGATGGTTACATTAAAAATTATGCCAAGTAGCATTCCGCATCAAAAATTCTGTTTTTACCATTTACCAACTCGAGGACGAGCAGGAATTAAGCTTGGGGATGCTTGATACGTCTCCAACGTATCTATAATTTTTTATTGCTTCATGCTATATTATATTCTGTTTTGGATGATTAATGGGCTTTGTTATACACTTTTATATTATTTTTGGGACTAACCTATTAACCGGAGGCCCAGCCCAGAATTGTTGTTTTTTTTGCCTATTTCAGTGTTTCGCATAAAAAGAATATCAAACGGAGTCCAAACTGAATGAAACCTTCGGGAACGTGATTTTCGGAACAAACGTGATCCAGAGGACTTGGACCCTACGTCAAGAAAGCAACCAAGAGGGCACGAGGTAGGGGGCGCGCCTACCCCCCCGGGCGCGCCCTCCACCCTCGTGGGGCCTGTCGGTGTCAAAACCGGCGGATCTCGGGTAGGGGGTCCCGAACTGTGCATCTAGGCGGATGGTAACAGGAGACAAGGGACACGATGTTTTACCCAGGTTCGGGCCCTCTCGATGGAGGTAAAACCCTACGTCCTGCTAGATTAATATTGATGATGTGTGTTACAAGAGTAGATCTACCACGAGATCAAAGAGGCTAAACCCTAGAAGCTAGCCTATGGTATGATTGTTGTTCGTCCTCACGGACTAAAACCCTCCGGTTTATATAGACACCGGATAGGATTAGGGTTACACAGTAGTCGGTTACAATGGTAGGAGATCTACATATCCGTATCGCCAAGCTTGCCTTCCACGCCAAGGAAAGTCCCATCCGGACACGGGACGAAGTCTTCAATCTTGTATCTTCATAGTCTTGGAGTCCGGCCGATGATGATAGTTCGGCTATCCGGACACCCCCTAGTCCGGAACTCCCTCATTAACCCATGAACCAGGCTTCAATGACGACGAGTCCGGCGCGCATATTGTCTTCGGCATTGCAAGGCGGGTTCTTCCTCTGAATAATTTATAGAAGATTGTGAACACCAGGATAGTGTCCGGCTCTGCAAAACAAGTTCCACATAACACCGTAGAGAGAATAATTTTTGCACAGATCTGCTGACGTATTCCGCGGCGCGACATCACACCACGGCCAGGCTTTTATATGAATCGTTTAATTTTTGTTCCACCTCAGCGAGCTTAGCGAGGCGGTTTCCTTGGCACGTCTTATCAAAGCGTAGATCGTGCCCCCTTATTCCGGGATTCTCATCAATACGGACGTGGGTAACCCAACCGTGCCCGTTGGCCTGCCTTCCCTATCAAAGGCGAGTCCTAGTCGACCACGGGTGGGCTCTTGGTATTCAACCTCTTTATAACGAGACCAAGGCCCTCTCCTTTTACACCCTCTATCGAGTTCGCCTCGTGCTTCGAGTTCCAACACCCAAAGCTTGATTCAGGCGTCGGACTTTCGACGATGTCCGGCTCCGACCAGCATGGCCGATGGATGTCTTCCTCCGTCACAGAAGAAGACGTGCTAAAGTTGCAAGACGCCAGGTATCTAACCGGCGAGATCTCGCATAGGCTGCCTGCTCCAGGGCAGGTCATTCCCACTCCTGAGACCGGTGAGAATGTGGTGTTCGTGTCTCACTTCCATCGGGGTTTAGGCTTTCCGATGGACCCCTTTGTGCGGGGGCTCATGTTTTATTATGGGCTTGATTTCCATGACTTGAATCTGGAGTCCATCCTCCACATCTCGTCATTCATTGTTGTATGTGAGGCCTTCCTCCATATTACCCCTCACTTTGGATTGTGGCTCAAGACCTTCAAGGTGGAGCCAAAGGCGATCAAGGGGCAAACAGCAGTGCGGAGGGGCGGTCATAAGCAAATGCTTATTTGGTGCTCCGTGGCCCGAGGGCTCTTTTCAAGAGGAGCTTGGTTTATGGCAACGGGAGTGGTTCTATATCACCGCTCCCAGGGGCACCAAATGGGCGGCGCTCCCTGCCTTCCGCTCAGGTCCACCACAGCGGCTGGCGTCATGGGTCAACAAGGGGCTCGACTGGGGGTTGTCCAAGGACGTTCCCCTGCTGCAGGACAGTATTCGAGATCTCCAGGAAAGAGGGATCAATCTGGTTGCGATGGCGCGGTTATTGTGATCCGGCGCCTTCAGCCCTGCAAACGCCGCCCCTCCGCTTGTGGGAATTCAATCCGGAGGGACCACGAGCTCTCCAAAATTTTATGGGCACGACGCAGCGGAGATGTATAAACTGTTCTTCGGATCGCAAGAGAAGTGTCCGGACTTGACCGAGGACGCAGGACTAAGCTGCAATCGCCCAGATACTCAAGTAAGTAGTCCTGTAACCGGACAAGCTGTTCATTCATTTATTATACATATATGCCCTTTAAAGGAACCGTTTCTTGAACAGGAGTGGATAGCCAAGGCAAAGTTGATAAGGTGTCCGGCTCCCCTCCCAGAGACCACGCCGGATCCCATGTTGACCAAGATGTTGAAGGTCGCGCCTTTTGAAGAAGGCGAAGGGAGGAGCGGGGGAGCAACTGCCTCTACGAAGGAGGCTATCAAGGAAGGGGAGATTAAGAGTCCCTCCTTGCGAGGAGAGAAGAGGACCGCTTCAGAAGATCCGGAGGTCAAGGCCTCAAAGGAAGGAAGGGAATCTTCGTCGGAGAGTCCAGCGCTGGGAAGTAACCCAGCCGCACTGTTTCCCCAAGGGGATCAGCCCTCCAACGAGCCGTAAGTAAAACGAAGGGGTCTTGTAAATAAGGAACATCCCTGTATTTATTTATGAAGATAACCGAAATTGTACCTTGTAGTTCGGACCTCAGCCCTTCTTAGCAGAGCTCGTCTTGAGGATCTTCTTCCGGAGATGATGGAGAGCAACGCCTCCACCTGTCGCACCCTCATGTGGAGCGGACGACCCGGAGGTGTCGCCGCAGAGGGTTCCCCAAGTCCGTGAGGCGGAAGGTCTGGAGCCAAGTGGTGTGCGGTCGAGGAGGCTGAGGATTTGCTCAGGCGAAGCGGTTATCTCGAGAAGATCACCGTGCTCTAATGGGTACGGTGATTGAAAGAATTGCATCCGCAGAGGGCGGATTACACGAAAGCCGTCGAAGCTTCTTGACGGGGTTTGAGGTACGCAAAAATAATGTATAAAATGCGCCATGTATAGATAGTAGCCTCGAGACTCGGTATGTTGTCAAAAATTGACGACGTGCGAGGATCAAATCTCGCTTTTAACATATCGCCGCTCCCAAACAGGTGGCGGGGCATCCGAGGCCAGCCGAACTGATGAATATGCCGAACTGAAGCGGCGACTTGACGAGGCAGATGCGGACATCGCACTGGTCAATAAACGGTTTGACGAGTCACAAGGTATGCGACTTCTATGCGGACACCTGTTAAGGGAGCTTGACGCCCATGTCTTCTTGTTTGTATGCTTTAATGCAGATGGTGCCGCTGCCGTTGAGGAGCTGCGGCAGAACTTGCCCGAGCGAAAGAGCAAGCCAGAGTAGTAATGTCGGCTGCTTTAAAGGCGGCGAAGAGCTAGAAGCTGAACGGGCTGCTCCTTGCCGAAGCAAAGAGGAGATGGCCGAGATGGCCAAAAGGTTAAGGAATGCTACCGATCGCTGCGAGGTTCTTGAAAAGAGCATCAAGCGGAACAGGAGGGCCTAAAGAAGGCCGCCACGAAACCAAGAATGCCCAATCGGCTTTGAAAGCTGCCAAGGAGGAGCTGAGTCGGGCCGGGCAATTGCGGCCGAAAACCGCTTTCTCTGCGGAGGAAATATACAGATCCAAAGTATGCTCCGTTGGATAAATTATGGAGTTCGAGAGGATGCTTATATGGACTTGGCGGAGAGCGCCAGGACGCGGTTGAGCACTTCCGGGGCGGAAGGGGCACAAAGGGAAGAGCTATACTGATCGCAATTCCATAGTCCGGGCGTCTTACGCCGCTGACCGATCGGTTGGCCGAGTGGGCCGAGCTGAATCGATTGTCCGGATTGGCCATGAAGCATGTCTTGGCTCACTTGTGGCCGGACGGACCCCAGCCGAAGAGCTATTTTGGTGTAGTGCAGCAGTTTCTTGGAGCGGTGCCGCGTATCAACGCGATGAAGCGATCGGCATGTATTGAGGGAGCGCGGATGGCTCTTGCCCGTGTCAAGACATAATGGGCAGAGATGAAGGCCACTGACATTGCATCCCAGGATTCGGACAGAGGCCGAGTACCTGCCGAGCACTACTTTGAAGAAGTCCTGCCGGGCGCTCGTTTAATAGAGACGCAGTGCTCGAAGGATATTATGTTTGAATGACATGTATGATTCGTGAAAATGATGTTTCAATGTAATATAAGTGCTTTTTATACTTGTGCGTTCAAGTAGTAAACCACTCCCTGTGCGGCCGTTTATGTATATGTGTATATAACCTGAAAGATGGCAGTCCTTGGCTTCAGCCCCCACGCACATAGTGCGGGGGTGTTTGCAAAAAAGCGCTTTTTCACACTTGATCCAACGTGTTGGTCCTGTTAAGGAGGTGGTAGCGTAGCAAACCAGGCAACCGGACTATAATGCTTTATCACTTTCACTTAGCCATAGGAGTTCGAGGGTGGGGCTACTATATAGCCCACGGGGCACCGCACTCTCCCGAATTCGAGTGCGTATGTGCTGACCGAAAACCGGTCCTTCGTTAATGCGGAGGAATTCTAAACATTCTGTGAGTCATCGAGTGGTTGACCAGTCTCTCTCTATATCATGATCAGTTTTCGGCTTTCTCTCTTTGAGGTGCTCGCCCGGCGAACCGGGCACAATCGCAGAGTTCTCTGGTGCCGCGTTAGCCGTGAAAAGCAGGAACGTAAGGCAGCAAAACACAGGAGCCGGGCAACCCAACATTTGACCGAAGACAATGATTCGGAGCTGATGCATATAAGGCCTAACTCGAGACGCCGAATACTCCCTAAGGTATTCGGTCTTTATGAAAATGGGCAAAATGAGGCCCTAAGCCCTTTGTGTCCAGGTACGCGCAAAAATTCGGGTGCGGCCAATGCCAAAGCACCAGCCTCCTCCTCAGTTATATTTAAGGAACTGGGGGAATGTATATCAACAAGAGACAGTGAAAAAAGGTTTACGCAGGTCTTAATCTGAAAAGAATCCTTTGCAACGGGTCCTGCTGCGTCTGCGCATGTGTCTCCGTTGCAGCCGTATCCTGGACGGGTGTAGCACGTTGTTCATCTGTAAAAGAGAGGAACTTAGTTTGAAAGAAAAAGGAGCGTGCGAAATATGTACTTAATATTAAATGAACAGAGTACGGTTCAAAGAAGTGAACAAAATTGAGCTTTATTGTCTCTTGTTATACATGCATGCAGCCCCTTGTATGGGGGTATACCGCTAGTGGGCGTCGGACTCGTCTAGCCGTATCCGGGGTTTGAATGACCTATTGCCGGTTCTTTGCCTAGTGGAGCCGGATAGCTGTGGAGTTGTTGATGCAGTCTCCCCTTCTTCCGCGCTCGAGTAACACTTAATACTTCCTTTCAACAAGATGATGCCGCGTGGACCGGGCATTTTAAGTGTTAGAGATGCATAATGCGGTATTGCGTTAAAGCGGGCGAAGGCTTCGCGTCCCAATAGTGCTTGATGGCTACTTTTAAACGGGGCGACATGGAAGAGTAACCTTTCGCGACGGAAGTTGTCGGATGAACCAAACACAACTTCTAGCAGTATAGAGCCCATGCAAAGGGCGTATGGGCCTGGCAGTACTCCTTTAAAGGAGGTGTTGCTATGGCGAATTTTGGTTGGGTTTATCCCCATCCTGCGGATTGTGTCCTGATATATCAGGTTTATGTCATCGCCGTCCATGAGGACATGTGTAAATTGGAATCCGTCGATTATAGGATTTAATATCAAGGCAGTCCATCCTGCGTTCGGATATTATCGGAATAGTCCTGATGGTCGAAGGTGATTGGTTTTGACAATCAGGTGCGCGCGCCTTTTAGGGGCGCCGCTTTGTTTTTCCCTTTGATCACGTGAAGTGAGTTTACTGTTTTAACCTCCTGTGGGAAAGTTTTCCGTTTTCTGGAGTGCTGCTGTTGGGTTTCGTCACTCGCATTTGGTGTGTCGAGCCCCTTGTGTTCGGCATTAAGTTGGTCGGACTGTTTGAAGACCCAACAATCTCTGTGGGTATGGTTTGCGAGCTTCCGGAGGTACCATGTATTTGACACGATCTATCCGTAATCTTGTTTAAGTTGGATAGCTCGTCACTTTATCCTTTAGGGGCGGTGTTTTGTTGTTCGCCGAGAGCTTTTGAATCCGGCGTTGACCGCCGTACTATTTGGGCCATTTTCCTTATTCCGGCGCTGATCTTTTCTGCGTCGTGATTTCCCATTTCCATCCCTGATTCCGGATGTACTCGGGTCGCTGGTGCTGCATCTAGCCAGCCAGTTGTCTTCTCCCGCGCAAAAATGGGTCATGAGGCTTGTTAATGCGGCCATTGTTCTTGGCTTTTCTTGGCCGAGGTGTCTGGCGAGCCATTCGTCTCGGACGTTGTGTTTGAAAGCTGCTAAGGCTTCGGCGTCCGGACAGTCGACTATTTGGTTCTTTTAGTAAGGAACTTGTTCCAGAATTTCCGGCTGACTCTCCGGGCTGTTGAGTTATGTGACTTAGATAAATACGCATCCGGAGAGCGGACATAAGTCCCCTGAAAATTTGCCGAAATGCATCCTCGAGCTCTCCCAGCTTCCAATGGTATTTTCGGGAGGCTTTTAAGCCAATGCCGAGCTGGCCCTTTGAGTTTAAGGGGTAAGTATTTTATGGCGTGGAGATCGTCTCCTCTAGCCATGTGTATGTGGAGGATGTAATCCTCGATCCAGACTCCAGGGTCTGTTGTTCCGTCGTATGCCTCGATCCAGCACCTCATCGGTGAAACATAGGGGGTGTGCGGCGCCCCTATATTTAGGTGTGCCATGATCTTCGGAATTTTGGCGTATTGCATTGCTTTGACGAGCCTGCTTTCTTGGCCCATAGATGGACCTAACTGGGCCATCCACTTGATGTGAATCCTTATGCGGATCGCATATTGGCTTGTGTGCGGCGCCATTCGCTGCTCTCTTTTTGCCATGAGGTCGTCCATCCGACCGGGTGGCCTTCTTGCTTTTTAATTGTGGGGACTCTAAGGCCTCCTTGTCGAATTCGGGCAGTAGCTTTCTTTTCGGGTAGCTCTTTGTTCGGCGACTGTCGCCGTACTTACCTGCGGTGCTGAATACTTTGCTCCTTCTATTCCTGAGTGCATCTTCCGCTGTTTTGAGCTTCTTCTTACCTTTTTCAGGCTACGCGCAGGTGGCGGCGAGCCTTTTACGGAGGTCATTTTGCTCCAATGGTTTGTCCGGCGTGAGGTCGTCCGGACTGTCGTCTTCGCCGGGACAGATTGTTTATCCAAGTTGTCTTGTTCGGACGATTGCTTTCGATAGCTTGTTCGTTGTCCACCGGTTTGCCCTGCTCTATGGCTGGGTCTTTGTTGAGGCGGGACTTTGTTCGGCGTTTACGTTGCCGTTTTGATCGCTTTTGAAGGATTTATCCTTCGTAGTGTCCCGTTGCTCCTCATCTTCATTTGCTTTAGGTGTATCCACCATGTATACATCATGGGGTGAGTTTGTCCAGCCTCCTATAGGTGCTGGTTCATTGTTGTCTCCTACATCGTCGTCCATACCGTCGATGTCTTCTGAGTCGAAATCGAGCACGTCGTGTAGGCTATCGGCGGTGGCTACTGAAGTGGGTGGTGGGTGGGCGTTGAATTTTTCATCGTCCGTATCCCAACCTTCTGATCGAAGTCCGGCCAGGCTCTCCGGATAAAGAGAGAGACTTTAGTGAATTCAGGATGTCACCAAAAGGAGAGTGCTGAAAGATGTCCGCGGCCGTGAACTCCATAACGGGCGCCCAATCGGATTCGATCGGCAAGGGCGCGGAGGGTTCGGAGTCCGGATAGGAGTCCGGCGCCCTGGAGTCGGCGTCTTTGCAAAGGACAGGGATGGAGTTCGACTCGATCACCGTAGAGATTAAAGCCCCCGAGGCGGTGTCCAACCACTCGTCCCCGATCGGGCAGTCCGCCTCCGGATTAAGGGTTGGAGCGGATTCTGGTGCGGCCTCCAGGGCACTGTTCGGCTGCAGAGCTAGATCATGCCCATCGGGACAGTGCGGCGCGCTTGGCTGAGGCTCGAATCCGTCGAAGATCAAGTCTCCGCGGATATTGGCCGTATAGTTTAAACTTCTGAATCTGACCTGACGGTCAGGGGCGTAGCTTTCGATCTGCTCTAGTTGGCTGCGAATTGGCCCTTGATGCAAAGCCGCGGACACGAAGATCTGCACGGGAGAGAAGTCTCACCTGGACCGCGTCGTTGTTGATGATCGAAGGAAGCGATCGGACCTATCGGCTGACGACAGAAGGAACTCTCAATGAAAGCACCAATGTCGTTGTCAAAACCGGCGGATCTCGGGTAGGGGGTCCCGAACTGCGTCTAGGCGGATGGTAACAGGAGACAAGGGACACGATGTTTTACCCAGGTTCGGGCCCTCTCGATGGAGGTAAAACCCACGTCCTGCTAGATTAATATTGATGATGTGTGTTACAAGAGTAGATCTACCACGAGATCAAAGAGGCTAAACCCTAGAAGCTAGCCTATGGTATGATTGTTGTTCGTCCCACGGACTAAAACCCTCTGGTTTATATAGACACCGGATAGGGTTAGGGTTACACAGTCGGTTACAATGGTAGGAGAGCTACATATCCGTATCGCCAAGCTTGCCTTCCACGCCAAGGAAAGTCCCATCCGGACACGGGATGAAGTCTTCAATCTTGTATCTTCATAGTCTTGGAGTCCGGCCGATGATGATAGTTCGGCTATCCGGACACCCCCTAGTCCGGAACTCCCTCAGGGCCCATGTTTCTCCACCGACGTACTTCTTCCTCTTCTATATACCTACGTACCCCCAAACCAACAGAGGCATCCACGAAAACCTAATTCCACCGCCCCAACCTTCTGTACCCGTGAGATCCCATCTTGGGTCCTTTTTCGCGTCCCACGGAGGGGGCATTGATCACGGAGGGCTTCTACATCAACATCATAGCATCTCCGATGAAGTGTGAGTAGTTTACCTCAGACCTTGGTCCATAGTTATTAGCTAGATGGCTTCTTCTCTCTTTTTGGATCTCAATACAATGTTCTCCCCCTCTCTTGTGGAGATCTATTCGATGTAATCTTCTTTTGCGGTGTGTTTGTTGAGACCGATGAATTGTGGGTTTATGATCAAGTTTATCTATGAACAATATTTGAATCTTCTCTGAATTCTTTTATGTATGATTGGTTATCTTTGCAAGTATCTTTGAATTATCAGTTTGGTTTGGCCTACTAGATTGATCTTTCTTGCAATGGGAGAAGTGCTTAGCTTTGGGTTCAATCTTGCGGTGTCCCTTCCCAGTGACAGTAGGGCAGAAAGGCACGTATTGTATTGTTGCCATCGAGGATAACAAGATGGGTTTTATTTCATATTGCATGAGTTTATCCCTCTACATCATGTCATCTTGCTTAAGCGTTACTCTGTTCTTATGAACTTAATACTCTAGATGCATGCTGGATAGCGGTCGATGTGTGGACTAATAGTAGTAGATGCAGGCAGGAGTCGGTCTACTTGTCTCGGATGTGATGCCTATATACATGATCATACCTAGATACTCTCATAACTATGCTCAATTCTGTCAATTGCTCAACAGTAATTCGTTCACCCACCGCAATACTTATGCTCTTGAGAGAAGCCACTAGTGAAACCTATGGCCCCCGGTTCTATTTTCCATCATATTAATCTCCTGACAACAAGCTATTTCTGGCACCGTTTATTTTGCTTTTATTTTACTTTGCATCTTTATCATAAAAATACCAAAAATATTATCTTATCATATCTATCAGATCTCACTTTCGTAAGTGTCCGTGAAGGGATTGACAACCCCTTTATTGCGTTGGTTGCGAGGTTTTTATTTGTTTGTGTAGGTGCGAGGGACTCGTGCGTGGCCTCCTACTGGATTGATACCTTGGTTCTCAAAAACTGAGGGAAATACTTACGCTGCTTTACTACATCACCCTTTCCACTTCAAGGGAAAACCAATGCAGTGCTCAAGAGGTAACACTCCGCTACAAGGCGGGATCCCTCCAGGACATCGCTAAAATATCGCTCGGGCGTGCGGTGCTCCTTTCCCTTGGGCGATCCCTCGGTCGCGAGCTTGACGGCATTCATCTTCGGCCCCTGCCCCTTGACAGGGGCGAAGGCCATCCGCACACCTTCAATACAGACCGACCGCTTCATGGCGTCAAGCTGGGGGCAGGCATTGACCAGCCGCTTCACGAGACTGAAGTAGTTGCTGGGTATGGCTTCGGCAGACCACAGCCGGATTATTAAGTCCTTCATGGCCAGTTCGGGCACCCTATGCAGTTCGACCAACTATTTCAGCTGATCGCTAAAGGGCACCGGATGTTCCGGCACAAGGTATTGCGACCAGAACAACTTCTCCGTTGAGCTCCCCTCTTCGGCTCGGAAGAACTCCGCAGCATCAGACACACTGCACGGTAGATCCGGAAACGCCCCTGGAGAACTCCAAATCCGGGTTAGTAAGAGATACCTCTTCCTCACATACTTGCTTTGCATAATAAAAGCCTTACCCGCCGCGATTTTCTTGGCCTCCTGGATTTCCTGGAGGGCGCCCTGGGCTTCAAGCCGGGCCTCTTGTGCGCTCTGGCGAGCCTTTGCGATCTCGGTCTCTTTATCCGCAATGTCGCGCTCCAAGGACTCGCATTTCTTGACGGCGTCCTGGAGCTCCTGCTGCACCTCACAAACCCTGACCTCGTGTTTTTCACGGGCGGCTTGCTCCTTTGCCGCTTTCTTTTTGGCCTCAGCCATTGCTTTCTTGAGGGTTTCCACCTCAGCAGCCGATCCTACACATATCATGGCGCCATGATCAGCACAAGCCATTCATCCTTTCCGGATGTACACAAGGTTATCACATACCTTGCTTGTCCTCCAGCTGCTCTTTCACACGGCCGAGCTCTTCCTCGGCCCGCTCCAGACTCTGCTTTAGTCCGGAGACCTCAGCAGCATGAGAGGTTGCGGCCAACAACGACGCCTGCTTATGCACAGAAGACATATTTAGTTAGTTTCCTGCGAAAATTACTTGATCCTCTGTCCGGCTTATCTTTTTGAATGCCGAACAGTGTCTCAGGGGCTACTGTCTATACTATGACATTCTTTTTACATAATTGCGTTGCTTACCTCAAAACCTGTTAGAAGGCGTGTGCAGGCTTTGGTCAGTCTGCTCTTAACGGACTGAACCTTCTCAACCACCGTACCCATAAGGATACGGTGTTCCTCAACAATGGAAGCACCTCGCAGTGCTTCCAGTAGAGTATCCGGTGCCTCTGGTTGGACAGAGGTCACCGGCGGAACAGGCACACCTCCTTCTTCCAAAGCAGGCTGCTCGCCTGAATCCGGAGCAGCACCGGCTTCCGGAATGGTATTCGGCTGAAGGCCGCACTGGATACGGTCCCCATCGCCAGTCTCCATGGGGATTTGCTCCCCCATGTGTCCGGCGGTCGAGGTTTCACCCTCTGTCGCCGCCCTGGTGGCCTCCTGTGTCTCTCCCTGGCCTGGGATCCTGCGGGACAACACCTTGGTGTCATCCATGGCCCTAGGAGAGGAGGCCGCCGGAAGGGTCCCGCTGTCCATTACCTTCGGGTCCAGCGAATTCCCGAAGATGAGGATCGCTCGAGGTCGGAACAAGCCGGACTGCAAGTGCATGATTCAACACGTTAAAACAATGAAGTGGAGAGGCCGGATATATGGATGCATCCGGGTTTTTTAGTACTGACGATTCGGCGAGGGGCTTGTCTCGGGGGCGCGGTTCTGGGCTGCTGTCGACGTCCCACGCAGAGTTATCTGTGAGGGAGCCCTTCCCCCTCTTGGACGCCTCTGCCTCCAGATTTGTGGAGGCCGCCCTCTTCTTCCTTCCCCCCTCAGGGGGGGGAGTTGCTTTCTTCCTCCTCCTCCTTATCGTCTTCGGCGGCGGAGGAGTGAGTCTCGTTGTCTTCGGACGTCACGTCCGAAGCACCCTTGCGGCGAGGGCCACTTCTGCCCCCCTTGACCTTCTTCTTGGCCTTCTTCTCCGGCGCCTGGTAAGGCGCTGGAACCAGCATCTTCGTCAGAAGCGGGATGGTTGGTTCCTCGGGCGGCGGAGCCAGACAGTTAATCTGCTCCGCCTTCTTTGTCCAACCCTGAAAAAATAAATGGTGAGGCTTAGGCATCTTCCCTGAACAAGCAAGCAAGGGATACACCTTGAAATGCGAAAGACTTACCGCACTGGCGGGATGGGCCAGGGCGTGCCCACGGTCCTCGATTGTCTCCGGTGGCATTGTGTTGCCCTTGAAGAGCACCTTCCAGATATCTTTGTGCGTAGTTCTGAAGAACTGTTGCAGGGTCTGGTGCTCGGCCAGATTGAACTCCCATAAATGGCAAGTCCGGCTCTGGCATGGAAGGATCCGGCGAACTAGCATCACCTAGATCACATTGCCGAGCTTGATGTTCTTGTCCACCATGCTCTGGATGCGCATTTGCAGCACTGTCAGCTCATCCGACGAAGACCAATTCAGGCCCTTCTCCAGCCAGGAGGTGAGCCGCATTGGGGCTCCAGATTGGAATTCGGGAGCCGCGGCCCAGGTGGCGTCGCGGGGCTCTGAGATAGAACCACAGTTTCTGCCACTCTTTGACGGTATCCACAAAGGTACCTTTGGCCCATGTGACATTGGGCATCTTGCTCACCATGGCACCTGCGCACTCTGCGTGTTGGCCATCCACCACCTTCGGCTTCACGTTGAAGATTTTGAGCCACAGTCCGAAGTGGGGTGGAATGCGGTGGAAGGCCTCGCACACGATAATAAATGCTGAGATGTTGAGGAAAGAGTTAAGGGCTAGATCATGGAAATCAAGCCCGTAATAGAACATGAGTCCGCGGACGAAAGGGTGGAGAGGAAACCCTAACCCGCAGACGAAGTGGGGGATGAACACCATCCTCTCATTATGCTTCGGGGTGGGGGCGATCTGCCCCTTGGCCGGAAGCCTTTGGGTGATTTCTTTCGCCAGGTACCCGACCTCCCGAAGCTTGGTGATGTCCTTCTCCTTGACGGAGGAGGCCATCCACTTGCCTTGCGCTCCAGATCCGGACATGGTCGAGTGCTTCCTTGAGGCGGAAAAGATGAGGACTTGGGCGCTAGAGCTCGAGAATGGGAGGGCAGAGAGAGACAGAAGGCGTGGGTAAAAGAACATAATCATTATCTCCTTATAAAGGCAGTGAATATCAAGCGCCTCCCCACTCGCCTTAAAACTTGCTTGTTCCCAAGGGTTGTACAGACGGCACGGTTGGATTACCCACGCTCGTATTGATGAGAATCCTGCAATAAGGGGACATGATCTCTGCTTTGACGAGACGTGCCAGTAAGACTGCATCTCGAAATATGAAGCGGCAAGCCGAAAAACGGTTCGAAATAATGACCGGGTGGTGATGTGGTGTCATGCTACAAAAAGTTGTCAGCGGATTGGGCTCGTGAAATATTATACTCTCTGCGGTTGTGTTTGGTACTTGTTTTGCAGAGCCGGACACAGTCATTGTGTCTGAAGACTGTGTTGGAGTATTCGGAGAAGGAACCCGCCTTGCAATACGGAAGACAATTTGTGCGCCGGACACATCGTCATTGAAGCCTGGTTTAGGGGCTACTGAGGGAGTCCTAGATTAAGGGGTCCTCGGGCGTCCAGACTATGGTACGTAGGCCGGACTAATGGGCTATGAAGATACAAGACCGAGGACTCTCCCCCACGTCCGGATGGGACTCTCCTTGGCGTGGAAGGCAAGCTTGGTGCCCTGATATGAAGATTCCTTTCTCTGTAACCGACTTTGTACAACCCTAGTCCCCTCCGGTGTCTATATAAACCGGAGGGCTTAGTCCGTAGAGGCGATCATAATCACAATCATAGTCATACAGGCTAGACTTTTAGGGTTTTAGCCATTACGATCTCGAGGTAGATCAACTCTTGTAGTACTCATATTCATCAAGATCAATCAAGCAGGAAGTAGGGTATTACCTCCATAGAGAGGGCCCGAACCTGGGTAAACATTGTGTCCCCCGTCTCATGTTACCATCAACCTTAGACGCACAGTTCGGGACCCCCTACCCGAGATTCGCCGGTTTTGACACCGACACTAAGTACTTTGTGACTTTTATTGATGACTTTTTCAGGAAAATTTGGGCCTTCACTTTGAGGACCAAAGATCAAGTACTAGGTGTATTCAAGCAATTCCAAGCCTCGGTTGAGAGAAAAACTGAGAAGAAGATCAAGTGCATTCGCACTGATAATGGAGGAGAGTATATTGAGCCATTTGATGCACATTGTAAGTAGCAAGGTATTAGGCATCAATTTACTCCCTCGAAGACACCACAGCTGAATGGTCTTGCCGAGAGGATGAACAGGACAATTGTGGAGAGAGTTAGATGCTTTTTGTCAAGTGTAAAGCTACGTAAACACTTTTGGGTGAGGCTTTGATGACTGCAGTTTATCTTATTAATCTCTCACCAACTTATCCTTTGCAGGGAGATGTTCCTAACAGGGTCTGGTGTGACAAGGACGTCTCATATGACCACATGAAGGTTTTTGGGTGCAAGGCCTTTGTTCATATTCCTCAAGATGAAAGGTCAAAGCTTGATTCGAAGACACGACAATGTATCTTTCTTGGCTATGGTGGTGATGAGTTTGGCTACAAGCTTTTTGACCCTATAGCAAGGAAAGTTGTGAGAAGCCGTGATGTTGTGTTTGTTGAAGACCAAACAATTGAGGATATTGTGAAGACAAAGGGGAAGGTTCCTCCTCCTCATCAGCAAGACATGATTTATTCTGACCCAGTTCCTGCAGCTCCAGCTCCTGTGCAAGTTGAAGCAGATGCAGAAGATGTACAAGATGATGTACATGGTGGTGCAGCTGAAGAAGATGCTCCCCAACAATAGCAGCAAGAGTATGATGCTGAAGTTGATGATCCGGATCAGCAGGAAGCGCCAGCACCAGAAAGTCCACCAGCTGCTCCACTTAGAAGATCCAACAGCAGTCGAATTCCTTCCAGAAGGTATCCCTCAGATCAATACATGGTGTTATTATCTGACGGTTCAGAACCTGAATGCTTTGCAGATGCAATGAAAGATGAGCACAAGGAGTGGAAAAATGCTATGCAAGAAGAGATGGATTCCTTGCATAAGAATCATAATTATGAGTTGGTGAAGTTGCCCAAGGACAAGAAAATTTTGAAGAACAACTGGGTCTACAGAATCAAGCAAGAAGAGCACATATCACATCCAAGGTACAAGGCCAGGCTAGTTGTAAAAGGATTCGGACAGAGAAAAGGCATTGACTATGATGAGATCTTTTCTCCGGTTGTGAATATGGGATCCATAAGAGTAATCCTTGGCATGGCAGCAAGTCTCAACTTGGAGGTTGAGCAAATGGATGTGAAGACTGCATTCCTTCATGGTGAGTTGGAGGAATAAATATACATGGAGCAACCTGATGGGCTTCTTGTGAAAGGCACAGAAGACTATGTGTGAAACCTGAGGAAAACTCTCTATGGCCTGAAACAAGCACCAAGACAATGGTACATGAAGTTTGAAACTGTCATGGGGGAGCAAGGCTACAAGAAGTGTAGCTCAGACCATTGTGTGTTTATTCAGAGGTTCTCAGGTGATGATTTCATCATATTATTGCTCTATGTTGATGATATCCTAATCGTTGGCAAGAATGCCTCTAGGATTGCTAAGTTGAAGAAGGAGTTGAGCAAATGTTTTTCTATGAAAGACTTAGGTCCAGCAAAGAACATTCTCGGAATGAGAATTGAGCGAGACAGAAATTACAACAAATTGTACTTGTCTCAAGAGAAGTATATTGAGAAGGTACTTCAGCAGTTCAGGATGGAAAATGCTAAAGTTGTGAGTTCTCCACTAGCAGCCCATTTCAAGTTGAGCAGAAAGCAATGTCCTACCACTGATGAGCAGAAAAAGGAAATGCATCATGTTCCTTATGCTTCAGCAGTTGGAAGTCTGATGTATGCTATGTTGTGTACAAGGCCTGACATTGCTCATGCAGTTAGTACTGTGAGCAGATTTTTGTCCAACCCAGGAAGACCTCATTCGGAAGCCGTGAAGTGGATTTTGAGATATCTCCGGGGCAGCACAAATCTGAAACTTTGCTTTGGTGATGGTGAGGACAAGCTGATTGTTTTTTCAGATTCTGACATGGCTGGAGATGTTGACAGAAGGAAGTCTACTTCAGGTTACTTGGTTACCTATGCAGGGGGCAGTGTCATGGCAAAGCAGGTTGCAAAAGTGTGTGGCACTGAATACAACTGAAGCTGACTTCATTGCAGTAACAGAGGCGAGCAAAGAGCTATTGTGGCTGAAACGGTTGGCTTGTGAGCTTGGTTTTAAGCAAGACAAGTATGTGTTGTTTTGTGACAACCAAAGTGCTATCCACTTGAGTAAGAATGCAAGTTTTCATTCAAGGTCTAAGCACATAGAAGACCGCTATCATTGGATTCGAGATGTGTTATATTCCAAGCAAATGCAACTTGAGAAGGTTCAGCCTGATGACAATGGGTGGATATGTTGACTAAAGTGGTGACAAGGAAGAAACTTGAAGTATGTCGCCGGCTCGCTGGCTTGGCTGCCGGAAGGTAGTGAGACCCTTCATGATGTCGGGAGGGGGAGTTTGTTGGTCTAAGTCCCTCCACATGGAGGTGTGTTGGCAGCCCAACATCAGCCCATAAGTCCAACACATGTCAGCCTTTGATCTTCGTTGCATCCAACGGTTGAGAGTGCTTCCAAGGGAAGTGAAGCAAGGATAAAACTCTAGCCACTCCACCCCTGCTGGTGGTGGCTGCTATTTTGTGAGAGTGAGAGCGAGCACACAAGAGAAAACACAACCTGAGAAAGAGGAAGAAGAAGAAGTAGAGGTTCTGTCCATATTAGCTGCATCTGACTAGACAGTGTTCAAGCTGGTGATTGGAGGCTCAAATGTGCTTGGATCGACCCCAAACTTGGTGAGCTCGTTCCTTACTTTCAGTACTTTGATCTGGTTAGCTGGTTTGAGGATTGGGTCAGTGGAGCATCAGATTTGAGAGTGGTTTTGTCAGCTCTGATTGCTGCAGTTTCAGAATAGAGTAGTTTTGGGAGACGAACAGTTTGGGTAGGCAAACGATGTCCGATGGAGCTGAAATTTTGAGGGGATCTCAAGAACTTTTGTGTCTACTTGTCTGTGAAATTTGGTGCTGTTTGGTTCAGCAGTTTAAGAGCAGTTTGCAAATCACTAAAGGGTACAAAAGTTGTTTTAACTCTACTTTGCTGAAATCTTGCCTCTTGTGGTTGTTGTTGCTGTTGCCGGTTGGCAACGTGGAGAGTGTGTTGTAAATCTCTCTAGAGGTTCTAGAGAAGACTTTGTACTCATCATTCTCATAGTGAAGTTGTGTGGACCGGTCGGTCCATAGCTGTGGTTTTTTACTCCTCAAGCTGAGGAGATTTTTCCACGTTAAATCCTGTGTCACTTGTGCATGTTGTTTGTGTTATTCCGCTGCTTACTTGTTGGTTGAAGCTGTCCTCAAAGTTCATCACAAGCAGAGGGTGCTATGTAGTGTGCATATTTGTTGTGTCGGTGAATTTGTGCAGCGCATTGTTGCTGTCCAGTCCCAACAAAGTTCCCAACAAAGTGACATCAGAGCCTTGGTTTGCTTGTGCAAATTGCTGAGTTTCTTATGGTGAAAGATGGAAGTGAATACCAACAAGATATCATGATATCTTTGAATGGTACAAATTATCAAGCATGGAAGGGCAAGATGGAGGACTTGTTGTATGTGAAAGAATACTGGAAGCTAGTGTTCTCCACTGAGATGCCGGAGGGCATTGAGGAAGGTCAGTGGAAGGTAGTTCATCGCCAAGCTTGTGGGTTTATTCGACAATGGGTCGATGATAATGTTTTGAACCATATCATTGATGAGACACATGCACGCACCTTATGGTAGAAATTGGAAGAGTTGTTTTCCCGAAAAGAAGGTACAAACAAGATGTTCTTAATCAAACAATTGATGTGCTTGAGATACAAAGAGGCATTCTAATTGCAGATCTTGTGAATACATTCCAAGGCATTATAAATCAGCTTTATTCAATGGGAATAACATTTGAAGATGAAGTAAGAGCTTTGCTGCTACTAGGCTCATTACCGGACAGTTGGGAGGCCTTTAAGGTCAGGTTTGCAATTCAGCACCTAATGGAGTTGTCACTTGGAATCTTGTGAAAACCAGGGTACTAAATGAAGAGTCCAGAAAGGTTGCTGAAGCTAGTTCTTCCTCACATTCAGAGGTGCTAGTCACTCAGTCTAGGGGGATAAGTAAGAGCAGAGGTCCAGGTAAAGGGGCGGAAAGAGGTAGGAGCAAATCAAAAAGTAAGTATGCTGATTATGAGTGCCATCACTGCCATCAAAAGGGCCACATTAAGTGGCAATGTGACAAGTGGAAGAAAGACAAAAATAAAAAGAAGAAGCAAGATCAGAAGCAAGTTGACAGTGATAGTGACACAGAGGGAAACCGAGTTACTGCAGTAGAAGAGGAGATCATGCTTGTTATGCATGAAGAAAATGAGGGCGGATTTTGTTCCACTGTTGAGGAGAGGACCACTGTTGTTTCTGATGAAACTGTCAACCTTGTGGATGGTGACGAGATGATTTGAATACCGGACAGCGGCGCTACCATTCATGCTACATCTCGCAGAGAGCTCTTCGCTAACTGTATATCAGGTGATTTTGGTGTTGTGAAGATGGGGAACAATGATAGAGCAGCCATCATTGGAAAAGAAGATGTGTATTTGGAGACCGCCAATGCTACAAGGTTAGTCCTCAAATCTATGAGGCATGTTGAGGCACTTCGTCTCAATATTATCTCAGTTGGTTTGCTTGATGGAGATGATTACTTGAGCAGTTTTGGAAAAGGGCAGTACAAGCTCACCAAAGGTAACATGATTGTTGCAAGAGGTAAAATGGTCCCAGTGTTGTATCATGTTCATGCTAAGCTCTTTAGTGCTTCTGTCAATGCACTAGAGAAGGATGATCATTGTGCTCTATGGCACAAGAGACTTGGGCACATGAGTGAGAAGGGGATGACAGTGCTAGTGAAGAAAAAAATGTTGAAGGGTGTAAGGACTTCACATCAAGAAATGTTCAGATTGTCTAGCAGGGAAGCAACACCGAGTTGCCTTCAAAACTCTTCCTCCTCACAAGAAGCCTGAGAAGCTAGACTTGATACATTCTGATGTTTGCAAAATGTCGGTAAGATCTCTTTATGGTGCTAGGCCAGGCTAGTTGTAAAAGGATTCGGACAGAGAAAAGGCATTGACTATGATGAGATCTTTTCTCCGGTTGTGAAGATGGCATCCATAAGAGTAATCCTTGACATGGCAGCAAGTCTCAACTTGGAGGTTGAGCAAATGGATGTGAAGACTGCACTCCTTTATGGTGAGTTGGAGGAAGAAATATACATGGAGCAACCTGAGGGGTTTCTTGTGAAAGGCAAAGAAGACTATGTGTGCAAGCTGAGGAAAAGTCTCTACGGCCTGAAACAAGCACCAAGACAATGGTACATGAAGTTTGAAAAGGTCATGGGGGAGCAAGGCTACAAGAAGTGTAGCTCAGACCATTATGTTTATTCAGAGGTTCTCAAGTGATAATTTCATCATATTATTGCTCTGTGTTAATGATATCCTAATTGTTGGCAAGAATGCCTCTAGGATTGCTAAGTTGAAGAAGGAGTTGAGCAAATGTTTTGCTATGAAATACTTAGGTCCAGCAAAGAACATTCTCAGAATGAGAATTGAGCGAGACAGAAATTGGAACAAGTTGTACTTGTCTCAAGAGAAGTATATTGAGAAGGTACTTCAGAAGTTCAGGATGGAAAATGCTAAAGTTGTGAGTTGTCCACAAGCAGCCATTTCAAGTTGAGCAGAAAGCAATGTCCTACCACTGATGAGCAGAAAAAGGAAATGCACTATGTTTCTTATGCTTCAACAGTTGGGAGTCTGATGTATGCTATATCGTGTACAAGGCCTGACATTGCTCATGCAGTTAGTACTATGAGCAGATTTATGTCCAATCCAGGAAGACCTCATTGGGAAGCCGTGAAGTGGATTTTAAGATATCTCCGAGGAAGCACAAATCTGAAACTTTGCTTTGGTGATGGTGAGGCCAAGCTGATTGTTTTTTCAGATTCTGGCATGGCTGGAGATGTTGGCAGAAGGAAGTCTACTTCAGGTTACTTGGTTACCTATGCAGGGGGAGCGGTGTCATGGCAAAGCAGGTTGCAGAAGTGTGTGGCACTGAATACAACTGAAGTTGAATTCATTGCAGTAACAGAGACGAGCAAAGAGCTATTGTGGCTGAAATGGTTGGCTTGTGAACTTGGTTTAAAGCAAGACAAGTATGTGTTGTTTTGTGACAACCAAAGTGCTATCCACTTGAGTAAGAATGCAAGTTTTCATTCAAGGTCTAAGCATATAGAAGTCCGCTATCATTGGATTCGAGATGTGTTAAATTCCAAGCAAATGCAACTTGAGAAGGTTCACCCTGATGACAATGGGTGGATATGTTGACTAAACTGGTGACAAGGAAGAAACTTGAAGTATGCCGCCGGCTCGCTGGCATGGCTGTCGGAAGGCAGTGAGACCCTTCATGATGTCGGGAGGGGGAGTTTGTTGGGCTAAGTCCCTCCACATGGAGGTGTGTTGGCAGCCCAACATCAGCCCATAAGTCCAACACATGTCAGCCTTTGATCTTCGTTGCATCCAACGGTTGAGAGTGCTTCCAAGGGAAGTGAAGCAAGGAGAAAACTCTAGACAATCCACCCCTGCTGGTGGTGGCTGCTATTTCGTGAGAGTGAGAGCGAGCACACAAGAGAAAACACAACCTGAGAAAGAGGAAGAAGAAGAAGTAGAGGTTCTGTCCAGATTAGCTGCATCTGACTAGGCAGTGTTCAAGCTGGTGATTGGAGGCTCAAATGTGCTTGGATCGACCCCAAACTTGGTGAGCTCGTTCCTTACTTTGAGTACTTTGATCTGGTTAGCTGGTTTGAGGATTGGGTCAGTGGAGCATCAGATTTGAGAGTGATTTTGTCAGCTCTGACTGCTGCAGTATCAGAACAGAGTAGTTTTGGGAGACGAACAGTTTGGGTAGGCAAATGATGTCCGATTGAGCTGAAATTTTGAGGGGGTCTCAAGAACTCGTGTGTCTACTTGTGTGTCAAATTTGGTGTTGTTTGATTCAACGGTTTAAGAGCAGTTTGCAAAACACTGAAGAGTATAGAAGTTGTGTTAATTCTGCTTTGCTGAAATCTTGCCTCTTGTGGTTGTTGTTGCTGTTGCCGTTGCCGGTTGGCAACGTGGAAAGTGTGTTGTAAATCTCTCCAGAGGTTCTAGAGAAGACTTTGTACTCATCATTCTCATAGTGAAGTTGTATGGGCCGGTGGGTCCACAGCCGTGGATTTTTACTCCTCAAGTTGAGGAGGCTTTTTCATGTTAAATCCTGTGTCACTTGTGCATGTTGTTTGTGTTATTTCGCTGCTTACTTGTTGGTTGAAGCTGTCCTCAAAATTCATCACAAATAGAGAAGGCTGTGTAGTGTGCATATTTACCGTGTCGGTGAATTTGTGCAGCGTATTGTTGCTGTCCGGGCCCAACATTTGTTTCAGTTTAACTGTTCACGATGGTACATGCAGAACTTATATTTCCACGCTGCTGCAAGGTGGCTTCTGTTCCCCCATAAAACTTGACAATTTTAGTCAGGAGTTCATTTGTGTTTCATATGCAAACAATTCATGTGCGTGTATGAAATGCTTGGTTCATTTGGAGATCCGGATGCAATTTTCGCGAGAACAATGAGAGTGACAATAATCGAACCAGTTTGGGTTGCAGTATTAGTACTGATTTTTCGAAAAGCATTATAAAACTCCTATACAAATAGTACTACAATTTGCAGTCATTGAAGAACTCAATGAAATTTTGTAGAAAAAGAAGGAAAAAATAAGGAAAAGAATGTTGAATCAGAGCTGGTGAGGAGCAGGATGGAGCTCAGCGGAGCGGTCGAGCTCGGCGAGCATGGCCACCCGGTCCATCTCGTACCCACACACGTCCATGTCCCTGTCGCCGTCGCCGTCGTCGCCCGACCAGTCCACCCTGCCCACCTGCATCGTCTCCACGTCCACCGCGTACACCTGCGTCTTGCCGCCCCTGTTCCTCGCCGTGAAGAGCGCCACGCCGCTCTGCTCGCAGAACCACCGCAGCCTCACCGCCTGCAGGCCCATCAGCTCCGCGTTCAGCGTCCACCGCCACTCCTTCCTCCCCGACACGCCGCCGTTCCTCACCACGTCGGCGTAGACGACCACGTAGGCGCGCACCGCGTCGGCCTTGCACTCCAGCACGCACAGCCTCCCGTCCGGCATCAGCCCCAGCAGCCGGTCCACCTCGCCGAGGGAGGCCTTGGCGCGGCGCGGCGGCGACTCGAAGGCCTGCACGGTGTAGCCAAAGCTGGACGTGTGCAGCGTGGCGGGGTTGACGGCGATGCCGAGCCCGTACCAGCAGACCGCGCCGCCCCGCACCAGCGTCGCGTGCGCCCTGACGCCCAGCTGCCGCCCCTCGCGATCCGGGCGCCGGTCACCTCCACCTCCGGGCCCCAGCTGCCGTCGTCCGAGGAGTAGCGCCGGAGCGCCGTGTAGCTGCGGTGGTTGTAGAGGAGGAGCACGCGGTACGAGGACGGGGACGGGGCCGTGCCGGCCGCGCGTGCGTCGTACAGGTGGAGCCCGTCGTCGGCGGTGAGCAGGGCGCACGCGTACGGCCCCGGGCGGTCCTTGCCGGTCAGGGGCGGGAGCAGGTGGGCGTCGCCGGTCATGGGGTCGCACACGCAGAGCCGCAGGACGCAGGCGCTCTTGGCGCGGCGGAGGTCCATCACGACGCGGCCGTTGCGGGACGCGACGACGCGCGACGACGAGCCCGGCACCCCACCGTCGGCGATGGATAGGTCAGGCTTGGTGAAGGGCACGAAGCCGTCGCCGCCGCGGGAGCGGCCGCGGGCGCGGGCGCCGTGCAGGAAGACGCCGACCGCGAGGCGGCGGGCGAAGCGGTCGGAGCGCGGGGGCCCGCGGCGGCAGATGAAGGCGGCGTCGGAGGAGACGAGGCGGCGCCAGCGCCTGCAGGCGGCGGCGCAGCGGACGAGGTCCCCGGCGTCGGAGAGGGCGGAGAAGACGAGGAGCAGGGTCTCGTCGCACAGGGGCAGCGCCTGGTCGCCGTGCTCGGGCCCGTGCCGCTTGAACGGCCTGCGGCGGGCGGCGAGCCACCCTGTGGCGGGCGTCGGCGGCGGCGTGGCGGCCGGGCGTCGGCGGCGGCGTGGCGGCCGTGACGGCGGCATGATGATCGGTTGGGGATGGGGAAAATCAAGCAAGGGTTTAGGGGGCCGTGGTTACGGAGGTAATCGCCCAGATCCCGTAAAAGAAGATCGCCAGATTTTCCGTCTCATGGGCCACTTGGATTTCCGCTTCACGTCAGAGAAAAAAAACAGGACAAGGAATCGATGGGTCTGCCTGCCAATGATCAAGGCCCACTGCTCGGTCCTCTCTGCACTCCTCTCCATTGCTGTTGCTTGAAAAAAAAAATCGCGAATACGCAAAGCTTGCGTATCATTCCATTAATAGAAGGAAAAGAATAAGTACAACGAGGGATACAACTCATGACACGAACGCAGACATGCGTGAACATGGTGTCCAGAGCAGAGAGACAAGGGATGCGCAGCCCGAACAAAGGATGCAACAGAACTAAACCTACCAAGCCCGAACTAAGAGCGGCAATGCCGAACCAACAAGAACTCCAACATCATCCGAACCGAAATTGGGGACACCGTGAGCGAGCAAGGTAGCGCCTTCAAGAAGGAAGACGACGCCGAGATGTCGTCGCCATCCGATCTGGAGGAACCGGACCTAGGGTTTCTCCTGAGCTCGATGAGGGGCACAACTGAAGGCCTTGGCAACGCCTCCAAGAAGAAAGCGACACCCGCGGGCGCCGCCGTTGCCAGCACCGGCAGCCGATGCAGGGATCTCTCCCTGGCCTGAAGCTGAGCAATCCCATAGCCACCGAACAGGAATCGAAGATGAGGAGTCCGAAGTTGGTCCGAACCACCATGTCGGAACAGGGTTGGCGGGGGTTGCACCTCCTCGGATGGTGGCACCGCCTTCAAAACCGCGAGCAATGGATCTTGGTAAAAGGCGGAGGCTTTGATGTACATGGTAGGGCAGGCGACGAAGCAAACCACGCAAGGGGATTGGGGCGACGGCGTCTAGCAACGCCGGCAAGCTTGGACTGGAGGCACGCAGATCCGAGCTCCCGTGGCCTTAGCCGCCGGGACGTCGGCGAGCCAGATGAGCTGGAAGGGACGCAACCACTGGGTTGCCAAGGCCGAAGCTGCCCGGCAGAGGACGCCGGCGGCGAGGGACATCGGAGAGACGCGGGCCCAAGACCATCGGGGCCGGAACAGCTCCCTCGAAAAAAAAACTCATCTCCATTGCAAGTTCTCGACCCCCTCCTTGGCTCACATTGCCAAATGCCAACGAAGCATATCACTTCATATTGTGTCTGATGATTCTTCATACCGCCAAGTAACGTGGCAGTATAGTTAAGTAGGAGAAAGAGGAATGCCGTTCCTGATTCAAGCATGGTTAATACTCACTCCGTCCGAAAATACTTGTCATCAAAATGGATAAAAAGAAATGTATCTAAAACTAAAATACGTCTAGATACATTTCTTTTATTTATTTGAATGACAAGTATTTTCGGACGGAGGAAGTACTATAGTCAACTGCTGGTTATATAATGTTGTCATGTCATATATAATCATCGATCATACAATGAGTTTGACTATAAGAGTAGTACCTTTTTCATCTTCTTTCTTTTTCTTTCTTCATATTTATTGTATTTGCGTAGAAGTACGCATATAGTCAGACTTTTGCATGGAGCTCATTTCCGTCATCTTCTAATGTCTCTCCCCTCTACATAGTCAAAATTGCCATGTAAGTGGGCTATAAGCCGGCTATTGTACTTGCTCCGAATAGAATACGACTCTAGCTCGTTAACCTGGACACGCCCCTTTTCCCCTAAAAAGAAGAATAAGGAAATTACCCTTTTCGATCATGTGCAATGTTTTATCCCTTCTCTTCCTCCCGTGTCACCAGCTCCTGCCCATTGAACCGTCGTGTCACTTCATTCCCTTTGGTCACCTTCGGTTTCGGTTCCCCCACTCGCATCTCCTAACTACATGATCATACCCCCTGCTGGGTTTCAAGCCGAGCTTGACAAGGTGTAACACCCCAAAAATTTAACCAGGTTTTTATCAAGTAAAATTTGGCTAGAAATAAAGTTTTGAATTGTATTAGATCATTTGTTAATTTCAGAATCTTCTCTGTTTTCTAAAATTCTTCCCTCCATATAGATATTTTTGGAAAGTATTGTGGGCTTTGAAAGTTTTCTTAAATCATTTTATCTAACTTTTAAAAATTCAGTAGGAAATACTTTCATAATAAAACTTGCCCAAACTTATCCTTTTAATAGCATTTTCAGACTTTGAAATGCTCCTGTTGCACTAAACCTAATTCAAATAATTCTACTAAAATCCCACACAAATTCTAAGAGGTCATATGATGCCTATAAATTAATTTTATACAAAAACCCATCATAACCTTTTGGAAATTTTGAGAAAATCATCCTCTTTTCAATTCTGGTCCAGATTGAGCATTGAACTACAACCACATTAAATATGGCTCAATAAATTCTTAAACTCTTCCATCTTGTAGTACTTCCAACCAAACCCTTAAGTCCACAAGCACATCCCCAATTTCACCTTATAAGCCCACCAAATAACCCCCTGTAGTTTTGGGTCAGAACTGAACTTTTTCAAAACTTGCACTAACATGTTTTTATTTTTATCAAACCAACTTCACTATCATATCTATCATCCAAAGAGACACCATCCTGCCATTTTTCACTTTCAGAAAAGATCACTAGATGGCCCTAGCATTTCACCAAACATCTCATGTACTTGCATTTGGCACTTGCTCTTCTGGCCAAACCACCATGTCCAATAGCTCTAGGCAGTCAGGAGCATCACGCTGCCAAACCTTAGCTCAAGAAAATCAGCTTAGGTCGACCTCGCATTTCGTCGATAAAAGGATCGATACGGTCGACTAGAGGGGGGGGGGGGGGTGAATATGAGACTACAAATTTAATCTTTCTTGTCAATTTTAAGGATTAGCGGATAAATAAGGTTCACTAGATATGCAACTAGGTGAACACAACCTATATGACAAGCAATATTTCATATGTTTTGTCAACAACCTCCTCCTTCGCTCACATTGCCAAATGCGTTTGAAAATAATATTTTTGAGGCATATGTTTTGTTTTTTGCCACATTTTACACAAATTTCATCTGGCGATGAAATTTTGCAAGCTATCAAAACATTTGTCAAAGTTTCATACAAAAAAATCAGAATTTTCTAAATTGTTATTTTTTTGATTTTACTGTTCAACCAAGCTCACATAAGCACGGGATCATAATAGCCGCCTATGGAGAAAGAGGAATACCATCCCCTGATTAGAGCATGGTTAATAGTATAATCAACTGCTAGTTATATGATGTTGTCATGTCATATATATTCATCACTTATAGTCACTCATAACAACAGGTTTGGCTATAAGAGTAGTACTTCTTTTCACCATCTCTCTATCTCTTTCTTCATATTTATTGTATTTGCGTAGAAGTACGCATATAATTAAGCTCTTGCATGAGAACCATTTCCGTCATCTTTTAATGTCTCTGCCCTCCATATAGGCAAAACTGACCTGTAAGCGGGCTATAAGCCCAGTCTGTACTTGCTTTGATTGGAGTACGGCTCTAGCTCGTTAACCTAGGCACACCCCTTTTCCCCTACAAAGAAGAATAAGGAAATTACCCTTCTCAATCATGTGCGACGTTTTATCCCTTCTTCCCCCATGATAATTCTTAGTAGCATCCACGAAGTAAAGGAATTTTATCAAAAAATTGAGGTAAATGGATTTTAAAGAAAGTAATTAAGATGTAGCAAAAATTATGCCTCGACTCGTCCAGAACATGTTTCGAGAGTGCGTGCTAACCAATCAACAGGACTTGGAAGCCGATGTCCGCATCCGCAAAAATTGTTTGAGAGCATGAAGAAAGAAATATGCGCTAACACAGGAAGAAACATATATCTGGTGCAGCGAGCATCAGGGACCAGAAGAGCTTGATGAAGATTGTTGAGGGCGCGACGAAGACAAGTTATGCATAAACCTTGGATATTCTTTTTTCTTTTCACGGGGTCATAAACCTTGGATATTCAAGCCAATAATTAATTAGGGGTACACTTAAGAGATTTTATAGAGTAGGGGGGCAATGGCCCCCTTTGCTCCCCATGAAGCCCCACCACCACACCAAACCTTACATGCTCCCAATTTTATGAAATTCAAATTTGAACATTTTGAGAAAAATGATAAAAACTATGAACGTTTGCAACATATATGTATACAAACCCTAAAAAACTCAGATCCAAAATCTAAATACACATTGAGAAACATAGAAGACAAATCCATCATGGTTAGTGTAAAGCGAAAACAAAAGCAAAATGGCCTATTCATACCTGAATTTCTACTTTTTGTTTCTTCATGTGTGAACCCCAAAAAAAAAAATGAATTTTAGAAACAATTGTCTCACGGCATATTCAGAGACAAGGCTAAGAATAACGAATTGTACATCATTTTTTACTGTCCTTTCTAGATTATGTTACAGCCATAGGATTATCAACAATTGTACATGCCTTGTGCAAAAATAAAATAAAATTGCACATGCTCTAAGGACTGATATAATTGTATATTTTTCCATATCGCAAAGGACAGGGTTTTGGTCTTCCCTGGCGGCGCTTCAACTGCTCCATATGCCTCTGGTGCTTGGTTAAGTCAGTCATCCGGTCGCACGTCATCGCTGACGCGTCGCTCGAGAAACGGAATAGGATATGCGGTTCTGTTTTGCCGGCCCTGATCTTCCATGTCGGTGCTGGCTTTTGTATCTGCTCTTGGTGATTTATTTTCAACACAAAAGACCAGGTGGCAAAAGCCGGCACTGGTCACCCTGATTGTACACAGAGATGCGGCCTCCATTGTTGTTGCCGCTACCATCTTCACCCAGGGCAACAACTGCCCAGCACTGCGCTCTCCAGCTATGTTCATCCCGATTCCGTCGTAAAAGAATGTAACGCGGGTTATCAGCCAATTTCGCTACAGTGGTAAGATCTGAAAGCGTTGATACAGATCATTAAACATCAGCAGCATTTATCTGCCATGTACGTACTGTAGTAGCAATGGCACTCCAAAAATAGATCATAACGAACAAAACCATCAAGCATTTGAGTGTCACACATATAATACTAGACTGAAAGCTTCAATCGCCAAACCATACTGCTCAGCCACATCGCAGCAAATAGAGAGCGGCCGGGGAAGAACACAAGGGGCTGGTGGAAATCATCATAACAACATGCAACTAAGAGCAAAGGAAAAAAAAAACAGCCCAAGAGATTATGAATGAACCACAACGCAACAATGGATATATACAACTCACAAACATAACAACACGCGCCACGCAATTGCTAGAAACAACAATCAAATATACGTAAATGAAAGCAAGATCTAGCACAAAAGCAAACACGGCACAGTAAAAATAAACCACCATGGGATGCCAGAAACATATGATCCAAGTTTTACATCTGTTACATCACCACAACCGTCATCAAAACCATAGTCTCAGTAGCACCACATACACAACAACAACAAAGATAGTAAGGAAGACACATAGGGAGAAAAAATACCGCGCCTCCCTTCACAGCAAGAGCCGGCAGCAAAACATGGCCCAAAGTTTAGAGCTTGTCCTCGAAATCGGATAGGGGAGTCATCTGCTCCTTGAGACCCTTCCTCTTGCGGATCTCCGTCACGAGCGTCGCCGACTGGGTGCCGGGGTCCAAAGGATCAGAAGCCATGATGTCCCAGTGGTCAAACACGCACTGGGGGAAGGCCTGGCCGGACGTCGCAGCCCTCAGGGTGCTCGAGAACCCGAAGGACTCGATGACAGGCAGGTAGGCCTTGATGTTGTAGAGTGGGGTACCTTGCCTCTGCATCTCCTCGAACACGTGGCCTCTCTTCTGATTCAGCACACCATAGATACCACCAAGTGCGTTCTCCGGGGCCTGGATCTCAACCAGGTACACGGGCTCCAGCAGCCTTGGCTTGGCGGTGAGCTGAGAAGCGTAAATGACCCTCCTCGCCGTTGGGATAACCTGACCACCACCCCTGTGAATAGCATCAGTGTGGAGAACAACATCACAGACCTCGTAGCAGATGCCACGCATGTTCTCCTCACACAATGCTCCCTCTTTTGATGCCCACTGGAACCCAGCCACAACAGAGTCCTTGATTTCATTCAGATACTGCACTCCCTTACACATGTCAACAACCATGTTGGGGCCAGTCGTCTCAGGTCCAAAGCACCAAATCTTCTTGGCGAGATCCTTGTCCCAACCAAACTCCTCAGACAGGATCTTGGAGCGCACCTTGGGATCATCACGCGGGCCAATGCGGCCATCATCGATAGCCTCAGCCAATCCCTCCTCCAATGGGCGAGCTTCCATATAAAGACGGTTATGCTTGTTGGGGGACTTGCTCATGACAGTGCGGCAGGACTTCTCCAGAACAGTCTCACGGAAGGAGACGACAGGAGGGGAAACAATAATTTCAGCACCACCCATGAAGTCATCCTGCAGATCCTTCAGACAGATTTCAAGATGAAGCTCTCCAGCTCCAGCAATGATATGCTCACCAGACTCTTCAATGGTACAGAGAACCATAGGATCAGACTTGGCCAGACGCTTCAAACCCTCAACAAGCTTAGGAAGATCAGATGCCACCTTGCACTGAACGGCAACACGCACAACAGGGGACACAGAGAACTTCATTGCCCTGATTGGGCAGGCATCAACTTCCTTCTCATTTGTCAGGGTTGCATTCTTGGTGATGAACTGATCCAAACCAACCAAAGCAACAGTGTTACCACAGGGAACATCCTCAACAGACTCTTGCTTCTTTCCCATCCAGATAACAGTCCGCTGGACACTCTTCACATATAGATCCTTCTTCTGGCCAGGAACAAAGTTGGGACCCATGATACGGACCTTCATGCCAGTTGCGACCCTCCCGGCAAAAACACGTCCAAAGGCAAAGAATCTACCCTTGTCAGATGCTGGAATCATCTTGGAGACATACAGCATAAGAGGACCATCAGGGTCGCAGTTTCTGATAGCATTAGCATATATATCATCAAGGGGACCCTCGTACAAGTTCTCCACACGATACCTCTGTGCCTTCGAGGGAGAGGGGAGGTGAAATATCATCATCTCAAGCAGAGCACGACTGGCAGGCAGCCAAGTTTGCATCACACGCTTCATGAGAGCCTTGCCCATCAAGTCCTTCTCATCATTCTTCATCGTCACACCCAGCTTCTTCAACATAGGCCACAACTTATCCTTCTGATCATTCATGCAGGTGGCTATGATTTGCTTGATTGGCTCGTAGCAGAACTGAACAAAACCTCTCTTGCAGGTAGCTGTGCCAGTGTTCTTGGAGGTCCATTTCTTTGTGGCTGGGTCAAAGAAGTTCTCACCCCACAGCCTCTCCATCATCTTCACCTCATCAACACCAAACTTGGAGGCATACATCTTAGCAAAGTTTGTAAGGGTGAAAGCCCATCCATGCAAACCAGCAGAGAATGCAACAGTACCCTTCTCTGGGTACACTTGGACATCACCAAGGAGCACATCTTCATATGTTGCCATGATGACATTGGCATTTTCAATGACACGGGAGAAAGTCTGGTATGCTTCCTCACCTTCAAACTGAAGCTCAAGAAAGCATCTGTCCATCTTGTTCACAGTAAGGACAGGCCTAATCCTCTCACCAAGAGCTTGGCGCAGCACAGTTTCAGTCTGCACACAGACACCCTCAATACAGTCAACAACAACCAAGGCACCATCAGTGATACGAAGAGCAGCTGTGACTTCTGAAGAAAAGTCAACGTGGCCAGGTGAATCAATAAGGTTGATCAGGTACTCATCACCATCCCTGTCGCCCTTGTACATCTCGAGTGATTCAGGAGTCATCTGATAGAAAAGAGAGATACCCGTGGATTTGATTGTAATACCACGCTCTGCCTCATCTGCACGGGTATCAGTCATGCGAACATCCCCAGCAACTTCCTGGGCGATAATCCCAGCAGCTGCCACAAGGGAATCCGTAAGCGTAGACTTGCCTGCAAATATGTAAATAATATGTGAGAACAGTGCACAAGCATCTGGTTTGACAGTTGAACACAACCTATAAAGTTGCAAACAAAATATAAAGACATCAATATTTAGTAAGTACAAGCATCTGGTAGGGACAATGTGAACATACACAAAACTGGGGTGATTTTGAGCCCTGGGATGTTATGTCAATACTAACATTTAAGCTTGGTGAAGCAGAAATCAATCATATAATAAGCAGAGGTGAAGCAGAAATCAATCATATAATAAGCAGTAGCAGTAAACTCCAGGACACAATAAGATGGATTGGTTTTAGGGATGAAACTAATTATGCTCCACTTCTTAAATAGACCCATTTAAATAGTTTCAGTATTTAGAATTAAATACAGTAAAATTAAGAGCAGGCTACAAAAACATTGATTAACAAAGATTCTACTGTATGAACTCCACAATTAGAGACAACTGTCTGTTCAGGCACATACCGTGGTCGACATGAGCAATAACAGACATGTTACGAATATTATTTTTCTTGTCCATAATTCCACGGAGCTCCTCCGCTGTAAACTTCACCATCTTGACTGGTTTTGGATATCACACTGGGAATATAGTTCCTGTTCATCAAGTAATTAAAACCACAATCAAATAATCAGAAGGCTCTTACTACTGTTGGGCACACATTAGTTTCAAGTACAGTACCAAAAATATTTTAAACAACACTTCCACAACCAGACCCACTAAAATGAAATGTGTGTTACAGTCAACCAAGCATATTAAAACTAACTTATGGGAACTTAATACCATGTTCTGAAAACTTAGTTGTCCAAAGTGCACTGAAAAGGAAGCCAGAAAGCAACAATGGCAACCAATTTTTAGAGCACTCAACATGACAGTATGTGAAAGAAAGCACATAACAATAAGAAAGATAAGAAAGAAAAGCAGTCTATTATGTGAAGTGTGCACAACTATGAAGCACAAACGGGTAATGGATTTCACTAGCTAAACCTTCAAGTTGTTACAGATCTGTACAACTTATGAGGATCACAGAAAAACTTGGCAGAATCAATCATATGTGAATGGAAAAGCAGAGTAGGTTTGAAACAGAATCATAGTTTTATGCGAAGTTGATTTGTAACAGAACCATAGTTTTATGCACACGTGCTGACTGTATTATCATGTTATGCACTGTAAACACTAGAAACAATGCTATGCACAGAATGTCATTATGTTGCACCCTGAAATAGGTGCAACCAGCCATGCATGGGGAGCACCGAGAAGAACATCAGAAGAATTTAACCAAATGAAACGGATAAGGGATAAATTCACCCATAATACCTCAACTATGAGTACATAGAGACTGGCACACCCCGATAGATTCACCCATATACACAATTAAATTAAATTAAATTAAACATGCCAAGCAAAGATGTGTATCACCATTTCCTCCGCCCTGAACATGAACAGAGAGCAAAACCGACCAGGCTACGGCAGGCAGACAAGTAAGCAAGCGAGCAAAACCCTACAGCTTGAATGTTCTAAGAGCCCCGTGGACGAACAGCGCAGCAAAAATGGCCAAAAATGCTAACAGAGCACCAGACAAAACAGATCGCCGTCTACCACAGCTGAGCGGGCAGATCCACGCTTAAACACGGCGGGACAAACACCCTTAGCCACCGCAGAAGCACATCTGAAGCGACGAGCCTATCTATCTAGTGACGTCAGCGCAAAGTCGTCGCCAGGAACAAGCGGGCGGGACGAGCTAAGCAGCAGATCTGCCGCTACTGACAACAGCGAGACCGCATAGGAATAATCCCAGCGACCACGAACCCAGCAAAGGGGACTGGACCGCATCGAGCTAGCGAGGAGGCTAGGCTAGAGCCGGTGAAATCGGTCGGCCAGGTAGCAGCAGCTAGCTGGCTAGCAGGGACGCGCCCGCCGACGGAGCAACCGGAGAAGCGGCCGGAGGGCGGCGGGGGGGAGGGGAGTTTCGGCTCACCTTGGGGGTTCGCCGAGAGACGAGAGGTGGGGAAGCGGCGGCGCTCCCGATCCGTGAGACGGAATGGAAAGGGTTCAAGGAAGTGAGGACTCTCTAGGTCGCATTTGCTGGCCGTTATATACGCTGTTTTGTTGGTTCCGTGCGGGCCAAGATGCGCGGGAATGCGGCCCGGGAGTGAAGCTGGCCTGCCCGTCGTCCACTGTGGAGTCGGGCCGAAAGGGATGGCCAGGCGTGGTGAGAATTTTACACGAGAGCTACGATTACCCCTAAAAAAAAAAGATGATGATGCGAATCAACCTGTGGTTGAGTTGCTTAGGTGGACGATTAGCTTTCAGTGGGAGGAGACGTTCCCGTCGACGACGAGGCGCCTACGGTGATTTCGTAAATTTCAAGATGATATGCCGGCTCAGTTACGTTCATAGGGGTGAGTGTATGCGCGTGTATATGAGCGCTTGTGTCTGTACTGATGCTCAAAAAAAAAAATGATGATTCTCAAAAAAAAAGATGATGAGAGCCGATGGAGAGGAGGACTTACCGACGAAGGCACCGGACCCTGTCCACCCGCAACACATTTTTACCCTGTCCCCAACCATGCAATCGCCGGAAGTTGCCGCGGCGATGCCAGCTCACAGCGCCAGGACTGTTGCACCCTAGCACGGGCAGCGCCGGCCAGTTATGTGTCACGCGCCCTGCACATCGCACCCAACAACACCGGAAGCGCCGATGATTGCTATGCGTCGCAGCACAGGCGACGACGGCAGCAACTTACATCGACGTGCGAGATCCCAGGTCGCAGCATCGCCCTCGTTGCACTACAGCTGTGCCGGCCACCGACATGTTGCATTGCAGCTCCACCACCCGGCGCGCACCACGCCCGTTGCATTACAACTTTCACCGCTCGCGAGATCCGCGGGCCGCAATACCATGTGTTGCACTGCAGCTTCGTCGCCCCCAGAGATCTGCGAGGACGCGACACCCCGCCGTGCGGTGCATGAAAGCATCCCCCGTCTACTGGCGAGATCCATGGGTCGCAGTGCTGCTCCTCCGCGGCATCGGCAACGCTGCACCGACGTGCTCGATAACACCGACCGCAGCAACGACCAACGATGCTCGGCAACACCAGCCACAATAGCGGTCGACGGTGCCGATGATGTTGGGCAACACCAACAGCAACAACACCGGCGCGGGTGCTGTTGGGGTGTAGAAGGTTCACCGCGGGGTGTTGCATGAAGAAAATATGCCCTTGGGGCAATAATAAAGTTGTTATTTATATTTCCTTATATCATGATAAATGTTTATTATTCATGCTAGAATTGTATTAACCGGAAACTTAGTGCATGTGTGAATATATAGACAAATAGAATGTCACTAGTATGTCTCTACTTAACTAGCTCGTTGAATCAAAGATGGTTAAGTTTCCTAGCCATAGACATGAGTTGTCATTTGATTAACGGTATCACATCATTAGAGAAAGATGTGATTGACTTGACCCATTCCGTTAGCTTAGCACTTGATCGTTTAGTATGTTGTTATTGCTTTCGTCATGACTTACACATGTTCCTATGACTATGAGATTATGCAACTCCCGAATACCGGAGGAACACTTTGTGTGCTACTAAACGTCACAACGTAACTGGGTGATTATAAAGGTTCTCTACATGTGTCTCCGATGGTACTTGTTGAGTTGGCATAGATCAAGATTAGGATTTGTCACTTCGATTGTCGGAGAGGTATCTCTGGGCCCTCCCAGTAATGCACATCACTATAAGCCTTGCAAGCAATATGACTAATGAGTTAGTTGCGGATGATGCATTACGAAACGAGTAAAGAGACTTACCGGTAACGAGATTGAACTAGGTATTGAGATACCGATGATCGAATCTCGGGCAAGTAACATACCGATGACAAAGGGAACAACGTATGTTGTTATGCGGTTTAACCGATAAAGATCTTCATAGAATATGTAGGAGCCAATATGAGCATCCAGGTTCCGCTATTGGTTATTGACCGGAGACGTGTCTCGATCATGTCTACATAGTTCTCAAACCCGTAGGGTCCGCGCGCTTAACGTTTGGTGACGATCGGTATTTCGAGTGTAGCTACGTGATACGTCTCCAGCGTATCTATAATTTTTGATTGTTCCATGTTATTATATTACCTGTTTTGGATGTTTATGGGCTTTATTTTACACATTTATATCATTTTTGGGACTAACCTACTAACAGGAGGCCCAGCCCGTATTGCTGTTTTTTTTTGCCTATTTCAGTATTTCGAAGAAAAGTAATATCAAACGGGGTCTAAGCGGAATGAAACCTTCGGGAGCGTGATTTTTGGAACGAACGTGATCCAGAGGACTTGGAGTGCAAGTCAAGAAGTAGCCGAAGCTTCCACGAGAGGGTAGGGCGCCCCCCCCCTATAGGGCGCCCCCTGTCTCGTGGGCCCCTCGGGCGTCCACCGACGTACTTCTTCCTCCTATATAAGCCTACGTACCCCGGAAACATCCAGGGAGCAACCGAAACAGAATTTCCACCACCGTAACCTTTTGTATCCGCGAGATCCCATCTTGGAGCCGTCGTCGACGTTCTGCCGGAGGGGGAATCCACCACGGAGGGCTTCTACATCAACACCATAGCCCTTCCGATGAGTTGTGAGTAGTTTACCACAGACCTTCGGGTCCATAGTTATTAGCTAGTTGGCTTCTTCTCTCTTTTTGGATCTCAATACAATGTTCTCCCGCTCTCTTGTGGAGATCTATTCGATGTAATCTCTTTTTGCGGTGTGTTTGTCGAGATCCGATGAATTGTGGGTTTATGATCAGATTTATCTATGGATAATAATTGAATCTTCTCTGAATTCTTTTATATGATTGAGTTATCTTTGCAAGTCTCTTCGAATTATCGGTTTGGTTTGGCCTACTAGATTGATCTTTCTTGCCATAGGAGAAGTGCTTAGCTTTGGGTTCAATCTTGCGGTGTTCTTACCCAAAGGATGTAAAGGGTTGCAAGACACGTATTGTATTGTTGCCATCGAGGATAAAAAGATGTGGTTTATATCATATTGCTTGAGTTTATCCCTCTACATCATGTCATCTTGCTTAATGCGTTACTTTGGTCTTATGAACTTAATAATCTAGATGCATCTTTGGATAGCGGTCGATGTGTGGAGTAATAGTAGTAGATGCAGGCAGGAGTCGGTCTACTTGTTGCGGACGTGATGCCTATATACATGATCATGCCTAGATAACGTCATAATTATTTGCTTTTCTATCAATTGCTCGACAGTAATTTGTTCACCCACCGTAATACTTATGCTCTTGAGAGAAGCCACTAGTGAAACCTATTGCCCCCGGGTCTATCTCTTATCATATTTGCTCCCAATCTACTTTTATTTGCATCTTTATTTTCTGCATCTATATTATAAAATACCAAAAATATATTTATCTTATCATATTATCTCTATCAGATCTCACTTTCGCAAGTGGCCGTGAAGAGATTGACAACCCCTTTGTCGCGTTGGTTGCGAGTTCTTTGTTTGTTTGTGTAGGTTCGTGGGACTTGTTGAGAAGCCTCCTACTGGATTGATACCTTGGTTCTCAAAAACTGAGGGAAATACTTACGCTACTGTGCTGCATCACCCTTTCCTCTTCATGGAAAACCAACGCAAGCTCAAGACGTAGCACTACGCCCGGTCCTTGTTGAAGGTTAAAACAACACTAACTTGACGAAATATCGTTGTGGTTTTGATGCGTAGGTAAGAACAGTTCTTGCTAAGCCCGTAGCAGCCACGTAAAACTTGCAACAACAAAGTAGAGGACGTCTAACTTGTTTTTGTAGGGCATGTTGTGATGTGATATGGTCAAGACATGATGCTAAATTTTATTGTATGAGATGATCATGTTTTGTAACAAAGTTATCGGCAACTGGCAGGAGCCAAATGGTTGTCGCTTTATTGTATGAAATGCAATCGCCATGTAATTGCTTTACTTTATCACTAAGCGGTAGCGATAGTCGTAGAAGCAATAGTTGGCGAGACAAAAACGATGCTACGATGGAGATCAAGGTGTCGTGCCGGTGACGATGGTGATCATGACGGTGCTTTGGAGATGGAGATCAAAGGCACAAGATGATGATGGCCATATCATATCACTTATATTGATTGCATGTGATGTTTATCCTTTATGCATCTGATTTTGCTTAGATCGATGGTAGCATTATAAGATGATCTCTCACTAAATTTCAAGGTATAAGTGTTCTCCCTGAGTATGCACCATTGCCAAAGTTCGTCGTGCCGAGACACCACGTAATGATCGGGTGTGATAAGCTCTACGTTCACATACAACGGGTGCAAGCTAGTTTTGCACATGCAGAAATACTCGGGTTAAACTTGACGAGCCTAGCATATGCAGATATGGCCTTGGAACACTGAGATCGAAAGGTCGAGCGTGAATCATATAGTAGATATGATCAACATAGTGATGTTCACCATTGAAAACTACTCCATCTCACGTGATGATCGGACATGGTTTAGTTGAGATGGATCACGTGATCACTTAGATGATTAGAGGGATGTCTATCTAAGTGGGAGTTCTTAAGTAATTTGATTAATTGAACTTTAATTTATCATGAACTTAGTACCTGATAGTATTTTGCTTATCTATGTTGTTGTAGATAGATGGCCCGCGCTGTTGTTCCGTTGAATTTTAAGGGAAAACTTTGTTTTTGCCACTCTAGATTTTGCCAATTTTCCTTATGCCACTCTAGATTTTGATATTTCACTTTTGCCACTCTTAGTTTTTGACAATTATCACAATTACCATTCTGTGGCAAAAACAAAATATTTTTATTTCATTTTTGCCACTCTTAGCTTTTGACAAATATCACAATTGCCACTCTGAAAATTTTGTTTTTGCCACGGGAATGGCAATTATGATAGTTGTCAAAAACTAAGAGTAGCAAAAGTGAAATGTCAAAATCTAGAGTGGCATAAGGAAAATTGGCAAAATCTAGAGTGGCAAAAACAATTTTTTCCCGAATTTCAAAGCGTTCCTTGAGAAAGCTAAGTTGAAAGATGATGGTAGCAATTACACGGACTGGGTCCGTAACTTGAGGATTATCCTCATTGCTGCACAGAAGAATTACGTCCTGGAAGCACCGCTAGATGCAAGACCCGCTGCAGGAGCAACGCCGGACGTTGTGAACGTTTGGCAGAGCAAAGCTGATGACTACTCGATAGTTCAGTGTGCCATGCTTTACGGCTTAGAACCGGGACTTCAACGATGTTTTGAACGACATGGAGCATATAAGATGTTCCAAGAGTTGAAGTTAATATTTCAAGCGAATGCCCGGATTGAGAGATATGAAGTCTCCAATAAGTTCTACGGCTGCAAGATGGAGGAGAATAGTTACAAGGAGCATATACTCAAAATGTCTGGGTATAACAATCACTTGATTCAACTGGGAGTTAATCTTCCGGATGATAGTGTCATTGACAGAATTCTTCAATCACTCCCACCAAGCTACAAGAGCTTCGTGATGAACTATAATATGGAAGGTATGAACAAGACAATTCCCGAGATAAAGGCTGCGGAGGTAGAAATCAAGAAGGAGCATCAAGTGTTGATGGTCAACAAGACCACCAATTTCAAGAAAAAGGGTAAAGGGAAGAAGAAGGGGAACTTCAAGAAGAACGGCAAACAAGTTGCTGCTCAGGAGAAGAAACCCAAGTCTGGACCTAAGCCTGAGACTGAGTGCTTCTACTGCAAAGGGACTGGTCACTAGAAGCGGAACTGCCCCAAGTATTTGGCGGATAAGAAGGATGGCAAGGTGAACAAAGGTATATGCGATATACATGTATTGATGTGTACCTTACTAAAGCTCGAAGTAGCACCTGGGTATTTGATACTGGTTCTGTTGCTAATATTTGCAAATCCAAACAGGGACTACGGATTAAGCGAAGGTTGGCTAAGGACGAGGTGACGATGCGCGTGGGAAATGGTTCCAAAGTCGATGTGATCGCGGTCGGCACGCTACCTCTACATCTACCTTCGGGATTAGTTTTAGACCTGAATAGTTGTTATTTGGTGCCAGCGTTGAGCATGAACATTATATCTGGATCTTGTTTGATGCTAGATGGTTATTCATTTAAATCTGAGAATAATGATTGTTCTATTTATATAAGTAATATCTTTTATGGTCATGCACCCTTAAAGAGTGGTCTATTTTTGTTGAATCTCGATTGTAGTGATACACATATTCATAATGTTGAAGCCCAAAGATGCAGAGTTAATAATGATAGTGCAACTTATTTGTGGCACTGCCGTTTAGGTCATATTGGTGTAAAACACATGAAGAAACTCCATAGTGATGGACTTTTGGAATCACTTGGTACTTGCGAACCATGCCTCATGGGCAAGATGACTAAAACGTCGTTCTCCAGAACAATGGAGCGAGCAACAGATTTGTTGGAAATCATACATATTGATGTATGTGGTCCGATGAATATTGAGGCTCGCGGCGAGTATCGTTATTTTCTCACCTTCACAGATGATTTAAGTGGATATGGGTATATCTACTTAATGAAACATAAGTCTGAAACATTTGAAAAGTTCAAAGAATTTCAGAGTGAAGTAGAAAATCATTGTAACAAGAAAATAAAGTTTCTACGATCTGATTGTGGAGGAGAATATTTGAGTTACGAGTTTGGTCTTCATTTGAAACAATGCGGAATAGTTTCGCAACTCACGCCACCGGAACACCACAACAGTAATGGTGTGTCCGAACGTCGTAACCGCACTTTATTAGATATGGTACGATCTATGATGTCTCTTACTGATTTACCGCTATTGTTTTGGGGTTATGCTTTAGATACAGCTGCATTCACGTTAAATAGGGCACCATCTAAATCCGTTGGGACGCCGCCTTATGAACTGTGGTTTGGCAAGAAACCAAAGTCGTCGTTTCTTAATGTTTGGGGTTGTGATGCTTATGTGAAAAAGCTTCAACCTGATAAGCTCGAACCCAAATCAGCGAAATGTGTCTTCATAGGATACCCAAAGGAGTGAAGGAAATATGCCCTAGAGGCAATAATAAAGTTATTATTTATTTCCTTATGCCATGATAAATGTTTATTATTCATGCTAGAATTGTATTAACCGGAAACATAATACATGTGTGAATACATAGACAAACAGATAGTCACTAGTATGCCTCTACTAGACTAGCTCATTAATCAAAGATGGTTGTGTTTCCTAACCATAGACATGTGTTGTCATTTGATTAATGGGATCACCTCATTAGGAGAATGATGTGATTGACATGACCCATTCCGTTAGCTTAGCACTTGATCGCTTTAGTATATTGCTAATGCTTTCTTCATGACCTATACATGTTCCTCGTAACTATGAGATTATGCAACTCCCGTTACGGAGGAACACTTTGGTACTACCAAGCGTCACAACGTAATCGGGTGATTATAAAGGAGTACTACAGGTGCCTCCAAAGGTACTTGTTGGGTTGGCGTATTTCGAGATTAGGTTTTGTCACTCCGATTGTCGGAGAGGTATCTCTGGCCTTCTCGGTAATACACATCACATAAGCCTTGCAAGCATTACAACTAAAGAGTTAGTTGTGAGATGATGTATTACGGAACGAGTAAAGAGACTTCTTGGTAACGAGATTGAACTAGGTATTGGATACCGACGATCGAATCTCGGGTAAGTAACATACCGATGACAAAGGGAACAACGTATGTCGTTATGCGGTTTGACCGATAAAGATCTTCGTAGAATATGTAGGAACCAATATGGGCATCCAGGTTCCGCTATTGGTTATTGACCGAGAATGGTTCTAGGTCATGTCTACATAGTTCTCGAACCCGTAGGGTCCGCACGCTTAACGCTTCGATGACAGTTCATAATGAGTTTGTAAGTTTTGATGTCTTGAAGGTTGTTCGAGTCCGGATGTGATCATGGACATGACGAGGAGTCTCGAAATGGTCGAGACATAAAGATTGATATATTGGAAGCCTATGTTTGGACTTTGGAAGGGTTAGGATGAAAACAGAAGTTCTGGAACACGGGGGTTACGGAACCCCGGGGGTCTATGGGCCTTAATGGGCCATAAGAGAGAAGAGGAAGGGCGGCCAGGCAGGCGCGCGCCTCCCCCTCTAGTCCGAATAGGACAAGGAGAGGGGCGGCGCCTCTTCCTCTTCCCTCCCCAATCCTATTCCAACTAGGAAGGGGGAGTCCTACTCCCGGTGGGAGTAGGACTCCTCCAGCGCCGCCTTTGGGCTGGCCGCACCCCTTGCTCCTTTATATACGGGGCAGGGGGCACCTCAGAACACGTGAAGTTGATCTACGGATCGTTCCTTAGCCGTGCAGCGGTGCCCCCTCCACCATATTCCACTTCGGTCATATCGTCATGGAGCTTAGGCGAAGCCTGTCTTGCGGAGAAGTCATATCGTCATGGAGCTTAGGCGAAGCCCTGCGTTGGTGGAGCATCATCATAGTCACCACGCCGTCGTCTTGTGGAACTCATCCCGACACTTTCTTTGGATCGGAGTCCGGGATCGTCATCGAGCTGAGCGTGTGCGGAACTCGGAGGTGCCGTGACGTTCGGTGCTTGGATCGGTCGGATCGTGAAGACGACGACTACATCAACCGCGTTGTTATAACGCGCTTCCGCTTTCGGTCTCACGAGTGCGTGGACAGACACTCTCCCCTCTCGTTGCTATGCCATCACCATGGTCCTGTGTGTGCGTAGGAAATTTTTTGAAATTACTACGTTCCCCAATAGTGGCATCCGAGCCTGGTTTTATGCGTTGATGTCATGTGCACGAGTAGAACACAAGTGAGTTGTGGGCGATATAAGTCATACTGCTTACCAGCATGTCATACTTTGGTTCAGCGGTATTGTGAGATGAAGCGGCCCGGACCGACATTACGCCAGACGCTTACGCGAGACTGGTTTCACCGTCGAGCACTCGTTGCTTAAAGGTGACCGGCGGGTGTCTGTCTCTCTCACTTTAGTTGAACCGAGTGTGGCTACGCCCGGTCCTTGCGAAGGTTAAAACAGCACCAACTTGACAAACTATCGTTGTGGTTTTGATGCGTAGGTAAGAACGGTTCTTGCTCAGCCCGTAGCAGCCACGTAAAACTTGCAACAACAAAGTAGAGGACGTCTAACTTGTTTTTGCAGGGCATGTTGTGATGTGATGTGGTCAAGACGTGATGCTATATTTTATTGTATGAGATGATCATGTTTTGTAACCGAGTTATCGGCAATCGGCAGGAGCCATATGGTTGTCGCTTTATTGTATGAAATGCAAACGCCATGTAATTGCTTTACTTTATCACTAAGCAGTAGCGATAGTCGTAGAAGCAATAGTTGGCGAGACGACAACGATGCTACGATGGAGATCAAGGTGTCGCGCCGGTGATCAAGGTGTCGCGCCGGTGACGATGGTGATCATGACGGTGCTTCGGCGATGGAGATCACAAGCACAAGATGATGATGACCATATCATATCACTTATATTGATTGCATGTGATGTTTATCCTTTATGCATCTTATCTTGCTTTGATTGACGGTAGCATTATAAGATGATCTCTCACTAAAATTATCAAGAAGTGTTCTCCCTGAGTATGCACCGTTGCCAAAGTTCGTAGTACCCATACACCACGTGATGATCGGGTGTGATAAGTTCTACGTCCATCTACAACGGGTGCAAAACAGTTGCACACGCGGAATACTCAGGTTAAACTTGACGAGCCTAGCATATAACAGATATGGCCTCGGAACACGGAGACCGAAAGGTCGAACGTGAATCATATAGTAGATATGATCAACATAGTGATGTTCACCATTGAAACTACTCCATCTCACGTGATGATCGGACATGGTTTAGTTGATTTGGATCACGTAATCACTTAGATGACTAGAGAGATGTCTGTCTAAGTGGGAGGTTTTTAATATGATTAATTAAACTTAAACTTATCATGAACTTAGTACACGATAGTATTTTGCTTGTCTATGTTTACTGTAGATAGATGGCTCGTGTTGTTGTTCCGTTGAATTTTAATGCGTTCCTTGAGAAAGCAAAGTTGAAAGAGGATGGTAGCAATTACACGGGCTGGGTCCGTAACTTGAGGATTATCCTCATTGCTGCACAGAAGAATTACGCCCCGAAGCACCGCCGGGTGCCGTGCCTGCTGCAGAGCTGCGCCGAAGTTGTGAACATCTGGCGAGCAAAGCCGATGACTACTCGATAGTTCGATGTGCCATGCTTTACGGCTTAGAACCGGGTCTTCAACGACGTTTTAAACGTCATGGAGCATATGAGATGTTCCAGGAGTTGAAGTTAATATTTCAAGCAAATGCGGATTGAGAGATATGAAGTCTCCAATAAGTTCTATAGCTGCAAGATGGAGGAGAATAGTTACGTCGGTGAACATATACTCAAAATGTCCGGGTATAATGATCACTTGATTCAACTGGGAGTTACTCTTCCGGATGATAGTGTCATTGACAAAATTCTCCAATCATCGCCACCAAGCTACAAGAGCTTCGTGATGAACTATAATATGCAAGGGATGACCAAAACAATTCCCGAGCTCTTCGCATAATCTTGAAAGCAGCGGAGGTAGAAATCAAGAAAGAGCATCAAGTGTTGATGGTGAACAAGACCACTAGTTTCAAGAAAGAGGGCAAAGGAAAGAAGAAGGGAAACTTCAAAAAGAACAGCAAGAAAGTTGCTGTTCAAGAGAAGAAACCCAAGTCTGGACCTAAGCACAAATCGAGTGTTTTTACCGCAATGACTAGACACCTTTGGAAGCGGAACTGCCCCAAGTATTTGGCGGATATGATGGATGGCATGGTGAACAAAGGTATATGTGATATACATGTTATTGATGTGGTCCTTACTAGAGCTCGCAGTAGCACACAGGTATTTGATCTTGGTTACATTGCTAATATTTGCAACTCGAAGCAGGGGACTACGGAATAGGCGAGCCTTTGGCAAAGGGCGAGGTGACGATGCGGCGTGGGAAAGCGGTTCCAAAGTCAATGTGATTGCGGTCGGCACGCTACCTCTACATCTACCTTCGGGATTAGTTTTAGACCTAAATAATTGTTATTTGGTGCCAGCGTTGAGCATGAACATTATATCTGGATCTTGTTTGATGCGAGGCGGTTATTCATTTAAATCGAGAGAATAATGGTTGTTCTATTTATATGAGTAATATCTTTTATGGTCACGCACCCTTGAAGAATGGTCTATTTTTATTGAATCTCGATAGTAGTAATACACATATTCATAGTGTTGAAACCAAAAGATGCAGAGTTGATAATGATAATGTAACTTATTTGTGGCACTGCCGTTTAGGTCATATCGGTGTAAGACGCATGAAGAAACTCCATCTTGATGGGCTTACGGAATCACTTGATTATGAATCACTTGGTACTTGCGAACCATGCCTCATGGGCAAGATGACCAAAACGCCGTTCTCCGGAACTATGGAGCGAGCAACTGATTTGTTGGAAATCATACATACTGATGTTTGTGGTCCAATGAATGTTGAGGCACGCGGCGGGTATCGTTATTTTCTCACCTTCACAGATGATTTGAGCAGATATGGGTATATCTACTTAATGAAACACAAATGTGAAACTTTGAAAAGTTCAAAGAATTTCAGAGTGAAGTGGAAAATCATCGTAACAAGAAAATAAAGTTTCTACGATCTGATCGTGGAGGAGAATATTTGAGTTACGAGTTTGGTTTACATTTGAAACAATGTGGAATAGTTTCGCAACTCACGCCACCCGGAACACCACGGAGAAATGGTGTGTCCGAACGTCAGAATCGTACTTTACTTGATATGGTGCGATCTATGATGTCTCTTACTGATTTACCGCTATCATTTTGGGGATATGCTTTAGAGACGACCGCATTCACGTTAAATAGGGCACCATCTAAATCCGTAGAAACGACACCGTATGAACTGTGGTTTGGCAAGAAACCAAAGTTGTCGTTTCTTAAAATTTGGGGCTGCGATGCTTATGTGAAGAAACTTCAACCAGATAAGCTCGAACCCAAATCGGAGAAATGTGTCTTCATAGGATACCCAAAGGAGACTGTTGGGTACACCTTCTATCACATATCTGAAGGCAAGGTTTTCGTTGCTAAATTCGGATCCTTTCTAGAGAAGGAGTTTCTCTCGAAAGAAGTGAGTGGGAGGAAAGTAGAACTTGATGAGATAATCAGATGTCTGCTCCCTTATTGGAAGGTAGTTCATCACAAGAAAGCGGTTCTGTGACAACTACACCAATTAGTGAGGAAACTAATGATGTTGATCATGAAACTTCAGATCAAGTTGCTCTTGAACTCAGAGGTCAACCAGAATAAAATATGCACCAGAGTGGTACGGTAATCCTATTCGGAAGTCATGTTACTTGACCATGGCGAACCTACAAACTATGAAGAAGCGATGGTGAGCCCAGATTCGCGAAATGGCTGGAAGCCATGAAATCTGAGATGGGATCCATGTATGAGAACAAAGTATGGACTTTGGTTGACTTGCCCGATGATCGGCAGGCCATTGAGAATAAATGGATCTTTAAGAAGAAGACTGACGCCGATGGTAATATAACTGTCTACAAAGCTCGACTTGTTGCGAAAGGTTTTCGACAAGTTCAAGGGGTTGACTATGATGAGACTTTCTCACCAGAAGCGATGCTTAAGTCTGTCCGAATCATGTTAGCAATTGCCGCATTTTATGATTATGAAATTTGGCAAATGGATGTAAAAACTGCATTCTTGAATGGATTTCTAGAAGAAGAGTTGTATATGATGCAACCAGAAGGTTTTGTCGATCCAAAGGGTACTAACAAAGTGTGCAAGCTCCAAATGATCAATTTATGGTGCGGTGCAAGCCTCTCGGAGTTGGAATAAACGCTTTGATAGTGTGATCAAAGCATATGGTTTTATCTGAGACTTTTGGAGAAGCTTTGTATTTACAAGAAAGTGAGTGGGAGCTCTGTAGCATTTACGATATTATATGTGGACGACATATTATTGATTGGAAATGATATAAAATTTCTGGATAGCATAAAAGGATACTTGAATAAAAGTTTTTCAATGAAAGACCGCGGTGAAGCTGCTTACATATTGGGCATCAAGATCTATAGAGATAGATCAAGACGCTTAATTGGACTTTCACAAAGCACATACCTTGATAAAATTTTGAAGAAGTTCAAAATGTATCTACCAAAGAAAGGTTTTTGCCTGTATTACAAGGTGTAAGATTGAGTCGGACTCAATGCCCGACCACGCAGAAGATAGAGAGAAAATGAAAGATGTTCCTATGCTTCAGCCATAGGCTCTATCATGTATGCAATGCTGTGTACCAGACTGACGTATGCTTAGGCTGTAAGCTTAGCAGGAAGGTACCAAAGTAATCCAGAATGGATCATCGGACAGCGGTCAAGAATATCTGAAATACACGAAAAGGACTAAGGATATGTTTCTCGTATATGGAGGTGACAAAGAGCTAGTCGTAAATGGTTACGTCGATACAAGCTTTGACATCGATCCGGACGATTCTAAATCGCAAACCGGATACGTGTTTTTATTAAACGGTGGAGCTGTCGGTTGGTGCAGTTCTAAACAAAGCGTCGTGGCGGGATCTACATGTGAAGCGGAGTACATAGCTGCTCGAAGCAACAAATGAAGGAGTCTGGATGAAAGAGTTCATTTCCGATCTAGGTGTCATACCTAGTGCATCGGGACCGATGAAGATCTTCCGTGAAAATACTGGTGCAATTGCCTTGGCAAAGGAATCCAGATTTCACAAGAGGACCAAGCATATCAAGAGACGCCTTCAATTCCATTCGGGACCAAGTCCAAGTGGGAGACATAGAGATTTGCAAAATACATATGGATCTGAATGTTGCGAACCGTTGACTAAGCCTCTTCCACGAGCAAAACATGATCAACACCAAGACTCCATGGGTGTTAGAATCATTCTTGTGTAATCTAGATTATTGACTCTAGTGCAAGTGGGAGATCAAGGAAATATGCCCTAGAGGCAATAATAAAGTTATTATTTATTTCCTTATGCCATGATAAATGTTTATTATTCATGCTAGAATTGTATTAACCGGAAACATAATACATGTGTGAATACATAGACAAGCAGATAGTCACTAGTATGCCTCTACTAGACTAGCTCATTAATCAAAGATGGTTGTGTTTCCTAACCATAGACATGTGTTGTCATTTGATTAATGGGATCACCTCATTAGGAGAATGATGTGATTGACATGACCCATTCCGTTAGCTTAGCACTTGATCGCTTTAGTATATTGCTAATGCTTTCTTCATGACCTATACATGTTCCTGTAACTATGAGATTATGCAACTCCCGTTTACGGAGGAACACTTTGGGTACTACCAAACGTCACAACGTGAATCGGGTGATTATAAAGGAGTACTACAGGTGTCTCCAAAGGTACTTGTTGGGTTGGCGTATTTCGAGATTAGGTTTTGTCACTCCGATTGTCGGAGAGGTATCTCTGGCCTTCTCGGTAATACACATCACATAAGCCTTGCAAGCATTACAACTAAAGAGTTAGTTGTGAGATGATGTATTACGGAGCGAGTAAAGAGACTTACTGCAACGAGATTGAACTAGGTATTGGATACCGACGATCGAATCTCGGGTAAGTAACATACCGATGACAAAGGGAACAACGTATGTCGTTATGCGGTTTGACCGATAAAGATCTTCAGAGAATATGTAGGAACCAATATGGGCATCCAGGTTCCGCTATTGGTTATTGACCGAGAATGGTTCTAGGTCATGTCTACATAGTTCTCGAACCCGTAGGGTCCGCACGCTTAACGTTTCGATGACAGTTCATAATGAGTTTGTAAGTTTTGATGTACCGAAGGTTGTTCGGAGTCCCGGATGTGATCATGGACATGACGAGGAGTCTCGAAATGGTTGAGACATAAAGATTGATATATTGGAAGCCTATGTTTGGACTTTGGAAGGGTTCCGGATGAAAACAGGAAGTTACCGGACCATGTTACTTGACCATGGGGAACCTACGAACTATGAGTAAGCAATGATGAGCCCAGATTCCGCAAAATGGCTTGAGGCCATGAAATCTGAGATAGGATCCATGTATGAGAACAAAGTGTGGACTTTGGTTGACTTGCCTGATGCTCGACAAGCCATCGAGAATAAATGGATCTTCAAGAAGAAGACTGACGCTAACAGTAATGTTACTGTCTACAAAGCTCGACTTGTTGCGAAAGGTTTTCGACAAGTTCAAGGAGTTGAGTACGATGAGACTTTCTAACCCATAGCGATGCTTAAGTCCGTCTGAATCATGTTAGGAATTGCTACATTTTATGATTATGAAATTTGGCAAATGGATATAAAGACTGCATTCCTGGAAGAAGAGTTGTATATGATGCAACTTGAAGGTTTTATCAATCCAAAAGATGCTAACAAAGTGTGCAAGCTCCAGCGATCCATTTATGGACTGGTACAAGCATCTCGGAGTTGGAATAAATGTGTTGATAGTGTGATCAAAGCATATGGTTTTATATAGACTTTTGGAGAAGTCTGTATTTACAAGAAAGTGAGTGGGAGCTCTGTAGCATTTCTAATATTATATGTGGATGACATATTGTTGATTGGAAATGATATAGAATTTCTGGATAGCATAAAAGGATACTTGAATAAAAAAAATTCAATGAAAGACCTCCGTGAAGCTGCTTATATATTGGGCATCAAGATCTATAGAGATAGATCAAGACGCTTGATTGGACTTTCACAAAGTACATACCTTGATAAAGTTTTGAAGAAGTTCAAAATGGATCAAGCAAAGAAAGAGTTCTTGCCTGTGTTACAAGGTGTGAAGTTGAGTCAGACTCAATGCCCGACCACTGCAGAAGATAGAGAAAAAATGAAAGGTGTTCCCTATGCTTCAGCCATAGGGTCTATCATGTATGCAACTATGTACCAGACCTGATGTGTGCCTTGCTATTAGTTTAGCAGGGAGGTACCAAAGTAATACAGGAGTGGATCACAGGACAGCGGTCAAGAACATCCTGAAATACCTGAAAAGGACTAAGGATATGTTTCTCGTTTATGGAGGTGACAAAGAGCTCGTCGTAAATGGTTACGTCGATGCAAGCTTTGACACTGATCCGGGTGGCTCTAAGTCACAAACCGGATACATGTTTATATTGAAGAGTGGAGCTGTTAGTTGGTGCAGTTCTAAACAAAGCGTCGTGGCGGGATCTACGTGTGAAGCGAAGTACATAGCTTCTTCGGAAGCAGCAAATGAAGGAGTCTGGATGAAGGAGTTCATATCCGATCTAGGTGTCATACCTAGTGCATCGGGTCCAATAAAAATCTTTTGTGACAATACTGGTGCAATTGCCTTGGCAAAGGAATCCAGATTTCACAAGAGAACCAAACACATCAAGAGACGCTTCAATTCCATCCGCAATCAAGTCAAGGAGGGAGACATATAGATTTGCAAGATACATACGGATCTGAATGTTGCAGCCCGTTGACTAAGCCTCTCTCACGAGCAAAACATGATCAGCACCAAGACTCCATGGGTGTTAGAATCATACTGTGTAATCTAGATTATTGACTCTAGTGCAAGTGGGAGACTGAAGGAAATATGCCCTAGAGGCAATAATAAAGTTGTTATTTATATTTCCTTATATCATGATAATTGTTTATTATTCATGCTAGAATTGTATTAACCGGAAACTTAGTACATGTGTGAATATATAGACAAATAGAATGTCACTAGTATGCCTCTACTTAATTAACTAGCTCGTTGAATCAAAGATGGTTAAGTTTCCTAGCCATAGACATGAGTTGTCATTTGATTAACGGGATCACATCACTAGAGAATGATGTGATTGACTTGACCCATTCCGTTAGCTTAGCACTTGATCGTTTAGTATGTTGCTATTGCTTTCTTCATGACTTATACATGTTCCTATGACTATGAGATTATGCAACTCCCGAATACCGGAGGAACACTTTGTATGTTACCAAACGTCACAACATAACTGGGTGATTATAAAGGTGATCTACAGGTGTCTCTGATGGTACTTGTTGAGTTGGCATAGATCAAGATTAGGATTTGTCACTCCGATTGTCGGAGAGGTATCTCTGGGCCCTCTCGGTAATGCACATCACTATAAGCCTTGCAAGCAATGTGACTAATGAGTTAGTTGCGGGATGATGCATTACGGAACGAGTAAAGAGACTTGCCGGTAACGAGATTGAACTAGGTATTGAGATACCGACAATCGAATCTCGGGCAAGTAACATACCGATGACAAAGGGAACAACGTATGTTGTTATGCGGTTTGACCGATAAAGATCTTCGTAGAATATATAGGATCCAATATGAGCATCCAGGTTCTGCTATTGGTTATTGACCGGAGACGTGTCTCGATCATGTCTACATAGTTCTCGAACCCGTAGGGTCCGCACACTTAACGTTCGGTGACGATCGGTATTATGAGTTCATGTGTTTTGATGTACCAAAGGTAGTTCGGAGTCCGAGATATGATCAGGGACATGACGAGGAGTCTCGAAGTGGTCGAGACATAAAGATCGATATATTGGATGACTATGTTTGGACTTCGGAAGTCTTCCGGGCAAGTTCGGACATATACCGGAGTATCGGAGGGTTACCGTAACCCCCCGGGGAGTGTAATGGGACTATTAGGCCTTAGTGGAGAAGAGGAGGGGCGGACAGGGCAGGCCGCGTGCCCCCTCCCCCTCTAATCCGAATTGGACAAGGAGGGGGACGACGCCCCCCTTTCCTTCCTCCTCTCTCCTTCCCTTCCCCCTTCTCCTACTCCTACTAGGAAAGAAGGAGTCCTACTCTCGGTGGGAGTAGGACTCCCCCCTTGGCGCGCCCTCCTCCTTGGCCGGCCGCATTCCCCCTAGCTCCTTTATATACGGGGGCAGGGGCCACCCCAAGACACAAGTTGATCATTGATCTTTAGCCGTGTGCGGTGCCCCCTCCACCATAATCCACCTTGGCAATATCGTAGTGGTGCTTAGGCGAAGCCCTGCGTCGGTAGCTTCATCGACACCATCATCACGCTGTCGTGCTGATGAAACTCTCCATCGAAGCTCTACTGGATCGTGAGTTTGTGGGACGTCACCGATCTGAACGTGTGCAGATCACGGAGGTGTCGTACGTTCGGTACTAGGATCGGTCGATCGTGAAGGCGTACGACTACATCAATCGCGTTGTCATAACGCTTTCGCTTACGGTCTACGAGGGTACGTGGACGACACTCTCCCCTCTCGTTGCTATGCATCACCATGATCTTGCGTGTGCGTAGGAATTTTTTTGAAATTACTACGTTTCCCAACAATGGCATCCATGCCAGGTTTATGCGTAGATGTTATATGCACGAGTAGAACACAAGTGAGTTGTGGGCAATACAAGTTTCCCAACAATGCCATCCGAGCCAGGTTTATGCGTAGATGTTATATGCACGAGTAGAACACAAGTGAGTTGTGGGCAATACAAGTCATACTGCTTACCAGCATGTCATACTTTGATTCGGCGATATTATTGGACGAAGCGGCCCGGACCTACATTACGCGTACGCTTACGCAAGACTGGTTCTGCCGACGTGCTTCGCACACAGGTGGTTGGCGGGTGTCAGTTTCTCCAACTTTAGTTGAATCGAGTGTGGCTAAGCCCAGTCCTTGTTGAAGGTTAAAACAACAGTAACTTGACGAAATATCGTTGTGGTTTTGATGCATAGGTAAGAACGGTTTTTGCTCAACCCGTAGCAGCCACGTAAAACTTGCAACAACAAAGTAGAGGACGTCTAACTTGTTTTTGCAGGGCATGTTGTGATGTGATATGGTCAAGACATGATGCTAAATTTTATTGAATGAGATGATCATGTTTTGTAACAAAGTTATCGGCAACTGGCGGGAGCCATATGGTTGTCGCTTTATTGTATGAAATGCAATCGCCATGTAATTGATTTATTTTATCACTAAGCGGTAGCAATAGTTGTAGAAGCTATAGTTGGCGAGACTACAACGATGCTACGATGGAGATCAAGGTGTCGCGCCGGTGACGATGGTGATCATGACGGTGCTTTGGAAATGGAGATCAAAGGCACAAGATGATGATGACCATATCATATCACTTATATTGATTGCATGTGATGTTTATACTTTATGCATCTCATTTTGCTTAGATCGACGGTAGCATTGTAAGATGATCTCTCACTAAATTTCAAGGTATAAGTGTTCTCCCTGAGTATGCACCGTTGCCAAAGTTAAATGCGTGTCTAGAGACACCAGGTGATGATCGAGTGTGATAAGCTCTACGTTCACATACAACGGGTGCAAGCCAGTTTTGCACACGCAGAAATACTTGGGTTAAACTTGACGAGCCTAGCATATGCAGATATGGCCTCGGAACACTGAGATCGAAAGGTCGAGCGTGAATCATATAGTAGATATGATCAACATAGTGATGTTCACCATTGAAAACTACTCCATCTCACGTGATGGTTGGACATGGTTTAGTTGATATGGATCACGTGATCACTTAGATGATTAGAGGGATGTCTATCTAAGTGGGAGTTCTTAAGTAATTTGATTAATTGAACTTTAATTTATCATGAACTTAGTACCTGATAGTATTTTGCTTATCTATGTTGTTGTAAATAGATGGCCCATGCCGTTGTTCCGTTGAATTCTAATGCGCTCCTTGAGAAAGCTAAGTTGAAAGATGGTGGTAGCAATTACACGGACTGGGTCCGTAACTTGAGGATTATCCTCATTGCTGCACAAAAGAATTACGTCCTGAAAGCACCGCTAGATGCAAGACCCGCTGCAGGAGGAACGCCGAACGTTGTGAACGTTTGGCAGAGCAAAGCTGATGACTACTCGATATTTCAGTATGCCATGCTTTACGGCTTAGAACCGGGACTTCAACGACTTTTTGAACGACATGGAGCATATAATATGTTCCAAAAGTTGAAGTTAATATTTCAAGCAAATGCCCGAATTGAGAGATATGAAGTCTCCAATAAGTTCTACGGCTGCAAGATGGAGGAGAATAGTTCTGTCAGTGAGCATATACTCAAAATGTCTGGGTATAACAATCACTTGATTCAACTGGGAGTTAATCTTCCGGATGATAGTGTCATTGACATAATTCCTCAATCACTCCCACCAAGCTACAAGAGCTTCGTGATGAACTATAATATGGAAGGTATGAACAAGACAATTCCCGAGATAAAGGCTGCGGAGGTAGAAATCAAGAAGGAGCATCAAGTGTTGATGGTCAACAAGACCACCAGTTTCAAGAAAAAAGGGTAAAGGGAAGAAGAAGGGGAACTTCAAGAAGAACGGCAAACAAGTTGCTGCTCAGGAGAAGAAACCCAGGTCTGGACCTAAGCCTGAGACTGAGTGCTTCTACTGCAAAGGGACTGGTCACTAGAAGCGGAAGTGCCCCAAGTATTTGGCGGATAAGAAGGATGGCAAGGTGAACAAAGGTATATGTGATATACATGTTATTGATGTGTACCTTACTAAAGCTCGAAGTAGCGCATGGGTATTCGATACTGGTCATGTTGCTAATATTTGCAACTCGAAATAGGGACTACGGATTAAGCGAAGATTGGCTAAGGACGAGGTGATGATGTGCGTGGGAAATGGTTCCAAAGTCGATGTGGTTGCGGTCGGCACGCTACCTCTACATCTACCTTCGGGATTAGTTTTAGACATGAATAATTGTTATTTGGTACCAACATTGAGCATGAACATTATATCTGGATTTTGTTTGATGCGAGACAGCTATTATTTAAATCTGAGAATAATGGTTGTTCTATTTATATGAGTAATATCTTTTATGGTCATGCACCCTTAAAGAGTGGTCTATTTTTATTGAATCTCGATTGTAGTGATACACATATTCATAATGTTGAAGCCAAAAGTTGCGGAGTTAATAATGATAGTGCAACTTATTTGTGCCACTGCCGTTTAGGTCATATTGGTGTAAAACGCATGAAGAAACTCCATAGTGATGGACTTTTGGAATCACTTGATTATGAATCACTTGGTACTTGCAAACCATGCCTCATGAGCAAGATGACTAAAACGTCGTTGTCCGGAACAATGGAGCGAGCAACAAATTTGTTGGAAATCATACATATTGATGTATGTGGTCCGATGAATATTGAGGCTCGCGGCGGGTATCGTTATTTTCTCACCTTCACAGATGATTTAAGCAGATATGGGTATATCTACTTAATGAAACATAAGTCTGAAACATTTGAAAAGTTCAAAGAATTTCAGAGTGAAGTAGAAAATCATCGTAACAAGAAAATAAAGTTTCTACGATCTGATCGTGGAGGAGAATATTTGAGTTACGAGTTTGTTCTTCATTTGAAACAATGCGGAATAGTTTCGCAACTCACGCCACCCGGAACACCACAGCGTAATGGTGTGTCCGAACATCGTAACCGCACTTTATTAGATGTGGTGCGATCTATGATGTCTCTTACTGATTTACCGCTATCGTTTTGGGGTTATGCTTTAGATACTGTTGCATTCACGTTAAATAGGGCACCATCTAAATACGTTGGACGCCGCCTTATGAACTGTGGTTTGGCAAGAAACCAAAGTCGTCGTTTCTTAATGTTTGGGGTTGCGATGCTTATGTGAAAAAGCTTTAACCTGATAAGCTCGAACCCAAATCAGAGAAATGTGTCTTCATAGGATACCCAAAGGAGACTGTTGGGTACACCTTCTATCACAGATCCGAAGGCAAAACATTTGTTGATAAAAATGGATCCTTTCTAGAGAAGTAGTTTCTCTCGAAAGAAGTGAGTGGGAGGAAAGTAGAACTTGATGAGGTAACTGTACCTGCTCTCTTATTGGAAAGTAGTTCATTACAGAAATCTGTTCCTGTGACTCCTATACCGATTAGTGAGGAAGCTAATGATGATGATCGTGTAACTTCAGATCAAGTTACTACCGAACCTCGTAGGTCAACCAGAGTAAGATCCGCACCAGAGTGGTACGGTAATCCTATTCTAGAGGTCATGTTACTTGACCATGGCGAACCTACGAACTATGAGGGAACATTGATGATCCCAGATTCCGCAAAATGGCTTGAGGCCATGAAATCTGAGATAGGATCCATGTATGAGAACAAAGTGTGGACTTTGGTTGACTTGCCCGATGCTCGGCAAGCCATCGAGAATAAATGGATCTTCAAGAAGAAGACTGACGCTGACAGTAATGTTACTATCTACAAAGCTCGACTTGTTGGGAAAGGTTTTCGACAAGTTCAAGGAGTTGACTACGATGAGACTTTCCCACCCATAGCGATGCTTAAGTCTGTCTGAATCATGTTAGCAATTGCTGCATTTTATGATTATGAAATTTGGCAAATGGATGTAAAGACTGCATTCCTGAATGGATTGCTGGAAGAAGAGTTGTATATGATGCAACCTGAAGGTTGTATCAATCCAAAAGATGCTAACAAAGTGTGCAAGCTCCAACGATCCATTTATGGACTGGTACAAGCATCTCAGAGTTGGAATAAACGTTTTGATAGTGTGATCAAAGCATATGGTTTTATACAGACTTTTGGAGAAGCCTCTATTTACAAGAAAGTGAGTGGGAGCTCTGTAGCATTTCTAATATTATATGTGGATGACATATTGTTGATTGGAAATGATATAGAATTTCTGGATAGCATAAAAGGATACTTGAATAAAAGTTTTTCAATGAAAGACCTCGGTGAAGCTGCTTATATATTGGGCATCAAGATCTATAGAGATAGATTGAGACGCTTGATTGGACTTTCACAAAGTACATACCTTGATAAAGTTTTGAAGAAGTTAAAAATGGATCAAGCAAGAAAGGGTTCTTGCCTGTGTTACAAGGTGTGAAATTGAGTCAGACTCAATGCCCGACCACTGCAGAAGATAGAGAAAAAATGAAAGGTGTTCCCTATGCTTCAGCCATAGGCTCTATCATGTATGCAATCGTGTACCAGACACTGATGTGTGCCTTGCTATTAGTTTAGCAGGGAGGTACCAAAGTAATCCAGGAGTGGATCACTGGACAGCGGTCAAGAACATCGTGAAATACCTGAAAAGGACTAAGGATATGTTTCTCGTTTATGAAGGTGACAAAGAGCTCGTCGTAAATGGTTACGTCGATGCAATCTTCGACACTGATCCGGATGACTCTAAGTCACAAATCGGATACGTGTTTATATTGAACAGTGGAGCTGTTATTTGGTGCATTTCTAAACAAAGCGTCGTGGCGGGATCTACGTGTGAAGCGAAGTACATAGCTGCTTCGGAAGCAGCAAATGAAGGAGTCTGGATGAAGGAGTTCATATCCGATCTAGGTGTCATACCTAGTGCATCGGGTCCAATGAAAATCTTTTGTGACAATACTGGTGCAATTGCCTTGGCAAAGGAATCCAGATTTCACAAGAGAACCAAACACATCAAGACACGCTTCAATTCCATCCGCAATCAAGTCAAGGAGGGAGACATAGAGATTTGCAAGATACATACGGATCTGAATGTTGCAGCCCGTTGACTAAGCCTCTCTCACGAGCAAAACATGATCAGCACCAAGACTCCATGGGTGTTAGAATCATTACTGTGTAATCTAGATTATTGACTCTAGTGCAAGTGGGAGACTGAAGGAAATATGCCCTAGAGGCAATAATAAAGTTGTTATAAATATTTCCTTATATCATGATAAATGTTTATTATTCATGCTAGAATTGTATTAACTGGAAACTTAGTACATGTGTGAATATATAGACAAATAGAATGTCACTAGTGTGCCTCTACCTAATTAACTAGCTCGTTGAATCAAAGATGGTTAAGTTTCCTAGCCATAGACATGAGTTGTCATTTGATTAACGGGGTCACATCATTAGAGAATGATGTGATTGACTTGACCCATTCCGTTAGCTTAGCACTTGATCGTTTAGTATGTTGCTATTACTTTCTTCATGACTTATACATGTTCCTATGACTATGAGATTATGCAACTCCCGAATACAGGAGGAACACTTTGTGTGCTACCAAACATCACAACATAACTGGGTGATTATAAAGGTGCTCTACAGGTGTCTCCGATGGTACTTGTTGAGTTGGCATAGATCAAGATTAGGATTTGTCACTCCGATTGTTGGAGAGGTATCTCTGGGCCCTCTCGGTAATGCACATCACTATAAGCCTTGCAAGCAATGTGACTAATGAGTTAGTTATGGATGATGCATTACGGAACGAGTAAAGATACTTGCCGGTAACGAGATTGAACTAGGCATTGAGATACCGATGATCGAATCTCGGGCAAGTAACATACCGATGACAAAGGGAACAACGTATGTTGTTATGCAGTTTGACCGATAAAGATCTTCGTACAATATATAGGATCCAATATGAGCATCCAGGTTCTGCTATTGGTTATTGACCGGAGACGTGTCTCGATCATGTCTACATAGTTCTCGAACCCGTAGGGTCCGCACGCTTAACGTTCGGTGACGATCGGTATTATGAGTTTATGTGTTTTGATGTACCAAAGGTAGTTCGGAGTCCCGGATATGATCATGGACATGACGAGGAGTCTCGAAATGGTCGAGACATAAAGATCGATATATTGGATGACTATGTTTGGACTTCGGAAGTGTTCCGGGCAAGTTCGGACATATACCGGAGTACCGGGGGGTTACTGGAACCCCCTGGGGAGTGTAATGGCATATTGGGCCTTAGTGGGGAAGAGGAGGGGCGGCCAGGGCAGGCCACGCGCCCCTCCCCTTCTAGTCCGAATTGGACAAGGAGGGGGGGCGGCGCCCCCCTTTCCTTCCTCCTCTCTCCTTCCCTTCCCCCTTCTCCTACTCCTACTAGGAAAGAAGGAATCCTACTCCCGGTGGGAGTAGGACTCCCCCCTTGGCGTGCCCTCCTCCTTGGCCGCCCCCCCTAGCTCCTTTATATACGGGGGCAGGGGGGCACCCCAGGACACAAGTTGATCATTGATCTTTAGCCGTGTGCGGTGCCCCCTCCACCATAATCCACATCGGTCATATCGTAGCGGTGCTTAGGTGAAGCCCTGCGTCGGTAGCTTCATCAACACCGTCATCACGCCATTGTGCTGACGGAACTCTCCCTCGAAGCTCTACTGTATCGTGAGTTTGTGGGACTTCACCGAGCTGAACGTGTGTAGATCGCGGAGGTGTCGTACATTCGGTACGAGGATCGGTCGATCGTGAAGACGTACGACTACATCAAGTGCGTTGTCATAACACTTCCGCTTACGGTCTACGTGGGTACGTGGACGACACTCTCCCCTCTCGTTGCTATGCATCACCATGATCTTGCGTGTGCGTAGGAATTTTTTTGAAACTACTACATTTCCCAACATTGCATGCCGCTTGCTGCTACTCCGACGAGGGCCATTGCAAAAGGTCGAAGAGGGATTCAGATACGAAGAGAAAAATCAGGGATCCTATCTATGGGGGAGAACAAGTGGCTCTTGTTGCTGCACTAGAGATAATGCAGACGGTGATGCGTGGACCTCCAGTGGACGTGCGGCATACGAGCGGTAAAACACAATCAACTTTGATCGGACGGCTCGTGAGACGGATGATGCAGGAGTGAAATCAGTCGGGCAAAAAGAAACGTTTTGCATATAACATTAATAAGATTGTGACACTTACTTCTCTCAAAGGATCTTCCCTTAATATTCTTTTCCCTTGTTTGCCATGGTGCCTGAATATTTCTTGACCTAAAGGGTCAAGTTTTCCTCAAAGTCATTAGCCTGGAATGAGGTATCAACATCTTCTTCAACTTCTTCTCTCGTAGCACGCACAACCACCTTCTTGGTCTTTAGCATTACATTGGAGTTCTTTCTTCCTTGATCAATCGCCATTGTGTTCTTGGACTTGGTCTCCAAAAGAGTATGGGTGGTGAAAAGTAGACACAACTTGTTTGGGAGTCATTCGGTCATTGGTGGATCATTATGACCATAGCATGATCCGTAAAGACCATGGCTCCAATAAATTTGTCCTTGATGAAGTTGTCATCCACCCATGTGCAACCAAAGTTTCTTGAATCCAACACAAGTGTCTTCAATCTCCGGAACACCTCTTTAGTGGTCTCTATATCATTCCTTGTGGACAAATTGACTAAGAAGGCCAACCTAGATCTCTGAACATTGTCATCACCTTCAAATATCTCCTCAATGCAATCTCAAATTTCTTTGGGGTACTTGAAGAGAGCAATGGAATTGGCATACTCATAGTGGTGGCAAGATGGAGCATGTTGAGGGCAATGGCATTGAGTCGATCGTCAACGACTTCCCTTGGGGTGTAAGGCTTGATGGATCCTTGGGCATGAACCCTGAGTTGAGTAGAGGCACCGTAAATGTGAGACTCCATAGCGAGTTTTCACTCAGAAAATGTGTTAGCTTTCAAAGGGGGCGAAGGCCCAACATGATTAATATGCAGATGCTGGATAGGTCATGTTGCGTAGTGGCACCCTACGAAATTGGGGAGGGGTGCAGTAGTAGGTTCGGGAGCAAGATGTTCTCTTGCATCATCCACATCATGAGCCTCACTTGGAGCAAATGAGGCTGGTGCGTGAGGCTTTGACTTCCGGTCCACCTCTTCCTTTGAAAATGGACCGCACTTCTTTTGTCATGGTGGACTTTGTAAGTGCATCTAGTGCCTCCCCTTTGTTGGTTTTGGAGTATTGACGACAAACCTGGTTGAGGGACTAATGTGTTTGTGAGATTCACAGGATAACACAGGTAGAAGTCCCTAGAGATTTTGTTTAACTGTCGAAGATGACCCCTAAAAATGTCTGAAGATATTGAAGCCAATGGTTACATTTGAAGTTAATAAGTGAAGACAATGGAACATGAAGACATAACTTATTTGTAGGTTTCATTTTCTTCTTATTCAATCACAGGAACCACCGCATTGTTAAGTGGGGTCGAGGCAAAATGAGGACAGTTGTTGAAGTGATTGCTCAACCAAAAGCCTATGTCTTCCTTGTGAAGACAATGAGAGAAAATCTCGTTCAGAGTTGGATGAGTCAGCTTTGCTTGGAGCCCAAGTAAAGCTGGCGTGTGTGTTTGAAATCTGACTTTTGGGACGTGTGTCGGTTGGCCACCGACCCAGGGTCAGTTTGGTCATATCATGTCGGGTTGCCTCCTGGCTATAAATAGCCACCCCTCCACCATAAGTTGACGGCTGCTCTGAGTTATTGCACAGTTTTTATCGTTTGAGAGCAGCCCACCTCCGAAGCCTTTGTGAGAAACTTACTGTGAGGAAAACCAAAACACCTAGAGCCCAAAGTGATTGAGCATCCCTGCAACCATTCTGTTCTAAGTGAACCGAAGACTTGTTACACTTGAAGACGGTGATCTTCTAGTCTTTTAAGTGTCACATTCTGAGCATCCAAGAGTCATTGTGGATCGCTGGTGAACCAAGTCTGTGAAGGTTTGGAAGTCTCCCTTGAAGACTCGCCTGAGTGATTGGGTGAGGTCTAAGTGATCTTAGCTCAAGGGGAATAAGGTGAAGACGCGGTCTTCTGAGTTCAATCTTAGCCTCCCTAGCCATAGGTACAGTTGTCACAGCAACTGAAACTGGTCTAACAAATCCTTTGTCTTCACCAAACAACTAGTTCTATCACTTCACTTCCCTACTTACTGTTTTGTATTGTGAAGTCTTTGCTTGCTACCTTTTTTGTTGGAAGACATTGCTTGAAGACAATCTCTCTAATCACATCTTTGTCTTCACATTATTTCTTACTGCCATCCATCGTTACCTAGTTTGTTGTTTACTTCACTGCTCACATCTCTTGGGTTGTTCTATCACCATGTCTAGTGTAGTTTATCTTTCGTTGTATCCAATTTAGCTACTGTTCATCTTCTAAGTCTTTGAAGACATTGTCTGTTTCAAAGACTTTCTTAAAAATCGTGATTTCACCCCTCGAGTCGATAACCAGCACTTTCAGACTTACATACCCGGCATTAACAAGGTAAAGTCCACCACGGTCAAGGCAGCAGTCGTGTTGTGGCGGAGAGCTCGGCATGTCCCATAGGGGCACCACCGGTGGATTACCCCGTATCGACTTATTCTCTTCAGGTGTTAAGCCCTAATAAAGAGTCATAACTTTGATACCAATTGAAATGATCCTAGAGAGGGTGAATAGGAAGCTACAAATTTTAAGCTTATCTTTCAATCTGAGGGAATTGCGGATAAAGTAGGTTTTCAATATATGCAACTAGATGAACACAACATGGCAAGTAAGCTGAAAGCAAAATATTCTAGGCAACAATCTAGTTAACAAGCCCACAAGCATATGAAGCAAGTAAAAGTATTAAAACGGATTAGCCACAAGTAAGTCAGGGACGTCAAATTTATCTCAAAGTTCCCTCTTTGGAGAGTGCTAATCTCCGTTGGAGCGGTGTTGAAGCGAAAACTCCAAAGCGTCATCAAATGGCTCGTTGTATTCGCCTTTCAATCCAGCCCCAACGGATGCCTCTAACCGCCTAGGAGCCCAAGCTCCAAGCATTACGAGTGTTGATGTTGAAATCAAGCGGGGAACACAAATCGGTTTGATGAAAGTGTAGATTGGGTCTTGCTCTCTATATCACCAAAGAATCAACATGTTTGAGTGGACATTTCCAGAAATCATGCTCAATTGAGACTTCATCGAAAGATGGATTAAAATAAAGCAATCACTGAGATGGATTAAAATATTTTTAGAAATCATGCCTGAACTAAGCTTCGCCCAAAGATGAATGCAATCAATCAATATTATTGTGAGCTCTGCCACATTATGTTCCCTTTAACAGACTATTTGATGGAGGAGCTTCAGCCCTATTTTCCGTATCATTTCTGTTAGCAATGAAGAGGTTTATCCTGCCTTTTGAGAAGCATTGGAATTTCATAAAAAAGAAAATCAAGCATCCATGCAACGGCCAGAACACCCTTTTAACCAAGGCCAGTCATCTCTTATTTGCATTTAGGAACATCAAGTCCAAATTAAAAACCAGACTGATCACTTCATTTTAGTTAGGGCCAGTTTGGTTTGAGCTTAGGGTTTTCATGCCTAACCTTAGTGGTGCCACGACATCTTAGGCATGTGTTACTTGTGGCTGCCACATTTTACATGGTTCACATTTCAATTTTTGGCCAAACAGCTAGTAAACTGGTAAATTGGCCCAATTAATTCATTAATTAGCCGATTGACTTACCGATTAGTCTATTAATCCCCTAGCTACCAATTAACGATCTCAACAATGCTAAATTTACCATGACCGACTTCACAATTTACAATGAACAACTAACTTCACAAAATGTAGATATTCTCAGCACCAACAGATGCATCTACTACACTACTAATAATCGATTAGTCTATTAATCCCCTAGCTACCAATTAACGATCTCAACAATGCTAAATTTACCATGACCGACTTCACAATTTACAATGAACAACAAACTTCACAAAATGTAGATATTCTCAGCACCAACAGATGCATCTACTACACTACTAATGTATCTAGCATTAATTCCAGAGAGAGTAATTTCTCATCATCAGCTTGTGTCTACAAAATTGTAGGGTATGAACTGGAGAATTTTGTACTCCCTCTGGTCATTTTTACTCTGCATATTAAGTTTGTCTAAAGTCAATCTCATCCAACTTTGACCAAGTTTATATAAAAAATTATTGACATTTACAGAATACATTTTCATATTATATTTATTAGATATTATAGATGCTAATAATTTTTATAATAAATTTGGTCAAACTTAGCTAAGTTTGACTTTCGGCAAATTCAATGTGCAGAGTAAAAAGGACCGGAGGGAGTACTGTACTAAAAAACTGACAAACTGCAGCTTCAAAGTAAGTTTGAGGAATGATTGATAGATACAACTGCCAGACGAGGGAACACATTTTAATGGGCATAAAACCTGGACGAGTGCATCAATCAAGGTAAAACGATGTTCAGAGCAGGGAGAAAAGCTAATGCAACACATCAATGATGCAATTGCTGGACAAACATGAAAAACATAGAGCAGGACAACAGCAATAAATAACCAGGCAAAGCTCTCGGGATATAAAACGAAAGAAAACACAAAGACATCAACAAGAACTACCGGTGGATAACAGATATATAATCTAAGTTTTAACATCGATAGACATCAAAACAAAGTGACAGTATCACGACAGACAGGAGTACATTCCAATAGCAATACAGCGACGACTCAATAGACAGATAATAGTGCAGCTCTCTTAGCAGCAAAAGCAAACTAGACCATGTAACAGAAGCAAAAGTTTAGAGCTTGTCCTCGAAATCAGATAAAGGGGTCATCTGTTCCTTCAGACCCTTGCGCTTGCGGATCTCCGTGACAAGGGTCGCAGACTGGGAGCCGGCCTCCAAAGGATCAGAAGACATGATGTCCCAGTGGTCGAACACACACTGGGGGAAAGCCTGGCCGGATGTCGCTGCCCTGAGGGTACTTGAGAACCCGAAAGACTCAATGACCGGGAGGTAAGCCTTGATGTTGTACAGTGGGGTACCAGGCCTCTGCATCTCCTCAAACACATGCCCTCTCTTCTGATTCAGAACACCATAGATACCGCCGAGTGCATTCTCTGGGGCCTGGATCTCAACCAGGTACACAGGCTCCAGCAGCCTTGGCTTAGCAGTGAGCTGAGAAGCATAAATGACCCTCCTGGCTGTTGGGATGACCTGACCACCACCCCTGTGAATAGCATCAGTGTGCAGAACAACATCACAGACCTCAAAGCAGATGCCACGCATGTTCTCCTCAGCCAAAGCACCTTCTTTCGATGCCCACTGGAACCCAGCCACAACAGAGTCCTTGATTTCATTCAGATACTGCACTCCCTTACACATGTCAACAACCATGTTGGGGCCAGTCGTCTCAGGTCCAAAGCACCAAATCTTCTTGGCAAGATCCTTGTCCCAGCCAAACTCCTCAGATAGGATCTTAGAGCGCACCTTAGGATCATCACGTGGGCCAATGCGGCCATCATCAATGGCCTCAGCCAGTCCCTCCTCCAATGGGCGAGCCTCCATGTAAAGACGGTTGTGCTTGTTCGGGGACTTGCTCATAACTGTGCGGCAGGACTTCTCCAGAACAGTCTCACGGAAGGAGACAACAGGAGGTGAAACAATAATTTCAGCACCACCCATGAAGTCCTCCTGCAGATCCTTCAAACAGATTTCAAGGTGAAGCTCTCCAGCTCGAGCAATGATATGCTCACCAGACTCTTCAATGCTACAGAGAACCATAGGGTCGGACTTCGCCAGCCGCTTCAAACCCTCAACAAGCTTAGGAAGATGAGAAGCCACCTTGCATTGAACAGCAACACGCACAACAGGGGACATAGAGAACTTCATTGCCCTGATTGGGCAGGCATCAACTTCCTTCTCATTTGTCAGGGTTGCATTCTTGGTGATGAACTGATCCAAACCAACCAAAGCAACAGTGTTACCACAGGAACATCCTCAACAGACTCTTGCTTCTTTCCCATCCAGATAACAGTACGCTGGACACTCTTCACATACAGATCCTTCTTCTGGCCAGGAACAAAGTTGGGACCCATGATACGGACCTTCATACCAGTTGCAACCCTCCCGGCAAAAACACGTCCAAAGGCAAAGAATCTACCCTTGTCAGATGCTGGAATCATCTTGGAGACATACAGCATAAGAGGACCATCAGGGTCACAGTTTCTGATAGCATTAGCATATATATCATCAAGGGACCCTCGTACAAGTTCTCCACACGATACCTCTGTGCCTTTGAGGGAGAGGGAAGATGAAATATCATCATCTCAAGCAGAGCACGACTGGCAGGCAGCCAAGTTTGCATCACACGCTTCATGAGAGCCTTGCCCATCAAGTCCTTCTCATCATTCTTCATCGTCACACCAAGCTTCTTCAACATAGGCCACAACTTATCCTTCTGATCATTCATGCAGGTGGCTATGATTTGCTTGATTGGCTCGTAGCAGAACTGAACAAAACCTCTCTTGCAGGTAGCTGTCCCAGTGTTCTTGGAGGTCCATTTCTTTGTGGCTGGGTCAAAGAAGTTCTCACCCCACAGCCTCTCCATCATCTTCGCCTCATCAACTCCAAACTTGGAAGCATACATCTTAGCAAAGTTTGTAAGGGTGAAAGCCCACCCATGCAAACCAGCAGAGAATGCAACAGTCCCCTTCTCCGGGTACACTTGGACATCACCAAGGAGCACATCTTCATATGTTGCCATGATGACATTGGCATTTTCAATGACACGGGAGAAAGTCTGGTATGCTTCCTCACCTTCAACTTGAAGCTCAAGGAAGCATCTGTCCATCTTGTTCACGGTGAGGACAGGCCTAATCCTCTCACCAAGAGCTTGGCGCAGCACAGTTTCGGTCTGCACACAGACACCCTCAATACAGTCAACCACCACCAAAGCACCATCAGTGATACGAAGAGCAGCCGTCACTTCCGAAGAGAAGTCAACGTGACCAGGTGAGTCAATAAGGTTGATCAGGTATTCGTCCCCATCCCTGTCACCCTTGTACATCTCGAGTGATTCAGGAGTCATCTGATAGAAAAGAGAGATACCCGTGGATTTGATTGTAATACCACGTTCTGCCTCATCTGCACGGGTATCAGTCATGCGAACATCACCAGCAACTTCCTGGGCAATAATCCCAGCTGCTGCCACAAGGGAATCCGTAAGCGTAGACTTGCCTGCAAACATGTAAATATGTGTGAGGACGGTGCAAAAGCATCCGGATTGACAGTTGAACGCGATATACATTAATATGCACTTGCACATATTATCCACTGAGAGATGGAATTATGACACAACATTACAGTATGTTGAAACAAACCATGATTAAAAGAAATTTAAAAGAATACAAACAAGATATTTATTAACATGGTTAACAAAATATGGTGGCACATAGTAAACAACATTAATACAAGGACATGTATTTTTGTGTTACTAAGTACAACCATGTAAGGCTAGTCATAGTGGGAGTAACTTAGCTAGTAACATAGCGCACTTCAAGAAAATTTTGCCTATGTGGCATGTAGTTAATGAGAAGTGGTAACATAATATGTTACTGTAACATAGCGCGTCCTAATACAAGATGAGTCTACAAGCTAATAAATGAAGTCCTCTAGGACACTACTACTATGTTACTTCGCACTATAAAGGTAGTAACTTAGACTAGTGTCATATGCATGACACTAGTATAAGTTCCTCCCCACTATGACCAGCCTAAACCAAAGTAGCAGATTCTGAACCATGCAATTATATGCTAATAGTTATATTTAAGCTTGTTAGAGCATAAATCAATCATAAAAGCAGTAAGAATAAGCTCAAGGAGAGAGCAATGGCTGAAACTACTTATTTCAAAACATTGAAACAACTCATTAAATTTAACTAATTTACAAGATCCAGATTTTAGAAATAATATGGCACAACTAAGAGCAGGCTACAAAAACATCAATCAACAAGATTATACTGTATAAACATGAGAATTACAGACAACTGGTACTGTCCAGTCACATACCATGGTCAACATGAGCAATAACAGACATGTTTCGGATATTATTCTTTTTATCCATAATTCCACGGAGCTCCTCCGCTGTGAACTTCACCATCTTGACTGCTTTTAAATGTCACCCTGGGACTATAGTTCCTGTTCAAAGAATACCAAGCTATCAGAATCAAGCAATAATACAGTTTGAATTAAATGAAAAAAATCTGATAGTGATATAATAATGACTGTTCAAGTAATTAAAACGACAATTGTCCACTCAAAAGTGCACTTAACATTGGTGCACACGAATAAGTTTTACACACTGCTACCAAACTAATTTAACCAACACTTCAACCAACAGCCCCAATAAAGTGAAATATATAATATGGTCAATTGAGCTTATTAAATTTAATGTACTAGTAGGACAAATAAAAGTGCATTGAGAAGGCAAGCCCAACCGATATTAAGAAAACTTACAGTCACAGTATGAGAAAAAATAACAAATAGCAATAACAAAGAAATGTAATCCATTATGGAGAGCATACATGCAAAAAGCAACTATGAAGCAAGAACAGGAAATGGATTCACTAACTCAACCCCCAAGTACTTCCAGGTCTGTAGAGCTTATAAAGGGGTGGAACATAGTTTAAAACTTCTCCAGAAGATTATGTCAAATTGCAAAACAGTGTAAAGGTAATTACAGACAAAGTCAAGACTCAGGTAAATGTCATGGAAGCTGATTTGTCATGGAATCACAGTTTTATGCACAAGTACTGACTGTAATATCATGGAACTACCAACACAAACACTAAAAACAATGGCACAGAACGTCATTGAGTTGGAACTCTCACGTGGTGCACCATCGATGCTAGGCAAAACACAGAAAATACTCACATAATCATCCAAACAAATAAATGATCAGATCAGAGCAAAATTCATGCAGAGTGCCTGAACTAAACTTATATAAAACACTGAGACACACAGATGATAAAATATCGGTAGCTCCCTTTCAAGTTAAATTGAACATGCAAAGCAGTGATACAATTTTCTCCGATCTGAGCATGAGAGCAGAGAATAACACCGACCAGGTTACGATAGGCAGGGAATACCCTACAGATCGAGCATTCTAGCAAACCTCATGAACGAACAGCACAGCAAAATGGCCAAAACCAACACCGGGGCAACAGATCCACGTGAATCACGACGGAAACAACACCCTAGGGACCGCACATCTAGAGACGTCAGAACAAAATCGATCCCAGAACATGCGAGCAGGGCGGACAAAGCAGTAGATCTACAGCGCTTGGGAACATGAATAAACACGGAAGAACGACGACAGATCCAGCGACGTGAACTGAAGCGCATCGAGCTAGCGAGGAGACTAGAACCGGTGGAATCGATCGATCGATCGACTGGGCAGCAGCTAGCACGGACTACAGAGAAGCGAGGCGTCGACGAAGCTACCGGAGGGCGGGGGAGAAGGGAGGGAGGAGGGGGAGGTCCGGCTCACCGTGGGGTTTCGCTTCCGGCTCCCGAGGCGAGAGGTGGGAGATGAGGAAGCGGCGGCGCTCCCGGAGGAAGAGAATGGAAGCAGGGGTGAAGGAAGAACCCTAGGGCGGCATCGCTTGCCCGGTATATATAGTGGTAGTCTCCCGGCCCGGATACGTGAGGGCCGAAAGGGGAGGGAGAATTGGCCCGCGGAAGTGAAGGGTAGTCGTGTGTGGCCCGGCCCGACGGATGGCCCAGAGACCAGCCGAGTGATGTGAGATGAACGAGCGACTCTTTCTTGGGAGGCGAGCACTAGGCGCCGGCGCACCGGCCCAAATTTGGGCCGGCCGCTGCCAAACGTCCGATACAATCTTTCATCACCGTCAGATTGCTTTATCTTAAAAAGTCACGCCCGTACGGAAAAAAAAGAAAAGGCAGTCGTGCGCACACACTGGATCTCGCACGCTCGCCGGCCACCTGCGCGCTCGCTGGCCACCTGCGCTTGTCGTCGGCTTCCCATGCTTGCTTGCCACATGTGCCACCACGCCCACCACCCGTGCTCGCCGGCCGCTCGTGCCTCCACTCGCCATGGCCGCCTCCGCTCTCCATGGCGGCGACTGCAGCTTCGAACACGGACGAGATTCTGACATGCAAATCACCACGGTTTGTAGTACCCCGGCGTTCCCTCATCTCCGGCTCGCCGCCATTGTCGACTTGCCGCCATGTCCAAAGAAAAATAATCTAAGCAACAAAACCTGGTGGTGCTAGGTTGAAGCAACAAAAAATATCGGTTCTAGCACAACTAAATGATTGTTCCAGCAAAAATTCTCATCAGTAGAAAACCATGGCTCGCAGTCAAAGCAAAATTTTGTGTTGATTCCAGCAAAGCCAAAAACAATGAAAGCAAAAATGCATAACTGGGCCCTTTGTGCGAGGATGTTCTAGCAAAAATTGAGACATCGATGGTAGCAAAAATTGAAGCTGCTTCCAGCAAATCAAAACACCATTTGTAGCAAAAATGCAAAATTGGGCGTTCTTCCAGCAATAGCGAAAGCGGCAGTTGTAGCAAGAATTAGAGCTAGTTCCAGCAAATCAAAACACCATTTGTAGCAAAAATGCAAAAATGGGCGTTCTCCAGCAAAAGCGAAATCGGCGGCTGTAGCAAAAATTGGAGCTGGTTCCAGCAAGTCAAAACACTATTTATAGCAAAAATGTAAAATTGGCCATTCTTCCAGCAAAATCAAAAGCGGCACTTGTAGCGAAAAATTGTAGTTGGTTCCAGCAAATCAAAACACCTGTTGTAGCAAATTGCAAAAAATTGGCGCAGGTACTAGCAAAACCAAAGCGTCGATGGTAGCAAAAATTAGTGTTGGTTCCAGCAAACCAAAAAACGGTGGTAGCAAAAATGTAAAATTAGTCCGACATAAAAGTACCTTTGCTTCCAAAGATCGCCATGTTCCTAGCTTGGCACGCAAGCAATTGCAACACGTCATGAGCAAGTTCCGGCACCACCATGAGCCGGGTCCGAGCAATGGGTGTCGTCAAGTCGAACCACCGGTGGGCTCTCACATCCTGGCCTTGATGGCTTCTCACATCCACAACACCGGTCGACACACGGTCTTGAACCTTCAGCGGCGATTCTTGGATTCGTGATCGTCATGACTCACTTGGCTTAGGGAGTCTTTGGCTTGAGGTAGAAGGAGGGGAGAGGTAGAGAACTGATGGCGAGGGAGGCGGAAGAAGGAGAGGAGAGGTGGGCGGCGCCGATGGGGAGGAGAGGTGGAAGAAGGAGAGGAAGAGGTGGGTAGCGGTGGGGAATTGTGGCGAGAAAACTCAACGAAGGAAGAAGATAAGGAGGAGGAAGAAGATAAGGAGCGAGAAAGGACAGAAGCGGTAAGGGGGCCCCGCAGACGGCGTGGAGTGCGGTCCGGCGCAGGTTTGAGCCGGCGCACCGGCTGCAGACATTTCCCTTCTTGGAAACAACAAGTGCCGGCCGTCAGATTTTGGACGTTTTAGGCCGAACGCTGTTTCCACCGTCCGTTAAATTCGCACTAATCTTAATGTTAGCTCAGTGTCCACGCCATTTTTCGCGATCGTTCGGTGCGATGCGCGACCGAAACGAACGCGTACGGCTCCACCTCACCCCTCTTCTCTTCCTACCGTCCCTCACTTTCTCCAGCTTCAGTTCCAGCGGGGTCCATAAAGAAGCTAAGAGATATTAAAGCCTCATTTTAATAAAGAACCGGAACAAAGCATCAACATATGATGAATACACATGAACTCCTCGAATCACAGTCATCCCCGGAGAGCATCCCAACTGTTGTCACTTTGAGGTCTATGGATCATAACAATAACAAATGCATATAACTAGTAGATAGGATCAAGAACTCAAATATATTAATGAAAACATAGAGTGTTCAGATCTGAAATCACGGCAGTCGGGCCTAGTGACAAGCATTGAACATAGAAAAGTCATAACAACATTAATCTCAAAACATAGTGGATACGTACTAGGGATCAAACCCTAAAAAATTGACTCGATTACATGATAAATCTCATCAAACTCCATCACCGTCCAGCAAAACTACGAAGGAACTACTTACTCCTGGCGGTGAGCATCATGAAATTGACGGTGAAAAGGGGTTGGTGATGAGGATGACGACGAATCCCCTCTCCGGAGCCCTAAACGGCCTCCAGAATAGCCCTCCTGATGAAGATCGGGAGATGGCGGTGGTTCCATATTGTAAGACGCGATGAAACATTTTCTCTTATTTGTTTCTCCACAAGATTGTATTTATGGAGTTGGAGGTAGGGCAAACAGTGTCCCGAGGGTCCCACAAGCCTGGGTGGCGCGCCCTAGGGGGCGCCACGGGAGCTTGTGGCTCTGTGGTGGCCCCCCTCCGGTAGATCTTTTCACCAGTATTTTTATATATTTCTGCATAAAAATAACATCATGGTAGTTCTACTGAAAACAACATCAGTCTGGGTTAGTTACATTCAAATCATGAAAATTAGAGTAAAAATAAGAGCAAAAGTGTTTAGAAAAGTAGATACGTTTGAGACGTATCACTCGTTCTCTCAAAACTTCAAGCCCCTAAACTTCAAGCCCCTAAATTTTTCTTAGAATTTCATTTGAACAAAGTCATGCTTCATGATACGTCCCAAACGTATCTACTTTTTCAAACATTTTTTCTCTTGTTTTGAACTATAATTTGCATGATTTGAATGGAGCTAATACAAACTGACGTTATTTTCAGCAGAATTGCCATGGTGTTTTTTTGTGCAGAAATAAAAGTTCTCAGATTGAGTTGAAAAATTACTGAGAATTATTTCACAATATATAAAAAATATTGGCGAAGGAAATTACCAGAGGAGAGCCACCAGGGATCCACAAGCCTAGGGGGGCGCCCACCCCCCATGGCGCGTCTGGCAGGCTTGTGAGCCCCTGGCAGCTCTTGCAACCCTAACTCCAAGTCCATAAGTACCTATTCGTTCAGAAAAAACATCTGAGAGAAGAAATCATCGCGTTTTCTAATACAGATGTAACACACAGATAATTAAGCTATAATAATCCCCTGCTAATGATGTCATGTCATCACTTTTACTGTTGCTAGGTCCCACGTTGATCCAAACCAAATCAAAATTCAAATTTAAAATAAAGTCAAACAATAAAAAATTCAAATGTCAAAACTAAAATGTTCAAATTGTGGTAAATAATCATTTGTTAATAATGGTGGTGAACTCACATTTTTATAAAGTATTTAAATACATTAAAATAATAAAATAGTGGCTAAAACAAATATTTAAATGCCTTTAAAATGATAAAAATATGCAAAGTATTTTTAATTTGCACAAAACTTTTAGTGGTTGTGGAATATTTAGGATCACTAATGTAGGAGCTAATTTTATATTTTATAAGGTTAAAATAAATAGGAAATAAAAGAAAATAGAAAAGTTTTTAAAAGAAAAACAAAACAAAAGTAAAAAAGGCCACAACCCCCTGCCCCCCTTGGCCTCAGCCAACCGGCGCAACCCAGCTAGCCGACCCAGCCTGCCTTCCCTAGGTCGTCTCCCTCCCCTCATGTTCCTCCGACCGGACTCCTACCCGAGCGCGCCCCGTCGCACCCCCTCGTCGGCGAGCTACGAGGAGGATTAGGCCGCCCCGACCAACCCTAACCCTAGACGCCCTCCCAGTCACCGCGCTCGCTCCCCTCGCCCTCTCGTCCTCCCTTCCTCCTCCCCAGATCCCCTTTCCCCTCCTCGCCCGACACATTCACCGCCGTCCGCCTCGCGCCACCGCGGCCATCGGCCACCCCTCGTCCCTCCAGCTTGCCTTGAAGCGTCGTCGCGGTCGGCTACGTCGACCTCGCCTGCTGGATCGAGCCGGGGCGCCCCACAGCATCACCCTCTCCTTCGTCTCCGTCACCGGGTGTCGGAGATCGCCGTGCCGCCACACCTCCCCAAGCTCATTTAGGCACATCTACAGGACCACGGCGAGCATTTGCATCTTCCCTCTCCTTGCATCGTGTTCCCGTGTTTCTAACTGCGGCCGCCATCGTGGCCGAGCTTGTCGTCGCCATTCTTTGTCGCCACCGTGGCCAGAGCCCCCGTAGCTTGCATGCGTGCTCGTTGGCATGCTTAGCATGTTCACAGCGACCAAAGGCACGCACCCGCACGTCCATCCGTGCTCCGTAGCGCCGCATCCGAGTTTCACCGAACTCCGGCAGTCGCCCCAGTCGCCGCTGCAGTCGATGTAGGTCGCCTCCGCCTCCACCGCTTGCTCTGTTGGACACGCACAAGCCCTTGCATCTCGAAGGTAGTCGCGGCCGTCCGAATGGTGGCCCGGGGCACAGTCTCCCATGAGCCCCGAAGCCAACCGCCACCCATGCTCGTTGTCGGCGCCGCTCCGACCAGCCCCCGCACCGCTGCTGCTGCAGTTCAAAGTGCGACGTCCCTCTGCGCTTGTAGATGCTCGCGGCAGTTCAAACGACCGCAGATGCCTGTTTTTCGACCATGTCCGCACAGCGCAGCCGTCTGGAAGGTCGCCGCCGGCGCGCCACCGCCGCGAGCCGATGTTGCCGGCCTAGGGCCACCATCAGGGTCGCTGACTAGTGGCGCAAGGGCCCCCTTTGACTTGTTGACCACGGTCAATGATGACTAGGTAACACCCAGTCACTGACATATGGGACCACCCCTACTAATTAATAAAAACTTTAATTAAATTGGATTAGTTTAATTATTTATTACACTGACCTGTGGGCCCTGCTAACTAATTAATTCTATTAGATTTTTTTGCAGTAATTAGCCCGAGTCACTTACAGGTGGGCCATGTCCACTATTCCAGCGGGTAAGGTTGACCCAGTCAGCCTACTGACTGGGCACTTGCCCACTAGTCAACCTATGCTGACTAGGCTGTTGACCCAGTCAACATCGCCACCAGTCAGCCGCTATGTGTGGGTATAACTCTGGGTGTATTAATATTTATAATTTAGTTAATTCGAATTTAAATATTTAAAACAAATCCAGAAAATAATTAAAACTTTGAAAATTAATATAAAATAATCCACAACTCAATGAAAATAATTTATATATGAAAGTTGATCAGAAAAATCCAACGAATCCGAATATGCAATCCGTTCATCTTCACATGCCCTATCATGCTGGACATGGAACCGTTCCCCTCTTTTCATCTGTCCGAAAAAGGCCAAACTCTAGGAAAACATATTTTCCCTCTCCATCTACAACGTGGAGTACCGCGTTAGAATGCGGTAATTGCCTTTGGCTCCTAGGTGCATATGCACCCATTGTCAAAATATACATTTTGAAAAGTTTTGAAAAATTCGGAACAAAAATCCCGCGTGTATATCCGGACATTTTATGTGCATGCACAAGATTTCAGTGAAAAACTACTTTTTTGTGGCTTGTGTAAAAAAGACAATTTCTGATGCTTCATTCTAACTATTCACGAGGCATTTCTTTATCTTTTTTAGACAAGGCACAAAAATGTCGTTTTTCATCGAAACCTTGTGAACGCACATAAAATGTCCGGATATACACGTGGGATTTTTGTTTTGAATTTTTCAAATTTTCAAAATGTGTATTTTGACAATGGGTGCATATGCACCTAGGAGCCAAAACGCCGCTCTCGTTAGAATGCTACTTCTTGAGCTTGCATTGATTTTTCTTTGAAGAGAAAAGGGTGATGCAGCAAAGTAGAGATAAGTATTTCCCTTAGTTGAGAACTAAGGTATCAATCCAGTAGGAGGCACAAGCAAGTCTCCAATCTATGCACCTGCACAAACTAACAAACACTTGCACACAACGCGGAAAAAGGTTGTCAATCCCTTCACGGTTACTTGCAAGAGTGAGATCTGATAGAGATAGATTTAAAATAAAAGTGAAAGGCAAAATAAAGTAAACACAAAATAATTGCAGCAAGGTATTTTTGGGTTTTTGGTTTTATAGATCTGAAAGTATATGATGAAAAATAGACCTAGGGGCCATAGGTTTCACTAGAGGCTTCTCTCTCGAAGAAAGCATACGATGGGTAAACAAATTACTGTGGAGCTATTGATAGAAAAGCGCAAAGTTATGATGACATCGAAGGCAATGATCATGAACATGGGCATCACGTCCGTGACAAGTAGACCGACTCCTGCCTGCATCTACTACTATTACTCCACTCATCGACTGCTATCCAGCATGCATCTAGAGTATTAAGTTAAAAACAGAGTAACACCTTAAACAAGATGACATGATGTAGAGGGATAAACTCAAGCAGTATGATGTAAACCCCATCTTGTTATCCTTAATGGCAACAACACAATACGTGCCTCGCTACCTGATGACCCACAAGTATATGGGGTCAATTGTAGCCTTTTTGATAAGTAAGAGTGTCGAACCCAACGAGGAGCAGAAGGAAATGACAAGTGGTTTTCAGCAAGGTAATGTCTGCAAGTGCTAAAATTGTAAGTAGCAAAGTAGTTTGATAGCAAGGTAATTTGTAACGAGCAAGTAACGATAGTAGTAACAAAAGTGTAGCAAGGTAGCCCAATCCTTTTGAGGCAAAGGACATGCCAAAATGGTCTCTTATGATAAGCAAAGTGTTCTTGAGGGTACACGAGAATTTTATCCGGTCACTTTCATCATGTTGGGCTAATTCGTGTTTGCTACTTTGATAATTTGGTATGTGGGTGGACCGGTGCTTAGGTGATGTTCTTACTTGAACAATCCTCCTACTAATGATTAACCCCCTCGCAAGCATCCTTAACTACAAGAAAAATATTAAGAATAAACTCTAACAATAGCATTAAACTTTTAGATCCAATCGGTCCCTTATGGAATAGCGCATAAACTAGGATTTAAGCTTCTATCACTCTCGCAACCCATTATATAATAACTACTCCACAATGCATTCCCTTATGCCCAAATATGGTGAAGTGTCATGTCGACGTTCACATGACACCACTAAGGGAATCACAACATACATATTATTAAAATATCGAACACATATCAAGTTCACATGATTACTTGCAACATGATTTCTCCCTGTGTCGGTGGGAAACAACACCTATGGGATCACAAGAATCCCTACTACGGTTGCGGGGCGCGGGGCGGTAAGAAGAGCGGGATCAGCAGTCAGTACAAGCACGCGGGTCGTTTACCCAGGTTCGGGCCGCAGAGATGCGTAATACCCTAGTCCTGCTTTGATGTGTATATCTGTGTTCTTGAGGTTCTTGAACTAGCTACAATGAGCGTAACTTATCCAAAAGTCCGAATCCTTCTCCTGGATGCCTTGGGCCTCCTTTTATAGGCAAGGGGATCACCACAGTGGCACACAAGAGGTGGCATCGTGGTATTGTGGTTAAGCCTATCGCTAGCCATTATGGGACAAGACGCATTTAATGCGCTTTCGACGTGTCCCCTCCACTTTACCGCCGCTTCGCCCTGCCTTGACACGTGCTTGGGCCAGCGAGGCGGTCAGCGCCATGTAAGCTGGCAGGCAGCTGAGGTGGCGCGGTGGTAGGGCCTTCACGAAGGTTTGCATGACACCACGTAGGCATGCGATGAGTTGGTCGAGGAGCCTCACGTCGACACGCAAGCACCCGCCCAGCTGGTGGGATGGCAGTTGCATGGGAGCGGTGACAGAAGCTTGGCGGGTGAGGGCCTGGCTGCAGCCTCACGGACGCCCTCGGCAAGGGCCTTGCCGGGCCACGACAAGGGTCTTGCCGTGGCGTTGCGGTCGTCCCCGGCAAGGATCTTGCTGGGGGTCTTGTGGTCTTCCTCGGCAAGAATCTCGCCGAGGTTCATCGTCTTCTATTCCTCCTCTGATTTGGAGTGTTATCCTTGTCTTCACAAAGATCTGCATGCCATCATGGAGGCGCCTCCCGAGCCCAGGTCCCAACGCGGTTGGTGGCGCTGGAGGAACTGGGGCTCAAGGGTGGTGCGCTCTGCTGGCGTCAGTTTGGGCAAGTTGCCCCGGCAAGGCTCCTACCGGAGCCGTGGAGGCTGCCCCGGCAAGGATCTTGCCGGGGAGAACCACCTTGCCCTCTTGGCCTTCTGGTCTTGGCGTGGCTTCTTATAGTTCTGTGGTTCTAAGTCCTCCCTCTGTCTCGCCTAGTGTGGTTGTGGGCGCGGCTCTGACTGCCCGTGCACTTAGTAAGGGGTACAAAGTAGTGCCCCTACTTTAGTACACCGACAGGAGCCACGGGGCCTGGGCCACACATAAGCGCGGCGCGTTTGTTGGGCTAGGCCCAAAAATGGTGCGCGGGCAGGCAGGACGGTTTTTACCGCAGTAACTTTCCGTCCGCTGCGCTTCCCCACAACCCGTGTTGAATGCGTGACGTGGGGGTTACGTGCGCGGGTGATTGAAGCATGCTTGCGTCATCTGCGGTGAACAGTAAAGAGGTGGCTTGCGTATCTCTTCGAGCCCGTAGGGCTGCTGCTCATTTACTCTCCTTACCTAGGAACCGTCGCTCCACGCGTCCCATTACGCCCGTCCCCCGTGCCATGTACGCCGCATGCACGGCGCGGGGCGAGTGACAGGCGCGCGGAATACGGGAAGACGTGCGCGCGTGGGTAGATACCCACGCGCCTTCAATTGGGCGGGGAGGACGGTCAACGGCCTCGCCCGTTGTCACCTTAATGAGCCGGATTGACCGAAAGGGCGGCCGAACCCCGCCCCCGTCCCTTTATAAAGAGGGGAGCGGGAGGAACGGCACCTCTCAGTCCTTCCCCATCCGCCTCTCCCCATCTCTGCCCCTTCCTCTCTTCTGTCATGGCAAGAGGCTGTGCTGATGCTTCATCGGTGGCAGCGAGGGTCTCCGTGTTGGAAATATGCCCTAGAGGCAATAATAAAATGATTATTATTATATTTCCTTGTTCATGATAATTATCTATTATTCATGCTATAATTGTGTTATCCGGAAATCGTAATACATGTGTGAATACATAGACCACAACATGTCCCAAGTAAGCCTCTAGTTGACTAGCTCGTTGATCAATGAGATAGTCATGGTTTCTGACTATGGACATTGGATGTCGTTGATAACGGGATCACATCATTAGAATAATGATGTGATGGACAAGACCCAATCCTAAGCATAGCACAAGATCGTGTAGTTCGTGTGCTAGAGCTTTTCCAATGTTAAGTATCATTTCCTTAGACCATGAGATCGTGTAACTCCCAGATGCCGTAGGGGTGATTTGGGTGTACCAAACGTCACAACATAACTGGGTGACTATAAAGGTATACTACGGGTATCCCCGAAAATATCTGTTGGGTTGACACGGATCAAGACTGGCATTTGTCACTCCGTATGACGGAGAGGTATCTCTGGACCCACTCGGTAATGCATCATCATAATGAGCTCAATGCGACCAAGTGTTTGGTCACGGGATCATGCATTACGGTATGAGTAAAGTGACTTGCCGGTAACGAGATTGAACGAGGTATTGGGATATCGACGATCGAATCTCGGGCAAGTAACGTACCGATTGACAAAGGGAATTGTATATGGGATTACTTGAATCCTCGACATCGTGGTTCATCCGATGAGATCATCGAGGAGCATGTGGGAGCCAACATGGGTATCCAGATCCCACTGTTGGTTATTGACCGGAGAGTTGTCTCGGTCATGTCTGCATGTCTCCCGAACCCGTAGGGTCTACACACTTAAGGTTCGGTGACGGTAGGGTTGTAAAGATATTAGTATGCGGTAACCCGAAAGTTGTTCGGAGTCCCGGATGAGATCCTGGACGTCACGAGGAGTTCCAGAATGGTCCGGAGGTAAAGAATTGTATAGGAAGTCCATTTTCGGCCATCGGGAAAGTTTCGGGGGTCACCGGTATTGTACCGGGACCACCGGAAGGGTCCCGGGGGTCCACCGGGTGGGGCCACCTATCCCGGAGGGCCCCATGGGCTGAATTGGGGAAGGTAACCAGCCCCTGGTGGGCCAGTGTGAAGGAAATATGCCCTAGAGGCAATAATAAAGTTATTATTTATTTCCTTATATCATGATAAATGTTTATTATACATGCTAGAATTGTATTAACCGGAAACATAATACATGTGTGAATACATAGACAAACAGAGTGTCACTAGTATGCCTCTACTTGACTAGCTCGTTAATCGAAGATTGTTATGTTTCCTAACCATAGACATGAGTTGTCATTTGATTAATGGGATCACATCATTAGGAGAATGATGTGATTGACATGGCCCATTCCGTTAGCCTAGCACTTGATCGTTTAGTATGTTGCTATTGCTTTCGTCATGACTTATACATGTTCTGTAACTATGAGATTATGCAACTCCGTTTACGTAGGAACACTTAGGTTGCTACCAAACGTCACAACGTAACTGGGTGATTATAAAGGAGTACTACAGGTGTCTCCAAAGGTACATGTTGGGTTGGCTTATTTCGAGATTATGTTTTGTCACTCCGATTGTCGGAGAGGTATCTCTGGGCCCTCTCGGTAATGCACATCACTATAAGCCTTGCAAGCAATGTAGCTAATTAGTTAGTTACGGAATGATGCATTACGGAATGAGTAAAGAGACTTGCCAGTAACGAGATTGAACTAGGTATTGGATACCGACGATCGAATCTCGGGCAAGTAACATACCGATGACAAAGGGAACAACGTATGTTGTTATGCGGTTTGACCGATAAAGATCTTCGTAGAATATGTGGGAACCAATATGAACATCCAGGTTCCGCTATTGGTTATTGACCGAGAATAGTTCTAGGTCATGTCTACATAGTTCTCGAACCCGTAGGGTCCGCACGCTTAACGTTACAATGACAGTTTTATTATGAGTTTATAAGTTTTGATGTACGAAGGTTGTTCGAGTCCCGAATGTGATCACGGACATGACGAGGAGTCTCGAAATGGTCGAGACATAAAGATTGATATATTGGATGACTATATTCGGACAGGAAGTGTTCCGGTGTTTTCGGAGAAAATCGAGTCTGGAGGGTTACCGAAACCCCCGGAAGTAATGGGCCTTGATGGGCCCTAGTGGAGAGAGAGAGGGTCCGGCCAGGGCAAGAGGCACGCCCCATCCCCTTGAGTACGAATAGGACAAGGAAGGGGGGGGGGGCGCCCCGCTTGCCTTCCCCCTCTCCCACTCCTTCCTTCCCCCTCCTTCTTGGAATAGGAAAGGGAGGGGGGCAAACCTACTTGGAGTAGGTTTCCCCCTCCTAGGGCGCGCCTCCCCTTAGGCCGGCCCCCTCCTCCTCTCCCCCTTTATATACGGGGGAGGGGGGCACCCCATAGACACACAAGTTGATCTACGGATCGTTCCTTAGCTGTGTGCGGTGCCCCCCTCCACCATATTCCACCTGGTCATATCGTCATGATTTTAGGCGAAGCCTCGCTACCGTAGAACATCATCATCGTCACCACACCGTCGTCTTGTGGAACTCATCCCCGACGCTTTGCTGGATTGGAGCCCGGGAACGCCATCGAGCTGAACGATGTCTTTGAACACGGAGGTGCCGTACGTTCGGTGCTTGGATTGGTCGAATCGTGAAGACGTACGACTACATCAACCGCGTTGTCATAACGCTTCCGCTTACGGTCTACGGGGGTACGTGGACAACACTCTCCCCTCTCATTGCTATGCCATCACCATGATCTTGCGTGTGCGTAGGAATTTTTTTGAAATTACTACGTTCCCCAACAGTGGCATCCGAGCCTAGGTTTTATGCGTTGATGTTATATGCACGAGTAGAACACAAGTGAGTTGTGGGCGATACTAGTCATACTGCTTACCGACATATCATACTTTGGTTGGCGGTATTGTTGGATGAAGCGGCCGGACCGACATTACGCCAGACGCTTACGCGAGACTGGTTTTACCGCCGTGCTTTGCACACAGGTGACTAGCGGGTGTCAGTTTCTCCAACTTTAGTTGAACCAAGTGTGGCTACGCCCGGTCCTTGCGAAGGTTAAAACAGCACCAACTTGACAAACTATCGTTGTGGTTTTGATGTGTAGGTAAGAACGGTTCTTGCTCAGCCCGTAGCGACCACGTAAAAGCGAGGACGTCTAACTTGTTTTTGCGGGGCATGTTGTGATGTGATATGGCCATGATGTGATGCTTTATTTTATTGTATGATATGTTCTTGTTTTGTAACAGTTGTTTTCGGCAACTGGCAGGAGCCATATGGTTGTCGCTTTATTGTATGAAATGCAAATGCCCTGTAATTGCTTTACTTTATCACTAAGCGGTAGCGATAGTCGTAGAAGCAATAGATGGCGTAAACGACAATGATGCTACGATGGAGATCAAGGTGTCGCGCCGGTGACGATGGTGATCACGATGGTGCTTGAGATGGAGATCACAAGCACAAGATGATGATGGCCATATCATATCACTTATATTGATTGCATGTGATGTTTATCTGTTATACATCTTATTCTGTTTTGTTTGACGGTAGCATTATAAGATGATCTCTCACTAACTATCAAGAAGTGTTCTCCCTGAGTATGCACCGTTGCCAAAGTTAAATGTGCCTGCAGACACCACGTGATGATCGGGTGTGATAAGCTCTCGTCCATCTACAACGAGTGCAAGCCAGTTTGCACACGCGGAATACTCGGGTTAAACTTGACGAGCCTAGCATATGCGAGATATGGCCTCGGAACACGGAGACCGAAAGGTCGGCGTGAATCATATAGTAGATATGATCAACATAATGATGTTCACCATTGAAAGCTACTCCATTTCACGTGATGATCGGTTATGGTTTAGTTGATTTGGATCACGTGATCACTTAGAGGATTAGAGGGATGTCTTTCTAAGTGGGAGTTCTTAAGTAATATGATTAATTGAACTTAAATTTATCATGAACTTAGTCCTGGTAGTATTTTGCAAATTATGTTGTAGATCAATAGCTTGCGTTGTTGCTTTCATATGTTTATTTTGATATGTTCCTAGAGAAAATTGTGTTGAAAAATGTTAGTAGCAATGATGCGGATTGGATCCGTGATCCGAGGTTTATCCTCATTGCTTTGTGAGAAGAATTATGTCCTTGATGCACCGCTAGGTGACAAACCTATTGCGGGAAGCAGATGCGGGCGTTATGAGCGTTTGGCTAGCTCAATATGATGACTACTTGATAGTTTAGTGCACCATGCTTAATGGCTTAGAATCGGGACTTCAAAGACGTTGTGAACGTCATGGACCATATGAGATGTTCCAGGAGTTGAAGTTAATATTTCAAGCAAATACCCGAGTTGAGAGACATAAAGTCTCCAACAAGTTCTATAGCTAAAAGATGGAGGAGAATCGCTCAACTAGTGAGCATGTGCTCAAATTGTCTGGGTACTACAATCGCTTGAATCAAGTGGGAGTTAATCTTCCAGATAAAATAGTGATTGATGTAATTCTCTAGTCACCATCACCAAGTTAGTAGAACTTCGTGATGAACTATAATATGCAAGGGATAACGGAAACAATTCCCAAGCTCTTCGTGATGCTAAAATCAACGAAGGTAGAAATCAAGAAAAACATCAAGTGTTGATGGTAGACAAGACCACTAGTTTCAAGAAAAGGGCAAAGGGAAGAAGGGGAACTTCAAGAAGAACGGCAAGCGAGTTCTTTGCTCAAGTGAAGAAGCCCAAGTCTGGTTCTAAGCCTGAGACTAAGTGCTTCTACTGCAAAGGGATTGGTCACTGGAAGCGGAACTACCCCAAGTGATTGGCGGATAAGAAGGATGGCAAAGTGAAAATAAGTATATTTGATATACATGTTATTGATGTGTACTTTACTAGTGTTTATAACAACCCCTCGGTACTTGGTACTGGTTCAGTTGCTAAGAGTAGTAACTTGAAACGGGAGTTGCGAATAAGCGAAACTAGTTAAGGGTGAAGTGACGATGTGCGTTGAAAGTAGTTTCAAGATTGATATGATCATCATCGCACACTCCTATACTTTCGGGATTAGTGTTGAACCTAAATAAATGTTATTTGGTGTTTGCGTTGAGCATGAATATGATATGATCGTGTTTATTGCAATACGGTTATTCATTTAAGTAAGAGAATAAACTGTTGTTACATTTACATGAATAAAACCTTATATGGTTACACACCCAATGAAAATGGTTCATTGGACCTCGATCGTAGTGATACACATATTCATAATATTGAAACCAAAAGATGCAAAGTTAATAATGATAGTGCAACTTATTTGTGGCCTTGCCGTTTAGGTCATATTGGTGTAAAGCGCATGAAGAAACTCCATGCCGATGGGATTTTGGAATCACTTGATTATGACTCATTTGATTCTTGCGAACCGTGCCATTTGGGCAAGATGACTACAACTCCGTTCTTCTGAACAATGGAACGAGCAACAAACTTGTTGGAAATAATAAATACCGATGTATGCAGACCAATGAGTATTAATGCTCGTGGCAAGTATCGTTATTTTCCGACCTTCACAAATGATTTAAGCAGATATGGGTATATCTACTTGATGAAACATAAGTCTGAAACATTTGAAAAGTTCAAAGAATTTCAGAGTGAAGTGGAAAATCATCGTGACAAGAAAATAAGGTTTCTACGATCTGATTGCGGAGACAAATATTTGAGTTACGAGTTTGGTCTTCAATTAAAACAATGTGGAATAGTTTCACAAATTCATGCCACCTGGAACACCACATCATAATGGTGTGTCTGAACGTCATAACCGTACTTCATTGGATATAGTACGATCAATAATGTCTCTTACCGATTTACCAATATCGTTTTGGGGTTATGCATTAGAGACAGCTGCATTCACGTTAAATAGGGCACCATTAAATCCGTTGAGACGACAACGTATGAACTATGGTTTAGCAGTAAACCTAAGCCGTCGTTTCTTAAAGTTTGGAGTTGCGATGCTTATGTGAAAAAGGTTTTCAACCTCGATAAGCTCGAACCCAAATCGGAAAAGTGCGTCTTCATAGAATACCCAAAGGAAACTGTTGGGTACTCCTTCTATCACAGATCCAAAGGCAAAACATTCGTTGTTAAGAATGGATCCTTTCTAGAGAAGGAGTTTCTCTCGAAAGAAGTGAGTGGGAGGAAAGTAGAGCTTAATAAGGTAATTTGTACCTTCTCCCGAATTGGAAACTAGTTCATCACTGAAATCAGTTCGATGATGCCTACACCAATTAGCGAGGAAGCTAATGATGATGATCATGAAACTTCAAGATCAAGTTACTACCAAAACCTCGTAGGTCAACGAGTAAGATCCGCACCGTGAGTGGTACGGTAATCCTATTCTAGAAGTCATGTTACTAGACCATGATAAACCTACGAACTATGAGGAAGCGATGATGAGCCCAGATTCGCGAAATGGCTTGAGGCCATAAAATCTGAGATATGATCCATGTATGAGAACAAAGTATGGACTTTGATTGACTTGCTCGATGATCGGCAAGCCATGTTAAATAAATGGATCTTCAAGAGGAAGACAGAATCGATAGTAGTGTTACTATCTACAAAGCTAGACTTGTCGAAAAAGGTTTTTAACAAAGTTCAAGATGTTGAATACAATGAGATTTTCTCACCGTATCGATGCTTAAAAGTTTGTCCGAATCATGTCAAGAATTGCCACATTTTATGAAATCTGGCAAATGGATGTCAAAACTGCATTCTTTAATGGTTTTCTTAAAGAAGAGTTGTATATGATGCAACCAGAAGATTTTGTCAATCCTAAAGGTGCTAACAAAATGTGCAAGCTCCAGCAATCCATCAATGGACTGGTGCAAGCATCTCGGAGTTGGAATATACGCTTTGATGTGTTGATCAAAGCATATGGTTTTATCTGAGACTTTTGGAAAGGCCTGTATTTACAAGAAAGTGAGTGGGAGCACTACAGCCTTTCCGATAAGTATATGTGAATGACATATTGTTGATCGGAAATAATGTAGAATTATTCGCAAAGCATAAAGGAGTGTTTGAAAGGAGTTTTTCAAAGAAAGACCTCGGTGAAGCTGCTTACATATTGAGCATCAAGATCTATAGAGATAGATCAAGACGCTTGATAAGTTTTTCAATGAATACATACCTTGACAAGATTTTGAAGTAGTTCAAAATGGAGCGATCAAGAAAGAGTTCTTGCATGTGTTACAAGGTGTGAGATTGAGTAAGACTCAAAACCCAACCACGGCGAGAAGATAGAAAGAGAATGAAAGTCATTCCCTATGCATCGACCATAGGTTCTATAAAGTATGTCATGTTGTGTACGGATCTATTGCATACCCTACCACTGAGTTTGGCAAGGGAGTACAATAGTGATCTAGGAGTAGATCACTGGACAGCGGTCAAAATTATCGTTAGTGGAATAAGGATATGTTTCTCGATTATGGAAGTGAAAAAGGTTCGTCGTAAAGGGTTACGTCGATGCAAGTTTTGACACTAATCTAGATGACTCGAGTCTCAATCTGGATACATATTGAAAGTGGGAGCAATTAGCTAGAGTAGCTCCGCGAGCATTGTAGACATAGAAATTTGCAAAATACTTATGGCTCTGAATGTGATGAGACCCGTTGACTAAAATTATCTCACAAGCAAAACATGATCACACCTTAGTACTCTTTGGGTGTTAATCACATAGCGATGTGAACTAGATTACTGACTAGTAAACCCTTTGGGTGTTGGTCACATGTCGATGTGAACTATGGGTGTTAACCACATATAGATGTCAACTATTGATGTTAAATCACATGGCGATGTGAACTAGATTATTGACTCTAGTGCAAGTGGGAGACTGAAGGAAATATGCCCTAGAGGCAATAATAAAGTTATTATTTATTTCCTTATATCATGATAAATGTTTATTATTCATGCTAGAATTGTATTAACCGGAAACATAATACATGTGTGAATACATAGACAAGCAGTGTCACTAGTATGCCTCTACTTGACTAGCTCGTTAATCGAAGATGGTTATGTTTCCTAACCATAGACATGAGTTGTCATTTGATTAACGGGATCACATCATTAGGAGAATGATGTGATTGACATGACCCATTCCGTTAGCCTAGCACTTGATCGTTTAGTATGTTGCTATTGCTTTCTTCATGACTTATACATGTTTACGTAACTATGAGATTATGCAACTCCGTTTACTGGGAGGAACACTTTGGTGCTACCAAAGCGTCACAACGTAACTGGGTGATTATAAAGGAGTACTACAGGTGTCTCCAAAGGTACATGTTGGGTTGGCTTATTTCGAGATTATGTTTTGTCACTCCGATTGTCGGAGAGGTATCTCTGGGCCCTCTCGGTAATGCACATCACTATAAGCCTTGCAAGCAATGTAGCTAATGAGTTAGTTACGGAATGATGCATTACGGAACGAGTAAAAAGACTTGCAAGATTTGAGATTGAACTAGGTATTGGATACCGACGATCGAATCTCGGGCAAGTAACATACCGATGACAAAGGGAACAACGTATGTTGTTATGCGGTTTGACCGATAAAGATCTTCGTAGAATATGTGGGAACCAATATGAACATCCGTGTTCCGCTATTGGTTATTGACCGAGAATAGTTCTAGGTCATGTCTACATAGTTCTCGAACCTGCACGGTCCGCACGCTTAACGTTACAATGAGCAGTTTATTATGAGTTTATAAGTTTTGATGTACCGAAGGTTGTTCGAGTCCGGATGTGATCACGGACATGACGAGGAGTCTCGAAATGGTCGAGACATAAAGATTGATATATTGGATGACTATATTCGGACACCGGAAGTGTTCCGGGTGTTTTCGGAGAAAAACCGGAGTACCGGAGGGTTACCGAAACCCCCCTGGGAAGTAATGGGCCTTGATGGGCCCTAGTGGAGAGAGAGAGGGTCCGGCCAGGGCAAGAGGCACGCCCATCCCTTGAGTCCGAATAGGACAAGGAAGGCGCCTTGCCTTCCCCTCTCCCACTCCTTCCTTCCCCTCCTTCTTGGAATAGGAAGGGAGGGGGCAAACCTACTTGGAGTAGGTTTCCCCTCCTAGGGCGCCTCCCCTTAGGCCGGCCCCTCCTCCTCTCCCCTTTATATCACGGGGAGGGGCACCATAGACACACAAGTTGATCTACGGTTCGTTCCTTAGGCGTGTGCGGTGCCCCCTCCACCATATTCCACCTCGGTAATATCATCGCGGAGTTTAGGCGAAGCCCTGCGCCGGTAGAGCATCATCATCGTCTCCTCTCCGTCGTGCTGACGGAACTCATCCACGACGCTTTGTTGGATTGGAGCCCGGGGAACGTCATCGAGCTGAGCGTGTCTTTGAACACGGAGGTGCCATACGTTCGGTGCTTGGATCGGTCGAATCGTGAAGACGTACAACTACATCAACCGCGTTGTCATAACGCTTCGCTTACGGTCTCACGAGTGCGTGGACAACACTCTCCCTCTCGTTGCTATGCCATCACCATGATCTTGCGTGTGCGTAGGAATTTTTTGAAATTACTCGTTCCCCCAATGATGGCATCCGAGCCTAGGTTTTATGCGTTGATGTTATATGCACGAGTAGAACACAAGTGAGTTGTGGGCGATACAAGTCATCTTGCTTACCGACATGTCATACTTTGGTTCGGCGGTATTGTTGGATGAAGCGGCCGGACCGACATTACGCCAGACGCTTACGCGAGACTGGTTTCTTGCCGTGCTTTGCACACGGTGACTAAGCGGGTGTCGGTTTCTCCAACTTTAGTTGAACCAAGTGTGGCTACGCCCGGTCCTTGCGAAGGTTAAAACAGCACCAACTTGACAAACTATCGTTGTGGTTTTGATGCGTAGGGTAAGAACGGTTCTTGCTCAGCCCGTAGCAGCCACGTAAAGCGAGGACGTCTAACTTGTTTTTGCGGGCATGTTGTGATGTGATATGGCCAAGACGTGATGCTATATTTTATTGTATGAGATGATCATGTTTTGTAACCGAAGTTATCGGCAATGGCGAGAGCCATATGGTTGTCGCTTTATTGTATGAAATGCAAACTCACTGTAATTGCTTTACTTTATCACTACGCGTTAGCGATAGTCGTAGAAGCTATAGATGGCGTTCCGACAATGATGCTACGATGGAGATCAAGGTGTCGCGCCGGTGACGATGGTGATCACGATGGTGCTTCGGAGATGGAGATCACAAGCACAAGATGATGATGGCCATATCATATCACTTATATTGATTGCATGTGATGTTTATCTGTTATACATCTTATTCTGTTTTGTTTGACGGTAGCATTATAAGATGATCTCTCACTAACTATCAAGAAGTGTTCTCCCTGAGTATGCACCGTTGCCAAAGTTCGTCGTGCCCAGACACCACGTGATGATCGGGTGTGATAAGCTCTACGTCCATCTACAACGAGTGCAAGCCAGTTTTGCACACGCGGAATACTCAGGTTAAACTTGACGAGCCTAGCATATGCAGATATGGCCTCGGAACACGGAGACCGAAAGGTCGAGCGTGAATCATATAGTATATATGATCAACATAATGATGTTCACCATTGAAAGCTACTCCATTTCACGTGATGATCGGTTATGGTTTAGTTGATTTGGATCACGTGATCACTTAGAGGATTAGAGGGATGTCTTTCTAAGTGGGAGTTCTTAAGTAATATGATTAATTGAACTTAAATTTATCATGAACTTAGTCCGGTAGTATTTTGCAAATTATGTTTGTAGATCAATAGCTTGCGTTGTTGCTTTCATATGTTTATTTTGATATGTTCCTAGAAAATTGTGTTGAAAAATGTTAGTAGCAATGATGCGGATTGGATCCGTGATCCGAGGTTTATCCTCATTCTTGCTGTGAAGAATTATGTCCTTGATGCACCGCTAGGTGACAAACCTATTGCAGGAGCGGATGCGGGGCGTTATGAACGTTTGGCTAGCTCAATATGATGACTACTTGATAGTTTAGTGCACCATGCTTAATGGCTTAGAATCGGGACTTCAAAGACGTTGTGAACGTCATGGACCATATGAGATGTTCCAGGAGTTGAAGTTAATATTTCAAGCAAATACCGAGTTGAGAGACATAAAGTCTCCAACAAGTTCTATAGCTAAAAGATGGAGGAGAATCGCTCAACTAGTGAGCATGTGCTCAAATTGTCCGGGTACTACAATCGCTTGAATCAAGTGGGAGTTAATCTTCCGGATAAAATAGTGATTGACAGAATTCTCTAGTCACCATCACCAAGTTAGTAGAACTTCGTGATGAACTATAATATGCAAGGGATAACGGAAACAATTCCCAAGCTCTTCGTGATGCTAAAATCAACGAAGGTAGAAATCAAGAAAACATCAAGTGTTGATGGTAGACAAGACCACTAGTTTCAAGAAAAGGGCAAAGGGAAGAAGGGGAACTTCAAGAAGAACGGCAAGCGAGTTGCTTTGCTCAAGTGAAGAAGCCCAAGTCTGGTTCTAAGCACGAGACTAAGTGCTTCTCTTGCAAAGGGATTGGTCACTGGAAGCGGAACTACCCCAAGTGATTGGCGGATAAGAAGGATGGCAAAGTGAAAATAAGTATATTTGATATACATGTTATTGATGTGTACTTTACTAGTGTTTATAACAACCCCTCGGTACTTGGTACTGGTTCAGTTGCTAAGAGTAGTAACTTGAAACGGGAGTTGCAGAATAAACAGAAACTAGTTAAGGGTGAAGTGACGATGTGCGTTGAAAGTAGTTTCAAGATTGATATGATCATCATCGCACACTCCCTATACTTTCGGGATTAGTGTTGAACCTAAATAAATGTTATTTGGTGTTTGCGTTGAGCATGAATATGATATGATCGTGTTTATTGCAATACGGTTATTCATTTAAGTAAGAGAATAAACTGTTGTTACATTTACATGAATAAAACCTTATATGGTTACACACCCAATGAAAATGGTTCATTGGACCTCGATCGTAGTGATACACATATTCATAATATTGAAACCAAAAGATGCAAAGTTAATAATGATAGTGCAACTTATTTGTGGCACTGCCGTTTAGGTCATATTGGTGTAAAGCGCATGAAGAAACTCCATGCCGATGGGATTTTGGAATCACTTGATTATGAATCATTTGATGCTTGCGAACCGTGCCTTTTGGGCAAGATGACTAAAACTCCGTTCTTCGGAACAATGGAACGAGCAACAAACTTGTTGGAAATAATACATACCGATGTATGCAGACCAATGAGTATTAATGCTCGTGGCAAGTATCGTTATTTTCCGACCTTCACAAATGATTTAAGCAGATATGGGTATATCTACTTGATGAAACATAAGTCTGAAACATTTGAAAAGTTCAGAATTTCAGAGTGAAGTGGAAAATCATCGTGACAAGAAAATAAGGTTTCTACGATCTGATTGCGGAGACAAATATTTGAGTTACGAGTTTGGTCTTCAATTAAAACAATGTGGAATAGTTTCACAAATTCATGCCACCTGGAACACCACATCATAATGGTGTGTCTGAACGTCATAACCGTACTTCATTGGATATAGTACGATCAATAATGTCTCTTACCGATTTACCAATATCGTTTTGGGGTTATGCATTAGAGACAGCTGCATTCACGTTAAATAGGGCACCATTAAATCCGTTGAGACGACAACGTATGAACTATGGTTTAGCAGTAAACCTAAGCCGTCGTTTCTTAAAGTTTGGAGTTGCGATGCTTATGTGAAAAAGGTTTTCAACCTGATAAGCTCGAACCCAAATCGGAAAAGTGCGTCTTCATAGAATACCCAAAGGAAACTGTTGGGTACTCCTTCTATCACAGATCCAAAGGCAAAACATTCCTTGCTAAGAATGGATCCTTTCTAGAGAAGGAGTTTCTCTCGAAAGAAGTGAGTGGGAGGAAAGTAGAGCTTAATAAGGTAATTTGTACCTTCTCCCGAATTGGAAACTAGTTCATCAATGAAATCAGTTCCAGTGATGCCTACACCAATTAGTGAGGAAGCTAATGATGATGATCATGAAACTTCAAGATCAAGTTACTACCAAAACCTCGTAGGTCAACCAGAGTAAGATCCGCACCAGAGTGGTACGGTAATCCTATTCTAGAAGTCATGTTACTAGACCATGATAAACCTCACGAACTATGAGGAAGCGATGATGAGCCCAGATTCATGAAATGGCTTGAGGCCATAAAATCGAGATATGATCCATGTATGAGAACAAAGTATGGACTTTGATTGACTTGCTCGATGATCAACAAGCCATGTTAAATAAATGGATCTTCAAGAGGAAGACAGATGCTGATAGTAGTGTTACTATCTACAAAGCTAGACTTGTCGAAAAAGGTTTTTAACAAAGTTCAAGATGTTGAATACAATGAGATTTTCTCACTCGTATCGATGCTTAAAAGTTTGTCCGAATCATGTCAGCAATTGCCACATTTTATGAAATCTGGCAAATGGATGTCAAAACTGCATTCTTTAATGGTTTTCTTAAAGAAGAGTTGTATATGATGCAACCAGAAGATTTTGTCAATCCTAAAGGTGCTAACAAAATGTGCAAGCTCGACAATCCATCAATGGACTGGTGCAAGCATCTCGGAGTTGGAATATACGCTTTGATGTGTTGATCAAAGCATATGGTTTTATCTGAGACTTTTGAAAGGCCTGTATTTACAAGAAAGTGAGTGGGAGCACTACTGACCTTTCCGATAAGTATATGTGAATGACATATTGTTGATCGGAAATAATGTAGAATTATTACGCAAAGCATAAAGGAGTGTTTGAAAGGAGTTTTTCAAAGAAAGACCTCGGTGAAGCTGCTTACATATTGAGCATCAAGATCTATAGAGATAGATCAAGACGCTTGATAAGTTTTTCAATGAATACATACCTTGACAAGATTTTGAAGTAGTTCAAAATGGAACAGTCAAAGAAAGAGTTCTTGCATGTGTTACAAGGTGTGAGATTGAGTAAGACTCAAAACCCAACCACGGCAGAAGATAGAAAGAGAATGAAAGTCATTCCCTATGCATCGACCATAGGTTCTATAAAGTATGTCATGTTGTGTACGGATCTATTGCATACCCTACCACTAAGCTTGGCAAGGAGTGCAATAGTGATCTAGGAGTAGATCAATGGACAGCGGTCAAAATTATCCTTAGTGGAATAAGGATATGTTTCTCGATTATGGAAGTGAAAAAGGTTCGTAAATAAAGGGTTATGTCGATGCAAGTTTTAACACTAATCTAGATGACTCTGAGTCTCAATCTGGATACATATTGAAAGTGGGAGCAATTAGCTAGAGTAGCTCCGTGCAGAGCATTGTAGACATAGAAATTTGCAAAATACTTATGGCTCTGAATGTGACAGACCCGTTGACTAAAATTATCTCACAAGCAAAACATGATCACACCTTAGTACTCTTTGGGTGTTAATCACATAGCGATGTGAACTAGATTACTGACTAGTAAACCCTTTGGGTGTTGGTCACATGTCGATGTGAACTATGGGTGTTAACCACATATAGATGTCAACTATTGATGTTAAATCACATGGCGATGTGAACTAGATTATTGACTCTAGTGCAAGTGGGAGACTGAAGGAAATATGCCCTAGAGGCAATAATAAAGTTATTATTTATTTCCTTATATCATGATAAATGTTTATTATTCATGCTAGAATTGTATTAACCGGAAACATAATTCATGTGTGAATACATAGACATACTTAGTTTCACTATTATGCCTCTACTTGACTAGCTCGTTAATCGAAGATGGTTATGTTTCCTAACCATAGACATGAGTTGTCATTTGATTAACGGGATCACATCATTAGGAGAATGATGTGATTGACATGACCCATTCCGTTAGCCTAGCACTTGATCGTTTAGTATGTTGCTATTGCTTTCTTCATGACTTATACATGTTTCTGTAACTATGAGATTATGCAACTCCCGTTTACCGGAGGAACACTTTGGGTGCTACCAAACGTCACAACAATCGGGGTGATTATAAAGGAGTACTACAGGTGTCTCCAAAGGTACATGTTGGGTTGGCTTATTTCGAGATTATGTTTTGTCACTCCGATTATCGGAGAGGTATCTCTGGGCCCTCTCGGTAATGCACATCACTATAAGCCTTGCAAGCAATGTAGCTAATGAGTTAGTTACGGAATGATGCATTACGAACGAGTAAAAAGACTTGCGATGTGAGATTGAACTAGGTATTGGATACCGACGATCGAATCTCTCAAGTAACATACCGATGACAAAGGGAACAACGTATGTTGTTATGCGGTTTGACCGATAAAGATCTTCGTAGAATATGTAGGAACCAATATGAACATCCAGGTTCCGCTATTGGTTATTGACCGAGAATAGTTCTAGGTCATGTCTACATAGTTCTCGAACCCGTAGGGTCCGCACGCTTAACGTTACAATGACAGTTTTATTATGAGTTTATAAGTTTTGATGTACCGAAGTTTGTTCGGAGTCCCGGATGTGATCACGGACATGACGAGGAGTCTCGAAATGGTCGAGACATAAAGATTGATATATTGGATGACTATATTCGGACACCGGAAGTGTTCCGGGTGTTTTCGGAGAAAAACCGGAGTACCGGAGGGTTACCGAAACCCCCCCGGGAAGTAATGGGCCTTGATGGGCCCTAGTGGAGAGAGAGAGGGTCCGGCCAGGGCAAGAGGCACGCCCCATCCCCTTGAGTCCGAATAGGACAAGGAAGGGGGGGGGGGCGCCCCCCTTGCCTTCCCCCTCTCCCACTCCTTCCTTCCCCCTCCTTCTTGGAATAGGAAAGGGAGGGGGGCAAACCTACTTGGAGTAGGTTTCCCCCGCCGAGGGCGCCTCCCCTTAGGCCGGCCCCCTCCTCCTCTCCCCCTTTATATACGGGGGAGGGGGGCACCCCATAGACACACAAGTTGATCTACGGATCGTTCCTTAGCTGTGTGCGGTGCCCCCCTCCACCATATTCCACCTCGGTCATATCGTCGCGGAGTTTAGGCGAAGCCCTGCGCCGGTAGAACATCATCATCGTCACCACACCGTCGTGCTGACGGAACTCATCCCCGACGCTTTGTTGGATTGGAGCCCGGGGAACGTCATCGAGCTGAACGTGTGCTGAACACGGAGGTGCCATACGTTCGGTGCTTGGATCGGTCGAATCGTGAAGACGTACAACTACATCAACCGCGTTGTCATAACGCTTCCGCTTACGGTCTACGGGGGTACGTGGACAACACTCTCCCCTCTCGTTGCTATGCCATCACCATGATCTTGCGTGTGCGTAGGATTTTTTTTGAAATTACTACGTTCCCCAACAGTGGCATCCGAGCCTAGGTTTTATGCGTTGATGTTATATGCACGAGTAGAACACAAGTGAGTTGTGGGCGATACAAGTCATGCGCTTACCAGCATGTCATACTTTGGTTCGGGCGGTATTGTTGGATGAAGCGGCCGGACCGACATTACGCCAGACGCTTACGCGAGACTGGTTTCTTGCCGTGCTTTGCACAGGTGACTAGCGGGTGTCAGTTTCTCCAACTTTAGTTGAACCAAGTGTGGCTACGCCCGGTCCTTGCGAAGGTTAAAACAGCACCAACTTGACAAACTATCGTTGTGGTTTTGATGCGTAGGTAAGAACGGTTCTTGCTCAGCCCGTAGCAGCCACGTAAAACTGAGGACGTCTAACTTGTTTTTGCAGGGCATGTTGTGATGTGATATGGCCAAGACGTGATGCTATATTTTATTGTATGAGATGATCATGTTTTGTAACCGAAGTTATCGGCAACTGGCAGGAGCTATATGGTTGTCGCTTTATTGTATGAAATGCAACGCATACGTAATTGCTTTACTTTATCACTAAGCGGTAGCGATAGTCGTAGAAGCAATAGATGGCGTAAACGACAATGATGCTACGATGGAGATCAAGGTGTCGCGCCGGTGACGATGGTGATCACGATGGTGCTTCGGAGATGGAGATCACAAGCACAAGATGATGATGGCCATATCATATCACTTATATTGATTGCATGTGATGTTTATACTTTATACATCTTATTCTGTTTTGTTTGACGGTAGCATTATAAGATGATCTCTCACTAACTATCAAGAAGTGTTCTCCTGAGTAGGCACCAGTGCCAAAGTGCGTCGTGCCCAGACACCCTGTGATGATCGGGTGTGATAGCTCGACGTCCATCTACAACGAGTGCAAGCCAGTTTTGCACACGCGAAATACTCAGGTTAAACTTGACGAGCCTAGCATATGCAGATATGGCCTCGGAACACGGAGACCGAAAGGTCGAAAGCGTGAATCATATAGTAGATATGATCAACATAATGATGTTCACCATTGAAAGCTACTCCATTTCACGTGATGATCGGTTATGGTTTAGTTGATTTGGATCACGTGATCACTTAGAGGATTAGAGGGATGTCTTTCTAAGTGGGAGTTCTTAAGTAATATGATTAATTGAACTTCAATTTATCATGAACTTAGTCCTGGTAGTATTTTGCAAATTGTTTTTTAGATCAATAGCTTGCGTTGTTGCTTTCATATGTTTATTTTGATATGTTCCTAGAGATAATTGTGTTGAAAAATGTTAGTAGCAATGATGCGGATTGGATCCGTGATCCGAGGTTTATCCTCATTGTCGCAGAAGAATTATGTCCTTGATGCACCGCTAGGTGACAAACCTATTGCAGGAGCAGATGCAGACGTTATGAACGTTTGGCTAGCTCAATATGATGACTACTTGATAGTTTAGTGCACCATGCTTAATGGCTTAGAATCGGGACTTCAAAGACGCTAGAACGTCATGGACCATATGAGATGTTCCAGGAGTTGAAGTTAATATTTCAAGCAAATACCGAGTTGAGAGACATAAAGTCTCCAACAAGTTCTATAGCTAAAAGATGGAGGAGAATCGCTCAACTAGTGAGCATGTGCTCAAATTGTCTGGGTACTACAATCGCTTGAATCAAGTGGGAGTTAATCTTCCAGATAAAATAGTGATTGACAGAATTCTCTAGTCACCATCACCAAGTTAGTAGAACTTCGTGATGAACTATAATATGCAAGGGATAACGGAAACAATTCCCAAGCTCTTCGTGATGCTAAAATCAACGAAGGTAGAAATCAAGAAAAACATCAAGTGTTGATGGTAGACAAGACCACTAGTTTCAAGAAAAGGGCAAAGGGAAGAAGGGGAACTTCAAGAAGAACGGCAAGCGAAGTTCTTGCTCAAGTGAAGAAGCCCAAGTCTGGTTCTAAGCACCGAGACTAAGTGCTTCTCGCAAAGGGATTGGTCACTGGAAGCGGAACTACCCCAAGTGATTGGCGGATAAGAAGGATGGCAAAGTGAAAATAAGTATATTTGATATACATGTTATTGATGTGTACTTTACTAGTGTTTATAACAACCCCTCGGTACTTGGTACTGGTTCAGTTGCTAAGAGTAGTAACTTGAAACGGGAGTTGCAGAATAAACAGAAACTAGTTAAGGGTGAAGTGACGATGTGCGTTGAAAGTAGTTTCAAGATTGATATGATCATCATCGCACACTCGTAGAACATCATCATCGTCACCACGCCGTCGTGCTGACGGAACTCATCCCCGACGCTTTGCTGGATTGGAGCCCGGGGAACGTCATCGAGCTGAACGTGTGCTGAACACGGAGGTGCCGTACGTTCGGTGCTTGGATCGGTCGAATCGTGAAGACGTACGACTACATCAACCGCGTTGTCATAACGCTCGCTTACGGTCTCACGAGTGCGTGGACAACACTCTCCCCTCTCGTTGCTATGCCATCACCATGATCTTGCGTGTGCGTAGGAATTTTTTTAAAATTACTACGTTCCCCAACATAGTGCGCCCCCCTTGGGCCTCCCCTTGCGCCTAGGGTTGGAAACCCTAGGGGTGGGGGGCGCCGGGCGCCCCACTTGGCTTGGGGGGCAAGCCACCCCCTTGGCCACCGCCCCCCTTGAGATCCAATCTCTAGGGGGCCGGCGCCCCCCAGGGCCCCTATATAAAGAGGGGGGAGGGAGGGCTGCGCACCGCCTCCCCGGGCGCCTCCCTCTGCAACACCTCTCCCTCTCGTAGAACTTGGCGAAGCCCTGCCGAGATCGCCGCTACTTCCACCACCACGCCGTCGTGCTGCTGGATCTCCATCAACCTCTCCTCCCCCCTTGCTGGATCAAGAAGGAGGGGACGTCTTCCCAACCGCACGTGTCTTGAACGCGGAGGTGCTGTCCGTTCAGCACTAGGATCTTCAGTGATTTGGATCACGACGAGTACGACTCCCTCAACCCCGTTCTCTTGAACGCTTCCGCATGCGATCTACAAGGGTATGTAGATGCACTCCTCTCTCTCGTTGCTAGATGACTCCATAGATTGATCTTGGTGAAGCGTAGAATTTTTTTATTTTCTGCAACGTTCCCCAACAGTGGCATCATGAGCTAGGTCTATGCGTAGTTTCTTTGCACGAGTAGAACTCAAATTTGTTGTGGGCGTAGATGTTGTCAATTTTCTTGCCACTACTAGTCTTATCTTATTTCGGCAGCATCGTGGGATGAAGCGGCCCGGACCGACCTTACACGTACGCTTACGTGAGACAGGTTCCACCGACTGAAATGCACTAGTTGCATAAGGTGGCTAGCGGGTGTCTGTCTCTCCCATTTTAGTCGGATCGGATTCGATGAAAAGGGTCCTTATGAAGGGTAAATAGAAATTGGCATATCACGTTGTGGCTTTCACGTAGGTAAGAAACGTTCTTGCTAGAACCCTATTGCAGCCACGTAAAAACATGCAACAACAATTAGAGGACGTCTAACTTGTTTTTGCAGCATATGCCTTGTGATGTGATATGGCCAAAAGTTGTGATGAATGATATATATGTGATGTATGAGATCATGTTCTTGTAATAGGAATCATGACTTGCATGTCGATGAGTATGACAACCGGCAGGAGCCATAGGAGTTGTCTTAATTATTGTATGACCTGCGTGTCAATGATTAAACGCCATGTAATTACTTTACTTTATTGCTAAACCGTTAGCCATAGTACTAGAAGTAATAGTTGGCGAGCAACTTCATGGAGACACGATGATGGAGATCATGATGATGGAGATCATGGTGTCATGCCGGTGACGAAGATGATCATGGCGCCCCGAAGATGGAGATCAAAGGAGCTATATGATATTGGCCATATCATGTCACTATTTGATTGCATGTGATGTTTATCATGTTTTTGCATCTTATTTGCTTAGAACGACGGTAGTAAATAAGATGATCCCTCATAATAATTTCAAGAACGTGTTCCCCCTAACTGTGTACCGTTGCGAAAGTTTGTTGTTTCGAAGCACCACGTGATGATTGGGTGTGATAGATTCCAGCGTCCACATACAACGGGTGTAAGACAGATTTACACATGCAAAACACTTAGGTTAACTTGACGAGCCTAGCATGTACAGACATGGCCTCGGAACACAAGAGACCGAAAGGTCGAACATGAGTCGTATGGAAGATACGATCAACATGGAGATGTTCACCGATGATGACTAGTCCGTCTCACGTGATGATCGGACACGGCCTAGTTGACTCGGATCATGTATCACTTAGATGACTAGAGGGATGTCTAATCTGAGTGGGAGTTCATTAAATAATTTGATTAGATGAACTTAATTATCATGAACTTAGTCTAAAAACCTTTGCAAAAATTGTCTTGTAGATTAAATGGCCAACGCTCATGTCAACCTCAACTTCAACGCGTTCCTAGAGAAAACCAAGCTGAAAGATGATGGCAGCAACTATTCAGACTAGGTCCGGAACCTGAGGATCATCCTCATAGCTGCCAAGAAAGCATATGTCATAGAAGGACCGCTAGGTGAAGCACCCATCCCAGAGAACCAAGACGTTATGAACGCTTGGTAGTCACGTGCTGATGATTACTCCCTCGTTCGATGCGGCATGCTTTATGACTTAGAACCGGGGCTCCAAAAGTGTTTTGAGCAACACGGAGCATATGAGATGTTCAAGAGCTGAAAATGGTTTTCCAAGCTCATGCTCGGGTCGAGAGATATGAAGTCTCCGACAAGTTCTACAGATTGTAAGATGGAGGAAAATAGTTCATCGGTGAGCACATACTCAAAATGTCCGGGTTGCACAACCGCTTGTCCCATCTGGACATTAACCTCCGGACGAGGCGGTCATTGACAGAATCCTTGATCGCTCCCACCTAGCTACAAGAGCTTTGTGATGAACTACAATATGCGGGGATGGTGAAAACTATTCCTGAAGTATTTTCAATGCTGAAATCAGCGGAGGTAGAAATCAAAAAGGAGCATCAAGTGTTGATGGTCAATAAAACCACTAGTTTCAAGAAAGGCAAGGGTAAGAAGAACTTCAAGAAGGACGGCAAGGGATTTGCCGCGCCCGGTAAACCAGTTGCCGGGAAGAAGCCAAAGAATGGACCCAAACCTGAGACCGAGTGCTTTTATTGCAAGGGAAAGGGACACTGGAAGCGGAACTGCCCCAAATACTTAGCGGACAAGAAGGCCGGAAACACTAAAGGTATATGTGATATACATGTAATTGATATGTACCTTACCAGTACTCGTAGTAGCTCCTAGGTATTTGATACTGGTGCGGTTGCTCATATTTGTAACTCAAAGCAGGAGCTGCGGAATAAGCGGAGACCGGCGAAGGACGAGGTGACGATCTTGGCGTCGGGAATGGTTCCAAGGTCGATGTGATCGCCGCCGGCACGCTACCTCTACATTTACCTACTTAGATTAGTTTTAAACCTCAATAATTGTTATTTAGTGCCAGCTTTGAGCATGAACATTGTATCTGGATCTCGTTTAATACGAGATGGCTACTCATTTAAATCCGAGAATAATGGTTGTTCTATTTATATGAGAGATATGTTTTATGGTCATGCCCCGCTGGTCAATGGTTTATTCTTGATGAATCTCGAACGTGATGTTACACATATTCATAGTGTGAATACCAAAAGATGTAAGGTTGATAACGATAGTCCCACATACTTGTGGCAATCGCCGCTTTGGTCACATTGGTGTCAAGCTTTACGAAGAAGCTCCATGCTGATGGACTTTAGAGTCTCTCAATTATGAATCATTTGACACATGCGAACCATGCCTCATGGGCAAAATGACCAAGACTCCGTTCTCGGAACAATGGAGCGAGCAACCAACTTATTGGAAATCATACATACCGATGTGTGCGGTCCAATGAGCGTTGAGGCTCATGGAGGCTATCGTTATGTTCTCACTCTCACCGATGACTTAAGTAGATATGGGTATGTATACTTGATGAAACACAAGTCCGAGACCTTTGAAAAGTTCAAGGAATTTCAGAATGAGGTAGAGAATCAACGTGACCGAAAAATAAAGTTCTTACGATCAGATCGTGGAGGAGAATATTTAAGTCACGAATTTGGTACGCACTTAAGGAAATGTGGAATCGTTTCACAACTCACGCCGCCTTGAACACCTCAGCGTAACAATGTGTCCGAGCGTCGTAATCACACTCTATTGGATATGGTGCGATCTATGATGTCACTCACCGATTTACCGCTATCATTTTGGGGATACACTCTAGAGATAGCTACATTCACTTTAAATAGGGCACCATCTAAATCTGTTGAGACGACACCGTATGAATTATGGTTTGGGAAGAAACCTAAGTCGTCGCTTTCTAAAAGTTTGGGGATGCGATGCTTATGTCAAGAAACTTCAACTGAAAAGCTCGAACCCAAGTCGGAAAAATGCGTCTTCATAGGATACCCTAAGGAAACCATTGGGTATACCTTCTACCTTAGATCCGAAGGCAAGATCTTTGTTGCCAAGAACGGGTCCTTTCTGGAGAAAGAGTTTCTCTCGAAAGAAGTAAGTGGGAGGAAAGTAGAACTCGATGAAGTACTACCTCTTGAACCGGAAAGTAGTGCAGCTCAGGAAAATGTTCTGTGGTGCCTACACCGATCGGAGAGGAAATTAATGATGATGATCAAGGTACTTGGATCAAGTTGCTCTTGAACTTTGTAGGTCCACAAGGACACGTTCCACACCAGAGTGGTATGGCAGCCCTGTCACCGGAAATCATGTTGTTAGACAACGGTGAACCTTGAACTATGAAGAAGCGATGGCGGCCCAGATTCCAACAAATGGCTTGAAGCCATGCAATCCGAGATAGGATCCATGTATGAAAAAAGTTTGGACTTTGACAGACTTGCCCGATGATCATGAGCGATAGAAAATAAATGGATCTTTAAGAAGAAGACGGACGCGGATGGTAATGTTACCATCTATAAAGCTCGACTTGTCGCTAAGGGTTATCGACAAATTCAAGGGGTTGACTACGATGAGACTTTCTCTCCCGTAGCAAAGCTGAAGTCCGTCCGAATCATGTTAGCAATTGCCACATACTATGATTATGAGATATGGCAAATGGACGTAAAAACGGCATTCCTTAACGGCTATCTTAAGGAAGAACTGTATATGATGCAGCCAGAAGGTTTTGTCGATCCTAAGAATGCTAACAAGGTATGCAAGCTCCAGCGATCCATTTATGGGCTGGTGCAAGCATCTCGAGTTGGAACATTCGCTTTGATGAGATGATCAAAGCGTTTGGGTTTATGAGACTTATGGAGAAGCCATGCGCTTACAAGAAAGTGAGTGGGAGCTCTGTAGCATTTCTCATATTATATGTGGATGACATACTTTTGATGGGAAATGATATAGAACTTTTGGACAACATTAAGGCCTACTTGAATAAGTGTTTTTCAATGAAGGACCTTGGAGAAGCTGCTTACATATTAGGCATCAAGATCTATATAGATAGATCAAGACACCTCATAGGTCTTTCACAAAGCACATACCTTGATAAGATATTGAAGAAGTTCAATATGGATCAGTCCAAGAAGGGGTTCTTGCCTGTGTTGCAAGGTGTGAAATTGAGCTCGGCTCAATGTTCGACCACTGTAGAAGATAGAGAAAAGATGAGTGTCGTCCCCTATGCCTCAACCATAGGGTCTATCATGTATGCCATGATGTGTACCAGACCTGATGTAAACCTTGCCGTAAGTTTGGTAGGAAGGTACCAAAGTAATCCCGGCATGGAACACTGGACAGCGGTCAAGAATATCCTGAAGTACACGAAAAGGACAAAGGACACGCTTTCGTTTATGGAGGTGACGAAGAGCTCGTCGTAAAGGGTTACGTTGATGCTAGCTTCGACACGGATCCGGATGACTCTAAGTCACAAATCGGATACGTGTATATTTTGAATGGAGGCGATGGCTGGTGCAGTTGCAAGCGAGCGTCGTGGACGGGATCTACATGTGAAGCGGAGTACATGGCAGCCTCGGAGGCAGCGCATGAAGCAATCTGGATGAAGGAGTTCATCACCGACCTAGGAGTCATACCCAATGCGTCCGGGCCGATCACTCTCTTCGCGTGACAACACCGGAGCTATTGCCCTTCCCAAGGATCCCGGGTTTCATAAGAAGACCAGGCACATCAAGTTGCCGCTTCAACTCCATTCGTGAAAATGTTCAAGATGGAGACATATATATTTGCAAAGTGCATACGGATCTGAATGTTGCAGATCAGATGACTAAACCTCTTCCGCGAGCAAAACATGATCAACACCATAACTCTATGGGTGTTCGATTCATCACAATGTAACTAGATTATTGACTCTAGTGCAAGTGGGAGACTGTTGGAAATATGCCCTAGAGGCAATAATAAAATGATTATTATTATATTTCCTTGTTCATGATAATTGTCTATTATTCATGCTATAATTGTGTTATCCGGAAATAGTAATACATGTGTGAATACATACACCACAACATGTCCCTAGTAAGCCTCTAGTTGACTAGCTCGTTGATCAACAGATAGTCATGGTTTCCTGACTATGGATATTGGATGTCGTTGATAACGGGATCACATCATTAGGAGAATGATGTGATGGACAAGACCCAATCCTAAGCATAGCACAAGATCGTGTAGTTCGTGTGCTAGAGCTTTTCCAATGTTAAGTATCATTTCCTTAGACCATGAGATCGTGTAACTCCCGAATGCCGTAGGGGTGCTTTGGGTGTACCAAACGTTACAACGTAACTGGGTGACTATAAAGGTATACTACGGGTATCCCCGAAAATATCTGTTGGTTGACATAGACCGAGACTGGGATTTGTCACTCCGTATGACGAAGAGGTATCTCTGGGCCCACTCGGTAATGCATCATCATAATGAGCTCAATGTGACCAAGTGTTTGGTCATGGGATCATGTATTACGGTACGAGTAAAGTGACTTGCCGGTAACGAGATTGAACGAGGTATTGGGATACCGAGGATCGAATCTCAGGCAAGTAACGTACCGGTTGACAAAGGGAATTGCATACGGGATTACTTGAATCCTCGACATCGTGGTTCATCCGATGAGATCATCAAGGAGCATGTGGGAGCCAACATGGGTATCCATATCCCGCTGTTGGTTATTGACCGGAGAGTCGTCTCGGTCATGTCTACATGTCTCCCGAACCCGTAGGGTCTACACACTTAAGGTTCGGTGACGCTAGGGTTGTAGAGATATTAGTATGCGGTAACCCGAAAGTTGTTCGGAGTCCCGGATGAGATCCTGGACATCACGTGGAGTTCCGGAATGGTCCGGAGGTAAAGAATTGTATAGGAAGTCCAGTTTCGGCCATCGGGAAAGTTTCGGGGGTCACCGATATTGTATCGGGACCACCGGAAGGGTCCCGGGGGTCCACCGGGTGGGGCCACCTATCCCGGAGGGCCCCATGGGCTGAAGTGGGGAAGGAACCAGCCTGGTGGGCTGGTGCGCCTGGGCCTCCCCTGCGCCTAGGGTTGGAAACCCTAGGGGTGGGGCGCCCACTTGGCAGGGGGCAAACCACCTTGGCCGCCGCCCCTTGAGATCCAATCTCTAGGGGGCCGGGCGCCTCAGTGGCCCCTATATAAAGAGGGGAGGGAGGGCTGTGCACCCCTGCTCATGGCGCCTCCTCTCCTCTGCAACACCTCTCCATCATAGAGCTTGTGAAGCCTCGCAGAGATCGCCGCTACTTCCACCACCACGCCGTCGTGCTGCTGGATCTCCATCAACCTCTCCTTCCCCCTTGCTGGATCAAGATGGAGGGGACGTCTTCCCAACCGTACGTGTGTTGAACATGGAGGTGCTGTCCGTTCAGCACTAGGATCTTCGGTGATTTGGATCACGACGAGTACGACTGCCTCAACCCCGTTCTCTTGAACGCTTCCGCACGCGATCTACAAGGGTATGTAGATGCACTCCTCTCTCTCTCGTTGCTAGATGACTCCATAGATTGATCTTGGTGAAGCATAGAATTTTTTTATTTTCTGCAACGTTCCCCAACACTCCGCTCGACAACGCGCCGCTCCTCCCCGAGAGCCCGCGGCGGCTGATCCGGCCATGAGGGGAAGGTGGAGGGGCGAGGCCGAGGCTGCTGTGGTGCTCGGGGAAGAGGAGGACGGGGCGGCGTATCGGCCTCACCTCCGCCAGCAGTCCTTCCCCCAATGGAGGGCCACGTCGGGGACAATCCTTACGAGTTCTTCATCTGGTTGCGCCGGCCGGCGCGCCATCGTCTTCGTCTTCCGACTCCATTTGCTCAGGAGATGGAACTGGACCCGCCGCAGGCGCTGAGGCTGCACATGAGGGGCTGTGGGAACAGCGGCACATGGGCAGATGTCAACTTCCCAGCCCCTCACGTCATGTACCTTCACCATGGGTGGAAGATCTTCGCTCGCATCCACAGTCTGACGAAGGGGCTCACCCTCCATTTCAAATTAATGAAGAGTGGCCTCCTCTCCGTCAAGGTTTTTGGACACTTCGGGACTCGCGTAAGATGCTGCATGGAGAGCTCCTCTGATGACGAAGACTCTTCCTCGAGCAGGAGTGGCGAGGAGGACAGCGGCAGCGACGATGAGGGTAACGGGCGGTAGGATGACGGGTCCGACTAGGCGTCGGGCACGCCGCTTCGGGGCGACACTGGTGTCGGTGTCAAAAGCGGCGGATCTCGGGTAGGGGGTCCCGAACTGTGCGTCTAGGCGGATGGTAACAGGAGACAAGGGACACGATGTTTTACCCAGGTTCGGGCCCTCTTGATGGAGGTAAAACCCTACGTCTTGCTTGATTAATATTGATGATGTGTGTTACAAGAGTAGATCTACCACGAGATCAAAGAGGCTAAACCCTAGAAGCTAGCCTATGGTATGATTATTGTTCGTCCCCATTTAACTAAAGCCATCCGGTTTATATAGACACCGGAGAGGGCTAGGGTTACATGAGTCGGTTACAATGGTAGGAGATCTACATATCCAGATCGCCAAGCTTGCCTTCCACGCCAAGGAAAGTCCCATCCAGGACACGGGCGAAGTCTTCAATCTTGTATCTTCATAGTCTTGGAGTCCGGCCGATGATGATAGTTCGCTATCCGGACACCCCTAGTCCAGGACTCCTCAAGAGCCTGAACCAGGCTTCAATGACGACGAGTCCGGCGCACATATTGTCTTCGGCATTGCAAGGCGGGTTCCTCCTCCGAATAATTTATAGAAGATTGTGAACACCAGGATAGTGTCCGGCTCTGCAAAACAAATTCCACGTACCACCGTAGAGAGAATTATATTACACAAGTTCAATCTGCTGACGTATTTGGTGGCGTGACGCCACACCACTACCAAGTCTTCACTCGAATCGTCTTTATTGTACCACCTCAGCGCGTTTAGCGAAGCGGTTTCCTTGGCACGTCTTGTCGAAGCAGAGATCATGTTCCCCTTATTCCGGGATTCCCATCAATACGGACGTGGGTAACCCAACCGCGCCATTGATTGCGGCGCTTGGGAGATAAGCGAGTTTTATCGGTAGGGTGGGGACACATGTTTTGTCCGCCCATATAAGGGATAAAGATCCAACCCTTTTACTGCGCCTTCTTCCTCCTTGGCTTATCCATCTCTGCGAACTCGAGCTCCAGCGCCCAAGTCCGCACATCTCACCTCAACCTTCTCCAACTATGTCCGGAGCGGGAGGCAAGTGGATGGCCTCCTCCGTCACGGAGGGGCACATCCAGAAGCTGCGCAGCGCCGGATATTTGTCCAGCACCATCGCGCATCGGCTCCCCGACGAGGGAGAGCTCATCCCCACCCCCAGGCCCCATGAGAGGGTAGTATTTCTTACCCATTTCCTCCGCGGACTGGGCTTCCCACTCCATCCCTTTGTCCGGGGGCTCATGTTCTACTACGGCCTGGATTTCCACGATCCGGCCCCGAATTTCATCCTCAACACCTCGGCGTTTATCGTCATGTGCGAGGCCTTCCTCTGCATCCAGCCCCACTTCGGCTTGTGGCTCAAGACCAGTGTCAAGCCGAAGGTTGTGAAGGGCAGCCAAGCGGAGTGCGGAGGCGCCATGGTGGGCAGGATGTCCAACGTTACTTGGCTTGAGGGCACTTTCGTGGAAACCATTAAGGGGTGGCAATCGGGGTGGTTCTACATCACCGAGCCGCGTGACCCCGAATGGGCAGCGACCCCCAAATTCAGATCTGGCATCCCCACATGGCTCACCTCCTGGAAAGAGAGCGGCCGGACTTGGGGTGATTCGGAGGAGCTGACCAGACTCCAAGCCTGCATCCAAAAGCTGGTGGACAAGAAGCTCAAGCTTGTCAACGTGGTCCAGGTCATGCTCATCCGCCGGATCCTTCCGTGCCAACGACGGGGCTTCAACATGTGGGAGTTCGATCCAGCGCAGCACCAGACTTTGAGCGGGCTCTTCGACACTACGTACGAAGATGTCTGGAAGGTGCTGTTCAAGGGCGCCGAGGCTCCCGCATCCGCTACCGAAGATCGCGGATTCAGCTCGCAGCGTCTGGCTGACGAGGTAAGCGATTTTGTCCTTTACGGGACGCTTGTTTTCCATAGTTTGACTCTATGCGGGATCTAAACTCCCTTTCCTTTGACAGGGCTGGCTGGCGAAGGCCGAGCAGACTATCCGTCCGGCCCCATTGCCAGAGGACCCAGCGGACGCCCGCCTAACGGGGCTGCTGGCTCCGGCACCCCACGTGGTGCCGGAGAAGAAGGCCAAGAAGAAGGCCACGGGGACTCGGAAGAGTTCCCGTTTTCAGGTGCTATCGGATGACGACTCCGAGGCCGACTCCTCTCACCAAGGTGAGGAGGAGAAGAAGAAAGCCTCTCCCCCAGTGGGGGGAGGGAAGAAAAGGAAGGCCTCCCCAACGAGGGAGGCCAAAGGGTCCAAGAAGGGAAAAACTCTTCCCCCGGACTGCTCTGCCAACGCCAGTGACGACGACGAGGACTGGCCTCCAAGGGCCAAGCCCCTGGCGAGATCGTAAGTATCTGGACTCCCGAATAACTTCATGGTTTTTCTTTTTTGCCACACAGTGTCTTTCTAATGCCGCATACAACCCTGTAGTCCGCCCAAGGACAATCTTCCCGCTTCGTCGAGCGGGTCCTTAGGTGCGTCGGATATGGATTCTCTTCCGACCGCCTCCACCCCCCGTGACACGGACGATGCCGAGGTGGGATCCCGGGAAGGGACCCGCCAGGAGGAGGAGGCCCCGGAGGTGTCGCAAGACAACCTCCCGGACTTTGCACCGGACTCGGCTCCGGGTCCCATAGTGGCTCCGGAGTCCGGTGGGCGGCCCCTTCGTAAGAAGGGCAAGACCGTGACGCTGGCAGCCTCCGTCCAACCGGAGGTGCCGGATAGCTTGCTGGAGGCGCTCAATGGCGCCTCCATCAAAGAGGAACACCGCACTGTTATGAGTGCGGTGATTCAGAAGGTTTAGCTCGCCAAGAGCGGGCTGACCGAAGCTTGCAGCAGCCTTCTAACAGGCTTTGAGGTAAGAATTTTGATATATGTAAAATAGTACCGCATAGACAGTAGCCCCTGATGCTCGATTCGGTGTTCGGAAAGAAAAGCGGACCGAGGATCTAAAAAGATATCTGAGGAGTCATAAAAATATGTCAATATGGGATTGCAGGCTGCCGACCTCTGCACAGACCGGCTGCGGAGGTCAATACGTTGAAGGAAAGCCTTGAGCGGTCCGAGAACAATCTCGGCTGTGCCAAGAAGCAGCTCGAGGACAAGGAAGGTGAGTAACACCTTTCTAAAATTGTACCTTACAGAAAAGGATTTTGGTTGCAAAAAGAATGATAAGGATAACGTGGGTATTGCAGGGGCCACTAACGAGGTGGCTACCCTGAAGGAGGCGGTGGCGCGAACGCACGCGCAAGCGCTGAGCGCACCGAGCGAGAGAAGCGAGGCGCGGTGGCGGAGGTGCAGCAAGAGCTCCAGGATCTCGTGAAAAAACATTAGAGCCTGGAGCGTGACTCGAAGACTCGAGAGTCTGAGCTTGCAACGGCTCTTGAGAGTACCAAAGCTGCTAAGGCCGAAGCCTACAAGGCCCTCCAGGAAATCGAGGCGTTGAAGAAAATAGCAGCGGGTAAGGCATTTTTCATGCAAAGTAAGCATGTGAGTGTTAATTACATTGCTTACCCGAATTCGGAGCTCTCAGAGGCGTTCGCAGATCTTCCTTGCAGCGTGTCCGATGCTGCCGCGTTCTACCGGGCCGAGGAGGGAGCTTGACGGAGAAGGTCTTACGGTCTCGATATCTTGAGGCGGACATCAGTGCTTTTAGCGACCAGTGAAGCAGCTGGTCGAGCTCCACAAGGCGGCCGAACAGGCCATGAAGGGCCTCATAGTTGGTGTGGCCTAAGGAGGCCATGCACAGGAGCTACTTCGGCTGGTGCGGCGGTGGTGGATGCGTGCCCGTGGGTTGAAGTCATCAAGCACTCCGCTTTGTATTGAAGGTGCCCGTCGGGCCTTGCCCGCAAAAGGTGCCTTTGGGGCAAGATGGATGCCCGTAAGCTCGTGACAGACCCGCCACCGCAGGCAAGGAGCATCGCACGCCCGAGATGTATTATAAGAGTGTGTCAAGGGCGCCCGCACTATTGCGGGTGAGTGCTCCAAAGATGTAATATTTGAGTAGACTCGCATTTTGTTATCCTGTGCGCTGAAAACTTAGTTCATTTGCGCTAAGCAACGCATTTTAATTTAAAATATTACCTTCTGTGCGACTGTTTATCAAATCTGAGAGATGGCAAGTCGTTGGCTTCATCCCCCATGCCACGAGTGCTGGGGTGTTCGGGATAAATTTGAGCACTCTTGTTCTCATATTTGGGTCCATCTAGGGAGGCGCTCAACACAACGAACAAGGCAACCGGACTTATAATGCTTGAACACTCTCACTTAGCCATAGAATTCTATAATTTTAAATTTCGGCGAAGCCCCTAGTCTTCAGAAGGCCGAATTTGGGGCGCTATCCACGCCTGGGCCGGACAAAGTCGGCTCCTCGCTCTAAGCGGCATAAGTCTTTAAGGACTCGCAAAAAACCTCTCGAACAGCGACCAGCTCTCGCCTCATCATGACGGTCAGTTTTAGCTTTCTCCACTGAGGCGCTCGCCCAGCTCAACTGGGGCGCAATCGCAGCGGTTCTCCCAGTGCTACCTTAGCCGATACAACGGAACATAAGGTACCAAAACATGGGAGCCGGGCAAACCCAACTATTGACCCAAGACATGATTCGGAGCCGATGCATATAATGCTATAAGTTTGGGGTGCCGCACTTGTGGAAGTGTTCGGACTTATCACACCATGATGCGGGAAACATAAGCCCCTGGTGTATTTAGCCGTACCAAAAGGTACGGATGCGACATGTCACAAATGAACATATGTATAAGAGAGAAATGCAATTGGAAGCAAAAAGGTGCTGCATTACTTATTCAAGAAAAACTGCTGTAAGTGCAGAACGATACAAATGGTGCGATAAGCAAGGGATGTGACTGTTAAACATGTCCCCCTCCAGGGGTAGGCTGCGGAATGGTGCATAAAACAGATTTAATGCTCGTAATGGAGACCACCTGGATATTCGTTGTAGCCTTTCTCCTTCCCTGGCTGTTGCATCGTGAGTTCGGCAGGTCTGCTGCCGGACAGGGCCTCTGACGAACGGAGTCCTGTGGGTAAAAAAAAAAGAAAAAAAGGACACACTTGAGAGCCCCTAGTGTGGTTAAGCCGTATTCTGGGCCTATCGTGGTCGTGCCCCTCTCCCCATGCCCATGGTATCTTCAGAGCGTAATGGTGTACGCGAAGGACCTGTCTTGACGTTTTGCAGGGGCTGGGGTTGGGGCCGCACTGCTACGCGTGCTCGGAACGTGCCAGGTGGTCTTGTTGTATGTTACTCTGGGCGCATTTAGCCGTGTCCGGTCGCTTAACGGCCGGACTCGAGAATTGCCTTAAGAGGCTGCACTGTACTTATGCCGCGAGAGCCGCTGTATGTTCCTCCGTTCGGAGAGAGCGTTCAGTGTTTCCGTTGACCGTGATGACTCCTCGAGGGCCTGGCATCTTGAGCTTGAGGTATGCGTAGTGCGGCACCGTTGAACTTTGCGTAACGCGATGCGTCCGAGCGAGCATGATAGCCGTTGCGAACGGAACTATGTCGAAGATTAACTCCTCGCCCGGAAGTTATCCGGGATCCGAAGACCACTTCGGTGTAATGGCGAGCCTGTACAATTGGCTTCTACACGGTATGACGCCTTTAAAGGTCGTCTTGGTAGGTTTAATCCTTGAGGGTCTATGCCCATTTTGCACATCGTGTCCCGATAAAGGTGTTCAGTTGCCGCCGCCGTCCATCAGGACTCTGGTGAGGTGAAATCCATCGACGATTGGGTCTAGAACCAATGCGGCGAATCCTCCATGGCGGATGCTGGTGAGGTGGTCCCTTCGGTCAAAAGTGATCGGGCAGGAGGACCATGGATTGAACTTCGGGGCAACTGGCTCCATCGCGTATACATCCCTGAGTGCACGCTTTCGCTCCCTTTTGGGTATGTGCGTTGCGTATATCATGTTCACCGTCCGCACTGTGGGGAAACCCTTACATCCTCTATTGTTCGGCGGTCGGGTCTCTTCCTCGTCATCGCTATGCAACCCCTTGTCATTGTTTTCGGCAATTAACTTGTCTGTCTTCTTGAATACCCAACAGTCCCTGTTGGTGTCGTTGGCTGGCTTTTCGGGGGTGCCGTGTATCTGGCACGAGCGGTCGAGTATTCGGTCCAAATTGGACGGACCCGGAGTAGTTCTTTTGAATGGCTTTTTCACGACCGGGTTTAGAGCCTCTGAATCCGGCATTGACTGCCGTATCTTCACTGTTATCGCCGTTAATGCGGCGTTTGTTTTTGTTGCGACACGACCTACCATTACGGTCCTTGAAATCCGGACTGCCAGAATTTTTGCCGAGGTTATTGCTGCATGCTAGCCAGCTGTCCTCACCCGCGCAGAAGCGGGTCATGAGTGATCTGAGGGCTGCCATGGATTTTGGCTTTTCCTGTCCCAGGTGCCGGGCAAGCCACTCATCGTGGATGTTATGCTTGAAGGCTGCGAGGGCCTCCGCAGCCGGACAATCGATGATTTGGTTTTTCTTGGTTAAGAACCGTGTCCAGAATTGTCTGGCCGATTCGTCTGGCTGCTGAATTATGTGGCTTAGGTCATCATTGTCGGTGGTCGCTTTATACGTGCCTTGGAAGTTGTCGAGGAATGCGGCTTCCAGGTCTTCCCAATTCCCGATTGACTCTGCTGGCAAGCTGTTAAGCCAATGCCGGGCTGGTCCTTTAAGCTTGAGTGGGAGATATTTGATGGCGTGAAGATCATCACCTGTAACGCCCCGGATTCGATGCGCCAGATGTCCGTCAGTTATTCGCCATCATTGCCATGTCATTTGCTTGCGTGTTGCATTTTGCCATGTCATCATCTGCATTTCATATCATGCCATCATGTGCATTTCATTTTGCATACGTGTTCGTCTCATGCATCCGAGCATTTTCCCCGTTGTCCGTTTTGCAATCCGGCACTCCTATGTTCCCCGGCGCCCCCTTTTACCTCTTTTTGTGTGCGGGTCTTAAACTTTCTCGGAATGGATCGAGGTTTGTCAAGCGGCCTTGGTATAGTACCGGTAGACCGCCTGTCAAGTTTCGGATCATTTGGAGGTCGTTTGATACTCCAACGGTTAACCGGGTAACCTTAAGAGCCTCCATCTCCTTGCAGCCCAACACCCTTCCAAAGTGGCCCAAAACCCAGCAAACTCCTCTCCATGCTCTCGGTCGTTCGATCACGATCGCGTGGCAAAACCGCACCTCATTTGGACTCTCCTAGCTCCCGAAACTATAAATATGCCCTCCCGTCAAATTCGCGGATGAAATCCCCGAAACCCTAGATCTCTCCTCGCGCCATGGACATGTCGCCCGGCGTCCGGACACGTCCGCCCGCTCCCCGTCAATCGCGGCCTGCCCGCGTGGCCCGCGCCGCCCGCCCGCCATGGCAGCGATGAACCCGCCGGGCAGCGCCCGCTTCGTCCCGCCGTCGGCGTGCCTCGCCCGCCGGCGTCGCCGCGCCGCCCGCGCCGCCCGCTTCGCCGGACCCGCCGCCTTGATCGCCGCCTCCGTCGCCCGCGGCGACTCGCCTCTCGCCGAGCTGCCGCCGGGACCCGCCCGGCCCGCGACCTCGCCTCTGCCCGCCGCCTCGGCTCCCTCGCCGAAGGCGCCTCCGCCAGCCGCCGCGCCCGACGCCGCCGCCTCCGTCGCCACCGCGCCGCCGCCGGCCGGATCCGGGCAGATCCGGGCCGGGGCCGCCTCCCCGCGTCTTCCCACGCATCCGCCGCGCCGTTCCAAGCTCCGGCCGCCGCGCGTCGCCACCGTTGACTTTTCCCCCAGGGTGAGAAATTCGCCCGTCCCCAGATTTCTTGCATTTTTATGTCCACTTTGACCTGCCATAACTCTCTGCATATAGCTCCGTTTCGTGCGTGTAATATGTCAAATTGTTCGCCTCGACGAGTACATCATTTCATCGCATTGCATCATTTTCATTTGAGCTCATCTTGATGCCCGAAATGCTGTTAGAAGAGTGCTATGTGATGTTGGTTTCAGATTCTTATCAGAACATGCACTTTTGTCATTTTTGCCATGATTGATGTGTGCACCCTATGAACTTGAGTCCTACATGTGTTTTGTAGCATGCCATGCCATCTTTACAGGGGTGTATGCCATGTATTTTTGTGATCTCTGTGGTGACTAGCACAAGCATGCAAACTAGGCTTTATGATGTTGCTTTTTTCAGCCCCTGTTCTGCTGATATTTTTATGCCATGTAAACTTGATGCTACAGAGAGATCCGTGCTTATTTTGAGATACTTCAGTAAGGATGTTTTGAACATATGGTTATTCTATATCCGTCCATGCCCTTTTTTGCAATTATGGAGTGCCATAGCTTGAGTCAATCAAGCTCTACTTTTGCTATAAAATGTTTCCTGGCAGGTTGTTTACATGTTATTCAATTTTGCCAAGGTTGTTGTAGTTGATCCGTGTATGCTATGATGTTGTTCTTGCCATGTATAGCTTCTATGACATGTCTTCTTACTGTTGGTTGCCTTGCCATGCCATGTATTGCTCTGTGGTGAGTGGTTCAAGCTCACCAACATGCCTACTTATTGTTGTTCCTGCCATGTATGAATCTGTAATATAACTTGCCATGTTTACATGGGTGCCATCATATCTTCTGATCCTTTTTGGCTCATGGTCAGTAAGGGACTTTTGTTCTATGCATTTAGTAGTATCATGCCATGCCTTTGTTTGCCATGATAAGTTCCTGTAACATGTTGTTTGATAGCTCTAAACATTGTAACCTGATGTTATTTCTGCTAAAGTCTGAAACTGTTATTATTTGCAATCTTACCATGTCATTTTGAGCATGTTCTAGTGATTTCTGGAGATAGCTCAGTGTTCATGTTTTGTCATGCCTTACCTGTACATCATGTCCATGCCTTTTGTTATTATGTTTGGGTGCTGTAGCATGTTGTTTTGATGCTTGCCATATGCCTAGTTGCTGTTTTGGACAGATTGTTGTTATGACTTGTATGGAGTGTATGTGTTGCACCGTTGCTCCGTTTTGAGTGTGCTCTATATGAAACTTGCTTGATTTTGCATGTAGCTTCATATTATCATGTTGCATCCTTGTTTTGAGGTGTTTGCTTAATGTTTGTATGCATTTTGCATCAATGCCATGTTTAACTTGTTTTGCTCATATCTTCTAGGCCGTAGCTCCGAATCTAATGAACTTTATATGTAACTTGACTAGAATTTCGTGTAGATAATCTTGGTGCATTTTAACTTGCTGTTTAACAACTTGAACATAAGGTTTATTCAGATCTGGACCAATTTCGAAATTTGCATATGAGGACTTCTAGGATTTGTTATATGTTGTTTAGGCCTCATTTAAACTTGCCTTGATGTGTTGCTCTTGTTTGCATCATCTCTTGCCATGAGTAGCTTCATGTAGTCTTGTCATGCATCATGCTTGGTTGTGCATCATGTCTTGTTCATGTGTGGTGTGTTTACCTTGTTGTGTGCTTCTTCTTGTTAGTTCCTGTTTCGTTGCGATCGTGAGGATTGTTCGTCTACGCTTGGTTCGGCTTCATCCGTTCATCTTCTTCATGGACTCGTTCTTCTTCCTTGCGGGATTTCAGGCAAGATGACCGCTACCCTGGATCTCACTACTATCATTGCTATGCTAGTTGCTTCGTTCTTTCGCTATGCCGCGCTACCTATCACTTGTTCCTCAAGCCTCCCAAATTGCCATGATAGCCTCTAACCTTTTGCACCCTTCCTAGCAAACCGTTATTTGGCTATGTTACCGCTTTGCTCAGCCCTTCTTATAGCGTTGTTAGTTGCAGGTGAAGATGAAGTTTGTTCCTTGTTGGAACATGGAGATGTTGTTCCTTGTTGGAACATGTTTACTTGTTGGGATATCACAATATATCTTATATTATTAATGCATCTATATACTTGGTAAAGGGTGGAAGGCTCGGCCTTATGCCTGGTGTTTTGTTCCACTCTTACCGCCCTAGTTTCCGTCATATCAGTATTATGTTCCCGGATTTTGCGTCCCTAACGCGGTCGGGTGATTTATGGGACCCCCTTGACAGTTCGCTTTGAATAAGACTCCTCCAGCAAGGCCCAACATTGGTTTTACCATTTGCCTCACCTACCCCTTTTTTTCCCTTGTGAGTCGCGCTCTCAAGGGTCATCTTCATTTTAGCCCCCCCGGGCCAATGCTTGTCTAAGTGTTGGTCCAAACCAGAGCCACTTTCGGTGCCGCCCCTAGGCAACTTGGGGTATCATCGGTTGCCGTACATAGTGTTCATCCGGTCGTGGCCTGAGACGAGATACGCGCGGCTACTATCAGGGTGTCGGCACGCCGGGAGGTCTTGCTGGTCTTGTTTTATTGCTGTCGAAATGTCTTGTGGCAGGATTCCGAGACTGATCGGGTCTTCCCGGGGAGAAGGAATATCCTTCGTTGATCGCGAGAGCTTATCATGGGCTAAGCTGGGACACCCCTGTAGGGTATAAAGAGAGCCGTGCCCGCGGTTATGTGGCAGATGGGAATTTGTTAATATCCGGTTGTAGTAAACTTTAAGCAAACTCTTCTAAAATACACCAACCGTGTGTGTAACCGTGAGTGTCTCTTTTCGGGGTTGATCAAGAGGAGAACACGGTTTCTGGGTTATGTCTGACGTATGTAGGAGTTCAGGATCACTTCTTGATCATTACTAGTTGACGACCGTTCCTTTGTTTCTCTTCTCGCTCTCATTTGCGTATGTTAGCCACCATATTATGCTTAGTCGCTGCTGCAACCTCACCACCTTACCCCTTCCTTTCCCTTTTAGCTTTGCTAGTCTTGATACCCATGGTAATGGGATTCTTTGAGTCCTCGTGGCTCATAGATTACTACACCATCGATTCAGGTACAGGTTGTCACGATGATCATGGCCTTGAGAGCGATGTTTATTTGTGTTGGAGTTCTTCATCCGCTTCTTCGATCGGGGATAGGTTCCGGTCGGCAGCTTTGGGCTAGCAGGGTGGATGTCGTTTGAGCCTCTGTTTATGTTTCATCCGTAGTCGGATGTTGATCTTGTATATGATGTTGATGTATTCTTGTGGCATTCGTGCCTTATGTATGTATCCCCATCTATTATGTAATGTTGATGTAATGATATCCACCTTGCAAAAGCGTTTCAATATGCGGGTCTATCCTTGGTGGGACCTTGAGTTCCTTTTGGATAGGGTCGCATATTGGGCGTGACTAGTTGGTATCGAGCCTCGACCAAACCCTAGGAGCCCCTTGATTGATCGTGTAGTTTGGCCGTTGGTGAGTCTAGAAGAAAACTATTTTGAGTCTAGTTATATCGGAGTAGGAATTCTTTTTACTCCTCTGCCCCTTTGTCGCTACGGTGAGGAATCTTGGCGTAGGTGTTTTGAACTACTCCTCTTCCCGTTCAAAATTTTCTTCAGGATCACGTGATTAGTTTCGTGAGTTGTCCATCCTCTTTTGTTTGGTGCATTTCTCGTCAATTTGACTTGAGCCTCTTCATCTTTGCCAAGTTCAATTCCTCAGTTGTTTTCTTTTCCCACCCGCCCTCCCCTTCTTCTTCTCGGAACCGGAGTCCATAATCGAGTATCCATCCTACTCGTGCGAAGTTCTGCTCTCTCTCCTCAATGATTTCAACCGGTGTTTTCTCTTCAAGTTATTCATCGATTTCTCGTTCCAAGTCGCCTTTGTTTTTCCCGCCCTCCCACCCCTTTTCTTCCCGGAGTTCGAAGTTTCTCCCGACCATCAATTTCATTAAATGCACGGAGCCTCTTAGGTCTTCGTCAATTGTTTCAACGGTGAATTCTCGTCTTGTTCGTCATTCTGCATCCCTTTCTTTTCGGTGCACTCAATTCAAGTTTTTCGGGTTAATCATATTCTTTTCCTTGAAGTGTTCTGTTCTCTCGTTAGCCTCTACTTGATTTATCATTCCGGAGTTCGGAAGACCTATCAGGAGATTCGTCTGTGTTCTAATTAATTCGAGGTTATCACCTCATTTAAATATTTCAGTTCTTCCGGTGCATCATCTATCTGTTCAACATCCCTTTCCAACGGTGTTTTCTTTTAGTGGGCCCTAACCCACGAGGTTTTTTCGAGGATCTTACGACTCTTCTAATTTCCGGAGCTATTCTCAAATCCTTTTGAAGTTTGACGTAAATATGATTTTCATCAGTCGAATATTTTCCAAGATCGCTTTCAAATTATTTTCATTGTTGCCTCAACCTCTTCGCTTTTCGTTCTCCCGGAGTACCTCAACAATTCTGCATGGTGGTTCTCTCGTCATTCTCAACATTTGAAGACCGTCGTAGATTTTTTTCTCTTAAATCTTGTCCGTTCTCCCGGAGATTCGCGGTGCTAGCTCGATGTTATCATATCTAGTTGTTTCCAGTTGTGCAATTCGTTTCATCCATCCGGAGTACTTCAGGTGTTGCTTTCGCTCTCGATCATCCGGAGGCCATCTTTTCGGAATATCTCTCCATTCTAAGTTTTTCAAATTCGTTCTCCAATTATTCCATATTCGTGCCCCTTCGTTCGTCTCAATATTCTTCCGGTGCTTCGTTCAAGCATTCATCATTCAGTTCGCGATCTCTTCGTTCTCTTGTCACTAATTTTCCCTCAAGTATCTTCGTGGTTTCTAATTCTTTCCGGCGATTCGTTCTCTTCTCTTCGTTAATTTTCATTTCTAACGGTGGTTCGTTCAAGATTCTTTTTCCTTGTTTATCATATTAATCCATTCGTTCTTTTCAACCTACCGGTGGTTCAGAAAGACCTTCTCAAGTTTACCATATGTCACTTCTTAATCCTTTTCAAGAAGAATAAGTAGTATGCAAAATCCATTGCTTGTCATCAATTTATTTTGATGAACGTTAAGCATACAATAAATCTTATTCTTATTTCATCCAAGTGATTGATCTTTTTCTTTGGAGTTTGTTCTTGATGAATAAATTCTAGTTCCAAGTGTTCTCCATCTTTTCTTTTCCGGAGTTCAAATTTCCCTCGACCATCTCGTCGGAACCTCCATCTAAATCATCGCAATGCTCATCTTATTCTTTCCTCCTTCATTCTATCTCATCATCCTTTTGTTACCGGAGTTCTTCACGGTGGCTGGTCATGATTTAATTCATTCTTCAAGTGTTCATCAAGATTCTTTTGGAGGAATTCAAGTACCTTTTCTTCTTGCATCTCGAAGTGCAATTAAATCTTCGTATTCTTTTGAACTGGAGTTTTGCATTTCTTCGTTCTTCTATGCTATCCAATCATTTCCGTTTGTGGCCGGTTATCACCTTATGATCTTGAGATGTTATCCATAAGTCCACAACAAGGTTATTCTTTCGTTGTTGGTTTTCTCAACAACTCCATTCAATCCTTCTAAATTCTTTTCATTCAATTCTCTTTCAATTCTTTCCGGAGGTTTTGTGTCATGTCTTCATCAAGTGTCATTCCATCTTGTGAAGTTGGTGTTCTATTGTTTCCTTGTTCAGCGGTGTGCTGCCTAAATCCTTTCGGTCTTATTCGTTTCTTTTCTCATTCTAACCACTCCGTTTAGAACGAGTGGTTTCATAGTCTATCTCATTCGCGAGCTTTACGACTCTCGCCATTCTCGCGTTCCTCTCTTCTTCTCGAGTGCTCTCGATTCTTTGGTTCTTCTCTTGAGTTCTTGTTTCACCTCATCCCTTCTTCCGTTCCGTCTCGGTCCTAAGATCTCGGGACGAGATCTCTTGTTAGTGGAGGAGTGTTGTAACGCCCCGGATTCGATGCGCCAGATGTCCGTCAGTTATTCGCCGTTGTTGCCATGTCATTTGCTTGCGTGTTGCATTTTGCCATGTCATCATCTGCATTTCATATCATGTCATCATGTGCATTTCATTTTGCATACGTGTTCGTCTCATGCATCCGAGCATTTTCCCCGTTGTCCGTTTTGCAATCCGGCACTCCTATGTTCCCCGGCGCCCCCTTTTACCTCTTTTCATGTGCGGGTGTTAAACTTTCTCGGAATGGACCGAGGTTTGTCAAGCGGCCTTGGTATAGCACCGGTAGACTGCCTGTCAAGTTTCGGATCATTTGGAGGTCGTTTGATACTCCAACGGTTAACCGGGTAACCGTAAGAGCCTCCTTCTCCTTGCAGCCCAACACCCTTCCAAAGTGGCCCAAAACCCAGCAAACTCCTCTCCATGCTCTCGGCCGTTCGATCATGATCGCGTGGCTGAAAACCGCACCTCATTTGGACTCTCCTAGCTCCCAGAAACTATAAATATGCCCTCCCCGTCCAAATTCGCGGATGAAATCCTCCCGAAACCCTAGATCTCTCCCTCCGCGCCGCCGGACATGTCCGCCCGGCGGCCGGACATGTCCGCCCGGCGGCCGGACACGTCGCCCGCTCCCCATCCAATCGCGGCCTGCCGCGTAGCCCGCCGCCGCCCGCCCACTTGCCCCGCGTGAACCGCCGGGCCCGTCGCCCCTCGTCCCCGCCCGGCGCGCCCTCCGCCAGCCGCCGGCGTCGCCGCGCCGCCCGCGCCGCCCGCTTCGCCGGACCCGCCCGCGATCGCCGCCTCCGTCGCCGCCCGGCGACCTCGCCTCACTTGCCCGAGCTGCCGCGGACCCGCCCGGCCAGCCTCGCCACCTGCCGCCTTGGCTCCCCTCGCCCGGGCCAGCGTCCGCCGGCCGCCCGGCCGACGCCGCCGCCTCCAGTCGCCACAGCGCCGCCGCCCGGCGGATCCGGGCGAATCCGGGCAGGGCCGCCTCCCCGCGTCTTCCCGCGCATCCGCCGCGCCGTTCCAAGCTCCGGCCGCCGCGCCTCGCCGCCGTTGACTTTTCCCCCGGGGTGAGAAATTCGCAAGTCCCCAGATTTCTTGCATTTTTATGTCCACTTTGACCTGCCATAACTCTCCGCATATAGCTCCGTTTGGTGCGTGTAATATGTCAAATTGTTCGCCTCGACGAGTATGTAATTTCATCGCATTGCATCATTTTCATTTGAGCTCATCTTGATGCCCGAAATGCTGTTAGAAGAGTGCTAAGTGATGTTGGTTTCAGATTCTTATCAGAACATGCACTTGTCATTTTTGCCATGATTGATGTGTGCACCCTATGAACTTGAGTCCTACATGTGTTTTGTAATATGCCATGCCATCTTTACAGGGGTGTATGCCATGTATTTTGTGATCTCTGTGGTGACTAGCACAAGCATGCAAACTAGGCTTTATGATGTTGCTTTTTCAAATTACTGCTCACTGATATTTTTATGCCATGTAAACTTGATGCTACAAAGAGATCCATGATTATCTTCAGTAAGGATGTTTTGAACATATGGTTATTATCTATCCATCCATGCCCTTGTTTGCAATTATGGAGTGCCATAGCTTGAGTCAATCAAGCTCTACTTTTGCTATAAAATGTTTCCTGGCAGGTTGTTTACATGTTATTCAATTTTGCCAAGGTTGTTGTAGTTGATCCGTGTATGTTATGATGTTGTTCTTTCCATGTATAGCTTCTATGACATGTATTCTTACTGTTGGTTGCCTTGCCATGCCATGTATTGCTCTGTGGTGAGTGGTTCAAGCTCACCAACATGCCTACTTATTGTTGTTCCTGCCATGTATGAATCTGTAATATAACTTGCCATGTTTACATGGGTGCCATCATATCTTCTGATCCTTTTTGGCTCATGGTCAGTAAGGGACTTTTGTTCTATGCATTTAGTAGTATCATGCCATGCCTTTTTTTGCCATGATAAGTTCCTGTAACATGTTGTTTGATAGCTCTGAACATTGCAACCTGATGTTATTTCTGCTAAAGTCTGAAACTGTTATTATTTGCAATCTTACCATGTCATTTTGAGCATGTTCTAGTGATTTCTGGAGATAGCTCAGTGTTCATGTTTTGTCATGCCTTACCTGTACATCATGTACATGCCTTTTGTTCTTATGTTTGGGTGCTGTAGCATGTTGTTTTGATGCTTGCCATATGCCTAGTTGCTGTTTTGGACAGATTGTTGTTATGACTTGTATGGAGTGTATGTGTTGCACCGTTGCTCCGTTTTGAGTGTGCTCTATATGAAACTTGCTTGATTTTGCATGTAGCTTCATATTATCATGTTGCATCCTTGTTTTGAGGTGTTTGCTTAATGTTTGTATGCATTTTACATCAATGCCATGTTTAACTTGTTTTGCTCATATCTTCTAGGCCGTAGCTCCGAATCTAATGAACTTTATATGTAACTTGACTAGAATTTCGTGTAGATAATCTTGGTGCATTTTAACTTGCTGTTTAACAACTTGAACATAAGGTTTATTCAGATCTGGACCAATTTCGAAATTTGCATATGAGGACTTACCGGATTTGTGATATGTTGTTTCCGGCCTCATTTAAACTTGCCTTGATGTGTTGCTCTTGTTTGCATCATCTCTTGCCATGAGTAGCTTCATGTAGTCTTGTCATGCATCATGCTTGGTTGTGCATCATGTCTTGTCCATGTGTGGTGTGTTTACCTTGTTGTGTGCTTCTTCTTGTTAGTTCCTGTTTCGTTGCGATCGTGAGGATTCGTTCGTCTACGCTTGGTTCGGCTTCATCCGTTCATCTTCTTCATGGACTCGTTCTTCTTCCTTGCGGGATTTCAGGCAAGATGACCGCTACCCTGGATCTCACTACTATCATTGCTATGCTAGTTGCTTCGATCTTTCGCTATGCCGCGCTACCTATCACTTGTTCCTCAAGCCTCCCAAATTGCCATGACAGCCTCTAACCTTTTGCACCCTTCCTAGCAAACCGTTATTTGGCTATGTTACCGCTTTGCTCAGCCCCTCTTATAGCGTTGTTAGTTGCAGGTGAAGATGAAGTTTGTTCCTTGTTGGAACATGGAGATGTTGTTCCTTGTTGGAACATGTTTACTTGTTGGGATATCACAATATATCTTATATTATTAATGCATCTATATACTTGGTAAAGGGTGGAAGGCTCGGCCTTATGCACAGTGTTTTGTTCCACTCTTGCCGCCCTAGTTTCCGTCATATCGGTATTATGTTCCCGGATTTTGCATCCCTAACGCGGTCGGGTGATTTATGGGACCCCCTTGACAGTTAGCTTTGAATAAGACTCCTCCAGCAAGGCCCAACATTGGTTTTACCATTTGCCTCACCTACCCCTTTTTTCCCCTTGGGAGTCGCACTCTCAAGGGTCATCTTCATTTTAGCCCCCCCGGGCCAATGCTTGTCTAAGTGTTGGTCCAAACCGGAGCCACTTTCGTTGCCGCCCCTAGGCAACTTGGGGTATCATCGGTTGCCGTACGTAGTGTTCATCCGGTCATGGCCTGAGACGAGATACGCGCGGCTACTATCAGGGTGTCGGCACGCCGGGAGGTCTTGCTGGTCTTGTTTTATTGCTGTCGAAATGTCTTGTAGCCGGGATTCCGAGACTGATCGGGTCTTCCCGGGGAGAAGGAATATCCTTAGTTGATCGCGAGAGCTTATCATGGGCTAAGCTGGGACACCCCTGCAGGGTATAAAGAGAGCCGTGCCCGTGGTTATGTGGCAGATGGGAATTTGTTAATATCCGGTTGTAGTAAACTTGAAGCAAACTCTTCTAAAATACACCAACCGTGTGTGTAACCATGAGTGTCTCTTTTCGGGGTTTATCAAGAGGAGAACACGGTTTCTGGGTTATGTCTGACGTAAGTAGGAGTTCAGGATCACTTCTTGATCATTACTAGTTGACGACCGTTCCTTTGTTTCTCTTCTCGCTCTCATTTGCGTATGTTAGCCACCATATTATGCTTAGTCGCTGCTGCAACCTCACCACCTTACTCCTTCCTTTCCCATTAAGCTTTGCTAGTCTTGATACCCATGGTAATGGGATTGCTTTGAGTCCTCGTGGCTCATAGATTACTACACCATCGATTGCAGGTACAGGTTGTCACGATGATCATGGCGCTTGAGAGCGATGTTTATTTGTGTTGGAGTTCTTCATCTGCTTCTTCGATCGGGGATAGGTTCGGTCGGCAGCCTGGGCTAGCAGGGTGGATTTCGTTTGAGCCTCTGTTTATGTTTCATCCGTAGTCGGATGTTGATCTTGTATATGATGTTGATGTATTCTTGTGGCATTCGTGCCTTATGTATGTATCCCCATCTATTATGTAATGTTGATGTAATGATATCCACCTTGCAAAAGCGTTTCAATATCTTGGTCTATCCTTGGTGGGACCTTCGAGTTCCTTTTGGATAGGGTCGCATATTGGGCGTGACAAGTTGGTATCAGAGCCTTGACCGACCCTAGGAGCCCCCTTGATTGATCGTGTAGTTTGGCCGTTGGTGAGTCTAGAAGAAAACTATTTTCGGAGTCTAGTTATATCGGAGAGTAGGAATTCTTTTTACTCCTCTGCCCCTTTGTCGCTCTGGTGAGGAATCTTGACGTAGGTGTTTTGAACTACTCCTCTTCCCGTTCAAAATTTTCTTCAGGATCACGTGATTAGTTTCGTGAGTTGTCCATCCTCTTTTGTTTGGTGCATTTCTCGTCAAGTTGACTTGAGCCTCTTCATCTTTGCCAAGTTCAATTCCTCAGTTGTTTTCTTTTCCCACCCGCCCTCCCCTTCTTCTTCTCGGAACCGGAGTCCATAATCGAGTATCCATCCTACTGCAAATGCGAAGTTCTGCTCTCTCTCCTCAATGATTTCAACCGGTGTTTTCTCTTCAAGTTATTCATCGATTTCTCGTTCCAAGTCGCCTTTGTTTTTCCCGCCCTCCCACCCCTTTTCTTCCCGGAGTTCGAGTTTCTCCCGACCATCAATTTCATTCGTACGGAGCCTCTTCAGTCTTTCGTCAATTGTTTCAACCGGTGAATTCTCGTCTTGTTCGTCATTCTGCATCCCTTTCTTTTTCCGGTGCACTCAATTCAAGTTTTTCGGGTTAATCATATTCTTTTCCTTCGAAGTGTTCTGTTCTCTCGTTCGCCTCTCGCCAGTTTATCATTCCGGAGTTCGGAAGACCTATCAGGAGATTCGTCTGTGTTCTAATTAATTCGAGGTTATCACCTCATTTAAATATTTCAGTTCTTCCGGTGCATCATCTATCTGTTCAACATCCCTTTCCAACGGTGTTTTCTTTTAGTGGGCCCTAACCCACAGGTTTTTTTCCCAGGATCTTACCTGACTCTTCTAATTTCCGGAGCTATTCTCAAATCCTTTTGAAGTTTGACGTAAATATGATTTTCATCAGTCGAATATTTTCCAAGATCGCTTTCAAATTATTTTCATTGTTGCCTCAACCTCTTCGCTTTTCGTTCTCCCGGAGTACCTCAACAATTCTGCATGGTGGTTCTCTCGTCATTCTCAACATTTGAAGACCGTCGTAGATTTTTTTCTCTTAAATCTTGTCCGTTCTCCCGGAGATTCGCGGTGCTAGCTCGATGTTATCATATCTAGTTGTTTCCAGTTGTGCAATTCGTTTCATCCATCCGAGTACTAGGTGTTGCTTTCGCTCTCGATCATCCGGAGGCCATCTTTTCGGAATATCTCTCCATTCTAAGTTTTTCAAATTCGTTCTCCAATTATTCCATATTCGTGCCCCTTCGTTCGTCTCAATATTCTTCCGGTGCTTCGTTAAAGCATTCGTCATTCAGTTCGCGATCTCTTCGTTCTCTTGTCACTAATTTTCCCTCAAGTATCTTCGTGGTTTCTAATTCTTTCCGGCGATTCGTTCTCTTCTCTTCGTTAATTTTCGTTTCTAACGGTGGTTCGTTCAAGATTCTTTTTCCTTGTTTATCATATTAATCCATTCGTTCTTTTCAACCTACCGGTGGTTCAGAAAGACCTTCTCAGGTTCACCATATGTCACTTCTTAATCCTTTTCAAGAAGAATAAGTAGTATGCAAAATCCATTGCTTGTCATCAATTTATTTTCATGAACGTTAAGCATACAATAAATCTTATTCTTATTTCATCCAAGTGATTGATCTTTTTCTTTGGAGTTTGTTCTTGATGAATAAATTCTAATTCCAAGTGTTCTCCATCTTTTCTTTTCCGGAGTTCAAATTTCCCTCGACCATCTCGTCGGAACCTCCATCTAAATCATCGCAATGCTCATCTTATTCTTTCCTCCTTCATTCTATCTCATCATCCTTTTGTTACCGGAGTTCTTCACGGTGGCTCGTCATGATTTAATTCATTCTTCAAGTGTTCATCAAGATTCTTTTGGAGGAATTCAAGTACCTTTTCTTCTTGCATCTCGAAGTGCAATTAAATCTTCGTATTCTTTTGAACTGGAGTTTTGCATTTCTTCGTTCTTCTATGCTATCCAATCATTTCCGTTTGTGGCCGGTTATCACCTTATGATCTTGAGATGTTATCCATAAGTCCACAACAAGGTTATTCTTTCGTTGTTGGTTTTCTCAACAACTCCATTCAATCCTTCTAAATTCTTTTCATTCAATTCTCTTTCAATTCTTTCCGGAGGTTTTGTGTCATGTCTTCATCAAGTGTCATTCCATCTTGTGAAGTTGGTGTTCTATTGTTTCCTTGTTCAACCGGTGTGCTGCCTAAATCCTTTCAGTCTTATTCGTTTCTTTTCTCATTCTAACCACTCCGTTTAGAACGAGTGGTTTCATAGTCTATCTCATTCCGCGAGCTTTCGACTCTCGCCATTCTCGCCGTTCCTCTCTTCTTCTCGAGTGCTCTCGATTCTTTGGTTCTTCTCTTGAGTTCTTGTTTCACCTCATCCCTTCTTCCGTTCCGTCTCGGTCCTAAGATCTCGGGACGAGATCTCTTGTTAGTGGAGGAGTGTTGTAACGCCCCGGATTCGATGCGCCAGATGTCCGTCAGTTATTCGCCGTCGTTGCCATGTCATTTGCTTGCGTGTTGCATTTTGCCATGTCGTCATCTGCATTTCATATCATGTCATCATGTGCATTTCATTTTGCATACGTGTTCGTCTCATGCATCCGAGCATTTTCCCCGTTGTCCGTTTTGCAATCCGGCACTCATATGTTCCCCGGCGCCCCCTTTTACCTCTTTTCTTGTGCGGGTGTTAAACTTTCTCGGAATGGACCGAGGTTTATCAAGCGGCCTTGGTATAGCACCGGTAGACCGCCTGTCAAGTTTCGGATCATTTGGAGGTCGTTTGATACTCCAACGGTTAACCGGGTAACCGTAAGAGCCTCCTTCTCCTTGCAGCCCAACACCATTCCAAAGTGGCCCAAAACCCAGCAAACTTCTCTCCATGCTCTCGGTCGTTCGATCACGATCGCGTGGCCGAAAACCGCACCTCATTTGGACTCTCCTAGCTCCCAGAAACTATAAATATGCCCTCCCCGTCCAAATTCGCGGATGAAATCCCCCCGAAACCCTAGATCTCTCACTCGCGCCGCGGACATGTCGCCCGGCTGGACCGTCCGCCCGCTCCCCGTCCAATCGCGGCTGCCGCGTAGGCCGCGCCGCCGCCAGCGCCCTTGACCGCGGCCCGTAAGCGAACCGCCGGGCAGCGCCCGCCGCTTCGTCCCCGCCAGCGCGCCCTCCGCCCGCCCGGCGTCGCGCCGCGCCGCCCGCCGCCCGCGCTTCGCCGGACCCGCCGCGCGATCGCCGCCTCCGTCGCGCCGGCGACCTCGCCTCTCGCCCGACTGCCGCCCGAACCCGCCCGGCCGCGGCAGCCTCGCCTCCCCAGGCGCCTCGGCTCCCTCGCCGGGCCGCGCCTCACGCCAGCCGCGCGCCGGCAGCTGCCGCCTCCGATCGCCACCAGCGCGGCTGCCGGCGGATCCGGGCAGATCCGGGCGGGCCGCCTCCCAGCGTCTTCCACGCATCCGCGCGCCGTTCAAGCTCCGGCCGCAGCCATCACCGTTGACTTTTCCCCCAGGGTGAGAAATTCGCCCGTCCCCAGATTTCTTGCATTTTTATGTCCACTTTGACCTGCCATAACTCTCTGCATATAGCTCCGTTTCGTGCGTGTAATATGTAAAATTGTTCGTCTTGACGAGTACATCATTTCATCGCATTGCATCATTTTCATTTGAGCTCATCTTGATGCCCGAAATGCTGTTAGAAGAGTACTATTTGATGTTGGTTTCAGATTCTTATCAGAACATGCACTTTTGTCATTTTTGCCATGATTGATATGTGCACCCTATGAACTTGAGTCCTACATGTGTTTTGTAATATGACATGCCATATTTGCAGGGGTGTATGCCATGTATTTTTGTGATCTCTGTGGTGACTAGCACAAGCATGCAAACTAGGCTTCATGATGTTGCTGTTTTCAGCCCCTGTTCTGCTGATATTTTTATGCCATGTAAACTTGATGCTACAGAGAGATCCATGATTATTTTGAGATACTTCAGTAAGGATGTTTTGAACATATGGTTATTCTCTATCCATCCATGCCCTTGTTTGCAATTATGGAGTGCCATAGCTTGAGTCAATCAAGCTCTACTTTTGCTATAAAATGTTTCCTGGCAGGTTGTTTACATGTTATTCAATTTTGCCAAGGTTGTTGTAGTTGATCCGTGTATGCTATGATGTTGTTCTTGCCATGTATAGCTTCTATGACATGTCTTCTTACTGTTGGTTGCCTTGCCATGCCATGTATTGCTCTGTGGTGAGTGGTTCAAGCTCACCAACATGCCTACTTATTGTTGTTCCTGCCATGTATGAATCTGTAATATAACTTGCCATGTTTACATGGGTGCCATCATATCTTCTGATCCTTTTTGGCTCATTGTCATTAAGGGACTTTTGTTCTATGCATTTAGTAGTATCATGCCATTCCTTTGTTTGCCATGATAAGTTCCTGTAACATGTTGTTTGATAGCTCTAAACATTGCAACCTGATGTTATTTCTGCTAAAGTCTGAAACTGTTATTATTTTTAATCTTACCATGTCATTTTGAGCATGTTCTAGTGATTTCTGGAGATAGCTCAGTGTTCATGTTTTGTCATGCCTTACCTGTACATCACGTCCATGCCTTTTGTTCTCATGTTGGGGTGCTGTAGCATGTTGTTTTGATGCTTGCCATATGCCTAGTTGCTGTTTTGGACAGATTGTTGTTATGACTTGTATGGAGTGTATGTGTTGCACCGTTGCTCCGTTTTGAGTGTGCTCTATATGAAACTTGCTTGATTTTGCATGTAGCTTCATATTATCATGTTGCATCCTTGTTTTGAGGTGTTTGCTTGATGTTTGTATGCATTTTGCATCAATGCCATGTTTAACTTGTTTTGCTCATATCTTCTAGGCCGTAGCTCCGAATCTAATGAACTTTATATGTAACTTGACTAGAATTTCGTGTAGATCATCTTGGTGCATTTTAACTTGCTGTTTAACAACTTGAACATAAGGTTTATTCAGATCTGGACCAATTTCGAAATTTGCATATGAGGACTTACGGATTTGTTATATGTTGTTTAGGCCTCATTTAAACTTGCCTTGATGTGTTGCTCTTGTTTGCATCATCTCTTGCCATGAGTAGCTTCATGTAGTCTTGTCATGCATCATGCTTGGTTGTGCATCATGTCTTGTTCATGTGTGGTGTGTTTACCTTGTTGTGTGCTTCTTCTTGTTAGTTCCTGTTTCGTTGCGATCGTGAGAATTCGTTCGTCTACGCTTGGTTCGGCTTCATCCGTTGATCATCTTCATGGACTCGTTCTTCTTCCTTGCGGGATTTCAGGCAAGATGACCGCTACCCTGGATCTCACTACTATCATTGCTATGCTAGTTGCTTCGATCTTTCGCTATGCTGCGATACCTATCACTTGTTCCTCAAGCCTCCCAAATTGCCATGACAGCCTCTAACCTTTTGCACCCTTCCTAGCAAACCGTTGTTTGGCTATGTTACCGCTTTGCTCAGCCTCTCTTATAGCGTTGTTAGTTGCAGGTGAAGATGAAGTTTGTTCCTTGTTGGAACATGGAGATGTTGTTCCTTGTTGGAACATGTTTACTTGTTGGGATATCACAATATATCTTATATTATTAATGCATCTATATACTTGGTAAAGGGTGGAAGGCTCGGCCTTATGCCTGGTGTTTTGTTCCACTCTTGCCGCCCTAGTTTTCGTCATATCGGTATTATGTTCCCGGATTTTGCGTCCCTAACGCGGTCGGGTGATTTATGGGACCCCTTGACAGTTCGCTTTGAATAAGACTCCTCCAGCAAGGCCCAACATTGGTTTTACCATTTGCCTCACCTACCCCTTTTTTCCCTTGGGAGTCGTGCTCTCAAGGGTCATCTTCATTTTAGCCCCCCCGGGCCAATGCTTGTCTAAGTGTTGGTCCAAACCAGAGCCACTTGCGGTGCCGCCCCTAGGCAACTTGGGGTATCGTCGGTTGCCGTACGTAGTGTTCATCCGGTCGTGGCTCGAGACGAGATCTGTGGCTACTATCAGGGTGTCGGCACGCCGGGAGGTCTTGCTGGTCTTGTTTTATTGCTGTCGAAATGTCTTGTAGCCGGGATTCCGAGACTGATCGGGTCTTCCCAGGGAGAAGGAATATCCTTCGTTGATCGCGAGAGCTTATCATGGGCTAAGTTGGGACACCCCTGCAGGCTATAAACTTTCGAGAGCCGTGCCCGCGGTTATGTGGCAGATGGGAATTTGTTAATATCCAGTTGTAGTAAACTTGAAGCAAACTCTTCTAAAATACACCAACTGTGTGCGTAACCGTGAGTGTCTCTTTCGGGGTTGATCGAGAGGAGAACACGGTTTCTGGGTTATGTCTGACGTAAGTAGGAGTTCAGGATCACTTCTTGATCATTACTAGTTGACGACCGTTCCTTTGTTTCTCTTCTCGCTCTCATTTGCGTATGTTAGCCACCATATTATGCTTAGTCGCTGCTGCAACCTCACCACCTTACCCCTTCCTTTCCCATTAAGCTTTGCTAGTCTTGATACCCATGGTAATGGGATTGCTGAGTCCTCGTGGCTCATAGATTACTACACCATCGATTGCCAGTGGTACAGGTTATGCGATGATCATGGCCGAGAGTGATGTTTATTTGTGTTGGAGTTCTTCTTCTGCTTCTTCGATCAGAGGATAGGTTCCAGGTCGGCAGCCTGGGCTAGCAGGGTGGATGTCGTTTGAGCCTCTGTTTATGTTTCATCCGTAGTCGGATGTTGATCTTGTATATGATGTTGATGTATTCTTGTGGCATTCGTGCCTTATGTATGTATCCCCATCTATTATGTAATGTTGATGTAATGATATCCACCTTGCAAAGCGTTTCAATATGCGGGTCTATCCTTGGTGGGACCTTGAGTTCCTTTTGGATAGGGTCGCATATTAAGCGTGACATCACCGCTGGGCCATGTGGATGTGAAGGAGATAGTCTTCGATCCAAACCGCGGGTCTGTTGTGCCATCGTAGGATTCAATGTTCACGGGTTTAAACCCTTGAGGATTTGATGATCCATTATTTAAATACGTGAAGCATAGTGGGTGTGCGGCGCCTACATCGGGCGATATCACGACTGAGCTCAAAAGAGCTTTGTCTATTTTGTTCGGCCCGGCCGGACTTACTGTGTCCGACGCGATGGTTGTCGTCACGTATCATGGGGCGCCCACGCGATCCATAGATCGATCTTGATTGTCTTGCCTTATCCTCCAATATATCTCGCAAGTCCAGAGCGTTCCCCTGTGGCTTTGTGCTTTTCGAGCGATGCCGGGGTATGGTTCTAGTGAAGGGCCTAGGGGCCTCTCTGCCGCGACCACGGGGTGGTCGGTCAGCCGTATTGTCTGCTGGTGATGCAGGTTCATACGCCTCCTCCTCTAATCGGGGGAGCAGCTTGCGTTTAGGGTAACTTTTGGAGGGGCGTTCGAGCTCATGCTCTTCGGCCGCGAGGACTTCAGTCCATCTGTCGGCTAGCAGATCTTGATCAGCTCTAAGCTGTTGCTGCTTTTTCTTGAGGCTGTTTGCCGTGGCCATAAGCCTGCGTTTAAAACGCTCTTGTTCGACGGGATCCTCAGGCACGACGAATTCGTCGTCGTCGAGGCTTGCCTCGTCTCCGGAGGGAGGCATATAGTCCTCTACCTCTTCTTCTGCCGCTCTCTCATGAGGGCTGGCGTCTCCGTCCTCCTGTGCTGAATCTTGCTGGAGTGGGTTGTCTCCGGCACTGTCCGGGGTGTTGTTATCTCCGGTGCTGGAATCTTCATTCTTGCTGTGGCGGGATTTAGAGCGGCGCCGCTGACGCCGACGCTTGGGCTGTTTCTTGGAGGGGTCATCCTCCGCTGTTCCTTCGCCATTCCCATCCTTTGGGATATCCACCATGTATATGTCATATGATGAGGTGGCTTTCCAATGCCCGGTAGGCGCTGGTTCTTGGTCGTCTCCGGCATCGTCGTCCATACCGTCGATGTCTTCGGAGTCGTAATCTAGCATGTCGGTTAGATCGTCGACAGTGGCTATTAAGTGGGTGGTGGGTGGGCTTTGAATTTCTTCGTCGTCCGCATCCCAACCGTCCCCGACCTTGATCCGGCCAAGGCTCTCCTGATAGCGAGAGATACTTTAGCGAACTCAAGATGTCGCCGAAAGGTGAGTGTTGAAAGATGTCCGCAGCGGTGAAATCCATGACCGGCGCCCAACCGGATTCGATTGGAGGGGGCGCGGGAGGTTCGGAGTCCGGCACCTCGGAGTCACGAGCTTCATGAGGGACAAGGTCAGTGTTCGGCTCTATTACCATAGAGGTTGCAGCTTCTGAGGCGGTGTCTAACCATCCGTCCTCGATCTGCGCAGCCGGCTCCGAATTGAAGATTGGAGCGGACTCGAAAAGGGCCTGTGGTAATGTCCGGCCGCAGAGCTAAATCATGCCCATCGTGACAGTGCGGCGCGCTTGGCTGTGGCCCGAACCCATCGAAGATCAAGTCCCCGCGGATGTCAGCCGTGAAGTTCAAACTTCCAAATCTGACCTGACGGCCAGGGGCGTAGCTTTCGATCTGCTCCAGATGGCCAAGTGAATTGGCTCGCAGTGCAAAGCCGCCGAATACGAAGATCTGTCCGGGGAGGTAGGTCTCACCCTGGACTGCGTCGTTATTGATGATCGAAGAAGCCATCGAGCCTATCGGTGATGACACAGAGGAACTCTCAATGAAAGCGCCAATGTCGGTGTCAAAACCGGCGGATCTCAGGTAGGGGGTCCCAAACTGTGCGTCTAGGCGGATGGTAACAGGAGACAAGGGACACGATGTTTTACCCAGGTTCGAGCCCTCTTGATGGAGGTAAAACCCTACGTCCTGCTTGATTAATATTGATGATGTGTGTTACAAGAGTAGATCTACCACGAGATCAAGGAGGCTAAACCCTAGAAGCTAGCCTATGGTATGATTGTTGTTTGTCCTACGGACCAAAGCCATCCGGTTTATATAGACACCGGAGAGGGTTAGGGTTACACAGAGTCGGTTACAATGGTAGGAGATCTACATATCCGTATCGCCAAGCTTGCCTTCCACGCCAAGGAAAGTCCCATCCGGACACGGGCGAAGTCTTCAATCTTGTATGTTCATAGTCTTGGAGTCCGGCCGATGATGATAGTTCGGCTATCCGGACACCCCCTAGTCCAGGACTCCCTCAACCGGCGACCCCATCATCCATGTCGCCGGCTCCTTGAACTTCTCGGGGTCGCCTCCTTGGGCGGCTGGCGTGGGGAGGCCGGAGAAGGTGAAGAAGGCCAGTGGCGGGCCATCAAGTCGGAGTACGATGGCACCAACGTCTTCGTAGCGTATTGACGGACCGCTGCCTCATCTTCCAGCTCTTCCTCCGGCGCCACCACCGCGAACCCTCTCCTAGGCGATCGCCGGCATGTTCTCTTGGCGCCTTCTGCTGCTCGTACCTCGCCTAAGCGCTCCTTCTGCCCTTTTAACCTTCTTGTTTCATTTCCCGAGGAGAGGGACAAGAAAGGGATTACAGGCACCTTATCTTTTTTTCCAGCTTGTAAGCCTACGGGCCTTAGTTAGATCTAAAACCTGTAATCTCCCTGTTCATGTTTACATTTCATACGAGTTGTACCTGTATGGAACGTATTAATGGAAAAAAGGGTGCTTGCCAGGTTTTGTGTGTGTGTGAGCAAAGCCCATACCAAGGAACAAATCCTTGTTATTTTCTATCTAAACACCGTTGCCTGGCAGCAAACCTTGCCGTTCCCCCACTCCGTTCATCCATACCCCCACCTTTGACGGAGGCAGGGACGAAGTGAGGGTGGGCCCGATGCTTGCTTCCTTGCTGCCGCGGCTACAACCATGTTCTGAACCAAGAAGTCCTTGGGTAATAGGAACGAGGGGAGCACGGTAGCCTTGGAACAAAATGAGGTTCCGTACGTCCCAAGTTTCATACGGAAATGCATAAGAGGGGATGGAAAAACTTATCTGGATCTGCAGCCCCCGGCAACTCTAGCTTGCCGTGGGTGGACCTTCGTGTCTTCAGTCCTCGGCAAGCTTGGCTTGCCGGGTCCCGAGCGCCGGCTTGTCCTCTTCCTTCCACTCGGCTTGGCGGAAACATTTATGTACCCTGCAAACCAAACAGGATGGATAGGAACAAAGAGACGCAAACTCAACCTCTATGCTAGGTGAGGGAGTCCTGGACTAGGGGGTGTCCGGATAGCCGAACTATCATCATCGGCCGGACTCCAAGACTATGAAGATACAAGACTGAAGACTTCGTCCCGTGTCCGGATGGGACTTTCCTTGGCGTGGAAGGCAAGCTTGGCGATACGGATATGTAGATCTCCTACCATTGTAATCGACTCTGTGTAACCCTAGCCCTCTCCGGTGTCTATATAAACCGGATGGCTTTAGTCCGTAGGACGAACAACAATCATACCATAGGCTAGCTTCTAGGGTTTAGCCTCCTTGATCTCGTGGTAGATCTACTCTTGTAACACACATCATCAATATTAATCAAGCAGGATGTAGGGTTTTACCTCCATCAAGAGGGCCCGAACCTGGGTAAAACATCGTGTCCCTTGTCTCCTGTTACCATCCGCCTAGACGCACAGTTCGGGACCCCCTACCCGAGATCCGCCGGTTTTGACACCGACATTGGTGCTTTCATTGAGAGTTCCTCTGTGTCGTCGCAATCAGGAAGGATGCCTTTTCCCGTCTTGAAAGACGGCGCCGTCGTCAAGGGAGCTTTGGCCGCCGGCCAAACTATCCGGCTAGGTGGTTTTCTTATGACTGCCTGTTCGGCCATCGCTCCGACGATGACCTCTCAGGTCATCAAAAGCGATCTTCACGTCAGCTCGGAATTCGCCGAGCAGCTAGATCCGATGGAGCTCTCCTCCGTGAACGAGCTCTTGGATCGCATCGCCGCCCTGGGAGTCGCTACAGACTACGATCAGATTGGGCCTAAAACCGATCTGAGAGAAATTAACTCTCCCCAGGCTACCCACCACGTTGTTGTGACAGAGGAACAATGCGGCGACTCTTCTTCTATGTTAAAAACCAGCTATGTCCGGATTCCCGATCCCTCCATGCCGGATTCCCGCGGAGGGACGGGCGTCAATCATATACTGAACCTAAAGTCAGGCATCGGACCAGATTTGTTGGAAGGCATCCAGCAAACCAAGCTTCCAAATATGGAAACTTCTTGGCCTTTGAGCCTCAGATCGGGCGGGGTTCCGAACTTAATTCCACCCGCCCACTCAAACATAAGCGATCTATCTCAAATACGGCAAGAGCCCGATGAAACAGTACATCATTACTGGGTCAGATTCCTCCTAGTTATGAACAGGATAAAGGACTGTCGTGAAGAAAGCGCGATTTCAACTTTTTGCAACAATTGCACGGACAAGGGAATCATAAACGCCATAAGTCATCGCGAAGTTACACGCTTCGCCGACCTAGCGACCATTGTACAAAAATATTGTGCGATGAAGAGTGCCTGGAAAACCGAAACCAAGTTTTGGGACAATCCGGCCCTGAATACAACCCCAGTCAGAAATAAAAAGGTGCGTCATACCCAAGCACCTGGATTAAAAACCAAAAAGCAAAAACCCCCTAAAGGGCACGGAATCGTACTGGAGGGATGGCTCAACGGACCCTGCAAAATCCATAGTACGGAGGGCGCCACTCCAACACATAGCCTTCGAGCATGTTGGATACTACGGCAGGTGGCCAAAAGTGGCGAAGGCTTTCTAGCCCCGGGCAACCAGCCCACAAGTACCAATACGGTATTAACAGTCTTCGAGACTTTCGCATCAAATAACATGCGGAAGCGAACAATCCTCAGCCTCGCCGAAGTCTACCAAGTAGCAACAACAAATCCATGGAGCGACACGGCTATCACCTTCAATGCCAGCGATGAACCTAAATTCCGAACAGCTCGAGCACACCCTCATTGGTCCTCAGTCCGATAGTGGACGGCTTTCGTCTTACCAAGGTACTCATGGATGGCGGCGGCGGATTAAACCTCATCTACGAGGAAACCCTTCAAAAAATGGAAATTGACTGGAGCCGCATTGAGCGGAGCAGCACAACCTTCAGGGGAATAATCCCTAGTCAAGAAGTACACTGCACAGGAAAAATCACACTAGATGTAGTGTTCGGCTCGCCGGACAACTACAGGTCCGAAGAGGTCATGTTCCAAGTGGCCCCATTCGGCAGCGGATATCACGCCTTGTTAGGGCGGGAGGCATTCATAATCTTCCAAGCTATATCCCATTACTGGTACATGAAGCTCAAAATGCCCGGTCCCAATGGAATAATCACTCTCACCAGTGATCCTGATATAGCACTCCGCGCTGAAAATAAGACAGCCGCACTGGCCCTAGAGGCACTATCCGAAGCCTTAGCGGCAGAGGAACTCACTGCGCTGCGCTCCACGGTGGATAGGGACGATGTGATAGTCGATAAGAGGTCCAAGTCCACCTCCTTTAAACCAGCGAACGAAGTAGTCAAATTCCAGGTCCATCCAACGGACCCCACAAAGACGGCCTCCATCGGGGCACAATTGAATCCTGATGTAGAAGCCGCACTACGAGAATTCCTTCGGGAAAATTGGGACATTTTCGCCTGACATCCTTCATATATGCCAGGGATCCCACGCAGGCTGGCAGAACACAGCCTAAACATCCTAAAAGGATTCAAGCCAGTCAAACAGGCTCTTCGACGATTTTCCGAACCCAAAAGACAGGCAATGGGAGAGGAGCTAGCCAAACTCTTAGAAGCCGGATTCATCAGAGATATAAAACATCCAGACTGGCTAGCCAACCTGGTAATGGTACCAAAAAAGGACAAATCCTGGCGCCTTTGTGTCGATTTTTCAAAGACCTTAACAAGGCCTGTCCAAAGGACCCTTTCCCTCTCCCTTGCATCGACCAAATCATCGATGCTACCGCAGGGCACGATTCATTGTGCTTCCTCGACGCATACTCCGGATACCATCAAATCAAGATGGCGGAAAAAGACCAGGCGGCAACAGCATTTATTACTCCATACGGACCATTCTGCTTCAACACAATGCCCTTCGGACTCAAAAACGCCGGCGCAACATATCAGCGCATGATTCAGACATGTCTGGCCACCCAGATAGGCAAAACAGTCGAGGCATACATAGACGATGTGGTCTTCAAGACCAAACACGTCGAAACTCTAGTAGACAACTTGAGGGTGACATTCGACAACCTCCGAGCATATGACATTAAGCTCAACCCGGAAAAATGTGTTTTCGGCGTACCAGCCGGAAAGCTCTTGGGCTTCATTGTATCCGGTAGAGGAATTGAAGCAAATCCAGCCAAGATCCGAGCTCTATCACAATTGGATATCCCAAAAGACCTCAAGCAAATACAAAAACTAACCGGATGCGTGGCGGCTCTAAGCCGCTTCATCTCCCGTTTGGGAGAAAAGGCACTGCCCCTCTATCGCCTCCTCCGGCGCACCGAACATTTCGAATGGACGGATGCTGCCACGGCCGGACTCAAAGAAATTAAAGCCGTATTGGCAACAAATCTGGTCCTGGCCGCGCCCAACCTGGGCAAACCGATGTTATTATATATCGCAGCAACACATCAAGTTGTCAGCGCGGTACTCGTCGTCGAATGAGAAACAGAAGGGCACAAATTCCCTCTTCAAAAACCAGTGTACTACGTATCCACTGTCTTAACTCCATGCAAGTCCCGGTACCCACACTATCAAAAGATAGCGTATGCAGTGTTCATGGCATCCCGGAAGCTGCGACACTACTTTCAGGAGTGTTCCATAACGGTGGCCTCTGAAGTACCTCTCAATGACATTATAAACAATCGCTATGCGACGGGCAGGATTGCAAAATGGGCCATTGAGCTCTTACCATTTGATATAACCTACAAACCACGGCGAGCTATCAAGTCGCAAGTTCTGGCTGACTTTATCGCCGAATGGACCGAAGCCGAACTCCCTAAAGAGTACGGCGCATACTCCAATTGGATCATGCATTTCGACGGCTCCAAAATGTTGGCTGGCTTGGGGGCTGGCGTCGTCTTGGCGTCCCCAACCGGAGACACAGTCCAATACGTGCTTCAAATAATGTACACGGACTCCAACAATGCAGCCGAATACGAGGCCCTTCTGCATGGCCTCCGGATGGCAATCTGTCACGACCGACTTTTTCAATAAATAACTTATTGAGAAAATCGATCTTTAGAGTCCAGTATAGGAAAAAGTCATCCTCACTGGTAGACAAATACTTGATGAACATACGACCAGTAGCATTAAATATATTACAGGGTTGAACTGAGGCCGCTCAACAAATTATTACAAACTCGCCAATATCTTATATAAGGGCGGTTATGACACAAGGGCGAGGTGGCATGCTACTAGCTCGAGGTAAAAAAAACGGTGGTGGATAACTTGACTCCTAACTGGCAGCTCATCGAGCGTCGAGGTGAGGCTCGATGAATTTATTTCTGGGTTTGCGGAAGCGGATAATACAATGACCAAAGCAGGATCGCACGGGACTGACTGGGACTCCTCTAGGCGTCGGACTCGCTATCAAACTCTTCATCCATGAGATTTCCTAGTATCTGGCCAAATCAACAAGCCAGGTGAGTACTTTGAAAGTACTCGCAAGACAGTTCGGACGAAAGATATGATCAATGAATGCATGAATGCGTCATGAATACAAATGATGCTCATACAACAATAATAATATTTATGCACGACTTGATAAGTAAACAATTAAATAACTGAAAACCGATCGGGTGTCTGGAGCGACGCCTCGAAAGGTAAACAAATAAAATTCATGCCGCAGTCGGGCGTCTTAGCGACACCACATAAAGGGCTTTAAAAGAAATGCCACGCTCGGACGTCTGAGCGACATCACATACAAGGCTTTAAAAGAAATGCCACAGTCGGACGTCTGAGCGACATCACATAAAGGGCTTTAAAAGAAATGCCACAGTCGGACGTCTGAGCGACATCACATAAAGGGCTTTAAAAGAAATGCCATAGTCGGACGTCTGAGCAACATCACATAAAGGGCTTTAAAAGAAATGCCACAGTCGGACGTCTGAGCGACATGGCAGACATGGCTTTAAAAGAAATGCCACAGTCGGACGTCTGAGCGACATCACAGACATGGCTTGTAACAAAAGTGAATAACAAGATTAGTCCATCCACAAGAATAATCTTTTAACCGGATTTATCACACATGTATTCCACCGGAGTTTTGTCACTGAGGCTGATACCTGACAAGATAAGATGAATATAGTACTTGAACATGTACAAGATGATTGAAAGATTTGTGACTCTGCAAAGTTGGTATTGACTAACCACAGCCAACGGATTTCCGTAGTCACGAATGGACTAGTTCCGTTTATGGTATTTCAGTAGAAACACATTTAACTAGTACACACCCATTCCACCTCACGATGCAAGGAATCACCCTGGACAATGTCCAAGAAAAACTTTGAGACGGGGAGGTCACAACCTCGAATAGCATGGGATCAAATTTCTATACGTGCGCTCTAAGGGGTGCCCCCCTCTCGGTCCCAACCGGAAACACCCATGCCCCCTGACCGGATGACGGGCTTTAATCTAGGGCCATGGAACCCTCATCCCGGCCTCTCTATTTGGTGTGTACCAAGAAAACGATTTGCAACTTACTAAACCATATTCCTTTCGGAAAACATGTGACAGTACAGGAAGGAATGAATGGAAATGTGATTTGTTTCACGATGACACGGAAGTCAAATAATCTGGCATAAGACTGGCATGTCACAACACTGCCATCTTACCCATCCTCATGCCATCACATGGCCATGCAAATACGTATCTCACAACATAATGCTTTCCGAAACTTACTTTCCACTTACGTGCATGAAATATATCATTCAAAGAAATGATCATAAACATGCCATGACTATACGAAAATGCAAACATGCAACAGCCACTCATCATATCAAGGGTTCAAACATGCTTGCCTGGTTCGGAGTAGTCGGAGTTTAACTGTGTGAAGTTTGCAGCTCCGTCACCTCCTCCGGTATCTTCGTGATCAGTGAACCCTTCCGCGTCTGTGGGTGGTGGTGGTGGTCGCCGACGAGCACTGTGTCGATGGCGGCCCTTGCTCCAGCGGACGGCGGTTCGGGTAGTCGTGGATCTCGCCGGAGGGAGCTGCGGGGGTCAAATTGAAGTGGGCGTTAGCCTCCTGGTGGTGGTACGAGGCTACGAGCAAGAGTAGGGCGGCGGAGGAGTTCTCACCGGAGAGAACGTTGCCGGAGCCTGAGGCGGATGGAGGTGGCCGGAGTCGAAGAAGAAAGGCCCCTCGAGGCTCTTCCAGTGGCTAGGCGGGGTCTGGTGAGGTGGTGGAGCTGTGCGGGGGCGAGAGCAAGCTCAGGGGGTGCTATTTATAGCCGGACCGAGGCGGTTGCCGTGAACGGATAAGTCCGGCGAGTGATTATGGCGGCGCTGTGGCTGGACAATCGGCTTAGGAGCTTGAGCATCGTCTAGGTGGAGCATTGGTGCCATTTCAGTGTCCAACTCAGCACGGGAGGGGTGGTTACGGCCTGTCCTCGACGGAACGGCCGCACGGCACGTCGGCGGCAGAGAACGCGCTCTGCGCGTGCCAGGCCACGACGACGGTGCTGCATGCGTGCGCTGGCAAGGAGGTGGCCACGCGGAGCTCTCAGGAGGATTGGGCGGCGCCGAACGGCGTTATGCCGCAGTGTTGCCCCCTGTCGGCTGTTACGGTGGTTCTGCCGCCGCAAAGCACGCCGGCGCAGGCGGGCCAGGGCGCCACCGACGCCAGGAAGGCGCCAAGCGCGCGTGTGGTGCTCCGGACAAGAGGGAGGGGTTGTGAGCAACGAGCCAAAAGCACAGTGGACATGTGACTGAAGTTACTGACGGAGAAACGACACTGAAACTCTGAATTTACTGAATATGAACAGTAACAGTGCATGCCAAGTGTTCGACAGAATGATTCTGGCATGTAGGGATTTTTCCTTGAGCTGATTTTTTGGTGGAGGGGTCTCTCATTGCAACTATAGGTTGCCTGAATTTTGGTGGAATTTTTGGAGGAGTGTAGATATGAATTTCACCAAATTTGGCAAATCTGGTCCAAACTTGCAGAGAGTGAAATTTGAAACATTTGAAAAGAAGAAGAGTGGATCAAGATGGTTCTAGGTTGTGGGTGCAAAGGACTATCCAGAGGAGTTGAGTTGAGGTCAAAAATCAAATGTATTAAGGTACTTGCTTTGCAAATCACCTAGGCTCAAAAGAAAAGACAGAATTATTATGGGAAGAGAAATAATTGGAATAAAATCCAAAAATGAATTTTGTTAGTTTGGACAGAATGTTTGGGTTGTACCAAGGTGGAAGGAGGGCTTTGGGGAAGTTTTACCATAAGAGGCATGGTAAGACAAGAATGGATCAACTCAAATAAAAGCCCAAAACCAAAAAGGTTTTCTTTTTAGAAGAAACTAAATCCAAGAAAGATTTTTGAGAGGGCAAACTTAGAAGAGGGTTTTTAAGAAGGGTTTAAATGACCTTCTTCAAACCAAGCAGGGCTCTTTCTGAAAACAAAAACCACAAAATTTTTGGAGTGTCACAGCACCTACCCCCTTAGGGAAAATCTCGTCCCCGAGATTTCAGCTGATCCTTAAACAGGTGTGGGTGCTCTGTCCGAAGAAAATCTTCGCTCTCCCAAGTTGCTTCATTCTCGGTGTGGTTGCTCCACTGAACTCTGAAAAACTTGGTGGTTTTCTGTCGGGTCCTCCTCTCAGACTCTTTTAATATTTTTATTGGGTGCTCCCGGTAGGAGAGGTCTGGTTGTATGTCAATATTTTCATGTGACACTTGCTTCTCTGGATTGCTCACGTACTTTCTCAACTGCGAGATGTGAAACACGTTGTGGATACCGGATAAGTCTCCGGGTAGGTCTAGCTAGTAGGCTACCGTGCCTCTTTGGGCCACTATTTGAAATGGTCCAATGAATCTTGGTGCTAGCTTTCCCTTAATCCTGAATCACTGCAGACCCTTCATAGGAGAAACTCTTAGGTATACCAATTCTCCGAGTTCAAAACTGATTTCCCGATGCTTTCGATCATAATAACTCTTCTGCCGACTCTGAGCTGTTTTGAGTCGATCTCTAATTGTTTTAACTTTCTCCTCGGCCTCCTTGAGCATATCTGGGCCGAAGATATGGCTGTCTCCGGTCTCTGACCAATTTAGCGGGGTACGACATCTTCTCCCATACAGAGCTTCAAAGGGTGCCATTTGCAAGCTGGCTTGATAGCTGTTGTTGTATGCAAACTCCGCATATGGCAAACTTTCTTCCAAACTAGTTCCGTAGGTGAGGACACAGGCCCTCAACATGTCTTCAAGAATTTGGTTTACGCGTTCAGTTTTCCCATCAGTCTGGGGATGGTACGCGGTACTGAAAGATAGTTGGGTTCCCAGTGCCTGTTGTAGGTGATCCCAAAATCTAGAGACGAACTGTGTTCCTCTATCGGAAATGATAGTCTTTGGGACTCCATGTAGGCAGACGATACGGGCAAGATAAAGTCTGGTCAGTCTCTGAGTGGTGTAAGATGTCTTCACCGGAATAAAATGTGCCACTTTGGCTAATCTGTCGGTTATGACCCATATGGCATCGTTTCCGTGTCGTGACCGTGGCAGTCCAACGATAAAGTCCATTCCAATCTCGTCCCACTTCCACTCGGGTATCTTGTTCGGCTGTAACAGCCCGGCTGGTTTCTGGTGCTCGGCCTTGATACGTTGACAAGAGTCACAACATGCAATGAACGTGGCTATATCTCTCTTCATACCGTGCCACCAAAAATTTCCCTGAAGGTCTTTGTACATTTTTGTCCCTCCGGGATGGATTGAATACGGAGCTATGTGACTTTCAGCCAGAATCTGTCGTTTGAGGTCCTTGATATTTGGTACGCATAGTCTCTCCCCGTACCACAATATTCCTTGCTCATCTATGTTGAATTCTGAGGCTTTGCCCAAACTCACTTTCCTTTTTATGCCCTCTATGCTGGGGTGTCCGTGCTGGGCTTCCTTGATCTTTCCCATCAGGGAAGGCTGTATTTCCAGATTCGACACACTGCCTTCGGTAACCATTATTAAATTGAGTCTGGCAAATTCCTGTTGAAATTCTGGCCTTAACTTTGGTACACTGTCGTCGTCCGTGCTGGGATTCCGACTAAGGGCGTCTGCCACAACATTTGCTTTTCCGGGATGATAGTGGATCCCAACGTCATAATCCTTCACCAACTCCAACCAGAGTTGTTGCCGCAAATTAAGTTCCGGCTGTGTGAAAATATACTTAAGACTCTTATGGTCTGTGTATATCTCACAACGATTTCCAAGTAGGAAATGTCTCCATTCCTTGAGTGCATGGATGACCGCTGCCAATTCTAGGTCATGGGTGGGATAATTTTCCTCACGTTTGCGAAGTTGTCTGGAGACATACGCAACTACCTTGCCCTCTTGCATCAATACGCATCCGAGGCCCTTCCGGGATGCGTCGCAATATACTTCAAAATTTTTGTGTATGTCTGGCACAATTAATACTGGTGCCGTTGTTAATTTGCTTTTTAGCTCTTGGAAACTTTTCTCACATGCTTCCGTCCATTCAAATTTCTTGCCTTTCTTGAGTAACTGCGTCATTGGCTTTGCTATGGTGGAGAATCCTTCAATAAATCTCCGATAATAGCATGCCATTCCCAAGAAACTCCGTACGTCCGTTACGTTAGCTGGTGGTTTCCAGCCAAGTACGGCCTTGAATTTTTCCGGGTCTACTGCAATACCTTCTTGGGTTAGCACATGGCCCAGAAAGCCCACCTGTCTTAGCCAAAATTCACATTTGCTGAATTTGGCGTACAGTTGATGTCTCCTGAGTTCTCCGAGTACAATCCTGAGATGCTCGGCGTGATCTTCTGGTGTTTTGGAGTATATCAGAATATCATCGATGAATACCACAACAAACTTGTCCATATACTTCATAAATACTTTGTTCATGAGGTGAACAAAATATGCGGGGGCGTTGGTTAGCCCGAATGGCATCACTGTGAACTCATACAGCCCATATCTGGAAGTGAAGGCGGTCTTGGGAATATCTTCTGTCCGCACTTTTAATTGGGAAGAGAAATAATTGGAATAAAATCCAAAAATGAATTTTGTTAGTTTGGACAGAATGTTTGGGTTGTATCAAGGTGGAAGGAGGGCTTTGGGGAAGTTTTACCATAAGAGGCATGGTAAAACAAGAATGGATCAACTCAAATAAAAGCCCAAAACCAAAAAGGTTTTCTTTTTAGAAGAAACTAAATCCAAGAAAGATTTTTGAGAGGGCAAACTTAGAAGAGGGTTTTTAAGAAGGGTTTAAATGACCTTCTTCAAACCAAGCAAGGCTCTTTCTGAAAACAAAAACCACAAAATTTTTGGAGTGTCACACAATCTCCATGGGTATTCAACGCCTAGAGGTGCGCGGGGACTCAAACCTCGCAATATCCCAAGTAAATGGAGACTTTGACGCCAAGGATCCGAAAATGGCAGCCTACCGTAACGCCGTCCTAAAAATGTCAGCCCGGTTCGAAGGACTCGAATTCCACCATGTAGCCCGGGATAATAACCAGGCAGCAGACGTATTGGCACGCATCGGCGCGAAACGCGACGCCGTCCCTTCAAACATCTTCCTGGAGCGGCTCTTTAAGCCATCCGTATTATGGGAAGAGGAGTCCGGAAATAACAATCCGGAACCAACTGCATCACCTAACGCAGAACATTCTGACACAATCGGTGGCTCAGCCAATGAAATAACAGATTCAGCCCACGAAATACTGGCAGTAATTGCCCCGTGGATGGAACCATTCCTAGCCTACTTAATCAGGCAGGAACTTCCCGAAGACCAAAATGAGGCCCGCTGCATAGTTCGGCGATCTAAAGCCTACAAGGTCCATGAGGGAGAACTTTATAAGAAAAGTACAACCGGAGTCCTTCAAAGGTGTATCTCCGAAGAGGAAGGGCGAAATCTCCTGGCTGAAATTCACGCCGGACTCGGCAGGCACCACGCCGCCACCCGGGCCCTTGTGGGCAAGGCCTTCCGTACAGGATTTTATTGGCCGACCGCCCAGGAAGATGCTCAGGACTTAGTCCAACGATGCGTCGGTTGCCAGCTCTTTGCTAATCAGAGCCACATGCCACCCACCGCCCTCAAAACTATACCCATTACTTGGCCGTTCGCATGATGCAGGGGCTTGACATGGTTGGACCCCTTAAAGGGGAAACCCACAAGCACAAATACTTATTGGTCATGGTGGACAAATTCACCAAATGGATAGAGGCCAAGCCGGTTAAAACGGTAGAATCCGGACCTGTGATAGACTTCATATCCGGGGTAGTACACCGTTTTGGCGTCCCCCACAGCATCATCACTGATAACGGCACGAATTTTACGGTCGACGAGGTTAAACTCTGGTGCAAAAATTTGGGCATCAAGCTCGACTACGCTTCAGTCTACCACCCTCAAACTAACGGTCAAGTGGAACGACCAAATGATCTAATCATGAGCGGCATCAAACCTAGATTAGTGCGGTCCCTCACGGAATCTAACACGCACTGGGTAGAGGAGCTCGACTCCGTACTCTGGGGGCTGCGGACCACGCCAAACCGCACAACCAGATTCACACCATTTTTTATGGTATACGGCGCTGAGGCAGTTTTGCCCTGCGATATAATTCACGACTTACCTCGCGTGCGCATGTACGAGGAAAGAGAAGCCGAGTTGGATTGGCAGGACAGTTTGGACGCTTTAAAGGAGGAGCGCGACGTGGCAAAATCCCGTTCCGCATTCTATCAACAGCAAGCTCAAAGATATCAAAGCAGAGAAGTACGGGCCAAAACTTACAATGTTGGCGAGCTAGTTCTACGCCTGCCGGACAAGAAAAAGGACAAACTTAAGCCCAAATGGGAAGGTCCCTTCATCATCGACCAAGTCCTTACCGGCGGTGCATACCGTCTACGCAACGCATCTGACAACCGACTCGAGCCAAACCCATGGAACGCAGCCCGTCTCCGAAGATTTTACGCCTAGCGCCGGACTCAGGGTTCGTCTCCTTCCTCCGTCCACCTTTCATATTTTTTCGCTGTCTTTGTTTTCCCTCTTTTTCCCCCACCTTTTTTCGGTACAAACCTCTTGAGGGCTAATCTGCGCTTTCTTCGCACTCACTCGATGTGCTACTACTTTTCGTTATACCTGGGGGCTTCTTTAACAGAAGCTTATTTATAAGGGCTTCATGCCCAACACATGTGTCACACTTCCGCATGTACCTTTTGATCACCATTATATGCATCGATATGACTTAAGTTTTGGCCAAGCCGGGTTGCCTGGCTCCTGTGCTTACCCCTACGTTCCCGATTGTTTGGCTGGGGGTAAAGGGAGCACCTCTGCGATTGTTACTGCCGGGTCAGCCGGATGTGTACCTCAGACTGGGTGAAGCCGAAGGCTAGCGTTCTTAAGGGAATATTCGGTCGGTGACCGAAAGACGATTTATTACTTACTTATTTATCTGCCTCCAGATGCTTTTTCTGCTATTTTCGCAGTCCGGACATGCACTTTAGGGCATGCCTCCCAGGGAAAGGAACCCTTAACGGAACTATTCTCCCTGGAAGATGTTTCTTACTAACCATGTAATATAACATAGCTAGTTGGGCACTTGTCTGATAAAGCAATTATGACCCCTACTCCTTGTCTCCATGCATGCCCCGGTTCTTTTATAACCGTAAGGGTATTCAGACACACTCCGGACTGTTGGGTCCCGAGGTTGAAGCGAAAAGGTCCGCAAAGACAAACGATCTACAATCCGGCTAGAAGGCATTTTACATGTCATTTTAAAATTACATCGTCAAACTGACTGATTGTACTCCTCTTCAATCCCATCTAACAGGTTGTCTAATTTACAGTCCTGTTGGGAATATTTTGCGGCCAACTCTACTTGGCCGTACATCAAGCTCACAGGGATCTCCTTCCCATCGGGCCCCGCAGGTCCGACCTCGGCCATGTGGTTTGGATCAGACTTCAGGTACCGCGTCTTCACCATGGCCCAGGCCTCCCTGGCGCCTTGACGGCAGGCCGATATCTTCCACAGACGGAGACACCGCCGTACTCCCTGAAGCTTCTCAGCAAGCCCTCCGAGACCCTCGGGTAGGGAGACGGAAGGCCATAAGGCCTGAACGACGCTGCTCATCGCCTACCGAACACGTTCGTGCAGTTGCAGCAGCTCGGAAGAGGGTCTCTCGTGGAACCAGGCATCTCCTCCGCCGGACGACCCGTGAGCACACCTACAGACACATTTCTGTCAATCGACTTCCTCGCCGAACTCTTCTTTTCAAAAGAGTTTGCTCAAGCACTTACTACAAATGCCGCGACGAAGCCGACCATTCTCCTTTACGGAGTTAGACAGCTGGACCCGAACACCTGTTAGTTCTTCGCCCAGCTGGGTGTTGGCATCTTGGAGTTTGTTCCTCTCCTGCTGCACCCTCATAAGCACCCTCTCGCCGGCCTTCAACTGGCGCAGCAGCTCTTGCTTGTCCGGATCTAGTCCGGCACCCTCTGCTATATTATTGTCAGACTATACACACACGCCACACCTCATAAACTACTTCTTTTTTCAAAATATGAATTACCAGAGGGGGTCTCCGTGGCTCCCCCGGCAGCGGCTAGTGCGGCCTCAAGTTGGGCCTTGCATTCTTGAAGCTCCTGGGACAGGTGGGTATTCTTCTTGGTAAGATCCTTCATTACAAATGATCCTTAAATCAGTTAGTTTAACTATTTTAAGTTTCGGGGGCTACTGGCATATATAACTATTAAAATTCCTTACCCGTATGTCCTTTACATACTACTCCGTGGCTCTGGGTAAACCATCTTGAGCAGCACGAAGGTGCGCGTCTCCCGCATTAAAGGCATTTAACGCCTCAGGGGAGAAACACGCGTCACGAAGAACTGTCCGACGGCGCCTGTGATTCATGGCGCTCTCCACCTCAGATTTGGTGGCGGACAACCTGTCGGCATCCTCCGTTGGAGGAGCATCCGGCTCGCGCCTTGCGCTCGCCTCCCCCTCCGGACCAGGCGTTGGAGCCTGGCTGGCGGAGGCTTGGTGGGCACCTTCTCCGGACTCAGTCCGGCGAGCGCTCTTTCTCCTGGAAGAATCATGAGCATTAATATGCCTCCTAGGAGTCTTTCCCTTAAAAATACAATGGTGCACCATACCTTTGCGGCGACGTTTCGATTCGTGCCGCACTCCTCTTCCGCCTGCTAGGTCAAGACCTTGACCTTGTTTGGTCACGCGCAGCTTCGGCTTCATTGTAAAGGCACCCCCTGCCAAACACCATTGGTACACGGTGGTCAGAAATAGGAATTAAAAAGGTGACGGTGTCAAGAATTCGGTCGTACTCACCTGGGAAGCCGGACATAAGCCGGGGTAGTCAGCCGTAATGGCGACTAAAGCATTGTCTATGCTGAGCTAGTGGAACACCCCGTCAATCAAATCCACCTTTATGTCCGGATCCTCTTCGGAGGCCGGATCGAGGGATCTTCCCGGATCCTCAGGTTCTGGAGTTGGGCTTTCTATGCACGCCACATCCCGGCGTATTTCCTGCGTCGAAATCATAAAGTAAGACACTTATCTTTGAAAGCACGGATCAAATATATAAGCGTCCGCTTACCCAGCTTCGAGGGTTATTCATGGAGAATCCATTCAATGGATTCGTGCGGAGGAAGTCCTCCTTCTCCCCCTTGTACAAGCCGGACATGATCTTCACTAGATCGTCGGCCGATCCCGGCCCCGTGCGGCCATGACGGGTGGCGTCATTCTCCCCGTTAAAATCCTACATGGGATGGCCCCTATATTAGAGCGGCTGCACCCCTCGCATAATGCATGTGGCCATGACTCCAATCATGGTTAACCCGGAATGGGCTAGTAGCCGTATCCGACCCATCAGATAGTGGACGCTCCTATCATCTTCCCGTTGAGGGCTCCGCGGGCGCCAACTCAGGCGTTTCTTCAGAGGAGCATTGTTAAACTCCGGGAGGCCGATCCGAACTGGATCCGGCAGCGGGGCGTCTTCCATATAGAACCACTCCTAAGGCCAGTCTTCGGACACCTTCTTCGGGGTTCCGGATAGATATCCGGTCCCGGCGATGCGCCATATTTCGGCTCCGCCCACTTGATATATCGACCCCTCGTGAGAATGGGGTACGAGGCAGAACTGCCTCTTCCACAGCGCAAAATGGGGCTCGATGCCCAAGAACAGCTCACAAAGAGCTACAAAGCCCGCGATGTGCAAAATGGAGGCAGGCGTGAGGTGGTGAAGTTGGAGTCCATAGAACTCCAAGAGCCCCCGGAGAAACGGATGTACAGGAAATCCGAGTCCCCTTATTAAGTAGGGGACGAAGCATACCCGCTCTCCTTTGGAGGGATTGGGGACGCTCTCCGCCTGCTTCCCACCCTTGTAGGTGGCCAGTCCGGCTCGAACCGGAACCATAAAGGCCGGGGGAAGGTATCCCTCCGCTTGGAGCGTCACTAACTCGCTATCTTGGGACTGAGCATCTCCTCCAATCTCCTGGCCGAGGGCTGGGAGCGCGAGAAGAGGAGCCGCGTCGACTGTCCATGTTGGAATGGATTTTTTGTCAGATGCGCCTCGATGAGTACTTGCGGAAGGAGGATGGTGTGATTTGGATCTGGATCCTCGCCTCTCTTATAGGCAGCTTATTCGCACAGCTAGGGGTTAAAACGTAAGAATACCCTGGCTTTTTGCATTCGTACGACACGTGGAAGAAGGCCATTATTGGACGTAGAAGCCAAGGAGCGTAGCATTTATGAAGCAACCGGACACTATCCAGCAAACACATGGAGCATGAAGAAGAACCCGCCTTGCAAACGCCGAAGACAACATACGCGCCGGACTCATCGTCATTGAAGCCTGGTTCGGGGGCTACTGAGGGAGTCCTGGACTAGGGGGTGTCCGGATAGCCGAACTATCATCATCGACCGGACTCCAAGACTATGAAGATACAAGATTGAAGACTTCGTCCCGTGTCCGGATGGGACTTTCCTTGGCGTGGAAGGCAAGCTTGGCGATACGGATATGTAGATCGCCTACCATTGTAACCGACTACTGTAACCCTAGCCCTCTCCGGTGTCTATATAAACCGGATGGCTTTAGTCCGTGGACGAACAACAATCATACCATAGGCTAGCTTCTAGGGTTTAGCCTCCTTGATCTCGTGGTAGATCTACTCTTGTAACACACATCATCAATATTAATCAAGCAGGGCGTAGGGTTTTACCTCCATCAAGAGGGCCCGAACCTGGGTAAAACATCGTGTCCCTTGTCTCCTGTTACCATCCGCCTAGACGCACAGTTCGGGACCCCCTACCCGAGATCCGCCGGTTTTGACATCGACACTAGGGGTTAGTCGCTGCTAGGCACTATCAACCCTAACCGAGGGAGAGACTCAATCTAGCATGCATGCTATAACTTAGGGTGGCAGCGCTTCATTTATTTATGCTCAGGGTCTGCGCCTGGCTTTGTTCAGGGGGTTACATGCCTTGCCGGCAAGGCTTGTACAAAAGGTGGCTTGCCGGGGGGGGGGGGGGGCGACAGCCGCGCCTTATGGGTAAAACTTGCGAAGATGCTCGATGTTCCAGGAGTTTCTCACTTGAATGGAATCTTCGGTCTCTAGGCGGACTGCGCCAGGCCTGGTGACTCGTGTTACCTGATAAGGGCCTTCCCACTTTGGCGTCAACTTGTTGGAATTCTTGGCCGACTGAACTCGCCGAAGAACAAGGCCGCCTTCCTCAAAGCTTCGGGCATGAACCTTGCGGCTATGGTAGCGGCGCAAGGCTTCTTGGTAGCGCGTCTGCTCTCACAGCCGCCCAAAGACGATCTTCCTCAAGGAGCGTCGCGTCATCTTGCCGCAATCGCTCTTGCTCAAGCTCATCATAAGAGAGCACTCGAGGTGACCCGTATATGAGTTCCATGGGGAGAACTGCTTCAACCCCGTAGACCAGGGCAAAGGGTGTCTGGATGGTGGCTCGATTTGGCGTCGTTTTGATCGAACAAAGAACCGCCGGCAGCTCGTCAATCCAGTGCCTTCCACTCTTGTGCAGCCTGTCAAAAGTCTTCATTCTCAAGCCTCATAGAACTTCAGCATTTTCTCTCTCTGCTTGATCGTTGCTTCATGGGTGTGCCATGGAAGCAAAACAGACCTTGCTGCTGAGATCCTCGATGTATTGCATGAAGGCGTGGCTTGTGAACTGTGTGCCATTGTCAGTGATGATCCTGTTGGGTACACCAAAACGGCAAACTAGCCCCTTGAAGAACTTGATGGCTGACTGCGCTGTCACCTTCCTCACTGCTTCCACCTCAGACCACTTTGTGAACTTGTCGATTGCAATGTACAAGTACTCAAAGCCCCCGACGACACGAGGGAAAGGGCCCAATATGTCGAGCCCCCAGACCGAGAAGGGCCAGGAGAAAGGGATGGTTTGAAGGGCTTGAGCTGGTTGATGAAGCTTCTTCGAATGGAACTGGCACACTTCACACTTGGTTACTAGTGCCGTCGCATCCTGGAGGGCAGTGGGCAAGAAGAAACCCTGCCGGCAAGGGCTCTCGACCCTATGTGGGAGCCACATATGCCCCCATGTATTTCTGCCAACAGCTCCAGTCCTTCCTCACGGGGAATGCACTTCAACTTCACACCGTTCGGTCTTTTCCTGTACAGAACGTCGTCAACAAACTGATACATGGCAGACCGACGGGCTACTTTCTCTGCTTCTTCCTGATCCTCAGGAAGTTCCCCTGTCTGGATGAATTGGACGATGTGTTGTGCCCATGCCGGAGCCTGGGGCTCAATGGCAAGGACTAAAGGCATCTCTTCTACCCCGGGAGCGGCCATCTCTACGGCCATGGCCTGAGGCCCTGCCGGAGTCAGTTGCCCCACTGCAGGATCGGCATCCACGGCAACATCTTCGCCGGCGGCTCCGGGGAGCTCATTGGGGAAGTACTTGCCGGGGCCTAATCTCCTCCCCTGGCTCTGCCCCGTTGATGGTTCGATGGAAGGTTGAGTTAACCGAAGCACAAAAGTACCTGGTTCCACATGTAGCTTGAGGGCAGCATGCTTTGACAGATAGTTGGCGATGTCATTCTCCACTCGGGGGATGTGCTCTGCTTGTATTCTGTGAAAGCGCTCCTCCAGTTTCCTCACTTCATCCACGTAAGCCTCCATCAACGGGCTCTAATAGTCCTTGTTGATCTGCCTGACGACAAGCTGTGAATCACCCCTGACGATGAGCTTTTTGACTCCAAGGTCCGTTGCGATCCTGAGACCGGTAAGCAAGCCCTCGTATTCGGCGGTGTTGTTCATTGACATCTCCCGGGGAAAGTGCATTTGGATGACATACTTGAGGTGCTCTCCGGTGGGTGCGACAAGCAGCACGCCACCACCGGTGCCTTGCAGCGAGAAAGCCCCATCAAAGTACATGATCCAGTTGCGGCTCGTTTCCTTGCCGGGGAGAGTGGTCTCCTGGACCTCTTCGTCGGGCGTCGAGCTCCATTCCACAACGAACTCCGCCAAAACTCTGCTCTGGATTGTCGAGGTACTCTCAAACTTCAGACCAAAACTCGACAGCCCCAAGACCCATTCCACAATCCTTCCTGTTGCATCTGGGTTATGCAGTATCCGTTGCAGCGGAAGGCGGGTGACAACGGTGATCTCGTGTGCCTGGAAGTAATGACGCAGCTTCCTCGAGGCCATAAGGAGGCCGAAGAGCAATTTCTGCACACCAGAGTACCTTGACCTAGCCCCCTGCAAGAGGGAGCTGACAAAGTAACCCGGGTGCTGCATCACCTTCTTCTTCTACACCACTTCACCTGGCTGCGCAGGCCCTGTCTTGCCGGTATCAGATTCTGCCGAGTGCCTCGCACTGCCGGATCAGGCCCTGCCGGGGGAAGCTTTGGCTCGCCATCCGCCAAGCCTGCCATCGCGATTGTCTCTTTGTTGAACTCCCTCTGCGCCACTAGCGCAACACTGACCACTTGATTCGTCGCCGCTAGATACAACATCAACGAATCTTGTGGTTTAGGCGCGACTAGTATCGGCGTGGAGGAGAGGTACTTCTTCAAGTCTTGCAGCGCCGCCTCGGCCTCTGGGGTCCACTCCATTGGGCATGCCTTCTTCAATATTTTGAAGAAGGGGAGGGCACGCTCGGCAGACCTGGATATGAATCTGCTCATGGCAGCAACGCAGCCAGTGAGCTGACGCACATCCTTGATCCGTGGGTGCCTCAATCTGTTCGATGGCGTTGATCTTGTCGGGATTTGCTTCAATCCCGCGATGCGACACAAAGAACCCGAGAAGCTTGCCGGATGGTACGCCGAAAACACACTTGTCAGGGTTCAGCTTGAGGTTGATCTTGCGCAGATTTGCAAACATTTCCTCCAGATCTTGCACAAGTGTTGCCTTGTCCTTGGTTTTGACCACTATGTCATCCATATAGGCTTCCATATTTCTATGGAGCTGGGGCTCAAAACCAATTTGGACTGCTCTTCCAAAAGTCGAGCCAACACTCTTCAACCCGAAAGGCATCCGTAAAAAGCAATACGTACCACATGGGGTGATGAATGATGTCTTCTCCTGATCTTCTCTTGTCATGAAGATCTGGTGGTATCCCGAATAAGCGTCAAGGAAGTACAAGAGGTCACACCCGGCTGTGGAGTCGATAATCTGGTCAATGCGCAGCAACGGGAAAGGGTCTTTTGGACAAGCCTTATTGATATCTGTGTAATCAATACACAGCCTCCACTTCCCGTTCGCCTTGCGCACTACTACCGGATTGGCCAACCACATTGGGTGGAGCACCCCTGTCGGTGTCAAAACCGGCGGATCTCGGGTAGGGGGTCCCGAATGGTAACAGGAGACAAGGGACACGATATTTTACCCAGGTTCGGGCCCTCTTGATGGAGGTAAAACCCTACGTCCTGCTTGATTGATATTCATATTGTGGATGTTTACAAGAGTGGATCTACCATGAGATCAAGGAGGCTAAACCCTAGAAGCTAGCCTATGGTATGATTGTAAGGGTTGTCCTTCTACGGACTAGAGCCATCCGGTTTATATAGACACCGGAGAGGGCTAGGGTTACATAGAGTCGGTTACAATGGTAGGAGATCTGCATATTCGTATCGCCAAGCTTGCCTTCCACGCCAAGGAAAGTCCCATCCGGACACGGGGCGAAGTCTTCAATCTTCTATCTTCATAGTCTTGGAGTCCGGTCGATGATGATAGTTCGGCCGATGATAGTCCGGCCGATGATAGTCCGGCCGATGATGGTAGTCCGGCTATCCGGACACCCCCTAATCCGGGACTCCCTCAGTAGCCCCCGAACCAGGCTTCAATGACGATAGGTCCAGCATGTGTGTAGTCTTCGGCGTTGCAAGGCGGGTTCTCCTTCAAGTTCTACGTGCACTGCGAACAGTGTCCAGCTTCCTCATCAATGTTGCGTCTCGGCTTCCATGCCCAATAATGGCCTTCTTCCACAGCGTCAGCGAACGTGAAAAGCCAGGGTGTCTTTTATGTTTTACCCCTAGTTGTGCGAATAACCTGCCTATAAGGGAGGCAAGAATCCAGATCCAAATCACCATCTTCCTCCATAAATACTCATCGGAGCGCTTTCGACCAAGAATCCATTCCATCATGGACCGTCAACGCGGCTCCTCTTCTCGCGCTCCCATCCCTTTGCGGAGATTGGAGGAGATGCTACATTGCACTGGCAGCTGGTGAAGCTCCAAGTGGGGGATATCTCCCTCCGGCCTTCATGGTTCCGGTTCGAGCCGGGCTGGCCACCTACAAAGGTGGGAAGCAAGCGGAGGTTACCCCAAATCCCAACAAAGGGAGCGGGTATGCTTCGTCCCCTATCGATAAGGGGCTCGGATTTCCTGTACATCCATTCCTCCGCGGGCTCTCGGAGTTCTCACGGACTCCGGCTTCATCACCTCACGCCCGCCTCAATCCTGCATATTGCGGGTTACGTAGCTCTTTGCGAGCTATTCACAGGCGTCGAGCCACACTTCGCTGTGGAAGAGGTTGTTCTGCCTTGTACCCCGCTCTCACAAGGGGTCCATATATCAAGTGGGCGGCGGCGAAATATGGCGCATTGCCGGGACCGGATATCCATCCGGAACCCCTAAGAAGGCGCTCGAAGACTGGCCTTCGGAATGGTTTTATATAGAAGATGCTCCGCTACCGGACCCTGTTCGGATCGGCCTCCCGGAGTTCAGCAATGCCCCTCTGAAGAAATGCCTTAGTTGGCGTCATGAGCCCCCATCCGGGAGGAAGACAAGAGCGTCCATTATTTGATGGGCGAATAAGGTTCTTGGCCCATGCCAGGTTGACCATGATTGGAGTCATGGCAATATGCATTATGCGGGGGGTGCAGCCACTACAATACAGGGGCCACCCCATGTGGGATTTCAACGGGGAGGACGATGCCACCCGTCATGGCTGCAAAGGGCCGGATTCGGCCAAAGATCTGGTGACGATCCTATCCGGCCTGTATAAGGGGGAGAAGGAGGATTTCCTTCGGACGAACCCGTTAAATGGGTTCTCCATGAATAATCTCCGGCCTTGGGTAAGCGAACACTCTGCGTGCCCGACCCGTGCCTTTTGAAACTTAAGTTTCTTATATTGTGTTCTTCTTCGGCGAGGAACTGCGCCGGACCGTGGAGGACATGCTAAGTCCGGCTCCACAGCCGAGGATCCGAGAGATCCGGGATCCGGCCTCGAAGAGGATCCGGACATAAAGGTGGAGCTAATCGAAGGGTGTTGCACCAGCTCGGCATGGACAATGCTTTAGTCGCCATAACGGCCGACTATCCCGGACTATATCCGGCTTCCGGTGATTGCAACGAAGCCACGACACCGTCATTCCTTCCTTGCTTATTTCGACCACCGTATATGATGGCGCTGTGCAGGCGCCCTAGAAGCGGCGAGCCATGCGGTGGCTGACCAACAAAGGCGATCCGGACGATGGCGGAAGAGGCCTTGGCTGGATCAAAACGTCGCCGCAAAGGTGTAGTTCACAATTCATTATTTAGAAACAACGTTCCTAGGAAGGCGTTTGAGTGCTCATGAATTTTATTGGGAAAAAAGCGTCTGCGGGAGTGCGGGCGTGGAGTTTGCGAATCCAACATCTACCTGGCAGGGTCCCGCACCTGGTCTGGAGGGGAGGCGGCGCAAGGCGCGAGCCGGACGTTCCTCCAACGGAGGATGCCGACAGGCATCCGCCACCAAGTCTGAGGTGGAGAGTGCCTGAATCACAGGCGCCCGCCGGGTAGTATTCGTGACGCGTGCTTCTCCCCGAGGCGTTGAATGCCTTTAACACGGGGGCCAGCGCACCTTCGTGCTGCTCAAGATGGTTTTACCAGAGCCACGGGCAGTATGTAAAAGACATACTGGTAAGAGAATTTAATAGTTATATATGCGGTAGCCCCGAGACTTAAAGTAGTTATATTAACTGATTTAAGGATCATATGAAACGAGGATCTTACCGAGAAGAATACCCAACTGTCTCAGGAGCTGCAAGAGTGCGAGGCCCAACTTGAGGCCGCACTCTCTGGCGCAGGAGGAAACGCAGGGACCTCTCCTGGTAACGCATTATTTTAGAAAGATAAGTAGCGTTTGACCTTCGCGCAAGTCTAAAAAATGACGTTGCAGGTGCTGCCGGACAAGATCCGGACATGCGAGAACTTCTGCGCCAACTAAAGGCTGGCGAGAGGGTGCTGCATAAGGTGCAGCATGAAAGGAAAAAGCTCCAAGATGCCCATGCCCAGCTTAGAGAAGAGCTGAAAGGCGTTCGGGCCGAGCTGTCGGGCTCCGTTAAGGAGAATCAGCGGCTTCGTCGCGGCATATATAGTAAGTGCTTGAGCGAACTCCTTTGAAAAGAAGAGTTCGGCGAGGAAGTCAATTTGATGAATATATGCAGGTATGCTCACAGTCGCCTGCGGAGGAGATGCCCGTATCAACGGGTGATCAACTTCCCGAATTGTTGCAACTGATCGAACGAGTTCGGCAGGCAATGAGCGGCGTCATCCAGGCGTTATGGCCAGCCTTCTCCTTACCCGAGGGTCTTGGGGAGCTTGCGGAGAAGCTGCAGGGAGTGCGGCAGCGCTTCCATTTATGGAAGATTTCGGCCTGCCGCCAAGGTGCCAGGGAGGCCTGGGCCATGGTAAAGACGCGGTACAAGAAGGCGGATCCCAACCACATGGCGAAGTCGGACTGTGGGGCACGATGGGAAGGAGATCCTGTGAGTTTAGTATACGACCAAGTAGAGTTGGCCGCTAAATTTTCCCAACAGGACTGTAAATTAGACAACTTGTTAGACGGGATTGAGGAAGAATACAATCAGTCGATTTGACAATGTATTATAAAATGACATATAAAATGTCTTCTAGCCGGATTGTAGATTGTTTGTCTTTGCCGACCTTTTCGTTTCGACCTCGGGACCCTAGAGTCCGGAGTGTGTCTGAATACCTTCTCGGTTATGAAACAACCGGGGTATGCATGGAGACCGAGCGTGAGGGTCATCAGTGCTTTATCAGACAAGTGCCCAACTAGTTATGTTATATTACATGGGTAGTAAGAAACATCTTCCAGGGAGAATAGTTCCGTTAAGGGTTCCTTTCCTCTAGGGGTGGCATGCCCTAAAGTGCATGTCCGGACTGCAAAAAAGAAGAAAACATCTGGGGGCAGATAAATAAGTGGATAAAAAATCATCTTTTAAGTCACCGGCCGAATATTCCCTTAAGAACGCTAGCTTTCGGCTTCACCCAGTCTGAGGTACACATCCGGCTGACCCGGCAGTAACAATCGCAGAGGTGCTCCCTTTACCTCCTAGCCGAACAATCGGGAACGTAGGGGTAAGCACAGAGCCAGCAACCCAGCTTGGCCAAAACTTAAGTCATATCGATGCATTTAATGGTGAATAAAAGGTACATGTGGAGGCTTGACACATGTGCTGGGCATGAAGCCCTTATAATTAAGCTTCTGGTAAGGAAGCCCCCAGGTATAATGAGTGCGGATAGCACATCAATTGCGCGCGAACGTTGCGCAAGTAGGCCCTTTAAGGCTTGGACGAATAGGGTTGAGAAGAAAAAGATAAACAAAAGGCAGCTGAAATTTTTTTTTTGGACGGGGGGAAAGGGACGAACTCTTAGTCAGGCGCTAGGCATAGAATCTTCGGAGGCGGGCTGCGTTCCATGGGTTTGGCTCGAGTCGGTTATGCGATGCATTTCATAGACGGTACGCTCCGCCGGTCAGGACTTTATCGATGATGAAGGGGCCTTCCCATTTGGGCTTGAGCTTGTCCTTTTTCTTGTCCGGCAGGCGTAGAACTAGTTCGCCAACGTTGCAAGTCTTGGCCCGTACTTCTCTGCTGTGATATCTTCGAGCCTGCTGCTGATAGAATGCGGAACGATCCTTGGCTACGTCGCGTTCTTCCTCCAATGCGTCCAAGCTGTCCTGCCGATCCAACTCGGCCTCTCTTTCTTCGTACATGCGCTTTTCGAGGTGAGTCATGAATTATGTCGCAGGGCAAAACTGCTTCTGCGCCGTATACCATAAAAATGGTGTGAATCCGGTAGTACGGTTAGGGCGTTGTCCGCAGCCCCCGTGAGCACGGAGTCGAGCTCCTCTACCCAGCGCGTGTCAGATTTCGTAAGGGACCGCACTAGTCTGGGTTTGATGGCGCTCACTATTAGACCATCTGCTCATTCCACTTGACCGTTGGTTTGAGGATGATAGACTGAAGCGTAATCGAGCTTAAGGCCCATATTTTTGCACCATGATTTAACCTCATCGGCGGTGAAATTCGTGCCGTTATCGGTGATGATGCTGTGGGGGACACCATAACGGTGTACTACCCCGGATATAAAGTCTATCACTGGTCCGGACTCTGCCGTTTTAACTGGTTTGGCCTCTATCCATTTGGTGAATTTATCCACCATGACCAATAGGTACCTTTGCTTGTGGGTCCCCCTTTAAGTGGTCCAACCATGTCAAGCCCCGGACATGACGACCGGGTAATGGGTATAGTTTTGAGGGCGGTGGGTGGCATATGGCTCTGATTAGCAAAGAGGCGACAAGCCGCATCTTTGGACTAAGTCCTGAGCATCTGCTCGGGCCGTCGGCCAATAAAATCCTGTACGGAATGCCTTTCCTACAAGGGCCCGAGCTGCGGCGTGGTGTCCGCCTAGTCCGGCATGAATTTCAGCCAGGAGGTTTCGCCCTTCCTCTTCGGAGATACACCTTTGAAGGACTCCGGTTGTGCTTTTCTTATAAAGTTCTCCCTCATCGACCTTGTAGGCTTTAGATCGCCGGACAATGCGGCGGGCCTCATTTTGGTCTTCGGGAAGCTCCTTCCTAAGCAAGTAGGCGAGGAATGGTTCTGTCCACGGGGCAATTACTGCCACTATGTCGTGGGCGGAAGGTGTTATGTCATCGGCTGAATCGCCGGTTGGTGCGGCTTGTTCCGGTTTGTTAGTTCCGGACTCCTCTTCCCATAATGCGGATGGCTTGAAGAGCCGTTCGGAAGATGTTAGGAGGGACAGCGTCGCGTTTTGCGCCGATGCGTGCCAGTACGTCGGCTGCTTGGTTATTATCCCGGGCTACGTGATGGAATTCAAGTCCTTCGAACCGGGCTGACATTTTTAGGACAGCGTTGCGGTATGCTGCCATTTTGGATCTTTGGCATCAAAGTCTCCGTTTATTTGGGATATTGTGAGGTTTGAATCCCCGCGCACCTCTAGGCGTTGAATGCCCATGGAGATTGCCATCCGGAGACCATGTAAAAGGGCCTCGTATTCGGCTGCGTTGTTGGAGTCCGTGTACATTATCTAAAGTACGTATTGGACTGTGTCCCCGGTCGGGGACGTCAATACGACGCCAACCCCCAATCCGGCTAACATTTTAGAGCCGTCGAAGTGCATAATCCAATTGGAGTATGCGCCGTACTCTTTAGAGAGTTCGGCTTCGGTCCATTCAGCGACAAAGTCAGCCAAAACTTGTGACTTTATAGCTCACCGAGGTTTGTAAGTTATATCAAATGGTAAGAGCTCAATGGCCCATTTTGCAATCCTGCCCGTCGCGTCGCGGTTGTTTATAATGTCGTTAAGTGGTACTTCAGAGGCCACTATTATGGAACACTCTTGAAAGTAGTGTCGGAGCTTCCTGGATGCCATGAACACCGCGTATGCTATCTTCTGATAGTGCGGGTAACGGGACTTGCAGGGGGTTAACACAGTGGATACGTAGTATACTGGTTTTTGAATAGGGAATTTATGCCCTTCTTTCTCTCGTTCGAGGACGAGTACCGCGCTTACAACTTGATGCGTTGCTGCGATGTATAACAACATTGGTTCGCCCAGGTTGGGCGCAGCCAGGACCGGATTTGTTGCCAATGTGGCCTTTATTTCTTCGAGTTCGGCAGTGGCAGCATCCGTCCACTCGAAGTGTTCGGTGCGCCTAAGGAGGCGATAGAGGGGTAATGCCTTTTTCTCCTAGACGGGAGATAAAGCGGCTTAGAGCCGCCACGCATCCAGTCAATTTTTGTATTTGCTTGAGGTCTTTTGGGATATCTAGCTGTGACAGAGCTCGGATCTTGGCTGGGTCTGCTTCAATTCCTCTACCGGATATGATGAAGCCCAGCTTTTCCAAATGGTACAATCAAAACGATTTTTCCGGATTCAGCTTGATGTCATATGCTCTGAGGTTGTCGAATGTGAGCCTCAAGTCGTCTACTAGAGTTTCGACGTGTTTAGTTTTGACGACTACGTCGTCTACGTATGCCTCTACTGTTTTGCCGATCTGGGTAGCCAGACATGTCTGGATCATGCGCTGATATGTTGCGCCGGCGTTTTTAAGTCCGAAGGGCATTGTGTTGAAGAAGAATGGTCCATATGGAGTAATGAATGCCGTTGCGGCTTGATCCGCTTTTGCCATCTTGATTTGATGATAGCCGGAGTATGCGTCCAGGAAGCACAATGAATCGTGTTTCGCAGTGGCATCGATGATTTGGTCGATGCGGGGGAGGGGGAAGGGATCCTTTGGGCAGGCTTTATTTAGGTCTTTGAAATCGACGCATAGGCGCCAGGATTTGTCCTTCTTTGGTACCATTACCAGGTTTGCTAGCCAATCCGGATGCTTGATGTCTCTGATGAATCCGGCTCCAATAGTTTGGCTAGCTCTTCTCCCATTGCCTGTCTTTTGGGTTCGGAAAATTGTCGAAGAGCCTGTTTAACTGGCTTGAATCCTTTTAGGATGTTTAGGCTGTGTTCTGCCAATCTGCGTGGGATTCCAGGCATATCCGAGGATGCCGAGCAAAAATGTCCCAATTTTCCCGAAGGAATTCTCGTAGTGCGGCGTCTACATCAGGGTTCAATTGTGCCCCGATGGAGGCCGTCTTTGTCGGGTCCGTTGGGTGGACCTGGAATTTTACTATTTCATCTGCTGGTTTAAAGGAGGTGGACTTGGATCTCTTATCGAGTATCACATCGTCCCTATTCACCGTAGAGCGCAGCGCGGTGAGTTCCTCTGCCGCTAGGGCTTCGGATAGTGCCTCTAAGGCTAATGCGGCTGTCTTGTTTTCGGCGCGGAGTGCTATGTCCGGATCACTAACGAGAGTGATTATTCCGCCGGGCCCAGGCATTTTGAGCTTCATGTACCCGTAATGGGTACGGCTTGAAAAATTGTGAATGCCTCTCGTCCTAATATAGCGTGATATTCGCTGTTGAAAGGGGCCACTTGAACGTGACTTCTTCGGATCTGTAATTGTCCGGTGAGCCGAATACCACATCGAGTGTGATTTTTCCTGTGCAGCGCCTCCCGGCTAGGGATTATTCCTCTAAAGGTTGTGCTGCTTCGCTCAATGCGGCTCCAGTCTATTTCCATTTTTTGAAGGGTTTCTTCGTAGATGAGGTTTAATCCGCTGCCGCCATCCATGAGGACTTTTGTAAGTCAAAAGCCGTCCACTATTGGACTAAGTACCAGTGCGGCTGGAGCTCGGGCTGTCCAGAATTTAGGTTCGTCGCTGGCGTTGAAGGTGATGGCTGTGTCACTCCATGGATTGGTTGTTGCTACTTGGTAGACTTCGGCGAGGCTGCGGATTGTTCGTTTCCGCATATTATTTGATGTGAAAGTCTCGAAGACTGTTGATACCGTACCGATGTTGTTGGAGTGGTTTTCCGGGGCTAGAAGCTCCTCTCCACTTTTGGCCACCTGCCGTAATGTCCAACATGCTCAAAGGCTATGTGTTGGGACGGCGCCTTCTGTACTGTGAATTTTACAGGGTCCGCTAAGCCATCCCTCTAGTACGGTTCCGTGCCCTTTATGGGGTTTTTGCCTTTTGGTTTTTGTATCTGGTGGCGAAGTGTAATGCACCCTTTCGTTGCGGACTAGGGTTGTATTCGGGGCTGGATTGTCCCAAAACTTATTTTTGGTTGTCCGGAAACTATCCATCGCACAGTAGTTTCGTACTATGGATGCCAGGTCGTGGCGTGTAATTTCACGACGGTGACGGCGTTCAAGATTCCCTCGTCCGTGCAATTATTGCAAAAAATTGAGATTGCGTTTTCCTCTCGGCAGTCCTTTATCCTGTCCATAACCAGGAGGAATCTGGCCCAGTAGTGATGTACTATCTCAGCGGGCTCTTGCCGGATTAGAGATAGATCGCATATGTCTGGGCGGGTGGGTGGAATTAAGTCCGGAACCCTACCCATCTCAAGGCTCGAAGGCCGAGAAGTTTCCGAATTTGGAAGCTTGGATTGCTGGACGTTGTCCAACGAGTCTGGTCCGATGCCTGACTTTAAGTTCAGTGCTTGATCGAAGTCCGTCCCTCCGCGGGAATCCGGCATGGGGGGTTCGGGAGCCCGGACATGACTAGTTTTCAATACAGGAGAAACATCGCCACATTGTTCCTCTACCACTGCAACGTGGTGGGTGACCTGGGGAGAGTTAATCTCTCTCAGATCGGTTTTAAGCCCAATCTGATTGTAGTCTGTAGCGACTCCCAGGGCGGCGATGCGATCCTAGAGCTCGTTTATGGGCGAGAGCTCTATTGATCCAGCCGCTCGGCGAATTCGAGCTGACGTGAAAATTGCTTTTGACGACTTGAGAGGTCATTGTCGAAGCGGTGGCAGACGGCGGTCATAAGAAAACCACCTAGCGGATAGTTTGGCGGAGGCCAAGGCTCCTTTGGCAAAAATACCGTCCTTGAAGGCGGGAGGAGGCATCCTTCCTATCGGTGACGGCGCAGAGGAACTCTCAATGAAAGCACCAATGTCGGTATCAAAACCGGCGGATCTCGGTAGGGGGTCCCGAACTGTGCGTCTAGGCGGATGGTAACAGGAGACAAGGGACACGATGTTTTACCAGGTTGGGCCCTCTTGATGGAGGTAAAACCCTACGTCCTGCTTGATTGATATTGATATTGTGGATGTTTACAAGAGTGGATCTACCATGAGATCAAGGAGGCTAAACCCTAGAAGCTAGCCTATGGTATGATTGTAAGGGTTGTCCTTCTACGGACTAGAGCCATCCGGTTTATATAGACACCGGAGAGGGCTAGGGTTACATAGAGTCGGTTACAATGGTAGGAGATCTGCATATCCGTATCGCCAAGCTTGCCTTCCACGCCAAGGAAAGTCCCATCCGGACACGGGGCGAAGTCTTCAATCTTCTATCTTCATAGTCTTGGAGTCCGGTCGATGATGATAGTTCGGCCGATGATAGTCCGGCCGATGATGGTAGTCCGGCTATCTGGACACCCCCTAATCCGGGACTCCCTCAACCCCTCTTACCAGACCTGCCGCTTCCAACTTTCCGATTTCCTCCATAATGAACTCCTGCCTCTCTAGAGCTTGCTTCCCGACCTTCTGCTTGATGGGCCGTGCATGATGACAGACAACAAGATGGTGCTCAATCACTTCCCTGGGAACGCCGGGGATGTCGGATGTTTTCCATGCAAACACATCGACATTCGCCTGCAGGAAAGTGACGAGCTTGCTTTCCTATTTGCCACTGAGGGTGGAGCTTATGGTGAAAGCTCCTCCCGTGCCGTCCTCCTTGACGGACACCTTCTTAGTCTCCGGTGGCGCAGCTCTGTACTTCTTGCTCTTGCCGGTGGAGCTCTCTGGCACGTCCTCGATGGAAGCGCAACACCCCGAAGAGGTGCGCTTGCCGGAGTGGGTGCGAGGAGTCTCGCCGGTCTTCTTTCCTCTCGGGGCTTCAACGGCAGGAGCATGTGCCTTGGCGGCAGCTGCTGCAACCACTTCCCGATAGAGTTGGTCAGCGCAGATCAATGCGTCTTTCTTGTCGGAGGGGACAGTGATGATGTTCATCGGCCCGGGCATCTTCAGTGTGTTGTAGGCGTAGTGAGAGGCCGCCATGAACTTCGCCAGCGCCGGGCGACCGAGGATCCCGTTGTAAGGCAAGGGGATCACGGCTACATCAAAGACAATCCTCTCCATCCTATAGTTTAACTCACCTCCGAATGTCACGGGCAACGTGACCTTTCCCTTCGGCTGGCTCCTCCCCGAGTTGACCCCTTGGAACGTGCCCGTCTCCTCGAGGTCTCCGTCAGGGATCTGCAGCCTCTTGATCACAACAGGCGAGATCAAGTTCATACCAGCCCCGCCGTCAACTAGCATCTTCGTCACCTTGAGCTTGTGGATTTTTGGTGATACCAACAATGGCAAGCACCCGTCCACAGTAGTGCGGTCAGGGTGGTCCTCGGTGTCGAAGATGATAGGTGTGCTGGACCACTTCAGTGTTGGGGAACGTAGCAGAAATTCAAAATTTTCCTACGTGTCACCAAGATCTATCTATGGAGAAACCAGCAACGAGGGGAAGGAGAGTGCATCTACATACCCTTGTAGATCGCTAAGCGGAAGCGTTCAAGAGAACGGGGTTGAAGGAGTCGTACTGTCGTGATCCAAATCACCGGAGATCCTAGTGCCGAACGGACGGCACCTCCGCGTTCAAAACACGTACAGCCGGTGGCGTCTCCCATGCCTTGATCCAGCAAGGAGAGAGGGAGAGGTTGAGGAAGACTCCATCCAGCAGCAGCACAACGGCGTGGTGGTGGTGGAGGAGCGTGGCAATCCTGCAGGGCTTCGCCAAGCACCGCGAGAGAGGAGGAGTACTTGGGAAAGGGGGAGGGCTGCACCAGAACTTGGGTGCGGCTGCCCTACCACCCCCAACATATATATAGGGGCAAGGGAGAGGGGGGGGCGGCCTCCTCAGATGCAATCTGAGGAGGGGGCGGCGGCCAAGGAGGGGAGGAGTGCCTCCCAAGTCAAGTGGAGGCCCTCCCCCTTAGGGTTTCCCCTCTCCCATGCGCATGCCTTGGGGGGGCTGGTGCCCCTGGCCCATTAAGGCTAGGGCGCCCCCCTACATCCCATGCTGCTGTATTGGACGTGGTGGAACAATTTCCGGACCTCCGGACCCCTCTGGAATCCTCCAGAACCTTTTGGAAGCTTCCCGGTACAATACCGAAAAAGCCCGAACTTTTTCCGGAACCCGAACAACAACTTTCCATATATAAATCTTTACCTCCGGACCATTCCGGAACTCCTCGCGACGTCCAGGATCTCATCCGGGACTCTGAACAACATTCGGTAACCACATACAAACTTCCTTTATAACCCTAGCGTCGCCAGACCTTAAGTGTGTAGACCCTACGGGTTCGGGAACCATGCAGACATGACCGAGACGTTCTCCGGCCAATAACCAACAGCGGGATCTGGATACCCATGTTGGCTCCCACATATTCAATGATGATCTCATCGGATGAACCACGATGTCAAGGACTCAATAGATCCCATATTCAATTCCCTTTGTCCAGCGGTATTATACTTGCCCGAGATTCGATCGTCGGTATGCCAATACCTTGTTCAATCTCATTACTGGCAAGTCTCTTTACTCGTTCCGTAACACATCATCCCGTGATCAACCCTTTGATCACATTGTGCACATTATGATGATGTCCTACCGAGTGGGCCCAGAGATACCTCTCCGTCACACGGAGTGACAAATCGATGTCGATTCGTGCCAACCCAACAGACACTTTCGAGATACCGTAGTGCACCTTTATAGCCACCCAGTTACGTTGTGACGTTTGGTACACCCAAAGCATTCCTACGGTATCCGGGAGTTGCACAATCTCATGGTATAAGGAAATGATGCTTGACATTAGAAAAGCTTTAGCATACGAACTACACGATCTTTACTGCTAGGCTTAGGATTGGGTCTTGTCCATCACATCATTCTCCTAATGATGTGATCGCGTTATCAACAACATCCAATGTCCATGGTCAGGAAACTGTAACCATCTATTGATCAACGAGCTAGTCAACTAGAGGCTTACTAGGGACATGGTGTTGTCTATGTATCCACACATGTATCTGAGTTTCCTATCAATACAATTATAGCATGGATAATAAACGATTATCATGAACAAGGAAATATAATAATAACTAATTTATTATTGCCTCTAGGGCATATTTCCAACAGTCTCCCACTTGCACTAGAGTCAATAATCTAGTTCACATCGCCATGTGATTAACACTCACAGGTCACATCACCATGTGACCAACATCCAAAGAGTTTACATCATCATGTGATTAAGACTCAATGAGTTCTGGGGTTTGATCATGTTTTGCTTGTGAGAGAGGTTTTTAGTCAACGGGTCTGCAACATTCATATCCGTATGTACTTCACAAATCTCTAGGTCATATTGTAAATGCTGCTACCACTATACGTATCCGGTTTGCTACTCAGAGTCACTCGGATAGGTGTTAAAGCTTGCATCGACGTAACCCTTTACACCGAACTCTTTATCACCTCCATAATCGAGAAACATGTCCTTATTTACTCCAAGGACAATTTTGACCGCTGTCCAATGATCCATTCCTGGATCATTCTTGTACCCCTTGACTGACTCATGGCAAGGCACACTTTCGGTGTGGTACACAACATAGCATACTATAGAGCCTACGTCTGAAACATAGGGGACGGCCTTCGTCCTTTGTCTCTCTTCTGCCGTGGTCGAGCTTTAACTCTTAACTTCATACCTTACAACTCAGGCAAGAACTCCTTCTTTGACTGATCCATCTTGAACTCCTTCAAGATCACGTCAAGGTATGTGCTCATCTGAAAGTACCATTTAGCGTTTTTTGATCTTTCCTCATAGATCTTGATGCTCAATGTTCAAGTAGCTTAATCCAGGTTTTCTATTGAAAAACACCTTTCAAATAACCCTATATGCTTTCCAGAAATTCTACATCATTTCTGATCAACAATATGTCAATAACATATACTTATCAGAAATTCTATAGTGCTCCCACTCACTTCTTCGGAAATACAAGTTTCTCATGAACTTTGTATAAACCCAAAATCTTTGATCATCTCATCAAAGCGCACATTCCAACTCCGAGATGCTTACTCCAGTCCTTAGAAGGATCGGTGGAGCCAACATACCTTTTAGCATCCTTAGGATCGACAAAACTTTTCTGATTGTATCACATACAACCTTTCCTTACGAAAAACCGGTAAGGAAACTTCGTCTTGACATCCATCTGCCAGATTTCATAAATGTAGCTAATGCTAACATGATTCCGACGGACTTAAGCATCGCTACGGATGAGAAAATCTCATCGTAGTAAACTCCTTGAACTTGTGAAAAACTCTTCGCCACAAGTCGAGCTTCATAGACGGTGACATTACCGTCCACGTCCGTCTTCTTCTTAAAGATCCATCTATCTCAATGGCTTGCCGATCATTGGGCAAGTCCACCAAAGTCCATGCTTTGTTCTGATACATGGATCCTATCTCGGATTTCATGGCTTCTAACCATTTGTCGGAATTTGGGCCCACCATCGCTTCTCCATAGCTCGTAGGTTCATTGTTGTCTAGCAACATGACCTTCAAGACATGATTACTGTACCACTCTGAAGTAGTATGCATCCTTGTCACCCTACGAGGTACGGTAGTGACTTGATCCAAAAACTTCATGATCACTATCATAAGCTTCTACTTCAATTGGTGTAGGCGCCACAGGAACAACTTCCTGTGCCCTACTACACACTTGTTGAAGTGACGGTTCAATAACCTCATCAAGTCTCCACCATCCTCCCACTCAATTTTTGAGACAAACCTTTCCTCGAGAAAGGACCCGATTCAAGAAACAATCCCTATTGCTTTCGGATCTGAATTAGGAGGTATACCAACTGTTTTGGGTGTCCTATGAAGACGCATTTTATCCGCTTTGGGTTCGAGCTTATCAACCTGAAACTTTTTCACATAAGCGTCGCAGCCCCAAACTTTTAAGAAACGACAACTTAGGTTTCTCCAAACCATAGTTCAAACGGTGTCGTCTCAACGTAATTACGTGGTGCCCTATTTTAAAGTGAATGCGGTTGTCTCTAATGCCTAACCCATGACGATAGTGGTAATTCGATAAGAGACATCATGGTACGCACCATATCCAATAGGGTGCAACTATTATGTTCGGACACACCATCACACTATGGTGTTACAGGCGGTATTAATTGTGAAACAATTTCCACAATGTCTTAATTGCGTGCCAAAGCTCGTAACTCAGATACTCATCTCTATGATCATATCATAGACATTTTATCCTCTTGTCACGATGATCTTCAACTTCACTCTGAAATTACTTGAACCATTCAATAATTCAGACTTGTGTTTCATCAAGTAAATATACTTAGTATCTACTCAAATCATCCGTGAAGTAAGAACATAACGATATCCATGCGTGCCTTAGCACTTATTGGACTGCACACATCAAAATGTATTACTTCCAACAAGTTTCTATCTTGTTCCATCTTCTTGAAAGACGAGGCTTTTGGTCATCTTGCCCATGTGGTATGATTTGCATATCTCAAGTGATTCAAAATCAAGTGAGTCCAAACGATCCATCTGCATGGAGTTTCTTCATGCGTATACACCAATAGACATGGTTCGCATGTCTCAAACTTTTCAAAACGAGTGAGTCCAAAGATCCATCAACATGGAGCTTCTTCATGCTTTACACCAATATGACTTACATGGCGATTGCCACAAGTAAGTGGTACTATCATTACTATCTTATATCTTTTGGCATGAAAATGTGTATCACAACGATCGAGATTCAATAAACCATTCCTATTAGGTGCAATACCATTGAAGGTATTATTCAAATAAACATAGTAACCATTATTATCCTTAAATTAATAAACCGTATTGTGATAGACATAATCCAATCATGTCTATGCTCAGCATAAACACCAAATGACAATTATGCAGGTTTAATACTAATCTTGATGGTAGAGGGAGCATGCGATGTTTGATCACATCAAACTTGGAAACACTTCCAACACATATCGTCAGCTCACCTTTAGCTAGTCTCCGTTTATTCCGTAGCTCTTTTATTTCGAGTTACTAACACTTAGCAACCGAACCGGTATCTTAATACCCTGGTGCTACTAGGAGTACTAGTACACATTAACATAATGTATATCCAATATACTTCTATCGACCTTGCCAGCCTTCTCATCTACCAAGTATCTAGGGTAATGCTGCTCAAGTGGCTGTTCCCCTTATTACAGAAGCACTTAGTCTTGGGTTTGGGTTCAACCTTGGGTTTCTTCACTAGAGCAGCAGCTGATTTGCCATTTCATAAAGTATCCCTTCTTGCCCTTTCCCTTCTTGAAACTAGTGGTTTCACCAACCATCAACAATTGATGCTCCTTCTTGATTTCTACTTTCACGGTGTCAAACATCGCGAATACCTCAAGGATCATCATATCTATCACGATATGTTATAGTTCATCACGAAGCTCTAGCAGCTTGGTGGCAATGACTTTGGAGAAACATCACTATCTCATCAGGAAGATCAACTCCCACTCGATTCAAGTGATTGTTGCACTCAGACAATCTGAGCACAAGCTCAACGATTGAGCTTTTCTCCCTTAGTTTGCCGGCTAAGAAAATCGTCGGAGGTCTTATACCTCTTGACGTGGGCACGAGCCTGAAATCCCAATTTCAGCCCTCGAAACATCTCATATGTTCATGACGTTTGAAAACGTCTTTGGTGCCTCTACTCTAAACCATTTAACCGAACTATCACGTAGTTATCAAAAGCGTGTATGTCCGATGTTCGCAACATCCATAGACGATGTTTGGGGTTCTGCACACTGAGCGGTGCATTAAGGACATAAGCTTTTTACTGATCGCATAATCGCTACTATCAACTTTCAACTATATTTTCTCTAGGAGCATATCTAAAACAGTAGAACTAAAGCGCGAGCTATGACATAATTTGCAAAGGGTCTTTTGACTATGTTCAGGATAATTAAGTTCATCTTATGAACTCCCACTCAGATAGACATCCCTCTAGTCATCTAAGTGATTACATGATCCGAGTCAACTAGGCCGTGTCCGATCATCACGTGAGACGGACTAGTCATCATCGGTGAACATCTTCATGTTGATCGTATCCACCATTCGACTCATGCTCGACCTTTCGGTCTCTTGTGTTACGAGGCCATGTCTGTACATGCTAGGCTCGTCAAGTCAACCTAAGTGTTTCGCATGTGTAAATCTGGCTTACACCCGTTGTATGTGAACGTAAGAATCTATCACACCCGATCATCACGTGGTGCTTGAAGCAGCGAACTTCGTGAACGGTGCACGTTAGGGGAACACTTTCTTGAAATTTTAATGAGGATCATCTTATTTACTACCGTCGTTCTAAGCAAATAAGATGCATAAACATGATAAACATCACATGCAATCAAATAGTGACATGATATGGCCAATATCACATTGCTCCTTTTGATCTCCATCTTGAGGCTCCATGATCATCATCGTCACCGGCATGACACCATGATCTCCATCATCATGATCTCCATCATCGTGTCTTCATGAAGTTGTCTTGCCAACTATTACTTCTACTACTATGGCTACCGGTTAGCAATAAAGTAAAGTAATTACATGGCGTTGTTTAATGACACGCAGGTCATACAATAAATTAAGACAACTCCTATGGCTCCTGCCGGTTGTCATACTCATCGACATGCAAGTCGTGATTCCTATTACAAGAACATGATCAATATCATACATCACATATCATTCATCACATTCTTCTTGGCCATATCACATCACATAGCATACCCTGCAAAAACAAGTTAGACGTCCTCTAATTGTTGTTTGCATGTTTTACGTGGCTGCTATGGGTTGCTAGCAAGAACGTTTCTTACCTACGCAAAAACCACAATGTGATATGTCAATTGCTATTTACCCTTCATAAGGACCCTTTTCATCGAATCCGTTCCGACTAAAGTGGGAGAGCGGCACCCGCTAGCCACCTTATGCACCAAGTGCATGTCGGTCAGTGGAACACATCTCACGTAAGTGTACGTGTAAGGTCGGTCCAGGCCGCTTCATCCCACAATACCGTCTAAACAAGAGTGGACTAGTAAGGTAAGCATATTGAACAAAATCAACGCCCACAACTACTTTGTGTTCTACTCGTGCAAAGAATCTACGCAATAGACCTAGCTCATGATGCCACTGTTGGGGAATGTAGCAGAAATCCAAAATTTTCCTACGTGTCACCAAGATCTACCTATGGAGGAACCAGCAACGAGGGGAAGGAGAGTGCATCTACATACCCTTGTAGATCGCTAAGCGGAAGCGTTCAAGAGAACGGGGTTGAAGGAGTTGTACTCGTCGTGATCCAAATCACCGAAGATCCTAGTGCCGAGCAGACGGCACCTCCGCGTTCAACACACGCACAGTCCGGTGGCGTCTCCCATGCCTTGATCCGAGAAAGGAGAGAGGAGAGGTTGAGGAAGACTCCATCCAACAGCAAGACAACGGCGTGGTGGTGGTGGAGGAGCGTGGCAATCTGCAGGCTTCGCCAAGCACCGTGAGAGAGGAGGAGTACTTGGGAGAGGGGAGGCTGCACCAGAACTTGGGTGCGGCTGCCTCCCACCCCACATATATATAGGGGCAAGGAGAGGGGCGGCCCCCTCAGATCCAATCTGAGGAGGGGGCGGCGGCCAAGGGGGGGAGGAGTGCCTCCCAAGTAAAGTGGAGGCCCTCCCCCTTAGGGTTTCCCCTCTCCCATGCGCATGGGCCTTGGGGGGGCTGGTGCCCCTGGCCCATTAAGGCTAGGGCACCCCCTACAGCCCATGCTGCTGTATTTTCGGACCTCCGGAATCCTCCGGAACCTTCTGGAAGCTTCCCGGTACAATACCGAAAAAACCCGAACTTTTTCCGGAACCCGAACAACAACTTTCCATATATAAATCTTTACCTCCGGACCATTCCGGAACTCCTCGCGACTTCCGGGATCTCATCCGGTACTCCGAACAACATGCGGTAACCACATACAAACTTCCTTTATAACCCTAGCGTCATCAAACCTTAAGTGTGTAGACCCTACGGGTTCGGGAACCATGCAGACATGACCGAGACGTTCTCCGGTCAATAACCAACAGCGGGATCTGGATACCCATGTTGGCTCCCACATATTCCACGATGATCTCATCAGATGAACCACGATGTCAAGGACTCAATAGATCCCGTATTCAATTCCCTTTGTCCAGCGGTATTATACTTGCCCGAGATTCGATCGTCGGTATGCCGATACCTTGTTCAATCTCGTTACCGGTAAGTCTCTTTAGTCGTTCCATAACACATCATCCCTTGATCAACCCTTTGATCACATTGTGCACATTATGATGATGTCCTACCGAGTGGGCCAAGAGATACCTCTCCGTCACACGGAGTGACAAATCCCAGTCTCGATGCGTGCCAACCCAACAGACACTTTCGGAGATACATGTAGTGCACCTTTATAGCCACCCAGTTACATTGTGATGTTTGGTACACCCAAAGCATTCCTACGGTATCCGGGAGTTGCACAATCTCATGGTCTAAGGAAATGATACTTGACATTAGAAAAGCTTTAGCATCTGAACTACCACGATCTTTAGTGCTAGGCTTAGGATTGGGTCTTGTCCATCAAATCATTCTCCTAATGATGTGATCGCGTTATCAACAACATCCAATGTCCATGGTCAGGAAACTGTAACCATCTATTGATCAACGAGCTAGTCAACTAGAGGCTTACTAGGGACATGGTGTTGTCTATGTATCCACACATGTATCTGAGTTTCCTATCAATACAATTATAGCATGGATAATAAACGATTATCATGAACAAGGAAATATAATAATAACTAATTTATTATTGCCTCTAGGGCATATTTCCAACATTTAGCGGCTTCCATGCGTCGAGTGATGGCTCCGCCGCTGTGATCTCACGCCCCACTGCTTGAGTTGGTGGTGGGATGCATGCAGCGAGGCGCCACCATCGACGCACATGGCCTCCATAGCTTTCTGAAACTCGTGGTCGCCGGACTCATCATCCTTGACATGATCATTGTCTTCCTGCTTCTTGTTGCGGCCCCGGGCGGGCCTCTCCTGCTGATTATCCTTGCTGTGGTGGCATCCTTGGCCGCCACGCTTCTTGCCAGATCCTTCGGCACCCTCTTGGCCCTTCTCCTCGTCCCGCCGCTCATACTCGGCTTTCTGCTTCTCAGCGAGTAGCTCAACTTGCCGACAGTTCTGGAGGTCATGGCCCTTGGTGCGGTGAATCTTGCAATACCGCTTGTTGGAGCCCCCGGGCTTGTCGGCAGCCGCCAAGGCCCGACAAGCGGCACACCCGGCAACCTCCTTGCCTGGGTTGCTTGCCTTGGCCTTTTTGGCAGTGCTGGTGTCGTCGGACCCCTCGACGGCAAGCACGGTCTTGCCCCTGCGCTTCCTGTTACGGCGCCGGCCCTTCTTTGCCGGGGCGGCGGTGTCATCTGTAGAGTCGGTTTCCGCACCGGCGTCCTCACCGGGGTACTTCCTCCCCTCTTCAGCTCGAGCACACCGATCGACCAGAACATACAGCTTGGCCACGTCCTTGACCTTGTTCATTGCCAGCTCCTCACACATCTTGCAGTTGCGCACATTCTGATGGAACGCACTGATCACGGCGGCGGGATGAACGTCTGGGATGTTGTACTGCACTCGGCTGAACCTTTGGATGTACTTGCGCAAGTTTTCTCCTTCCTTCTGGGGGATGACATTCAAATCGCTCGCCTTGCCATGAACTCATGACACAGATCCGCCCAAGAAGAAATGGAGTCCACTGGCAAGTGCATCAACCATGACATAACATTGGGCTTGAGTGCCAACGGGAAGTAATTGGCAAGCACCTCATCGTCGCGAGCCCCAGCAGCTTGCATTGTGATGCTGTAGATGCTGAGGAACTCCGACGGGTGAGTCTTGATGTTGTACTTCTCACCAACGTCGGGCTTGAACGTGCGTTGAGAGGGCCACTGGAACTGCCCCAACTCACGGGTGAAGGCAGGACAACCCACCTCGTAGGGTAGGCCACCGTAGCCTCCCGGTGCTGGGTGGTCCATAGTGGGCCCTACCTGCCTGTCCGACTGGTGGCGCGCATCGCGTCGGCGCTCAATGGTGGTTCGAGCGTCTTCATGAGCTCGCTCCCAAAGAACTTGACGTTGATTGCGGTGGGTTCGCGGGTCGGACGATGCTACAGAGATATCATCAGAAGCGTCGTCGCGATGGATTGACATCCGCGGTGGCTGGTGTGGAGGAGGGGAGTGCACTGTGGCCGCATCGCCCCTAGCCCGTCCACCGCTGGCATGCGGTGGTTCGACGAAGCGACGGCCTACGGTCCCCTCCGGTCGCAACTCATCTTTGTTGGCGATGCCAACGAGGCTCCGGACGTTAGCTCTCCAGCTTCTCCGCAGCAGGAGGAAAGTCGAGGAGCAGCTGCGCGCGTGCTAGGGCTTCTGCTGGTGTGGGCGGCGGTGAGAGCTGCGTGGACCGCGACGCGCTTCAACTTCTAACTATGTTAGAAGAAGCTCCATCACGGCCCTGCGGCCGTCTGCCATTTTCGCCAACACCTCGGCGTGCATGCTGGCCCTCCTCGTCATGTGAAGGGCGCACGGGACTCTTCCTAGGGCGGCGCCCAGGGTCACCAGCGGGGCGGCGCTGCTCATCACGCACGACCTGAGAAGAGCACACCATGGGCGCCGGTGTTAGTGTCTTGGAGGTCGCCGCGCTACCGTCTGGCAGCGCGACGACGCCCCTCGAGGGCCCCACGCCACCTGCGGGGGGCCCAACTCCATCTCAGGAGTTTGTGACGCGTGGCTCATCGCCTAGCGCACGAAATACGCCGCTCATCGGGCCCGGACTGCCAGGATGATGTGGGTGTTCGCGGGCCGCGCCATGGGTTCTTTCCGCGACTGGCCCGCTGCTGGTCCGCACCGGTACAGGCAGTCCAGCCCCGGACGAACCGATCGCTGTGGTCTTCTTCTTCTTGGGAGCCATGGCGATGAGGAGCTGTGCTACTAGCTGCTAAACCAGGTTCTCACTACTGCGCTTGAGGGAGTCCCGGATTAGGGGGTGTCCGGATAGCCGGACTACCATAATCGGCCGGACTATCATCGGCCGAACTATCATCATCGACCGGACTCCAAGACTATGAAGATAGAAGATTGAAGACTTCGCCCCGTGTCCGGATGGGACTTTCCTTGGCGTGGAAGGCAAGCTTGGCGATACGGATATGCAGATCTCCTACCATTGTAACCGACTCTATGTAACCCTAGCCCTCTCCGGTGTCTATATAAACCGGATGGCTCTAGTCCGTAGAAGGACAACCCTTACAATCATACCATAGGCTAGCTTCTAGGTTTTAGCCTCCTTGATCTCGTGGTAGATCCACTCTTGTAAACATCCACAATATCAATATCAATCAAGCAGGACGTAGGGTTTTACCTCCATCAAGAGGGCCCGAACACAGGTAAAACATCGTGTCCCTTATCTCCTGTTACCATCCGCCTAGGCCTTGATTGGGACCCCCTACCCGAGATCCGCGGTTTTGACACCGACATTGGTGCTTTCATTGAGAGTTCCTCTGTGCCGTCACCGATAGGAAGGATGCCTCCTCCGTCTTCAAGGGCGGTATTTTCGCCAAAAGGAGCCTTGGCCGGCCAAACTATCCGGCTAGGTGGTTTTCTTATGACCGCTTTGTCCGGCCCGCTTCGACAATGACCTCTCAAGTCGTCAAAAGCAATTTTCACGTGAGCTCGGAATTCGCCGAGCGGCTGGATCCAATAGAGCTCTCGTCCGTAAACGAGCTCTTGGATCGCATCGCCACTCTGGGAGTCGCTACAGACTACAATCAGATTGGGCTTAAAACCGATCTGAGAGAGATTAACTCTCCCCAGGTCACCCACCACGTTGTAGTGGTAGAGGAACAATGCGGCGACGCTTCTCCTGTATTGAAAACTAGTCATGGCCGGGCTCCGGAATCCCCCATGCCGGATTCCCGCGGAGGGACGGACTTCGATCAAGCACCGAACTTAAAGTCGGGCATCGGACCAGACTCGTTGGACAACGTCCAGCAATCACAGCTTCCAAATTTGGAAACTTCTCGGCCTTCGGCCTTGAGATGGGTAGGGTTCCGGACTTAATTCCACCCACCCGACCAGATATATGCGATCTATCTCTAATCCGGCAAGAGCCGGCTGAGGCGATACATCACTCTTGGGCGATTCCTCCTGGTTATGGACAGGATAAAGGGCATAATCTCAATTTTTGCAATAATTGCGGATGAGGGAATCTTGAGCGCCGTCGGCCGTCATTGAAATTACACGCTTCGCCGACACGGCGTCCATAGTCTGAAAATCTTGTGCGATGGAGAGTTTCGGACAACCGAAAATAAGTTTTGGGACAATCCGGCCCGAATACAACCCTAGTCCGCAACAAAAGGGTGCATTACACTCGGGCACCGGATACAAAAACCAAAAGCAAAAACCCCATAAAGACACGGAACCGTACTAGAGGGATGGCTTAGCGGACCTGTAAAATTCACAAGATCTGAAGGCGCCGTCCCAACACATAGCCTTCGAGCATGTTGGATATTACGGCAGGTGGCCAAAAGTGGAGAGGAGCTTCTAGCCCGGAAAACCACTCCAACAATATCGATGCGGTATCAACAGTCTTGAGACTTTCGCATCAAATAATATGCGGAAGCGAACAATCCAGTAGCCTACTTGAAGTCTACCAAGTAGCAACAACCAATCCATGGAGCGACACAGCCATCACCTTCAACGCCCGATGTGAACCTAAATTCCGGACAACCCGAGCTCCGGCCGCCTTTGCGGTACTTAGTCCAATAGTGGGCGGCTTTCGACTTACAAAAGTCCTCATGGATGGCGGCGTGATTAAACCTCATCTACGAGAAACCCTTCAAAAATGGAAATAGAGTAGCCGCATTGAGCGAAGCAGCACAACCTTTAGAGGAATAATCCCTAGCCGGGAGGTGCGCTGCACAGGAAAAATCACACTCGATGTGGTATTCGGCTCACCGGACAATTACAGATCCGAAGAAGTCACGTTCCAAGCGGCCCCGTTCAACATCGGATATCACGCTATATTAGGACGAGAGGCATTCACAATTTTTCAAGCCGTACCCCATTACGGGTACATGAAGCTCAAAATGCCTGGGCCCGGCGGAATAATCACTCTCTTTAGTGATCCGGACATAGCACTCCGCTCCGAAAACAAGAAAGCCGCATTAGCCTTAGAGGCACTATCCGAAGCCCTAGCGGCAGAGGAACTCACCGCTTGCGCTCTCACGGTGAATAGGGGCGATGTGATACTCGATAAGAGATCCAAGTCCACCTCCTTTAGACCAGCAGATGAAATAGTAAAATTCCAGGTCCACCCAACGGACCCGACAAAGACGGCCTCCATCGGGGCACAATTGAACCACGATGTAGGCGCGCGCTGCGAAATTCGCCGGGAAAATTGGGACATTTTTGCCTGGCACCCCTCGGATATTCCCGGAATCCCACGCAGATTGGCAGAACACAGCCTAAACATCCTAAAAGGATTCAAGCCAGTTAAATAGGCTCTTCGACGATTTCCGAACCCAAAAGACAGGCAATGGGAGAAGAGCTAGCCAAACTATTGGAAGCCGGATTCATCAGAGACATCAAGCATCCGGATTGGCTAGCAAACCTGGTAATGGTACCAAAGAAGGACAAATCACAGGCGCCTATCGTCGATTTCAAAGACCTAAATAAAGCCTGCCCAAAGGATCCCTTCCCCTCCCGCATCGACCAAATCGCCGATGCCACTGCGAAACACGATTCATTGTGCTTCACGGGCGCATACTCCGGCTATCATCAAATCAAGATGGCGAAGCGGATCAAGCATAGCGGCGTTCATTACTCCATATGGACCATTCTGCTTCAACACGATGCCCTTCGGACTTGAAAGCGCCCGGCGCAACATATCGGCGCATGATCCGGACATGTCCGGCTACCGGATCGGCAAAGCGGTAGAGGCATACGTGAGCGGCGTGGTCGTCAAAACTAAACTGCGTCGAAACTCTAGTAGACGACTTGAGGCTCACATTCGACAACCTCAGAGCATATGACATCAAGCTGAATCCGGAAAAATGCGTTTCGGCGTGCATTTGGAAAGCTCTTTGGGCTTCATCGTATCCGGTAGAGGAATTGAAGCAGACCCAGCCAAGATCCGAGCTCTGTCACAGCTAGATATCCCAAAAGACCTCAAGCAAATACAAAAATTGATTTGGATGCGTGGCGGCTCTAAGCCGCTTTATCTCCGTCTAGGAGAAAAAGGCATTACCCTCTATCGCCTCCTTAGGCGCACCGAACACCAGTGGGCCGGATGCTGCCACTTGCCGAACTTCGAAGAAATAAAGGCCACATTGGCAACAAATCCGGTCCTGGCTGCGCCCAACCTGGGCGAACCAATGTTGTTATACATCGCAGCAACGCATCAAGTTGTAAGCGCGGTACTCGTCCTCGAACGAGAGAAAGAAGGGCATAAATTCCCTCTTCAAAAACCAGTATACTATGTATCCACTGTGTTAACCCCCTGCAAGTCCCGTTACCCGCACTATAAGAAGATAGCATACGCGGTGTTCATGGCATCCCAGAAGCTCCGACACTACTTTCAAGAGTGTTCCATAACGATGGCCTCTGAAGTACCACTTAACGACATTATAAACAATCATGACGCGACGGCAGGATTGCAAAATGGGCCATTGAGCTCTTACCATTTGATATAACTTACAAACCTCGGCGAGCTATAAAGTCACAAGTTTTGGCTGACTTTTGTCGCTGAATGGACCGGCCGAACTCCCTAAAAATGCAGCGCATACTCCAATTGGATTATGCACTTGACGGCTCTAAAATGTTAGCCGGATTGGGGGTTGGCGTCGTATTAGCGTCCCGACCGGGGACACAGTCCAATACGTGCCGGATAATGTACACGGACTCCAACAACGCGGCGAATCTGAGGCCCTTTTACATGGTCTCCGGATGGCAATCTCCATGGGCATTCAACGCCTAGAGGTGCGCGAGATTCAAACCTCACAATATCCCAAATAAGCGGAGACTTTGATGCCAAAGATCCAAAATGGCAGCATACCATAGCGCTGTCCTAAAAATGTCAGCCGGTTGAAGGACTTGAATTCCATCACGTGGCAGGGATAATAACCAAGCAGCCGACGTACTGGCACGCATCGGCGCAAAACGCGACGCTGTCCCTCCTAACATCTTCCTGGAACGGCTCTTCAAGCCATCCATACTATGGGAAGAGGAGTCCGGAACTAACAAACCGGAACAAGCTGCACCAACCGGCGATTCAGCCGATGACATAACACCTTCCGCCCACGACATAATGGCAGTAATTGCCCCGTGGACAGAACCATTCCTCGCCTACTTGCTTAGGTAGGAGCTTCGAAGACCAAAATGAGGCCCGCCGCATTGTCCGCAATCTAAAGCCTACAAGGTCGATGAGGAGAACTTTATAAGAAAAGCACAACCGAGTCCTTCAAAGGTGTATCTCCGAAGAGGAAGGGCGAAACCTCGGCTGAAATTCATGCGGACTAGGCGGACACCACGCCGCAGCTCGGGCCCTTGTAGGAAAGGCATTCAGACAGGATTTTATTGGCCGACGGCCAGAGCGGATGCTCAGGACTTAGTCCAAAGATGCGTCGGTTGTCGACTCTTTGCTAATCGAGCCATATGCCACCCACCGCCCTCAAAACTATACCCATTACCTGGTCGTCATTCGGGTCCGGGGCTTGACATGGTTGGACCACTTAAAGGGGACCCACAAGCAAAGGTACCTATTGGTCATGGTGGATAAATTCACCAAATGGATAGAGGCCAAACCAGTTAAAGCGGCAGAGTCGGACCAGTGATAGACTTTATATCCGGGGTAGTACACCGTTATGGTGTCCCCCACAGCATCATCACCGATAACGGCACGAACTTCACCGCCGATGAGGTTAAATCATGGTGCAAAAATATGGGCATCAAGCTCGATTACGCTTCAATCTATCATCCTCAAACCAACGGTCAAGTGGAACGAGCAAATGGTCTAATAATGAGCAGCATCAAACCCAGACTAGTGCGGTCCCTTACGAAATCTGACACGCACTGGGTAGAGGAGCTCGACTCCGTACTCTGGGGGCTGCAGACAATTCCTAACCGTACTACCAAATTCACACCATTTTTTATGGTATACGGCGCAGAAGCAGTTTTGCCCTGCGACATAATTCATGACTCACCTCGAGTGCGCATGTACGAAGAAAGAGAGGCCAAGTTGGATCGGCAGGACAGCTTGGACGCATTGGAGGAAGAACGCGACGTCGCCAAGGCTCGTTCCGCATTCTATCAGCAGCAGGCTCAAAGATATCACAGCAGAGAAGTACGGGCCAAGACTTACAACGTTGGCGAACTAGTTCTACGCTCACGGACAAGAAAAAGGACAAGCTCAAGCCCAAATGGGAAGGCCCTTCATCATCGATCAAGTCCTGACCGTGAGCGTGCACCGTCTGAAATGCATCGGATAACCGACTCGAGCCGAACCCATGGAACGCAGCCCGCCTCCGAAGATTCTATGCCTAGCGCCGGACTAAGAGTTCGTCCCTTTCCCCCCGTCCAAATTTTTTTTTCAGCTGCCTTTTGTTTATCTTTTTCTTCTCAACCCTATTCGTCCAAGCCTTAAAGGGCCTACTTGCACAACGTTCGCGCGCAAATGATGTGCTATCCGCACTCATTATACCTGGGGGCTTCCTTACCAGAAGCTTAATTATAAGGGCTTCATGCCCAGCACATGTGTCAAGCCTCCACATGTACCTTTTATTCACCATTATATGCATCGATATGACTTAAGTTTTGGCCAAGCTGGGTTGCTGGCTCTGTGCTTACCCCTACGTTCCGATTGTTCGGCTAGGAGGTAAAGGAGCACCTCTGCGATTATTCTTGCCGGGTCAGCCGGATGTGTACCTCGGTGGGTGAAGCCGAAAGCTAAGCGTTCTTAAGGGAATATTCGGTCGGTGACTTAAAAGATGATTTTTATCCACTTATTTATCTGCCCCAGATGTTTTTCTGCTTGTTTCATGAGTCCGGAAATGCACTTTAGGGCATGCCACCCCAGAGGAAAGGAACCCTTAACGGAACTATTCTCCGGAAGATGTTTCTTACTACCCATGTAATATAACATAACTAGTTGGGCACTTATGCGATAAAGCACTGATGATGACCCCTACGCCTGGTCTCCATGCATACCCCGGTTGTTTCATAACCGAGAAGGTATTCGGACACACTCCGGACTCTAGGGTTCTCGAGGTCGAAGCGAAAAGGTCGGCAAAGACAAACGATCTACAATCTGGCTAGAAGGCATTTTATATGTCATTTTATAATACATCGTCAAATCGACTGATTGTATTCTTCCTCAATCCCGTCTAACAGGTTGTCTAATTTACTGATCTGTTGGGAAAATTTAGCGACCAACTCTACTTGGCGTATACTAAACTCACAGGATCTCCTTCCCATCGGGCCCCACAGGTCCGACTTGACGCCATGTGGTTGGGATCCGCCTTCTTGTACCAGCGTCTTTACCATGGCCCAGGCCTCCACGGCACCTTGGCGGCATGCCGAAATCTTCCATAAATGGGCGCTGCCGCACTCCTTGCAGCTTCTCCAAGAAGCTCCCCAAGACCCTCGGGTAAGGAGAAGGCTGGCCATAAAGCCCGGATGCGCCGCTCATTGCTGCCGAACTCTTTCAATCGGTTGCAACAATTCGGAAGTTGATCACCCGTTGATACGGGCATCTCCTCCGCAGGCGACATGTGAGCATACCTGCGGACATATTACATCAAATTGACTTCCTCGCGAACTCTTCTTTTCAAAGGAATTCGCTCAAGCACTTACTATATATGCCGCGAAGCCGCTGATTCTCCTTAATGGAGCCCGGCTCGGCCGAACGCCTTTCAGCTCTTCTCTAAGCTGGGCATGGGCATCCTGGAGCTTGTTCCTTTCATGCTGCACCTTATGCAGCACCCTCTCGCCGGCCTTTAGTTGGCGCAGAAGTTCTCGCCTGTCCGGATCTTGTCCGGCAGCACCTTCAACGTCATTTTTTAGACTTGCGTGAAGGCCAAACGCTACTTATCTTTCTAAAATAATGCGTTACCGGAGAGGTCCTGCGTTTCCTCCTGCGCCCGAAGAGTGCGGCCTCAAGTTGGGCCTTGCACTCTTGCAGCTCTGAGACAGTTGGGTATTCTTCTCGGTAAGATCCTACATTTCATATGATCCTTAAATCGGTTAATATAACTACTTTAAGTCTCGAGACTCTTGGCATATATAACTATTAAATTCTCTTACCCGTATGTCTTTTACATACTGCTCCGTGGCTCTGGTAAAACCATCTTGAGCAGCACGAAGGTGCGCGTCCCCCGTGTTAAAGGCATTCAACGCCTCGGGGGAGAAGCACGCGTCACGAAATACTGTCCGGCGGCGCCTGTGATTCAGGGCACTCTCCACCTCAGACTTGGTGGCGGACAATCTGTCGGCATCCTCCGTCGGAGGAACGTCCGGCTCGCGCCTTTGCGCCGCCTCCCTCCTCGAGACCAGGTGCGGGAGCTGGCTGGTAGAGGTTGGATTGGCAACCTCCACGCCCTTGATCCGGCGGACGCTTTTTCCCTATAAAAGTCATGAGCACTCAAGCGCTTCCTAGGGCGTTGCTCTAAATAATGAATTGTGAACTACACCTTTGCGGCAGCGTTTGATCCGCGCGCTCCTCTTCGCCGCCTCTTGGTCGGTGGCCTTTGTTGGTCAGCCACCGCGAGCTCGGCTTCTCGCCCTAGGCGCCTCACCTGCAGTGCCATCATATACGGTGGTCGAAATAAGCAAGGAAGGAATGGCGGTGTCGTGGCTTCGCCGCAATCACACAGGAAGCTGGATATAGTCCGGGATAGTCGGCCGTTATGGCGACTAAAGCATTGTCCATGCTGAGCTGGTGGAACACCCGTCGATTAGCTCCACCTTTATGTCCGGATCCTCTTGGAGGCCGGATCCCGGATCTCTCCGGATCCTCGGGCTGCGGAGCCGGACTTAGCATGTCCTCCACGGTCCGGCGCAGTTCCTACGTCGAAAGAAGAACACAATATAAGAAACTTAAGTTTCAAAAGGCACGGTCGGGCACGCAGAGTGTTCGCTACCCAAGGCCGGGATTATTCATGGAGAACCCATTTAACGGGTTCGTCGAAGGAAATCCTCCGTCTCCCCTTATACAGGCGGACAGGATCGTCACGGATCTTCGGCCGAATCCGCCCTTTGCGGCGATGACGGGTGGCATCGTCCTCCCGTTGAAATCCCACATGGGGTGGCCCTGTATTGTAGTGGCTGCACCCCCCGCATAATGCATGTTGCCATGACTCCAATCATGGTCAACCCGGCATGGGCCAGTAACCTTATTCGGCCCATCAAATAATGGACGCTCTTGTCTTCCTCCAGATGGGGGCTCCGCGGACGCCAACTAAGGCGTTTCTTCAGAGGAGCATTGCTGAACTCTGGGAGGCCGATCCGAACAGGGTCCGGCAGCGGAGCGTCTTCTATATAAAACCATTCCGAAGGCCAGTCTTCGGGCGCCTTCTTAGGGGTTCGGATGGATATCCGTCCGGCAATGCGCCATATTTCGGTGCCGCCCATTTGATATATGGACCCCTCGTGAGAGCGGGGTACAAGGCAGAACAACCTCTTCCACAGCGCGAAGTGGGGCTCGACACCCAGGAATAGCTCGCAAAGAGCTACGTAACCCGCAATATGCAGGATTGAGGCGGGCGTGAGGTGATGAAGCTGGATTCCGTAGAACTCCAGGAGCCCGCGGAGGAATGGATGTACAGGAAATCCGAGCCCCCTTATCAGATAGGGGACGAAGCATACCCGCTCCCCTTTGTTGGGATTTGGGGTAACCTCCGCTTGCTTCCCACCTTTGTAGGTGGCCAGCCCGGCTCGAAGCAGAACCATGAAGGCCGGAGGGAGATATCACCCCACTTGGAGCTTCACCAGCTCGTTGTGCGGAACAGAGCATCTCCTCCAATCTCCTGGCAAAGGGCTGGGAGCGCGAGAAGAGGAGCCGCGTTGACGGTCCATGATGGAATGGATTCTTGGTCGAAAGCGCTCCGATGAGTATTTGCGGGAGGAAGATGGTGATTTGGATCTGGATTATTGCCTTCCTTATAGGCAGGTTATTCGCACAACTAGGGGGTAAAACATAAAAGACACCCTGGCTTTTCACGTTCGCGCGATGCGTGGAAGAAGGCCATTATTGGGCATGGAAGCCGAGATGCACAACATTGATGAGGAAGCTGGACACTGTTCGGCAGGTACGTAGAACTTGAAGGAGAACCTGCCTTGCAACGCCGAAGACTACACACATGCTGGACCTATCGTCATTGAAGCCTGGTTCGGGGGCTACTGAGGGAGTCCCGGATTAGGGGGTGTCCGGATAGCTGGACTACCATCATCGGCCGGACTATCATCGGCCGAACTATCATCATCGACCGGACTCCAAGACTATGAAGATAGAAGATTGAAGACTTCGCCCCGTGTCCGGATGGGACTTTCCTTGGCGTGGAAGGCAAGCTTGGCGATACGGATATGCAGATCTCCTACCATTGTAACCGACTCTATGTAACCCTAGCCCTCTCCGGTGTCTATATAAACCGGATGGCTCTAGTCCGTAGAAGGACAACCCTTACAATCATACCATAGGCTAGCTTCTAGGGTTTAGCCTCCTTGATCTCGTGGTAGATCCACTCTTGTAAACATCCACAATATCAATATCAATCAAGCAGGACGTAGGGTTTTACCTCCATCAAGAGGGCCCGAACCTGGGTAAAACATCGTGTCCCTTGTCTCCTATTACCATCCGCCTAGACACACAGTTCGGGACCCCCTACCCGATATCCGCCGGTTTTGACACCGACAGCGCCTCCAACCTGGCGCGCCAAAGATGTCGGTGGGAAACGACACCTATGGGATCACAAGAATCCCTACTATGGTTGCTGGGCGCGGGGTGGTGAGAAGAGTGGGATCAGCAGTCAGTACAAGCACGCAGGTCGTTTACCCAGGTTCGGGCCGCAGAGATGCGTAATATCCTAATCCTGCTTTGATGTGTATATCTGTGTTCTTGAGGTTCTTGAACTAGCTACAATGAGCGTAACTTGTCCAAAAGTCCGAATCCTTCTCCTGGATGCCTTGGGCCTCCTTTTATAGGCAAGGGATCACCATAGTGGCACACATGAGGTGGCATCGGGGTACTGTGGTTAAGCCTATCACTAGCCATTACGGGACAAGACACATTTAATGCGCCTTCGACGTGTCCCCTCCACTTTACCGCCGCTTCGCCCTGCCTTGACGCGCGCCTGGGCCAGCGAGGTGGTCAGCGCCATGTAAGCTGGCAGGCAGCTGAGGTGGCGTGGTGGTAGGGCCTTCACGAAGTTTTGCATGCCACCACATAGGCATGAGCTGAGTTGGTCGAGGAGCCTCACGTTGACACGCAAGCACCCGCCCAGCTGGTGGGCTGGCAGTTGCATGGGAGCGGTGGCAGAAGCTTGGCGGGTGCGGGCCTGGCTGCGGCCTCGCGGACGCCCTCGGAAAGGGCCTTGCTGGGGCCACGGCAAGGGTCTTTCCGTGGCATTGCGGTCGTCCCCGGCAAGGATCTTGCCAAGGGTCTTGTGGTCTTCCTCGGCAAGAATCTCGCCGAGGTTCGTCGTCTTCTATTCTTCCTCTGATTTGGAGTGTTATCCTTGTCTTCACAAAGATCTGCATGCCATCATGGAGGCGCCTCCCGAGCCCAGGTCCCAACGCGGTTGGTGGCGCTAGAGGAACTGGGGCTCAAGGGTGGTGCGCTCTGCTGGTGTTAGTTTGGGCAAGTTGCCCCAACAAGGCTCCTGTCGGAGCCGTGGAGGCTGCCCCGACAAGGATCTTGCCGGGGAGAACCACCTTGCTCTCTTGGCCTTCTGGTCTTGGCATGGCTTCTGATAGTTCTGTGGTTCTAACTCCTCCCTCTGCCTCGCCTAGTGTGGTTGTGAGCGCGGCTCTGACTGCCCGTGCACTTAGTAAGGGGTACAAAGTAGTGCCCCTACTTTAGTACACCGATATTCCGTGACCTCAAGAACAAAAGTAACTACTCACAAATGATAATCATGCTCAAGATCAAAGGGGTATTAAATAACATAATGGATCTGAACATATAATCTTCCACCAAATAAACCATATAGTAATCAACTACAAGATGTGATCAACACTACTAGTCACCCACAAGCACCAATCTATAGTTCCGGTACAAAGATTGAACACAAGAGATGAACTAGGGTTTGGGAGGAGTTGATGCTGTTGAAGATGTTGATGAAGATAGCCCTCCCCAAGATGGGAGAGTTGTTGGTGATGATGATGACGATGATTTCCCCTCAGGGAGGAAGTTCCCATGGAATCGCTCATTTGGAGGGCAAAAGTGCTCCTGCCCAGGTTTCACCTCGAGACGGCGACGCTTCATCCCGAAAGTCCTCTCCTCATTTTTTCTAGGTCAAAATGGGTTATATACCAGAAGAGGGGCACCGATGGTGGGCCTGGGTGAGCACAACCCACCAGGGCGCGCTTGGGCTCCCTGGCACGCCCAGGTGGGTTGTGCCTACCTGGTGGGGCCCCTCTGGTACTTATTTGCTCCAATATTCCTCACATATTCCATAAAAAATCCTCGTAAAGTTTCAGGTCATTTGGAGTTGTGCAGAATAGGTAGCTGATACGTCTCCAACGTATCTATAATTTATGAAGCATTCATACTATTATATTATCTGTTTTGGATGATTATGGGCTTTATTATACACTTCTATATTACTTTTGGTACTAACCTACTAACCGGAGGCCCAGCCCATATTGCTCTTTTCTTGCCTATTTCAGTGTTTCGAAGAAAAGGAATATCAAACAGAGTCCAAACGGAATGAAACCTTCGGGAGCGTCATATTTGGAATGGATGTGATCCAGGAGACTTGGAGTTGAAGTCAAGGAAGCTTCGAGGTGGCCACGAGGGTGGGGGCGCCCCCCTACTGGGCACGCCCCCTGTCTCGTGGGCCCCTCAAGCGTCCCCTGGCTGACTTCTTTCGCCTATATAAGTCAATATACCCTAAAACCTTCGAAGACAACAATAGATCAGGAGTTCCGCCTCCGCAAGCCTCTGTAGCCACCAAAAACCTCTCGGAAGCCCTTTCCGGCACCCTGCCGGAGGGGGAACCCATCACCGGTGGCCATCTTCATCATCCTGACGCTCTCCATGACGAGGAGGGAGTAGTTCACCCTCGGGGCTGAGGGTATGTACCAGTAGCTATGTGTTTGATCTCTCTCTCTCTCTCTCTCTCTCTCGTGTTCTTGAGGTGATACGATCTTGATGTATCGGGAGCTTTGCTATTATAGTTGGATCTTATGATATTTCTCCCCCTCTACTCTCTTGTAGTGCATTGAGTTTTCCCTTTGAAGTTATCCTATCGGATTGAGTCTTTAAGGATTTGAGAACACTTGATGTATGTCTTGCCGTGCTTATCTATGGTGACAATGGGATATTCATGTGATCTACTTGATGTATGTTTTGGTGATCAACTTGCGGGTTCCGTGACCTTGCGAATCTATGAATAGGGGTTGGCACACGTTTTCGTCTTGACTCTCCAGTAGAAACTTTGGGGCACTCTTTGAAGTACTTTGTGTTGGTTGAATAGATGAATCTGAGATTGTGTGATGCATATCGTATAATCATGCCCACGGATACTTGAGGTGACAATGGAGTATCTAGGTGACATTAGTGTTTTGGTTGATTTGTGTCTTAAGGTGTTATTCTAGTATGAACTCTATGATAGATTGAACGGAAAGAATAGCTTCATGTTATTTTACTACGGACTCTTGAATGGATAGAACAGAAAGGATAACTTTGAGCTGGTTTCGTACCCTACCATAATCTTTTCGTTTGTTCTCCACTATTAGTGGCTTTGGAGTGACTCTTTGTTGCATGTTGAGCGATAGTTATATGATCCAATTATGTTTTTATTGTTGAGAGAACTTGCACTAGTGAAAGTATGAACCTTAGGCCTTGTTTCCACTCATTGCAATACCGTTTTCGCTCACTTTTATCACTTGTTACCTTGCTGTTTTTATAATTTCAGATTACAAATACCTTTATCTACTATCCATATTGTACTTGTATCACTATCTCTTCGCCGAACTAGTGCACCAATAAAATTTACCATTGTATTGGGTGTGTTGGGGACACAAGAGACTCTTTGTTATTTGGTTGCAGGGTTGTTTGAGAGAGACCATCTTCATCCTCGCCTCCACGGATTGATAAACCTTAGGTCATCCACTTGAGGAAATTTGCTACTGTCCTAAAAACCTCTGCACTTGGAGGCCCAACAACGTCTACAAGAAGAAGATTTTGTAGTAGACATCAGTAGCCTGGCGTAGTTTTTTCAGGTCCAGGTTTCCAGTTGCTAGAATTCTCCCCCTTTGTGTATACCTTGCATATTATGAGAGAAAAGGCATTAGAATTACTCAAAAAGCATTATTATACAATAAAACAACAGAAATAACAGTAGGTAAACATGATGCAAAATGGACGTATCAACTCCCCAAGCTTAGACCTCGCTTGTCCTCAAGCGAAAACCGAAATCGGAAAACATGTCCACATGCTTAGAGAGAGAGGTGTCGATAAAAACAAAAATACGGACATAGCAGCATCATGTAATTTATTATAACAACAACAAACTTTAACATAGAACTTTTATCATAGACTTCTCATGAATAAGTGACAATTCATCACAACATCAAAGTATAAAGCATAAACTCTATTGGAAACCAACAAACTATGTTCTCGGTCAACTTTGCAACTACAATTCATCATCTTTTCACGAAGGGTCACGTATCAAAGCCTTTAGGCAAGTCCACATACTCAACCATCATTTAGTCTTCTATGATTGCTAACACTCACCACGTACACATGAGCAAAACATTCCAACCAGACACATATAAAGATAGGGGCTTATAGTTTCGCCTCCCAACGCATTCACCTCAAGGATGATGTCAACAATAATAACTCATGCTACCCATATTCAACTGGATATATGTGCCTAGATCTTTCCTCACCACATGATGCTTGCCAAAGGAGAAAATAGAAAGGAATAGAGAGAAGAACTTTGACTCTTGCATGAAAGTAAAAGATAGGCCCTTCACAGAGGGAAGTAGAGGTTGCCATGCATTTTTGTTTGTATGCTCAACCCCTTAGTGTAAGAGGACGCCAGATTATATTGGCCCTTATGATGGCAACCTTTATTGTGCAGTCTGTCGCTTTTATTCTTTGCCATCACAAGTTCGTACAACGCTCAATTTTCCCTTACACTTTTAGAAGCATTTTTATTTCCCTTTTTGCACCGATGACAACTTACTTGAAGGATCTTACTCAATCCATATGTAGGTATGGTGGACTCTCAAACAATATTTGGGTTTAAGGGTTTTGGATGCACAAGTAGTATCTCTACTTAGTGCGGAATTTTTGGCTAGCAAAGATAGGGGCAAGCACCACATGTTGAAGGATCTATGACAATATAACTTCTGTGTGAATATGAACAAACATAAATCATTACGTTGTCTTCCTTGTGCAATGCCAACAATTTTGGCATATAATATTTTGATGGGTGCTCACAATCATAAAAAATTTCCAGGACAGTGTATTTGCATGTGAATCTTCTCTTCCCTTATTAATTCTTTCATGAGTTGCATCATTGGCCAATGCTATGTTTGTCAATCTACAATAAAAATTTCTACTTATACTTTCCTTGTGTAATGTCATCACTTACCATTAGATTAGCATATGATCTTTTTCATTTATTTCCTTTCTTTTTATTGAAACAAGAAAGTAAAGAAAGCAAAACTCAAACTAAACTTTATTATATATCTCGCACACGATTACAAAGATAGATCACTAAGCAAACTCTCGAAAAGAAAGGATCGAACTAAACTTTTATTCATCTAAAGAAAAAGATAACCATGGATCGAACTAAGAAAAGTAAAGGCAAAAGATAGTTGAGATGATACAATACCGAGGCACCTCCCCCAAGCTTGGCGAAAGCCAAGGGGAGTGACCATACCCGATATTCAATTTTCTTTTGGTGATGAATAAGGAGGTGGTGGTGGTGATGAAGTAGAAGCGATCTTGTCCTCGAGCTTCCACGACAGAGGCTCACCGTCATAAGAGGAAGAGTGAGTCTCTCGTGTCCTGCAACTGGCAGCCAAACTCATACCTTTAAACCTTGCCTCATATTCAAAGACTTGGTTTTGGAGGTCATAGATCTGGCTCTGGAGGAAGTTGATTTGCTCCTTGAAGGATAAGATGATGTCCTTCATGGACTTCCCATCCACCTTGAGATCATGGGTGTAGTCCGCGATCATGAGGTGATTGGCATTGAGTCCACGTTCCACCATCCCCTTGCAGCGGAAGACTTCCTGCTCCATAGCTTCAAGCCTGGCCTCCATGGATCCAGTTCCCTTGGGGCCTTGCACATCGCGGATGTGCAGCACCCCATCGCGCATCTGGATAGCTTGAGGGTGCTGCATCACCTCCCGCAGATATGGGTTGATGACGTTCTCGAAGAACCTGTCCTTGGAGGAGCTTGAAGCAGCCATGGTGGATTAGATTTGACAGAAAAACAGCAAGAAAAGAAAACAGAAGATTTCTCCACGAGACGGAGGTTAACAGGTTCGGGGGGGGGGGGTATATAAAGATTTTTTTTATCTTGGGGAACAAGCAGAACAAAAGAAAAACGGAGTCCGGAAAGTACCCGAGGTGGGCACAACCCACCAGGGCGCGCGTATCGTGCCCACCAGGGTCACTTTCCTGGTAGTTATTATTTTCCTAATTTTTTAATATTCCAAAACCGACGAAAAATATTTTTGCGGATTTTTTTAGTCCGTTTACTTACCGTATCACGTACCTCCCTTTTTTCACGATTCTGGAGTGTTCCGGAAGGTTTCTTTTATGTGTTCTTCCGGTGTCATAGTTTGGATAATATTGCTTTCAACATTAATGGGCATACCTGAGGTATAATGTTTTATTCGTTTCCCATTAACAACCTTTGGATTAGTACCTTCAGCATTATTTATTTTGATAGCTCCGGATAGATAAACTTTCTCGATAACATAGTGTCCTTCCCATTTGGAGAGGAGTTTTCCTGCAAAGAATCTGAAACGAGAGTTGTACAAAAGAACATACTCTCCAACTTTGAACTCACGCTTTTGGATTCTTTTTTCATGCCATCTTTTAACCTTTTCTTTGAATAACTTTGCATTTTCATAAGCTTGGGTTCTCCATTCATCTAATGAGCTAATATCAAATAACCTCTTTTCACTAGCAAGTTTGAAATCATAATTGAGTTCTTTGATTGCCCAGTATGCTTTATGTTCTAACTCAATGGGCAAATGACAAGCTTTTCCATAAACCATTTTATAAGGAGACATACCCATAGGATTTTTATATGCTGTTCTATAAGCCCAAAGTGCACCATCTAGTTTCTTAGACCAATTATTCCGGGACCTATTGACAGTCTTTTGTAAGATTAATTTTGTTTCTCTATTGCTAAGTTCAACTTGGCCACTAGACTGAGGATGATAAGGTGATGCAATTCTATGGAACATCATACTTAGCAAGCATTTTACAGAAAGCACCATGAATAAAGTGTGAACCACCATCAGTCATTAAATATCTAGGGACTCCAAACCTTGGGAAAATAACTTCCTTAAGCATTTTAATAGAGGTGTTGTGATCATCACTACTAGTTGGAATAGCCTCTACCCACTTAGTAACATAATCAACAACAACCAAAATATGAGTACACCCATTAGAGGAAGGAAAAGGTCCCATGAAATCAAATCCCCAAACATCAAATGGTTCAACAACAAGTGAATAATTCATAGGCATTTCTTGACACTTACCAATATTACCTATTCTTTGGCATTCATCACAAGACAAGACGAACTTACGGACATCCTTGAAGAGAGTAGGCCAATAAAAACCAGATTGCAATACCTTATGAGTGGTTCTGTCTCCCGCATGATGTCCTCCATAAGCCTCGAAGTGACATTTCCATAGGGTTTGTTCCTGTTCATGCTTAGGTACACAACGTATAATAATACCATCTACTCCTTTATAAAGATGTGGGAGTAATGTCTTAAATCATAGAAGAATTTTTTCTTTTGTCGGTATGTGAAGCTAGGTGGTATGTATTTAGAAACAATATAATTAGCATAGTCAGCATACCAAGTTGTGCTATTAGAAACATTTATTGCTGCTAACTATTCATCAGGAAAGCTATCATTAATAGGTTGTGGGTTATCAAGAATTTCAAGCCTAGACAAGTTATCAGCTACGGGGTTCTTTGCTCCTTTCCTATCAGTGATATGCAAATCAAATTCTTGTAGCAGAAGAACCCACCTAATGAGTCTAGGTTTAGCATCTTTCTTTTCCATAAGATATTTTATAGTAGCATGATCTGTGTGAACAATCACTTTAGAATCAACAATGTAGGATCTAAATTTATCACAAGAAAACACCACTGCTAAGAATTCTTTTTCAGTAGTAGCATAGTTTCGTTGAGCACTGTCCAGAGTTTTACTAGCATAATGGATAACATTTAATTTCTTATCAACTCTTTGTCCTAGAACAACACCAACAACATAATCACTAGCATCACACATAATCTCAAAAGGCAAGTTCCAATCAGGTGGTTGAACAACAGGTGCGGTGCTTTTTTTGACTTAGGAGTTCCTTCCAGCAAATATTTCCGTGGAGTACAATTTTATAACTAACCATGACCATGTTCATATCAGCCTCCCTCTTTAGGATAAAAGTCGTCCTCAACTTCATTTGGCCTGCAAAATTATAGCACAAGGACAATACAAAATAACTAGGAAAATAAAATGATAAATAATCATGTGCAACGTTCAGTTTTATTGGATCTTTTATAGCCTCTTCAAGATTAGCAAAATCATATTGCTAGATGGATGATGTACCAAACAATTTTTCTCTAATCTTATCACGCCATTGCTTCAAAAACTCATAAGTGCATACCTCTGGCTTCATCAAAATGGATGATCCTTTTTGTTTTACCTAATTGATTACTTGAATGCCTTTCTGAAAATCAATCTTCACACACGCACCTTGTGTAGTGGTGTTCCACGTCCTCCATATTTTCTCTTGTATCTCAATCTCCCATCGTTGCAAGAAAGCTGATAGGTATGCCTTTTGCAACTGCACATATTGCAAAGAAAGAGAATTTTGTGAAAGGATAGTTATTGAAGGTTCCACTCTCTTTTCATTTGGTGGACTACTATTTTTCCATGGTGGCGGATCGCTATTCTCTTATTGAAAAATCTCAACCTCACATTTAGTGGACTCACATAACTCACTTATCCTCTCACTCTTATTGTGTGGTATATTGGGTTGTGGATCACTTATCTCTCTAATGAGCCGTGGAATGATCTCAATCTCACATTTTGTGGACTCACACAACTCATTAATCCTCTCTCCCTGAATGTGTGGTATATCTAGGTGGAGATCTTGCATTTCTCTAATCTCATGATGAACAATCTGATCCTCACATTTTGTGGACTCACTCACCTCACTTTCCTTATCACTCTCAATATATGGAATTGTGGAAAGTGGAAACTCTTCCTCACATTTGGTGGAGTCACTCAACTCACTTTTGTTTTCACTCTCGAGTGGTGGAATTTTTGAAAGTGGACACTCTTCCTCACTTTTGGTGGAGTCACTCGGCTTGCTTTTCTTATCACTCTCAAGTTGTGGGATTTTGGATTGTGGACTCTCTTCCTCACATGGAATTTGTGGCGCATGTTTCCTGGATGTTGGGACAGTGGTGGTGGTTGAGATGCCAACATTAGGAGTGAGCTTCTTAGGTAAACATGGGCTATGAATCACCAGAGTTGGTTCATCAACCATGGTCATCCTTTGCGTTGGGTCGTTAGTGTGTCGATGGGTGCCGTAACTTTGCCGTCAGGCATGAAGTCCTTGCTGCGATTCATGAGCAGCAGCGACACACCTAGGGGTAGCGGTAGCTTGCCCTCGAGCATGCCATCCTTGCCGCATTTCAGGAGAAACAACGCCACACCCATAAGCAGCAGCAACACCATGCCCTCGGGCATGTGCTCCTTGTTGCACTTCTTGAGAAGTAGTGACACGCCCACGAGCAACAACATCATGCCCTCGAGCATGTCTTCTTTGCTGCACTTCATGATAAACAGGGTATTGCGGTGTCGGACCCCATCACCACTTGCTTGAAGACGCTCGTTAAGCCTCCTTTGAAATTCTAGAACCATGTTCTGTAATTCCAGAAACTCGGCACGTGTGAATGGGGCATCTTCTTCCCCTTGATATTCTCCATGATCACTCAACGCAATTCCTGCCATGTTAGTGGGGCTGAAAAGTGGGATAGGATAATTTTTGTGGAATCACACAACCTCACCTCTTACTCACCAAAGTTCTTATGAGTTCACATCAGATTGTGCTTCTCCCGGATGTGTTAAAGCGATTGAAAGACAGGGATCAAAGAACTAGCTTCGGTTTTTGGTGGAGCTCGGTGGGGTAAACAAAAAGGGGCTTGTGCTGAAATCAAGTTGATGCAAATCAAGAAAATATGTGGATGGATGTGCTGGACCTTTGCACCGAGATAGAAAACACACAACACACAAGCTTCTGAAATTTTTCTACCAAGCTGAAACTTTTGGATCTTGCACAGCACTTTCTTTTTCTTTCTTGACTTTTTTTGCCATTCTTTTTTTCCCTCTTTGATTCTTTTTTTGCCACTCTTTTCTCTCTCTTTTTCCAAAGCACAGAACCAAATCTGAAAGAAATTACAAAGATAAACTTGGTGTAGATCTAAAAGATGAAGAACATGCAAGGTATGAAACAACAACATCTCAGCACCAACAAGGCTTGAATTTATTGGTGGTGGGGCTTTGGACTTCTAGGACATAAAATATAGCATGAAAAACACTCGATCTAAAGGGATGGTAGCAAGATAAACTCGAATAACAGATCCTACCATGTCAACAAAGGCTCTGATGCCAGATGATAGGTGGGAACCCAATGAACGAGTTCATGCCCGAGGGTTGCCCGATCTTCACGTCGTAGGATCGAATTGGGAGGGATTGATATGTCTCCAATGTATATATAATTTTTGATTGTTCCATGCTATTATATTATCCATCTTAGATCTTTTATATGCATTTATATGCTATTTTATATGATTTTTGGGATTAAGCTATTAACCTAGAGCCCAGTGCCAATTTCTGTTTTTCCTTGTTTTTGAGTTTTACAGAAAAGGAATACCAAACGGAGTCCAATTGACGTGCCAATTTCTGATGATTTTTTATGGACCAAAAGAGTCCCCCGGAGTAAAAGAGTTGGCCAGAAGAGTCCCAGGCCGTCCACGAGGGTGGAGGGCGCGCCCTACCCCCCCTGGGCGCCCCCTATCTCGTGGACGACTCGGAGACCCCCCTGACGTGAGACCGACGCCACAAATTCCTATAAATACAGAAACCCCTAGAAATAAACCTAGATCAGGAGTTCCGCCACTGCAAGCCTCTATAGCCACTAAAAACAAATCGGGACCCTGTTCTGGCACCCTGCCGGAGGGGGTGATCCATCACCGATGGCCATCTTCATCAGCCCGGCGCTCTTCATGACGAGGAGGGAGTAGTTCACCCACGGGGCTGAGGGTATGTAGCAGTAGCTATGTGTTTGATATCTCTCTCTCTCTCTCTCTCTCTCTCGTGTTCTTGATATGGCACGATCTTGATGTACCGCGAACTTTGCTATTATAGTTGAATCTTATGATGTTTCTCCCCCTCTACTCTCTTGTAATGGATTGAGTTTTCCCTTTTAAGTCATCTTATCGGATTGAGTCTTTAAGGATTTGAGAACACTTGATGTATGTCTTGCATGTGCTTATCTGTGGTGACAATGGGATATCACGTGATCTACTTGATGCATGTTTTGGTGATCAACCTGCGGGTTCAGTGACCTTGTGAACTTATGCATAGGGGTTGGCACACGTTTTCATCTTGACTCTCCGGTAGAAACTTTGGGGCACTCTTTGAAGTACTTTGTGTTGGTTTGAATAGATGAATATGAGATTGTGTGGTGCATATCGTATAATCATACCCGCGGATACTTGTGGTGACATTGGAGTATCTAGGTGACATTAGGGTTTTGGTTGATGTGTGTCTTAAGGTGTTATTCTACTACGAACTCTAGGGCTGTTTGTGACACTTATAGGAATAGCCCAATGGATTGATCGGAAAGAATAACTTTGAGGTGGTTTCGTACCCTACAATTATCTCTTCGTTTGTTCTCCGCTGTTAGTGACTTTGGAGTGACTCTTTGTTGCATGTTGAGGGATTGTTATATGATCCAATTATGTTATTATTGTTGAGAGAACTTGCACTAGTGAAAGTATGAACCCTAGGCCTTGTTTCGAAGCATCGCAACACGATTTATGCTCACTTTTATCGCTTGCTACCTTGCTGTTTTTCTATTTTCAGATTACAAAAAAACCTATATCTACTACCCATATTGCAGTTGTATCACCATCTCTTCGCTGAACTAGTGCACCTATACAATTTACCATTGTATTGGGTGTGTTGGGGACACAAGAGACTCTTTGTTATTTGGTTGCAGGGTTGTTTGAATCGTCATCCTATGCCTCCCACGAATTGATAAACCTTAGGTCATCCACTTGAGGGAAATTTTCTACTATCCTACAAACCTCCGCACTTGGAGGCCCAACAACGTCTACAAGAAGAAGGTTGTGTAGTAGACATCAAGCTCTTTTCTGGCGCCGTTGCCGGGGAGGATAGGTAAGCGGCACTAACACCCCGTCAACTAAGCTCTTTTCTGGCGCCGTTGCCAGGGAGGTTAGTGCTTTAAGGTATATCTTTAGATCTTGCAATCGAATCTTTTAGTTTCTTGTTTTATCACTAGTTTAGTCTATAAAAGAAAACTACAAAAAATGGAATTGAGGGTGCATCATATGCTTCATCTTTTTAATATCTTTTGTGAAAATGATGGAAAGGAAAATTGTGCCCAAGTGCTAGAAGAAGAATGCATTAGAATGTTTGGCATAAAATCTTTGTGTGATGAGCATGATTGCAATGTTGTTAGTATGAATTCCTTGAATATCCATGATGCTAATGATATGCAAAGCTACAAGCTTGGGGATTCTATGTTTAATGAAGATGATATTTTTAGTCCCCGAAGTTTTGATGAGCAAAATTATTTTTATGATAGCATGCCTCCTATTTATGATGATTATATTTATGAAAGTGGATTTGGAGAGGTCATGACTTTATTTAGTGATGAATCCACTATTTCAGAAGAGGTTCCAATTTATTATGAGAATAAAGTTGCTATCTATGATGATTATTGTGATGACATGTATACTATAAAGAATAATGATAACCATGAAACTTGTCATCTTGATTTAAATTTTCAATTGGATTATGCCTCACATGATAGTTATTTTGTTGAGTTTGCTCCCACTACTATTCATGAGAATAAATTTGCTTATGTGGAGAGTAATAAAATTTCTATGCTTGTGCATCATGAAAATAATGCTTTATGTGATGGTTATATTGTTGAATTCATTCATGATGCTACTGAAAATTATTATGATGGATGAATATATGCTTGTAGGAATTGCAATAATATCAAATTTCCTCTCTATGTGCTGAAAATCTTGAAGTTATGCTTGTTTTGCCTTCCTATGCTAGTTGATTATTGTTCTAATAAGTTGTTTGTTCACAAAATCCCTAGGCATAGGAAGTGGGTTAGACTTAAATGTGCTAGTCATATGCTTCATGATGCTGCTATTATGTTTCAATTCTTATCTTTTATGTGAGCATCATTGTCATCATCGTGCCTAGCTAAAAAGGCATTAAAGAAAAGCGCTTGTTGGGAGACAACCCAATATTTACCCCTACTATTTTTGTGTGTCCACATGATTAATCTTATTAATCATGTTTTATAGCTTTTGTTTCAATAAAGTGCCAAGTAGAACCTTTGGGAAGACTTGGGTGAAAGTTAATGCGATCTTGCTGTAAAAAACAGAAACTTTGCGCTCACGAGAATAATTGTCATTTTTAACAGAAGAGTGATTTTAAGTTGATTATTTTTGCAGAAGATTAATAGACAAGTTACTCACGTCCACCAATTTATTTCAGAAATTTTGGAGTTACAGGAGTATTCGAGAGTTACAGATTACTACAGACTGTTCTGTTTTTGATAGATTCTGTTTTTCTATATGTTGTTTGCTTATTTTGATGAATCTATGAGTAGTATCGGAGGGTATGAACCATAGAGAAGTTGGAATACAGTAGATATAACACCAATATGAATTTATAATGAGTTCACAACAGTACCTAAGTGGTGATTATTTTCTTATACTAATGGAGCTTACGAGTTTTCTGTTGAGTTTTGTGTTGTGAAGTTTTCAAGTTTTGGGTAAAGATTCGATGGACTATGGAATAAGGAGTGGCAAGAGCGTAAGCTTGGGGATGCCCAAGGCACCCCAAGGTAATATTCAATGAAAACCAAGCAACTAAGCTTGGGGATGCCCCGGAAGGCATCCCCTCTTTCGTCTTCGTTCATCGGTAACTTTACTTGGAGCTATATTTTTATTCGCCACATGATATGTGTTTTGCTTGGAGCATCATTTTGTTTTATTTTGTTTTGATTGCTGATTGAATAATATCCCAAGATCTGAAATTCTTAAATGTTAGAGAGTCTTCACATAGTTGCATAATTATTCGACTACTCATTGATCCTCACTTATATCTTTTGGAGTAGTTTGTCATTTGCTCTAGTGCTTCACTTATATCTTTTTAGAGCACGATGGTAGTTTTATTTTTGAAGAAATTGATGAACTCTCATGATTCACTTATATTATTTTGAGAGTATCTTAGAACAACATGGTAATTTTCTTTGGTTATGAATTTAGTCCTAGTATGATGGGCATCCAAGAGGGATATAATAAAAACTTTCATATAAAGTGCATTGAATACTATAAGAATTTTGATTCTTTATGATTGTTTCGAGATATGAAGATGGTGATATTAGAGTCATGCTAGTGGAGTAGTTGTGAATTTGAGAGATACTTGTGTTAAAGTTTGTGATTCCCGTAGCATGCACGTATGGTGAACCGTTATGTGATGAAGTCGGAGCATGATTTATTTATTGATTGTCATCCTTATGTGTGGAGGTCAGGATCACGCGATGGTTAACTGCTACCAACCTTTCCCTAGGAGCATGCGCGCAGTGCTTGGTTTTGATGACTTGTAGATTTTTGCAATATGTATGTGAGTTCTTTATGACTAATGTTGAGTCCATGGATTATACACACTCTCACCCTTCCACCATTGCTAGCCTCTCTAGTACCGCGCAACTTTCGCTGTACCATACACCCACCATATACCTTCCTCAAAACATCCACCATACCTACCTATTATGGCACTTACATAGCCATTCCGAGATATATTGCCATGCAACTTTCCACCGTTCCGTTTACTATGGCCCACTTTATCATTGTCATATTGTTTTGCATGATCATGTAGTTGACATCGTATTTGTGGAAAAGCCACCGTTCATAATTCTTTCGTACATGTCACTCTTGATTCATTGCACATCCCAGTACACCACCGGAGGCATTCATATAGAGTCATATTTTGTTCTAAGTATTGAGTTGTAATTCTTGAGTTGTAATTAAATAAAAGTGTGATGATCATCATTATTAGAGCATTGTCCCAGTGAGGAAAGGATGACGGATATTATGATTCCCCCACAAGTCAGGATGAGACTCCGGACGAAAAAAATAGAAAAGAAAAAAAGGAAAAAAAAGAGGCCATAAAAAAAGAGAAGGCCCAAATAAAAAAGATATGAGAGAAAAATAGAGAAGGGGCAATGTTACTATCCTTTTTCCACACCTGTGCTTCAAAGTAGCACCATGATCTTCATGATAGAGAGTCTCCTATGTTGTCACTTTCATATACTAGTGGGAATTTTTCATTATAGAACATGGCTTTTATATTCCAATGATAGGCTTCCTCAAATGCCCTAGGTCTTTGTGAGCAAGCGAGTTGGATGCACACCCACTTAGTTTGTTTTTGAGCTTTCATACACTTATAGCTCTAGTGCATTAGTTGCATGGCAATCCCTACTAACTCACATTGATATCTATTGATGGGCATCTCCATAGACCGTTGATACGCCTAGTTTATGTGGACTATCTTCTCCTGTTTGTCTTCTCCAAAACCACCATATATTATTCCACCTATACTGCTATGTCCATGGCTCACGCTCATGTATTGCGTGAAAGTTGAAAAAGTTTGAGAATACTAAAGTATGAAACAATTGCTTGGCTGAAACCGGGGTTGTGCATGATTTGAATATTTTGTGTGATGAAGATGGAGCATAGCCAAACTATATGATTTTGTAGGGATAAGCTTTCTTTGGCCATGTTATTTTGAGAAGACATAATTGCTTTGTTAGTATGCTTGAAGTATTATCGTTTTTATGTCAATATTAAACTTTTGTTTTGAATCTTATGGATCTGAATACTCTTGCCACAATAAAAGAAGGTCACATTGATAAATATGTTAGGTCGCATTCCACATCAAAAATTCTGTTTTTATCATTTACCTACTCGAGGACGAGCAGGAATTAATCTTGGGAATGCTTGATACGTCTCCAAGGTATCTATAATTTTTGATTGTTCCATGCTATTATATTATCCATCTTAGATGTTTTCTATGCATTTATATGCTATTTTATATGATTTTTGGGACTCACCTATTAACCTAGAGCCCAGTGCCAGTTTTTGTTTTTCCTTGTTTTTGAGTTTTACAGAAAAGGAATACCAAACGGAGTTCAATTGATGTTCCAATTTTTGATGATTTTTTATGGACCAAAAGAAGCCCCCCGAGTAAAAGAGTTGGGTCAGGAGAGTCCCGGGCCGTCCACGAGGGTGGAGGGCGCGCCCTACCCCCTTAGGCGCGCTCGCCTATCTCGTGGACGACTCGGAGACCCCCCTGACGTGAGACCGACGCCACAAATTCCTATAAATAAAGAAACCCCCAGAAATAAACCTAGACCGGGAGTTCCGCTGTCGCAAGCCTCTATAGCCACCAAAACCCAATCGAGACCCTATTCTGGCACCCTGCCGAAGATCCATCACCGATGGCCATCTTCATCATCCCGGCGCTCTCCATGACGAGGAGGGAGTAGTTCACCCTCGGGGGCCGAGGGTATGTACCAGTAGCTATGTGTTTGATCTCTCTCTCTCTCTCTCATGTTCTTGATATGGCACGATCTTGATGTACCGCGAGCTTTGCTATTATAGTTGGATCTTATGATGTTTCTCCCCCTCTACTCTCTTGTAATGGAATGAGTTTTCCCTTTGAAGTTATCTTATCAGATTGAGTCTTTAAGGATTTGAGAACACTTGATGTATGTCTTGCATGTGCTTATCTGTGGTGATAATGGGATATCACGTGATCTACTTGATGTATGTTTTGGTGATCAACTTGCGGGTTCAGTGACCTTGTGAACTTATGCATGGGGGTTGGCACACGTTTTCGTCTTGACTCTTCGGTAGAAACTTTGGGGCACTCTTTGAAGTACTTTGTGTTCGTTTGAATAGATGAATCTTAGATTGTGTGATGCATATCGTATAATCATACCCGCGGATACTTGTGGTGACATTGGAGTATCTAGGTAACATTAGGGTTTTGATTGATGTATGTCTTAAGGTGTTATTTTACTACGAACCCTAGGGCTGTTTGTGACACTTATAGGAATAGCCCAATGGATTGATCGGAAAGAATAACTTTGAGGTGGTTTTGTACCCTACAATAATCTCTTCGTTTGTTCTCCGCTATTAGTGACTTTGGAGTGATTTTTTGTTGCGCGTTGAGGGATTGTTATATGATCCAATTATGTTATTATTGTTGAGAGGACTTGCACTAGTGAAAGTATGAACCCTAGGCCTTGGTTCGAAGCATTGCAACACCATTTACGCTCACTTTTATCGCTTGCTACCTTGCTGTTTTTATATTTTCAGATTACAAAAACCTATATCTACTATCCATATTGCACTTGTATCACCATCTCTTCGCCAAACTAGTGCACCTATACAATTTACCATTGTATTGGGTGTGTTGGGGACACAAGAGACTCTTTGCTATTTCGTTGCAGGGTTGTTTGAGAGAGACCATCTTCATCCTACGCCTCCCACGGATTGATAAACCTTAGGTCATCCACTTGAGGGAAATTTGCTACTGTCTTACAAACCTCTGCACTTGGAGGCCCAACAACGTCTACAAGAAGAAGGTTGTCTAGTAGACATCAGGGTTAACTAGCTGCAAGCAGCCGGGATAACTAGCTTTTACCTGCCAAGGTTGGATGTAACCTGTACGTTGGGGATGGCTGACCGAAGCTACAAGAACTCCAACCCGCTGTCCGAACAATCGCAGAACCACAAACCGCACTCCAAAAAAATACACTTCCGTGATGATACATGTTTGTCACAGTAGGTCACGTTTTCTGTCATGCATGTACATCCATGACGATTTTATGACAGAATCAAGATAGTCATACCTGTGCTGTCATAGAAGTGTTCCATGACATTACCAAAATTATCATCACGGAAGTGTCCACTTCCATGACGATAAATCGCGCATCATAGAAGTGCTTTTGTCAAGGGTGACCGACATGTGGCATCCACCGTAACGGGACGCCGTTAAGCGCCGTTAAGCTATCGAATCCGGTTTTGGATCCGATAACCCGCTAACAGCCACGACCAATGCCGATTTTCCACGTGTAAAATTCTCATTGGCCGACGGAACCACGCGTCAGCTCCGCGTTGGCACAGGTGTCACTCATCCAACGGTCGAGATGGGCCTATGATATGTAGACACGTGGACGGGCCCAAAAGTGTCCCATAAAGTTTAAATGGGCCGGCCCAGCTAAAGGCCCACAAGATTTAGCAGACCATAATGGGTCGACCCAGCTAAAGGCCCACAAGATTTTGCAGACCATAATCGGCTGGCCCAGCTAAAGGCCCACAAGATTTAGCGGACCACAATGGGCCGACCCAGCTAAAGGCCCACAAGATTTTGCAGACCATAATGGGTCGACCCAGCTAAAGGCCCAACATTCTCAGTTAAGGCCCGTACGGCTAGTGTCAAATCGGCCCGTCAATGACCTGTCCTAAACTTGTCATCATCGTGGCCCATGGTCACTTCTGTCCCATTAACAGCCCACTAAGTATTTGGACTGAATTACGGCACGGTGTATTTTCGGCCTGTTAAAGGTCCCGCTTCATTTGGGACCTTTTACAGGCCATTGAAACTTTCAGCCCATAAATGACTGTGAAGGATTTGGATCATATTCGGCCATGTCTGACATTCAGCCTGTTAGAGGACCACTATATATTTGGTCCACCTTCAGCCTATTGTGATTTTCGGCCTGTTAACATCGGACGAAATCCATGGGCCATACGTGGCCCAATGTCACATCGGGCCCATTAACGACCCATATAAAAATGACGCTAATCTAGCCCGACCGAACTTCCGGCCTGTTAAAGGCCCGTGTATTAGGTCTGTGTATTTACGGCCCGTCCGAATTTCGGCCTGTGAAAGATCCGCATCGTAAGTGGGCCACCATTTCGGCCTGCTAAGACTAGTGGGTTATTTGGCACTATCAGGGCCCAATCTCACTTTTGGCCTATTAAAGGCCCATGTTTTTATGGGATCGAGATATTTACACCTGTAAATGGCCTATTGTTACTGAGGCCCAAATTATGTTTACGCCTGTTAAAGGCCCACTATGGGCACATGCCTACCAGAAAAATATGAAAGCTTATGCTGATTTAAGCCCAGATATTTTTAGTGGGCTACATGCAAATTTTGGCCCATAATCATTTTTAGCCCAATTGGAGTGGGCCCGACGAATGTTGGCATGTTGGCCTCCTACGAAGCTTTCGGTCGAATACATTATTAAGATAAACCTACACTATACAAAAATAGCATCGTAATTACTGAAGCCTTTGGCAGCATCATAAATGTTGTATCACAACAAAATAAATGCCAACCATACAACAAAAGGCCTGTTGGCATAAAGTTTACAGTCCTTGCAGATAAAAGCACCATCAGATGTATAGAAGCACAAATCATTTGATCCGAGTGCTAATGTTTCAGGCTGTAGAATCTGATGGAGTAGCACGATCTTCACCTTTTTTCGCCATTGCTCTTGAACAACAAAGAGAATGTCTGATAGTCTGGTTTCACAACCATTCATATCTTGACGACATTTGTCAACCACTATTCTTGTTTCTGAAACAATGTCCATTAGGGATTGGACTTGTGTCTGGAGCACAGATATATCACTCTGTCTAGCCGGAAGATTTTGTTCAGTAGGCGATTTGGACGAGGTTACCTTGACAACCAACTGATACGCCTCCAACGTATCTATAATTTTTGATTGTTCCATGCTACTATATTACCCCTTTTGGATGTTTATGGGCTTTATTTTACACATTATTATCATTTTTGGGACTAACCTACTAACCGGAGGCCTAGCCCGTATTGCTGTTTTTTTGCCTATTTCAGTATTTCGAAGAAAAGGAATATCAAATGGAGTCCAAACGGAATGAAACCTTCGGGAGCGTGATTTTTGGAACAAACGTGATCCATAGGACTTGGAGTGCAAGTCAAGAAGCAGCCGAGGCGGCCACGAGAGGGTAGGGCGCGCCCCTGTCTCCTGGGCCCCTTGGGCAGCCACCGACGTACTTCTTCCTCCTATATAAGCCTACGTACCCCGAAAACATCCAGGGAGCAACCGAAACACAATTTCCACCACCGTAACCTTCTGTATCTGCGAGATCCCATCTTGGAGCCTTCGCCGGTGCTCCGCCGGAGGGGGAATCGACCACGGAGGGCTTCTACATCAACACCATAGCCTTTCCGATGAGTTGTGAGTAGTTTACCACAGACATTTGGGTCCATAGTTATTAGCTAGATGGCTTCTTCTCTCTTTTTGGATCTCAACACAATGTTCTCCCCCTATCTTGTGGAGATCTATTCGATGTAAACTCTTTTTGCGGTGTGTTTGTCGAGATCCGATGAATTGTGGGTTTATGATCAAGTTTATCTATGAGAAATATTTGAATCTCCTCTGAATTCTTTTATGTATGATTGAGTTATCTTTGCAAGTCTCTTGAATTATCAGTTTGGTTTGGCCTACTAGATTGATCTTTCTTGCCATGGGAGAAGTGCTTAGCTTTGGGTTCAATCTTGCGGTGTCCTTAGCCAGTGACAGAAAGGGTTGCAAGGCACATATTGTATTATTGCCATCGAGGATAAAAAGATGGGGTTTATATCATATTGCATGAGTTCATCCCTCTACATCATTTCATCTTGCTTAATGCGTTACTCTATTCTTTGTGAACTTAATACTCTAGATGCAGGCAGGAGTCGGTCGATGTGTGGAGTAATATTAGTAGATGCAGGCAGGAGTCGGTTTACTTGTCACGGACGTGATGCCTATATACATGATCATGCCTAGATAATCTCATAATTATTCGCTTTTCTATCAATTGCTCGATAGTAATTTGTTCACCCACCGTAATACTTATGCTATCTTGAGAGAAGCCTCTAGTGAAACCTATGGCCCCCGGGTCTATCTTTCATCATATTTGCTTTCAATCTACTTTTATTTGCATCTTTATTACTTTTTGCATCTATCTTATAAAATACCAAAAATATATTTATCTTATCATACTATCTCTATTAGATCTCACTTTCGCAAGTGGCCGTGAAGGGATTGACAACCCCTTTATTGCGTTGGTTGCGAGTTATTTGTTTGTTTGTGTAGGTGTGTGGGACTTTTGAGGAGCCTCCTACTGGATTGATACCTTGGTTCTCAAAAATTGAGGGAAATACTTACGCTACTATTGCTGCATCACCCTTTCCTCTTCAAGGAAAACCAACGCAATCTCAAGACGTAGCAAGAAGGATTTCTGGCGCCATTGCCGGGGAGGTCTTCGCTCAAGTCAAGATATACCAAGTACCCATCACAAACTCATCTCCCTCGCATTTACATTATTTGCCATTTGCCTCTCATTTTCCTCTCCCCCACTTCACCCTTGCCGTTTTATTTGCCCTCTCTTTCCCAATCTCTCTCTCTCTCTCTTTTCGCTTGCCTTTTTCTATTTGCTTGTGTGTTGGATTACTTGTTTCCATGGCGCAAGATAATACCAAATTGTGTGATTTCTCGAATACCAATAATAATGATTTCCCTAGTACTCCGATTGCTCCTCTTAATGATGTTGAGTCTTGTGAAATCAATACTGCTTTGCTGAATCTTGTTATGAAAGATCAATTCGCCAGCCTTCCTAGTGAAGATGCCGCTACTCATCTAAACAACTTTATTGATTTGTGTGATATGCAAAAGAAGAAAGATACGGATAATGATATTGTTAAATTGAAGTTATTTCCATTTGCACTTAGAGATCGTGCTAAAGTTTGGTTTTCGTATTTGCCTAAAAATAGTATTGATTCTTGGAACAAGTGCAAAGATGCTTTTATCTCTAAGTATTTTCCTCCCGCTAATATTGTCACTCTTAGGAACGATATTATGAATTTTAAACAACTTGATCATGAGCATGTTTCCCAATCTTGGGAAAGAATGAAATTGATGATTCACAATTGCCCTACTCATGGTTTGAATTTATGGATGATCATACAAAAATTTTATGCCGGTTCGAACTTTGCTTCTAGAAATCTCTTAGATTCGGCCGCGGGAGGCACGTTTATGGAAATCACGTTAGGAGATGCTACAAAACTTCTTGATAATATTATGGCAAATTATTCTCAATGGCACACGAAAGATCTTCTAGTAAAAAGTGCATGCTATAGAAGAAATCAATGTTTTGAGTGGAAAGATGGATGAACTTATGAAATTGTTTGCTACTAAAAATACTCCTCTTGATCCCAATGATATGCCTTTGTCTACTTTGATTGAGAATAATAATGAATCTATGGATGTGAATTTTGTTGGTTGGAATAGTTTTGGAAACAATGCTTATAGAGGAAACTTTAATTCTAGACCGTTCCCTAGTAATTCCTCTAATAATTATGGAAATTCCTACAATAATTCTTATGGTAATTTTAATAAGATGCCCTCTGATTTTGAGAATAGCGTGAAAGAATTTATGATTTCTCAAAAGAATTTTAATGCTTTGCTTGAAGAAAAATTGCTCAAAGTTGATGATTTGGCTAGGAACATTGATAGACTTTCGCTTGATGTTGATTCTGTTAAACTTAGATCTTCTTCCCCTAAGCATGATATCAATGAGTCTCTCAAAGTAATGAGAATTTCCATTGACGAGTGCAAGGAAAGAACCGCTAGATTGCATGCTAAGAAAGATAGCTTTATAAAGGCATGTTCCTCTGGTTTCCATGAAAATAATGATGAAGATCTTAAAGTTATTGATGCGTCTCCTATTAGATCTTTGTTTTGCAATATGAATCTTGATAATAATGGGACTGAAGATGAGTCAACTTTACCTAGAAGGCGTCCCAAAAATTCAGAGTTTTTAGATCTTGATGCTAAATTTGGTAAAAGTGGGATTGGAGAGGTCATGACTTTAAATAGCATTGAACCCAATATCTCGGATTTCAAGGAATTTGATTATGATAATTGTTCTTTAGAAGGTTGTATTTCCTTGTTGCAGTCCGTTGTTAATTCTCCACATGCTTATAGTCAAAATAAAGCTTTTACCAAACATATCATTGATGCCTTGATGCAATCTTTTGATGAAAAACTTAATTTGGAAGTTTCTATACCTATAAAACTTAATGATGAGTGGGAACCTACTAGAAAAATTAGAATTAGAGATCATGAGTGTTTTGCTTTGTGTGATTTGGGTGCTAGTGTTTCCACGATTCCGAAAACTTTATGTGATATTCTAGGTTTCCATGATCTTGATGATTGCTCTTTAAATTTGCACCTTGCGGATTCCACCATTAAAAAGCCAATGGGAAGGATCAATGATTTTCTCATTGTTGCAAATAGAAATTTGGTGCCCGTAGATTTTATCGTTCTTGATATAGATTGCAATCTTTCTTGCCCTATTATTCTTGGTAGACCTTTCCTTAGAACGATTGGTGCGGTTATTGATATGAAGGAAGGGAATATTAGATTCCAATTTCCACTAAAGAAAGGCATGGAGCACTTTCCCAGAAAGAAATTCAAATTACCTTATGAATCTATCATGCGAGCTACATATGAATTGTGTGCCAAAGATGGCACTACTTAGATCTATCTTCGCTTTTATGCCTAGCTAGGGGCGTTAAACGATAGCACTAGTTGGGAGGCAACCCAATTTTCGTTGTGTTTTTTGTTTTTGTTCCTGTTTAGTAATAAATTTTGCTTCTACTTTCTGTTTAGATGTGTTTTTATCTTTTAATTAGTGTTTGTGCCAAGTAGAACCTATAGGATAACCTATGATGATAGTTGATTTGATTCTGCTGAAAAACAGAAACTTTGCGCTCACGAGAAACAATTCAATAAATCACAAAAACGTGCTTCTTTTTTATGCTGATCAATAAATAAATTGTCCAGTACATCCTATTTTGGTAGGATTTTTAGAGTTCCAGAAGTTTGCGTTAGTTACAGATTGCTGATTACTATTCTGCTTTTTGTGATTCTGTTTTTCGTGTGTTGTTTGCTTATTTTGATGCATCTATGACTAGTATGTAAGGGTATGAACCATAGAGAACTTGGAATATAGTAGGTTTAACACCAAAACAAATAAAGAATGAGTTCATTTCAGTACCTTATGTGGTGGTTTTGTTTTCTTTCACTAACGGAGCTTATAAGATTTCTTGTTGAGTTTTGTATTGTGAAGTTTTCAAGTTTTGGGTAAAGCTTTTATGGACTATGGAATAAGGAGTGGCAAGAGCCTAAGCTTGGGGATGCCCATGGCACCCCAAGATATTCAAGGATAGCCAAAAGCCTAAGCTTGGGGATGCCCCGGGAAGGCATCCCCTCTTTCGTCTTCGTTCATTGGTAACTTTACTTGGAGCTATATTTTTATTTGCCACATGAGTGTTTTGCTTGGAGCGTCATGTATTATTTTAGTCTTTGCTTTTTAGTCACAATCATCCTTGTTGTACACACCTTTTGGGGGAAGCCCACTTGATTAGAATTTGCTAGATTACTCTATGTGCTTCACTTATATTGTCACGCCCAATATGCGACCCTATCCAAAAGGAACTCGAAGGTCCCACCAAGGATAGACCCGCATATTGAAACGCTTTTGCAAGGTGGATATCATTACATCAACATTACATAATAGGTAGGGATACATCCAAGACATACAATGTCACAAGAATACATCATCATCATATACAAGACCAACATCCGACTACGGATGAAACAGAAACAGAAAACTCAAACGACATCCACCCTGCTAGCCCAGGCTGCCGACCTGGAACCTATCCCCTGATCGAAGAAGCAGAAGAAGAACTCCAACACAAATAGACATCGCTCTCGCGTCATGATCATCGCAACCTGTACCTGCAACTGTTGTTGTAGTAATCTGTGAGCCACGAGGACTCAGCAATCCCATTACCAAGGGTATCAAGACTAGCAAAGCTTAATGGGAAAGGAAGGGGTAAAGTGGTGAGGTTGCAGCAGCGACTAAGCATATAAGGTGGCTAACATACGCAAATGAGAGCGAGAAGAGAAACAAAGGAACGGTCGTCAACTAGTAATGATCAAGAAGTGATCCTGAACTCCTACTTACGTCAGACATAACCCAGAAACCGTGTTCTCCTCTCGATCAACCCCGAAAATAGACACTCACGGTTACACACACGGTTGGTGTATTTTAATTAAGATCAACTTCGGGTTTTCTACAACCGGACATTAACAAATTCCCATCTGCCACATAACCGCGGGCACGGCTTTCGAAAGTTCAAACCCTGTAGGGGTGTCCCAACTTAGCCCATGATAAGCTCTCGCGATCAACGAAGGATATTCCTTCTCCCCGGGAAGACCCGATCAGTCTCGGAATCCCGGCTACAAGACATTTCGACAGCAATAAAACAAGACCAGCAAAGCCGCCCGATGCGCCGACAATCCCGATAGGAGCTGCACATATCTCGTTCTCAGGGCAACACCGGATGAGACTAGCTACGAGTAAAACCAAACCTCGGGTTGCCTCAAGGTGGCCTCGCAGGCAGCTCGGTTCGAACCAGCACTTAGAGAAGCACTGGCCGGGGGCTGAATAAAGATGACCCTTGGGTTAATTACTCCCAAAGGGAAATGTAGGTGGTGGTGAGGCAAATGGTAAAACCAATGTTGGGCCTTCTTTGGAGGAGTCTTATTCAAAGCGAACTATCAAGGTGGTCCCATAAATCACCCGACCGCGTTAGGGACGCAAAATCCGGGAACATAATACCGATATGACGAAAACTAGGGCGGCAAGAGTGGAACAAAACACCAGGCATAAGGCCGAGCCTTCCACCCTTTACCAAGTATATAGATGCACTAATTAAATAAGGTATATTGTGATATCCCAACAAGTAAACATGTTCCAACAAGGAACAACATCTCCGTGTTCCAACAAGGAACAAACTTCATCTTCACCTGCAACTAACAACGCTATAAGAGGGCTGAGCAAAGCGGTAACATAGCCAAACAACGGTTTGCTAGGAAGGGTGCAAAAGGTTAGAGGCTGACATGGCAATTTGGGATGGCTTGATAAACAGGTAATAGGTAGCGCAGCATGGCGATAGAAACGAAGCAACTAGCATAGCAATGATAGTAGTGAGATCCAGGGTAGCGGTCATCTTGCCTGAAATCCCGCAAGGAAGAAGAACGATTCCATGAAGAAGACGAACGGATGAAGCCGAACCAAGCGTAGACGAACGAATCCTCACGATCGCAACGAAACATGAACTAACAAGAAGAAGCACACAACATAGTAAACACACCACACATGAACAAGACATGATACACAACAATCATGATGCATGACAAGTCTACATGGAGCTACTCATGGCAAGAGACGATGCAAACAAGAGCAACACATCAAGGCAAGTTTAAATGAGGCCGGGAACAACATATAACAATTCCGGTAAGTCCTCATATGCAAATTTGGAAATTGGTCCAGATCTGAATAAACCTTATGTTCAAGTTGTTAAACAGCAAGTTAAGATGCACCACGATGATCTACACGAAATTCTAGTCAAGTTACATATAAAGTTCGTTTAATTCGGAGCTACGACCTAGAAGATATGAGCAAAACAAGATAAACATGGCATTGATGAAAAATGCATACAAACATCAAGAAAACACCTCAAAACAAGGATGAAACATGATAATATGAAACTACATGCAAAATCACGCAAGTTTCATATAGAGCACACTCAAAACGGAGCAACGGTTCAACACATACACCCTATACCAGACATAACAACAATCTGTCCAAAACAGCAAGTAGGCATATTGCAAGCATCAAAACAACATGCTACAGAACCTCAACATGATAACAAAAGGCATGGACATGATTTACAGGTAAAGCATTACAAAACATGAACACTGAGCTATCTCCATAAATCACTAGAACATGCTCAAAATGACATGGCAAGATTGCAAATAATAACAGTTTCAGGTATTGGCAGAAATAACATCAGGTTGCAATGTTTAGAGCTATCAAACAACATTCTACAGGAACTTATCGTGGCAAACAAAGGCATGGCATGAATCTACTCAAAGAATATAACAAAAGTCCCTTACTGACCATAAGCCAAAAAGGATCAGAAAATATGATGGCACCCATGTAAACATGGCAAGTTATATTACAGATTCATACATGGCAGGAACAACGATAAGTAGGCATGTTGGTGAGCTTGAACCACTCACCACAGAGCAATACATGGTATGGCAAGGCAACTCACAGTAAGAAGACATGACATAGAAGCTATACATGGCAAGAACAACATCATAGCATGCAAGGATCAACTACAACAACCTTGGCAAAATTGAATAACATGTAAACAATCTGCCAGGAAACATTTTATAACAAAAGTAGAGCTCGATTGACTCAAGCTAGACTACTCCATAATTGCAAACAAGGGCATGTATGGATAGATCAAGACATGTTTAACAAAACATCCTTACTGAAGTATCTCAAAATATGCATGGATCTCTCTGTAGCATCAAGTCAACATGGCATAAAAATAACAGCAGAACAGGGCTGAAATCAGCAACATCATGAAGCCTAGTTTGCATGCTTGTGCTAGTCACCACTTTCATCACAAAAGTACATGGCATACACCCCTGTAAAGATGGCATGGCATATTACAAAAGACATGTAGGACTCAAGATCATAGGAGGCACACATTAATCATGGCAAAAATGACAAAAGTGCATGTTCTGATAAGAATCTGAAACTAACATCACATAGCCTTCTTCCAACAGCATTTCCAGCATCAAGATGAGCTCAAATGAAAATGACGCAATGAGATGAAATGCTCTACTCACCGGGACGAACATTTTTACATATTACACGCGCAAAAAGGAGCTATATGCAGAGAGTTATGATGCGATGAAAATGCAATAAAATATGCAACAATTTCGGGGACTTGGTGGATTTTCACCTCCGGGGAAAGTCAACCCGGAACGGAGGCGTGCGGGACGAGGAGATCCGGGCGCAGCGGGGAGGTGTTTGGTTGGAGGGACCGGTGGATCTCATCCCGATCCGGTGGATCTCATCCCGATCCACCGGATCTCGCCGGAGTTGCCGCCGGAGTGGAGGAAGGCGGCGACCGGAGACGCGGGGCTCGCCGGGGTTGCGGATCGGCCGACCTCGCGGATCCGCCCGGGCGAGGCAGGGCGGCGCCGGGAGGCAAGGGCGGCGAGCAGGAGCTCCGCTTGGGCCGGGCGAGGTCGCTGGGCGGCGCGGCGGCCGTGAGGCGGAGAAGCGAGCCGGGCGGCCACCGGAGCGGGCGGAGGGCGGCGCTGGGCGGTGGCGCAGCGGGCAGGCGGCGGGCGCTGGGCGACGGGCGCTGGCGGAGCAGCTGGCGGGGCAGCGCCAGCGGGGCGGCGGGCGGCGGGAACCGGCGGGACGGGCGGGCGGTTTCAAAGTGAAGCGGCGGCGCTGGAGGATGGGTCGCTGGCCCATTCGGGCTCGCCAGACGGCGGCGGGGAGGCAGGGAGGCGACGTGGCGGAAGGCGACTGGCTGAGGGCGGCGGCACGATTTCGTCCGGCCGGGGACGGACATGTCCGGCGGGCTAGAGAGGAAATTTAGGGTTTCGGGACCCGGATTTGGACGGGGGAGGCATATATATAGGTAGAGGGAGCTAGGATAGTCCAAATGAGGTGCGGTTTTCGGCCACGCGATCGTGATCGAACGACCGAGAGCAGGGAGGGGAGTTTGCTGGGTTTTGGGCCACTTTGGAAGGGGTGTTGGGCTGCAACAAAAGAGGCTGTACGGTTACCCGGTTAACCGTTGGAGCATCAAACGACCTCCAAATGGTCCGAAACTTGACAGGCGGTCTATCGGTGGTATACCAAGGCCGCTTGACAAACCTCGGTCCATTCCGAGACCGTTTAACACCCGCACACGAAAAGAAGTAAAAGGGGGCGCCGGGGGACAGAGGAGTGCCGGATTGCAAAACGGACAACGGGGAAAATGCTCGGATGCATGAGACGAACACGTATGCAAAATGAAATGCACATGATGACAAGATAAGAAATGCAGATGATGACATGGCAAAGTGCAACACGCAAGCAAATGACATGGCAACGACGGCGAATAACTGGCAGACACCTGGCGCATCGAATCCGGGGCGTTACATATATCTTTTGAGATTGATAGTTTTTGTTCTAGTGCTTCACTTATATTTTTTAGAGCACGGTGCTAACTTAATTTTGAAGAAATTGCTAGTCTCTCATGCTTCACTTATATTATTTTGAGAGTCTTTTAGAACAGCATGGTATTTTCTATGGTTACAAATTTGGTCCTAGAATGATGAGCATCCAAGTTGGGTATAATAAAAACTACCATAGGAAGTGAATTTGATGCTATGGTCAATTTGTAGCTTGTTAATTGTTTTGAGATATAAAGGTAGTAATGTTAGGGTCATGCTAGTGGATAATTATGAAATTGAGAAATACTTTTGTTGAAGTTAGCAAGTCCCGTAGCATGCACATATGGTAAAAGTTGTGTGACAAATTTGTTGCATGAGGTGCTCTTTTGATTGTCTTCCTTATGAGTGGCAGTCGTGGACGAGCGATGGTCTTTTCCTACCAATCTATCCCTCTTGGGGCATGCGTAGTAGTACTTTGCTTCGAGGGCTAAGTAGACTTTTGCAATAAGTATATGAGTTCTTTATGACTAATGTGAGTCCATGGATATACGCACACTCATCCTTCCACTTTGCTAGCCTCTCTTATTACCGTGCAACTCTCGCCGGTATTGAACCCATTATTTACCTTCCCCAAAACAGCGACCATACCTACCTATTATGGCATTTTCATAGCCATTCCAAGATCACTAGTAGAAAAAGGGCCTATAGTCCCGGTTCATAAGGGCCTTTAGTCCCGGTTCGTGAACCGGGACTAAAGGGTCGGTACTAATACCCTCACCCTTTAGTCCCGGTGCTATCCAGAACCGGGACAGTGGGGCCTCCACGGGGCCTGTCCGCTGAGCCAGGCAGGGGAGGCCTTTGGTCCCGGTTGGTGGCACCAACCGGGACCAATAGGCATCCACGCGTCGACATTTCTTTGGCTCTGGTTTTTGTTTTTTTTTTTCGAAAGAGGGGGGTTTGGGGGTTTTGGGGGTTAATTTAGGTGTTTCATATATTGTGCTATAGCTAGCTAATTAATAGAGAAAAGTGTCCTTTCTTTTGTCCGTGCTTGGTCGACGCTTCGTACTATACATACGTATAGAGAGGACTAACTAGACATGCTAGCTAGCTAGTAATTAAGCAAACAGAAGATCGTCAAGAACATATATATGCATACAGAGAGAAGTGATATCGACCACCTCTCCTTCTCCGAGAGATTGGCGAACAACAAGTTCTCGTATATCTATCCGACGCTACCGCTACATATATACAATAATTATCTTTTACAATATGGACGCGTGGTCCACATGGTATTCCCCGTCTTCAGCGATCACATAGTCAAGAAAGAATGCCGCCAATTCCTCTTGAATTGCTCGCTTGCGATCTGGTGCTAGGAGTTCATCCCGCTGCCGAAACATCTAATTTTAAGACAGGGGTCAATACATATATATATATATATATATATATATATATATATATATATGAATGAATGAAACTCAACACAAATGATGGTAATAAAATAAAATTGTGAATATTTTTATTTACGCACTTCAAATTGTTTGTCGGAGTAGCCCATCTCACAGTGTCGTGTGGCGGATGGACTCGCATAACGTAGTATCCATGTAAATCCTTCCCTTGTTCCTGCCACAACCACTTTACAATAAACAGAGGTCAATCAAACTGATAATTATATATAGCAAGCACATGCTAAATGGTATTGATGAAACTAGCGCGTGAATCACTAGGAGATGCGCGTGGAATATGCTACTATATAGTACTTACTTTCGGTGTCTAAATTGCAGCTTCTTCGGTAGTCCGGAGCTTTTTGGTGAATTTTCCCCAAGCCCTGCCATACAAAGAAAACAATTACTTGATATCAGAAATGAACAAAGTTGCTGATATGGTGGATAATGATCGATTTAACTTACTTCTCGAGCAATTCGGTCATTTCCGCATACTCCTTGGGATCTTTTTCGTCTCGAGTCTAAGACAGTTACTACTCCCTGCTCAAGCTTAATCTCTAGGAGAATATAGTGGAACCTGCGCGCGCATGCATAACTCATCAATATTACATTTCTATAACCTGGACTAAATAAGGGAAACCGAATATGCCACAAGACAAGAACACTCACGTGTAGTTGTAAGGAAAGAGTATTGTATTTTGTGTTCATTTATTTCCAACGATCGTAGCAAGTTGGCCTCGGTTTCCTTGGCACGATATTTAACCTCATTTGCATCTATGAGATATGTGTTAATGAACCCAATATCACCCACTTGTTTTTTCTTCATTTCTGCGATCTTCAATCTGCATAATATAGTGAGGATATTTATAAATACATGCAATGAAAGAGCTGAGTTATATAGAGATACTTAATGATGAAGTAGTACTACTTACAGACATGTAGCAGGTGACCGTTGCTTTATCGATGGCCAATTGATTGAAAAACTGATAGAACTCCTCAAATGGAATAGGAAGCAGTTCAATTCCAAGGAGGTCATGCTCCTTTTTAACTCTCAAATACAAAGTATTCCTCCGTCGACTCTTTGCATGTTTTCATTTACCAATCATGCATTCTTATCATCATGGTTGTTAGAGAGCTTTCATCTTTGACGTGTGGCTTCCCTTAGTCGTATGTTTTTATCTGCACCTCCAAGAAATCAAATTGTACATCGTCGGGCAAGTAATCTTGAGGATTGCCATAACCGGGCACCATCCTCGGATCGACGATGTCGCTAGCAGGCACCTTGAGCGGGGGCACGATTCTTCGGCTTGTTCGCCGAGCTGGGCAATTTGTTTCCCAGCTCGTCGTTCTTTCATCCTTTGATCACCGACAGTACTTCCCGATCTCTCCGCCTCGGCAAATGCCTTTCAATAATGCGCTCATAGTTGCCTTTGGCGGAGACTTGGGTGGTTTTGTCGGGGCAGCGAGTGCGCTTCGCTTTGACCGGATCTACCTTCTCCTCCGGAGGTGGATGTCTCTTTGCTTTCAACCCTTGAAACCAGTCATCCACTTCGTCTGCGCGATCTTCGCGTTTTCCTCCTCGCTTCCTCTCAGACGGTAACTTCTCCGGAGTCTTCAGAGAAGGACCCGAATCAGTATCTCCTCCCGCCTTTGGCAAGATCTTGCTAGACGGCAGAGCAGCAGACGGAGCGGATGTCTTCTTTCCTTGCTTACGAGGCGGAGGAGAAGGACTACGACGCCACGGGAGCAGCCGGAGCGGCGGCGGGTCTCTTCCGCCCTTGCTGACGAGGCGGAGAAGGAGGAGGCTGGCTGCCCGGACGTGCCGGTGCAGGCGGAGAAGGAGACGGAGTGCCGCCACGCGCCGGAGAAGGAGCCGGCCGAGTGCCCTGATCGTCACTCGCCGGAGGAGGAGGCGGTGGAGGAGGCGGAGTGCCCTGACTCGCCGGAGGAGGAGGAGGAGGCGGTGGAGGAGGCGGAGTGCCTTGACTCGCCGGAGGAGGAGGAGGAGGCGGAGGCGTCCAGTTCGGAAGGTTGATGAGATCCTTCCGCCATAGGCATGGAGTCTTGAGCAGAACCCAGCCGATACTCCCTTCACCGGTAGGGTGCTCAAGCCGAGCTCCTCAAATCCCTCCGTTATTTCATCGACCATCACCTTAGCATATCCTTCGGAATCGGCCGGCGGTGAAAAAGTTGAGTCGGGTTTAGTGGGATAAACAGAGCCAACAGCCGCCTTGACCTTTAAATTGCTCCATTGCGCCATAAGGTAGCAACTTTCAGCATCCGTGATAGCATCCACGGGATAGCTGGCGAGGAGCCGTCAAGGCATGTTTTCTGGCTGAAGCAGCTTCGGTGGAAGCCACGCCGCTTCTCCGCCGAGATGGCGGGGTAGCTTCGGGGAAGCTTCGCAGGTCGCTTTTTGTGATCGGCTGCTTCTCGTTCCTCTTCTCGTTCCTCTAGCCCCATTACCCTTTCGTGCAGCGCCTGCATTAGGCTCTGCTCCAGTTTCTTCCTCCTCTCATGGGTTTTGTAACCTCGCGTCCGGAAATCCGGTCTTCCACGAAAGGGAGCTGGCGTGCCTTCGTGTCCGTCTGTGGTGCTCAGATTCCCGAGGGCCATTGTGAGCTCGTCCTTCTCCCTGGGAACGAACTTCCCTTGCTGCTGCTTCGATATAATGCTTAAGCCTCTTGACTGGTATGTCCAATTGTTCGTCCGTCCAAATGCACTTCCCGTTATAGGGTCCAAGGATCCGCCGCCCCGAAGAACCAAGTCCGCAACGGTCTGGCCGATTCATTGTCTCGGTTCGATCCCTTTATCAAGCAGATCATTCTCAGCCTTGGACCACTTAGGCCGGGCTATGAGGTAGCCACGACCCCGTGCGATGATGAAGCTTCTTCTTCGCAGCATTTCCCTTGTTTGTTCTTGACATCTTTTTACTCTTTTCCGATGTCTTGTAGGCCACAAATGCGGGCCGATCATCTCGATCTTCTCATATTTGCCCGTGAATTCTGGTGTCTCATTTTTTTCGACATACGTATTGAGGTCTTTCTTCCAATTCCTGAATAGTTACGCCATCTTCTTAAGAGCAAAAGACTTGATTAATGGCTCTATTACTGGCTTCTTCCGGATCATCCTCTGGCGGTAGGGTAAAATTTGACTTCATTTCAGTCCAAAGATCATTTTTCTGCATATCATTGACATAAGACACCTCGTGGTCTTCGTTCTTAGGCTTATACCATTGGTGGATGCTGATCGGGATCTTGTCCCTAACCGTAACCCCGTGACCGAGCAACAAATGCCTTCTTTGTCCGGTAGGGTTCAATCGGTTGGCCGTCAGCGCGATTTGTATGATCTCAAACTTTTCATCCGAGCTCAACTTTTTCTTCGGGCCTCGTCTCTTTACCGAAGTTGTGCTCGATCCGGAGGGCTAGAAAAAAGAACAAAGACGAGGGTTAATTAATATGTGAACATATATATATATACCAAAACAAAGACGAGAGCTAGTCAGCACAGGCTTAACTAATATATATACCTGGCCGGACTCGGTTTGGTGATCACCAGAGCCGTCCTCACGGTCTACTTCTTGCACCGGCATTGGGTCATCGGAGCCATGTAAATCATAGCCAGCTGCTTCTTCACCCTCTCCTTCCAGACCATCGTTATCGACGTTGAGAAACATCATCGAGGAGACGGCATCACTTCCGTGTGCGATTATGTCCCTCAACAACGCTTCTTGTGCTTCGTCTCGGGGGGTGTCCATAGTTTCTACAAATATTTACAACATGGCAATTATTATTCAAACATGACAGATATGGATATATTAGTGCCAACGTAGAACTAGCTAGCTAATCACAATAAGGAATCATATTAGTGGCCTCGACGCTGCTTCTCTAGGGTTTGGGGTGGCCTCGACAACGCTTCAAGGGTTAGGGGTGGCCTCGAGAACGCTTCAAGCTAGGAGGGTACAGACATCGACCCCCCCACGTGTTGAAGCTATCGGGAGGGGTCGGCGTTGAACAGTACATCTATGTCCCACAAGTAGGGTAGAGGGTCGTGGATCGCCGAGCGGTCGAGGGTCAAGGGTCGAAGATCGCCGAGGTCGGGAGGTTGCCTAGTGTCAAAGGATTCAACAAAACCATGTCTTCATCATTAGGCGAAAGTAACAGGTGCATGATGGTGCGAAGCTCTCCAAAGTTGTTTTGGAGCGAGTTCAGATAGGATAATTCGCTTTTGGTACAAAGTTCAGCAAAAGGCAAATTATCCTATCCGGGACTCCATTCCGTAACAACTTTGGAGGACTTCTGCACCATCATGCCATGGTTACTTCCGGCTAATGATGAAGCGATGGATTTCTTCAATACTTTGACACTATCGGGTACCCCTATCGGAAAAGGAAGAAAAGAGGAAGAAGGAAGAAGAAGAAGAAAAAGAGAAGAAGAGGAGAAGAAGAAAGAATAGAGGAGAAGAAGAAAAAATAGAAAAATTCTATTTTTCTTCTTCTCCTCTATTCCTTTCTTCTTCTCCTCTTCTTCTTCTTTTCCTCTCATTCTTTTCTTCTTCTTCTTCCTTCTTCCTTCGGATCCTAGAACCCTCGAAACCTCGACCCTAGAACCCTCGAACCCTAGAACCCTCGAACCCTCGACCCTAGAACCCTCGAACCCTCAAACCCTTGTGCCTCGAAACCTCGACCGGCCTCGACGACCCTCGACCGGCCTCGACGACCCTCGACCCCTCTGTGACCCTCTCGACCCTCTAGCCTAGTTCCCGACCGTCGACCCCTCAGCAATCCTCGACACCCTCGTTCCCGATAAAAAGAAGAAGAAGAAGAAGAAGAAGAAGAAGAAGAAGAAGAAGAAATGAGAAGAAGAAAAAAGAGAAGAAGAAGAAAGAAGAATAAAAAATAGAAGAAAAAAAGAGAGGAGAAGAAGAAGGAAAAGAGGAGAAGAAGAAGGAAAAGAGGAGAAGAAGAAGGAAAAGAGGAGAAGAAGAAAATTCTTCTTCTCCTCTTTTCCTTCTTCTTCTCCTCTCTTTTTTTCTTCTATTTTTTCTTCTTCTTTGTTCTTCTTCTCTTTTTTCTTCTCATTTCTTCTTCTTCTTCTTCTTCTTCTTCTTCTTCTTCTTCTTCTTCTTCTTCTTCTTCTTATTTTATAAAATATCCTATACATCAATGAATATATCAATATATATACATGAACATTTATCTGCAAAAACATCATATTCTATACATCAATAAAAAACATCATATTCTATACATCAATAAAAAACATCATATTCTATACATAATAAAAAACATCATATTCTATACATAATAAAAAACATCATATTCTATACATAATAAAAAATCATGGCGGCGGCAGGGGGCCGGGCAGGGCAGGTGCTGGGGGGGGCAGGTGCTGGGGCTCATCAGGGCGGAGGCGACGGCGAGGTCGCGGCGACGGGGCGGCGGGGAGGCGGAGGCGACGGCGAGGTCGGGAGGCAGGCGGCGACGGCGAGGGCGCTGGCGACGGGCGGGACAGCGACGACGACAGGGCGACGGGCGACGGCGCGGGCGGCGGGTGGCGTTGGGAAGGGCGACGGCGACGACGAGGCAGGGGGACGGCGACGACGAGGCAGGGCGACGGCGACGACGAGGCGTGGGCGACGGCGACGGCGTCGGGCGGCGTCGGGGCAGCCTGGCGGCGTCGGGGAGGTTGGGGGCAAATGGGCGAGGGAGATGTGAAAATTTCCCAAGTCTTGCTTATATAGAAAGAGCATTGGTCCCGGTTACACGACCGGGACTAATGCCCCCTTTAGTCGGTTGGTGCCACCAACCGGACCAAAGGCCAAATTTCAGCAGCCCAAAGGGCGGAAGCGGCGACCTTTGGTCCCGGTTGGTGGCACCAACCGGGACTAAAGGGGGCATTAGTCGGTTGGAGCCACGAACCGACTAAACCCCTTGGTCGGTTGGTGCCACCAACCGGGACCAAAGGCCTTGTGCTGCCTCGCGCCAAATGTTTAGTCCCACCTCGCTAGTTGAAGGGCGCCGCACTGGTTTATAAGCTGGTGTGTGTCCCTTTCGAGCTCCTCTCAAATGCAGGCTTCGGGCCTAATCATGCTCTTGCACAGGGCCTATTGGTTCTCTGCGGGCCTGAATCCTGGCCCATGTAGGGTTTCTAGTCGTATTCAGGCCGTGGGGGCCTAGTAGGTGGCAGTTTTTTTTGCTTTATATTTTATTTCCTTTTGCTTTTAGTTTTAGAAAAAAATATGAACTTTCTATTAGTGCCATTAGTTTTAAAATTTGAAAACACTTTTTTGTTTTCTTTGTTGCTTTATTTATTTTATTTTGTTTCTACTTACAACAAAATACTTATTGTTGCTATTTTTATTTTTTCAAGTTTTTTGTTTTGTTTTCTGCATTATTTATTTTCTTTTGGTTTTTGCTTTATTTTTTAATTCTTTTTGCTTTTAGGTCAGCAAAATTATAAACTTTATGTTAGTGCTTTTAGTTTTAGAAAAATATAAACTTTCTGTTTGTGCCATTAGTTTTAAAATTCAAAAACACTTTTTTGTTTTCTTTGTTGCTTTATTTATTTTATTTTGTTTCTACTTACAACAAAATGCTTATTGTTGCTATTATTATTTTTTCAAGTTTTTTTTTGTTTCCTGCATTATTTATTTTCTTTTGGTTTTTTGCTTTATTTTTTAATTCTTTTTGCTTTTAGGTCAGCAAAATTATAAACTTTCTGTTAGTGCCATTTGTTTTAGAACAACTATAAACTTTCTGTTTGTGCCATTAGTTTTATAAAATTTGAATTCTTTGAAATTTGTGTGAATCACAAGTTTGTGAGCTCAACAAAGGCGTAGAGGGACGGGCTTAATTATAAACCGTGTGAGCGCCCTTCAGCTTGGCGAGGTTTTCAAATTCATAGTTTTCAAGTGAACTCTGAATAAGTTGGCATAGCATGTTCATGATCAAAACGGACAATGGTATCATTCTCGTGTGTTTCATAGTTGGCTTGGTATCATCATAATAGTTGGGGTAGAAAGTCTTCACTTTTTCTTCGCTTGTGTCGTTTGCTTATTGCGTAGTAACCATGGATAATCTTCATCATTTATCGGGATGCTTGGGTCAGCCTTGACTTTGAAGGGGAATTTCATGAAAGTTTTCATACTCTTGAGACATGTCATCTTTCCCTCCACTCCTGGGATGTCCCTTTTTCCTGAAAGAACTATGTGGCGCTTTGGCTCATTGTATGATGTATTCGCTTCCTTATCTTTTCTTTTCCTCGGTCTGGTAGACATGTCCTTCACATAGATAACCCGTGCCACATCATTGGCTAGGACGAACGGTTCGTCAGTGTACCCAAGATTTTTCAGATCCACTGTTGTCATTCCGCTTTGTGGGTCTACACAGAACTCCGCCTCTGACAGATTGACCCACTTGCACTTAAACAAAGGGACCTTAAAATCTACTCCGTAGTCAAGTTCCCATATGTCTACTATGTAACCATAATATGTGTCATTTCCCTTGTTGGTTGCTGCATCAAAGCGGACACCGCTGTTTTGGTTGGTGCTCTTTTCATCTTGGTCAATCGTGTAAAATGTATTCCCATTTATCTCGTATCCTTTCCAAATCATTACGATCGAAGATGGTCCTGGACAACAAGTACAACTCATCACAAACAGTGCTGTCACCTGAGACGTGTTTCCAACCAACCGCTGAAAGTCCCGATGTGTTCACATGTAATCCGGTCGTCGCCGCTCCGGGTGTTTGGAGCGCAGATTGTTCTTGTGTTCATCGACATACGGGGTCACCAAGGTAGAGTTACGAGAACTGCGTAGTGTGCTTGAGACCAAGAATATCCGTCCCTGCATATTATTGAGTCTCTTCCAAGCGTGCCTTTTCGGTCAGTCTCCCCTCATACCGCGATTTAGGGAGACCTATCTTATTAAGGCCAGGAATGAAGTCAACACAAAACCCGATGACATCCTCATTTGATGGCCCATGGAGATGCTTCCTTCGGCCTAGCACGGTTCTGAACATATTTCTTTAGGACTCCCATGAACCTCTCAAAGGGTACATATTGTGTAGAAATACGGGCCCCGTAATGACAATCTCGTCGACTAGATGAACTAGGACATGCGTCATGATATTGAAGAAGGATGGTGGGAACACCAGCTCGAAACCGACAAGACATTGCGCCACATCACTCCTTAGCGTTACTACGATTTCGGATCGATCACCTTCCGAGATATTGCATTGAGGAATGCACATAGCTTCACAATGGCTAATCGGACGTTTTCCGGTAGAAGCCCTCTCAATGCAACCGGAAGCGATTGCGTCATAATCACGTGGCAGTCATGAGACTTTAGGTTCTGGAACTTTTTCTCGACATATTTATTATTCCCTTTATATTCGACGAGAAGCCGGTCGGGACCTTCATCTTGAGCAGGCATTGAAAGAATATTTCTTTCTCTTCTTTAAGAAGCGTGGTGGCGGGACCTTCATACCGCTTCGGAGGCATGCCCTCTTTTTCGTGGTAAGCGTTGCAGGTCCTCTCGTGCCTCGTGTGTATCTTTTGTCTTCCCATACACGCCCAAGAAGCCTAGCAGGTTCACGCAAAGGTTCTTTGTCACGTGCATCACGTCGATCAAGAGCGGACCTCTAGGTCTTTCCAAAGAGGGTAGGTCCCAAAATATAGATTTCTTCTTCCACATGGGTGCGTGATTCTCGGCGTCATTCGAACAGCTAGTCCGCCGGGACCCTTTCCAAAGATTACGTGTAAATCATTGACCATAGCAAGTACGTGATCACCGATGCGCATGGCGGGCTTCTTCCTGTGATCTGCCTCGCCTTTGAAATGCTTGCCTTTCTTTTCGACATTGATGGTTGGTCGGAAGAAATTGACGGCGGCCCAGGAACACATTCTTCCCGCAGCTTCCTGTATATACTATCGGTGTCAAGTAAACAGTGCGTGCATGCGTGGTATCCCTTGTTTGTCCGTCACGAAAGGTTATCGAGAGCGGGCCAATCGTTGATTGTCACGAACAGCAACGCCTTTCGTGTCAAATTCCTCCTTTTGTGCTCATCCCACGACGCATACACCGCTTCCATTCCACAGCTGTAAAAGTTCCTCAACTAATGGCCTTAGGTACACATCAATGTCGCTTGCGGGTTGCTTAGGGCCTTGGATGAGAACGGCATCATAATGAACTTCCGCTTCATGCACATCCAAGGAGGAAGGTTATACATACATAGAGTCACGGGCCAGGTGCTGTGATTGCTGCTCTGCTCGCCGAAAGGATTAATGCCATCCGCGCTTAAAGCAAACCATACGTTCCTTGGGTCCTTTGCAAACTCATCCCAGTACTTTCTCTCGATTTTTCTCCACTGCGACCCGTCAGTGGGTGCTCTCAACTTCCCGTCTTTCTTACGGTCCTCACTGTGCCATCGCATCAACTTGGCATGCTCTCCATTTCTGAACAGACGTTTCAACCGTGGTATTATAGGAGCATACCACATCACCTTCGCAGGAACCCTCTTCACGGTGGTCTCGCCAAATCAACATCACTGGGGTCATCTCGTGCGATCTTATACCGCAATGCACCGCATACCGGGCATGCGTTCAGATCCTTGTAGGCACCACGGTAGAGGATGCGATCATTAGGGCATGCATGTATCTTCTCCACCTCCAATCCTAGAGGGCATACGACCTTCTTTGCTGCGTATGTACTGTCGGGCAATTCGTTATCCTTTGGAAGCTTCTTCTTCATTATTTTCAGTAGCTTCTCAAATCCTTTATCGAGCCTGACATTCTCCGCCTTCCACTGCAGCAATTCGAGTACGGGTACCGAGATTTGTGTTGCCATCTTCGCAATTGGGGTAAAACCCTTTTTGTGATCCTATAACATGCGATCGAACTTCAGCTTCTCCTTTTGACTTTCGCATTGTGTCCTTGCATCGACAATGACCCGGCGGAGATCATCATCATGGGGCACATCGTCTGGTTCATCTTGATCTTCAGCAGCTTCGCCCATTGCAGCACCATCGTGCACATCATCTGGTGCAACTTGATGTTCAGTAGCATCACCGTATTCAGGGGGCACATAGTTGTCATCGTACTCTTCTTCCTCGCCGTCTTCCATCATAACCCCTCTTTCTCCGTGCCTCTCCAAACATTATAGTGTGGCATGAAACCCTTGTAAAGCAGGTGGGTGTGAAGGATTTTCCGGTCAGAGTAAGACTTTGTATTCCCACATATAGGGCATGGACAACACATAAAACCATTCTGCTTGTTTGCCTCAGCCACTTGAGAAAAGCATGCACGCCTTAATGTACTCGGAGGTGTGTACATCACCGTACATCCATTGCCGTTCATCTGTGCATTATATATAATTAAGTGTGTCAAAAATCATTACAGAACATCATGAATAGATAATTAAATGACCAAATTAATAGAAGTTCATCATCACATAAAAACCAAAGTACATACATAGTTCTCATCTAACAACATAAAGCTCAACAGAGCATCTAAATTAATTAAACCATACATTGAAACTATGTAAAACATTTCAATGTGAAAACAAATACGATCATAATCGCAACCAAGGTAACAACTGATCCAACGGCATAATGATACCAAGCCTCGGTATGAATGGCATATTTTCTAATCTTTCTCATCTTCAAGCGCATTGCATCCATCTTGATCTTGTGATCATCGGCGACATCCGCAACATGCAACTCCAATATCATCTTCTCCTCCTCAAGTTTTTTATTTTTCCTTCAAGAAATTGTTTTCTTCTTCAACTAAATTAAACCTCTCGACAATAGGGTCGGTTGGAATTTCCGGTTCAACAACCTCCTAGATAAATAAAATCTATGTCACGTTGGTGGCTTAATTTTCATAAACAATAAATGAACCAATAGTTATGAAAAGATAATATATACCACATCCGAATCATAGACAGACGAGGGCCGACGGGGCGGATACCAAAACCATCGCACTATATAAGATGCAATAATAAAAGTAAGAAAATAATACAAGTAAGAATATTTTTCCTTTCGTAAAGAAGATAAGAACAAGAGGCTCACCACGGTGGTCTTGTGATGAGATCGGCCTTGGTGATCGACGGCGGTGAAGACAGGGGACGGGCGTGACGGACCGCTAAACCTAGACAAATATTGAGGAACATGGAGGTTAGAGGTCGAGCTTGGAGAGGAGATAGCTTAAGTAGTGTGGCTCGGGCATTCCATCGAACACCTTGTGTGCATAGGAGGTGAGCTAGAGCACCACCAAGCCCCTCCCTCGGCGGAAAAAAGCAGGCAAAGGTGTGCTCGCTTGCTCTTGTGAGGGGCTATATATAGGCAGCACCATTAGCCCGGTTGGTGGCATGAGCCGGGACTAAAGGGAAGCCTTTGGTCCCGGTTCATGCCACCAACCGACAACTAGTGGTGGGCCAGAGCCAGGACCATTGGTCCCGGTTCGTCCCACCAACCGGGACCAAAAGGTCCGGACGAACCGGGACCAATGGCCCACGTAGCCCGGCCGGCCCCCTGGGCTCACGAACCGGGATAAATGCTCACATTAGTCCCGGTTCTGGATTGAACCGGGACTAATGGGCAAAACAGGCCTCAATGATAGCCCCTTTTTCTACTAGTGGATATATTGCCATGCAACTTTCCACCGTTCCGTTTATTATGACACGTTTCATCATTGTCATATTTCTCTTTGCATGATCATGTAGTTGACATCGTATTTGTGGCAAGGCCACCTTCATAATTTTCATACATGTCGCTCTTGGTTCATTACATATCCCGGTACACCGCCAGAGGCATTCATATAGAGTCATATCTTGTTCTAGCTTTGAGTTGTAATTCTTGAGTTGTAAATCCATAAAAGTGTGATGATCTTCATTATTAGAGCATTGTCTCGGTGAGGAAAGGATGATGAAGACTATGATTCCCCCACAAGTCAGGATGAGACTTCGGACTTTACAAAAAGAAAAAAAAAGAAGAAAAAGAAAAGAAAAAAGAGAAAGGCCAAAAAGAAAAAGAAAAAAAAGAAAGGCCAAAGAAAAACAGAAAAAATAAAAAAAAATAAAAAAATAAAATGAGAGAAAAAGAGAGAAGGGACAATGCTACTATCTCTTTTTCCACACTTGTGCTTCAAAGTAGCACCATGATCTTCATGATAGAGAGTATCCTATGTTGTCACTTTCATATACTAAGTGGGAATTTTTCATTATAGAACTTGGCTTGTATATTCCAATGATGGGCTTCCTCAAAATTCCCTAGGTCTTCGTGAGCAAGCGAGTTGGATGCACACCCACTTAGTTCTTTTTGTTGAGCTTTCATATATTTATAGCTCTAGTGCATCCGTTGCATGGCAATCCCTACTCGCTCATATTGATATCTATTGATGGGCATCTCCATAGCCCGTTGATACACCTAGTTGATGTGAGACTATCTTCTCCCTCCTTTTGTCCTCACAACCACCATATTTTACCACCTTAGTGCTATGTCCATGGCTTACGCTCATGTATTGCGTAAAAGTTGAAAAAGCTGAAGCGCGTTAAAAAGTATGAAACAATTGCTCGGGTCGTCTTCGGGGTTGTTCATGATGGGAGTATTTTGTGTAATGAAAATGAAGCATGGCCTAACTATATGATTTTGTAGGGATAAGCTTTCTTTGGCTATGCTATTTTGATAGGACATGATTATTTTTTAGTATGCTTTGAAGCATTATTATTTTTATGTTTTATAAGCTTTTATCTTGAATCATTTTGATCTGAACATTCATGCCACAATAAAGAAAATTACATTGATAATTATGCTAGGTAGCATTCCAAATCAAAAATTCTGTTTTTATCATTTACCTACCCGAGGACGAGCATGAATTAAGCTTGGGGGTGCTTGTTACGTCTCCAACGTATCTATAATTTTTGATTGTTCCATGCTATTATATTACCCCTTTTGGATGTTTATGGGCTTTATTTTACACATTATTATCATTTTTGGGACTAACCTACTAACCGGAGGCCTAGCCCGTATTGCTGGTTTTTTTGCCTATTTGAGTATTTCGAAGAAAAGGAATATCAAACGGAGTCCAAACGGAATGAAACCTTCGGGAGCGTGATTTTTGGAACGAACGTGATCCAGAGGACTTGGAGTGCAAGTCAAGAAGCAGCCGAGGCGGCCATGAGAGGGTAGGGCACGCCCCCCTACAGGGCGCGCCCCCCTATCTCGTGGGCCCCTCGGGCAGCCACCGACGCACTTCTTCCTCCTATATAAGCCTACGTACCCCGAAAACATCCAGGGAGCAACTGAAACACAATTTCCACCGCCATAATCTTTTGTATCCACGAGATCCCATCTTGGAGCCTTCGCCGGCGCTCCGCCGGAGGGGGAATCGACCACGGAGGGCTTCTACATCAACACCTTAGCCCTTCCGATGAGTTGTGAGTAGTTTACCACAGACCTTCGGGTCCATAGTTATTAGCTAGATGGCTTCTTCTCTCTTTTTGGATCTCAATACAATGTTCTCCCCTCTCTTGTGGAGATCTATTCGATGTAAACTCTTTTTGCGGTGTGTTTGTCGAGATCCGATGAATTGTGGGTTTATGATCAAGTTTATCTATGAGAAATATTTGAATCTCCTCTGAATTCATTTATGTATGATTGAGTTATCTTTGCAAGTCTCTTCGAATTATCAGTTTGGTTTGGCCTACTAGATTGATCTTTCTTGCCATGGGAGAAATGCTTAGCTTTGGGTTCAATCTTGCGATGTCCTTATGCAGTGACAGAAAGGGTTGCAAGGCATGTATTGTATTGTTGCCATCGAGGATAAAAAGATGGGGTTTATGTCATATTGCATGAGTTTATCCCTCTACATCATGTCATCTTGCTTAATGCGTTACTCTGTTCTTTGTGAACTTAATACTCTAGATGCAGGTAGGAGTCGGTCGATGTGTGGAGTAATAGTAGTAGATGCAGGCAGGAGTCGGTCTACTTGTCACGGACGTGATGCCTATATACGTGATCATGCCTAGATAATCTCATAATTATTCTCTTTTCTATCAACTAGCGGGTGCACCCGCGCATTCGCGCGGCTAGAATTGGATATATATTTTTAATAATTGGTACGATGATGTTTAAATTTATAGTTTTCAACATTTAATGTTCGGAAATTTATATTGTTCTGTGTTGAGCACTTCTTATTCATTTTGTAGCTTCTTAGAGTCATATTTACTTTAAAAAATTCAGTGTATTTAATTTCAAAGATTTGAACATTTGATGTTGGTAACTTCATATTATTTTGAATTGAGCAACTCCATATTCATTTTGTAGCTTCACATGGTCATACTTATTTTCGATTTCTCCATCTATTATACGTTTTACAAAATTTTATACCAGGTAGACCCACTATTCTAACTTTTAAGAGAAACATCAATCCTCAATTTATTGTCACTCATTCCTCACAAGTGTCTACTGGATTAATATTCTTTTAGTAGAACATGATGTTTCCCCAGCTTTGCGCAGCCCAGCCCGCGCTTTTCCTATGAATATGTGCAGTCCACGTATGAAGCCTACTTAGTAGTATAGGCACCCTAGAAAAGTAGTATAGGCCCATTTTGATAGATATGATTTCTCTCAAATTAGAATGCTGGTGCATACTGCATGCATACAACATTCTCCATTTCCCGTCTAAAGAAAAGCATACCATCCTTTCGTCCCAGTCTATCCCCTTCAGGTTGCTCATCCACATGCACGGATGTGCCACCACCTTCGATTAGCACCCAGCCAAGGAAGATGTTGTTGCTACCTTTCATGAAACTAATGCCAAGATATCCTGGTTGTATTTCTCTCTTGTTTTCTTCAAATTCTTCTTTGTGTGGTTACTGAATGCGAACCCTAATTGTGGTGACCTTAATTGGGGAAAGCAGCAATTGTGTACTTCCGCAGCTGTAGTGTTGCTCTTTTCTCTCAAAGCCTAGACTAATAGTGTGGCTCTTTTCGTAGCCTTCACATTACTGTTATGGTAGTGTCAGGATGCATTGGAAAAAAAACGTTCTTTATCGTTCAATGTCAGAAGAGTTCTCCATAGTAGATATCTCAAGTTAAAATGTTAGAAGCAAGATTGAGCTATTCAAATGAGATCAAAATGCAGAAGTACACATGAAGAATTGCACGTGAATGTTACCAAAGGTTGATGGTGTTGATGTCGTGACTTCAGTTTGTTGGTGCCTTCGATCGTCTCGGTGTCTCATGCGTATATTGGATGCAGGTTGCTGGAGTTGTTTCCACTCCTTTGCTTTGTCGGGCGTCTTGTGTGTTTGATTGTACGACCATCTTGAAAAAAGAGTTATCGAAGAAGTGCATCCTGGATCAGACCCAAGAGTTTTATCATGAATGTCTTCTTGTAAAATTACAGTTGATTTATTATCTGATATATAGCATAAATGCACATGCGTTGCAACAGGTAATAAAGATATAGACTTGATTTTACCGGCAAACACTGATCACAATACCTGTACAATTTCATAGAAATTTTGTTAAAAAATCTTCGGCAATGGATATAACATCCACATTAATACTAAACTTGTAAGTGGCCTATCTCTCATGCACATTTTTATCAAGTTATCAATGTGCACCTTCTGTACTTCTACCGGATCGCATTTGATGACGCACGCATACACGTCCATTCAACTGCTTGCCAACAATAAGGAAACAATAAGGAACATATCAAGCATATGTTCACGAACGCGAGATACGAAATAGCATACCTCATTCTCAACAGTCAGTGCCTGCTTCTGCTGCCCATAATTCTAATTTACTTTTCTAGAAATTCACAGTTTAGCAATCAAACCTGGAGCCGTCAATGCATGCGTGCATGTAAAACTGGAACCATGGATCCTGCATGTAGAATTGGATTCCATGTACGCACATGCTGGCATGTCCCGTACTATCCATGTTTTTTTTTCTTTTGCTAGAATGACTGCAAAAGGAAAGCTTTTGGTCTTCAGTCACCATGGATCACACTGGAATTATTGGATTAGCAGTATGCTCGGTGTTAGTGTAACTGGAGAGATCGGGGAGGGTTAATCGCCATCACCTATCGGCGAGAGCAATGATGTTTTTCCAAGAATCCTTCTTCTTAGCATGGATAGTTGATCATGAATGATATCTCCCTTCTAATCCTCATCTCCATCAAGCACAACGGCAGCGACCTGCTCCGCGACGGTAGATCCTCATCGGCGGCGACGGGCACAAAGGCTCGCATATATGCGTAGGTGCCTGTGCGTTTGTTGCGAGAGCTGACCAGCGGGCCTGAGCTACACGCATGCATGCGCCGTGTACGGTGTTAGTGTAACTGGAAAGATTGGGGAGGGTTAATCGCCGTCACCTATCGGCGAGAGCAATGATCTTTTTCCAAGAATCCTTCTTCTTAGCATGGATAGTTGATCATGAATGATATCTCCCTTCTAATCCTCATCTCCATCAAGCACAACGGCAGCGACCTGCTCCATGACGGTAGATCCTCATCGGCGGTGACGCGCACAAAGGCTCGCATATATGCGTGGGTGCCTGTGCGTTTGTTGCGAGAGCTGACCAGCGGGCCTGAGCTACACGCATGCATGCGCCGTGTACGGGCTGGCCGGCTTGGCATGCGCCGCCGGCTAAGATCGAGATTCTGTTAAGATGCTATGTACGATATGCTGGCTAGCTTGCTTTTCCTTTCTTTTTTCTTATATTTATGAGATGAGATCTCCTACGTGGTTTGCTAGGGCCCGTTGCCTACAGGTGATGGCGTGGTTTGTTAGGTTTCCTTTTTTTGAGAGCGTATTCTGTTAGGACTCTGCAGATATGATGTGTTCCGAACCATCTCACGTGTTCCGTTTTTTGTTACCCTGTTTTTCTTTTGCGATGGTGGGCATATGAAGTGGGTTTCAGTTTTTTTATGTTAGTACTTGCCTAATCTTCACTGTTGATTCATCTTAGTTTTTAAAGTGTCAAATCATCACCGTTCGTTTTCTATCGTTTTAAGTACTCCTTCCGTCCCAAAATTCTTGTCGTAGATTTGTCTATATACAGATGTACCTAGTACTAAAATGTGACTTGATACATCCGTATTTAGACAAATCTAAGACAAGAATTTTGGGACGGAGGGAGTATATAATAGATTGCTCGACAGTAATTTGTTCACCCACCGTAATACTTATGCTATCTTGAGAGAAGCCTCTAGTGAAACCTATGGCCCCCGGGTCTATCTTTTATCATATTTGCTTTCAATCTACTTTTATTTGCATCTTTACTTTTTGCATCTATATTATAAAATACCAAAAATATATTTATTTTATCATACTATCTCTATTAGATCTCACTTTCGCAAGTGGCCGTGAAGGGATTGGCAACCCCTTTATTGCGTTGGTTACGAGTTCTTTCTTTGTTTGTGTAGGTGCGTGGGCCTTTTGAGGAGCCTCCTACTGGATTGATACCTTGGTTCTCAAAAACTGAGGGAAATACTTACGCTATGTCGGTGTACTAGAGTAGGGGTACCCTAGTATCCCGAACTTGTGCACGGACAGTTGCAGCACCCCGCGGCAAGGTTTGCCGCGGTGACCGCCAAGGTCCTCCGTGGTTTCTTTGGAGCCATTCAAGAACAAAGTATTCAAGCCAAGGAGACAAGGCCCCGGCAAGAGGAGCTTGCCGGGAAGGCCAACCAAGGCATCTCAAGGAACTTGCCGCGACGCGCCACGCGTCCCGGCAAGGCCCGGTGAGCGACAAGCTTCCGGACGCGACAAGACAACGACCGCGGCAAACTACCACCCTGTACCCGCGCTCCAGCACATCCAACAACGTGTCGCCCTGGGACCTTTCGGTAGCAGCGTGGCAAGACTGTCTTGACCAGCGGTCGCGGTGGCAAGCGACGCTGACAAGATTGCCATCATGGCAGCGGTGGCGCCTTGACGGTCCTTTTTGCACTATTTGGGCGACGTGACGGGCATTTAATGCCTTTGTCCCCGCCGTCAGGGTTAGGTATGATACACTGTGCAGGTAGTTGTACCAACCGCAATTCCTTTTCCATTTTTACCCTTGTCTACGTTGCCACCTGTCGGAGACCCCTTTAGCATATAAACGGAGGCCCATGCGCAACATAGAAGGGGGGGGGAGGCAGAAAAACAGTCACGCTCGGTCTCGTTAGCAGCTAGTGTGTACTGTAGCACTCAGCGCTCCCGAGCAAGAACTCAATACACTCAGACATGCAGCAGTAGGAGTGTTATCTCTCCGGAGAGCTCCGAAGCTGGGTAAACTACTCGTGTGCTTCGCCTCGATCCGCTCTTCGTGCGATCTCCGCTTCCCGAACCGAAGGGGCTCGGTCTGCCGGTCCCATAGGTGTTCGTGGATCAGTTTCCCCCGACATCTTTGGCGCGCCAGGTAGGGGGCGTCGAGGTTGTGTGAACCTGATCCGGCGTTCACACAAGCTAGATCTTCATCTTCTTCATCGACATGCCACCGAAGAAGAAGGCTTCGGCGGCAGCTGTTCCGTCCACGTCGATCCCACCACCACCGGAGCAAACGGGTGGTGGGGTAGACGCCAGTAGAAGAACGGGCATCGACGAGGGAGCTCACGGTGCTGCCAGGTCCAAGGACAAGGCTGCGCAGACCTCGGCGTCCGTACATGCACTGCGCCCATCTCAGGAGGCGCAGGACCGACAGCGTCATGGTATTCACAGTGCCATACGTTCGTTGGACCAAGATCGAGCTGGTGGATCTCGGGGTGCTCAAGACCAGCATGCACGCCAACATGCTGGCACGAGCGAGACACGGTCGCCTGGATGGGATACTGCTCCTTCTAACATAGTTAGAAGTCCGAGCATATCCGCCTCGCGCCGTTCGCCATCGCCGCCCGCCACTCCAGCAGAAGCTTTGGCGCGAGCTCAACTGCTCTGGATTACCCTCCAATGGCAGACAAGATCAATGAATGGAGGCCACCATTCGAGTCTCATCGGCCGCTTAACGGCGACACCTCCAGCAACGGCCGAGTACATCGCTGCCGGCAGGACTACCGAGCACGAGCCGATGGCGGCGAAAACCGGTGGGGTGCAACCACCATGCACTCTCCACCCGAAGGCCAAGATCGCCGACTTCGCCGGATCCACCTCGACAGCGACTCCACCGCATCATCAGATCCACGAGCTCGTCGCGCGATCAGCGCCAAGTTCTTCACGAACGACAAGAAAGAAGACGCCGAACTTCGCATCGAGCGCCGAAGAGAAGCGCGGCGTCAATCGGACCAGCGCGTTGGGGCCTCTGTCGACATGCATGCACCAGGGGAACCAGGCGACTTGCCGTACGCGATAGGTTGCCCTGCGTTCACTCGTGAGCTGCGGCAAGTCTAGTGGCCCAGCACGAAGAATTTCAAGCCAGACGTACCAGAGAAGTACGACGGCAAGTCGCATCCGTCGGAGTTCCTTAGCATCTACACCATCGCGGTGCAAGCTGCCGGGGGGCGGGACGACAAGATCCTGGCCAACTACTTCACCGGTGCTCAAGCCCAATGTCGATCTGGCTCATGCACTTGCCGGACAACTCCATATCCTCCTGGCAGACCTATGCCATCAGTTTGTCGGCGCTTTACATGACCACAAGCCTCATGGCCAAGAGAGCGACCTTCATCTGCTCACCCGAAGGAAGGAGAGCCCCGCGCAAGTACATTCAGAGATTCAGCCGCGTCTGACACAACATCTCAGATGTCCACCTGCCATGGTAATCAGCGCGTTCCATCGAGCGTCGCGAAACCGCAGAGATGCGGAGGAGATGGCGATGTGCAAGATCGAGACGTCGCGAGCTATATGCCCTAGCCGACAAGTGTGCACGTCTTTGAGGAAGGGAGGAAACTCCCCAAGAAAATCTGAAGCAGGAGGATCTGATAGTGAGGAGGCTGCCCCGGCAAAGAAAAACTGGCGGCGGAACAACAGGAAGAAGAAAGGCAAAGATGTGCTAGTCGTTGAGCAGTCTGGAAACGGAGGTGGCGCCAAGAAATCCAAAGCTGGTAGCTCCGGCGAGGAGATTGCCGCAGGCACCAACTACCAGGCTGTGGCGGTCGCCGACAAGCAGGACGGCACCAACAAGCAGTACTGCAAGATCCACCGCACCAAGGGCCATGACCTCCAGAGCTGCAAGAAGGTCGAGCAGCTTGTCGAGCAACAAAAGGCTGAATATGAGCGACACGACAAGGAGAAGGCCCAGGAAGGTGCTGGAGGAGCCGGCAAGAAACGCCCCGGCCGAGGAGGACGTCGCGGCAAGGCCAAGCAGCGGCAAGGAGACAGACCTCCCCGCGGTCGCGAAGATGACGACGACGATGAAGATATGGATGATGACGAGACCGATGAGCAGGAGTTCCAGAAAGCCACAGAGGTCTTGTGCGTTGACAGCGGTGCTTCTCTGCATACTTCACACCACCAGCTCAAGCAGCGGGTGTGGGAAGTCAATGCGGCAGAACCATCCGTCGAGTCCCGCAAGCCTCTAAAATGGTCCAGCACGCCTATCATCTTTGATATTGAGGACCACCCTGATCGCATAACTGCGGTCGGGTGCTTGCCGATGTTGGTTTCACCAACTATCCGCAACCTCAAGGTCACTAAGATGCTAGTTGACGGTGGGGCTGGCTTGAACCTGATCTCCTCCGCGGTACTCCAGAAACTCCAGATCCCTGATGGCGAGCTCGAAGAGACCGGCACATTCCAAGGAATCAATCCGAGAAGGAGCAAGCCAAAGGGAAAGATCACGTTGCCGGTGACATTTGGCAGCGAGTTGAACTTCGTGGACCGAGAGGGTCACTTTTGACGTTCTTGACTTTCCATTGCCTTACAATGGGATACTAGGCCGTCCAACACTCACCAAATTCATGGCAGCCTCTCATTATGCATACAACATCTTTGAAGATGCCAGGCCGATAAGTGTCATCTCTGTCCCTGGCGACAAGAAGGATGCTCTTATCTGCGCCGACAAGATCTACCGGAAGCAGCAGCCGCAACAGATCGCAAGTCACTTGCCGTTGAAGCTCCCGGGGCGAAGAAGAAGACCAAGTCCGGCAAGAGTTCTGATGCCCACTCCGGCAAGCGCACCTCTTCGGAGTGCTGCGCTACCGTCGAGGACGCACCATCGAGCTCCACCGGCAAGTGTAAGAAGACAATGGCAGCTCCACCAGAGACCAAGAAGGTGTCCGCCAAGGAGGATGGCACTGGTGGTACCTTCACCATCGCGCCACTCTCGACCCTAAATAGGAAAGCGGCGCTCGTTGCTTTCCTGCGGCGAAACGTCGGCGTATTTGCGTGGCAACCGTCGACATCCCGGTGTTCCTGTGAAAGTAATCGAGCACCATCTTGCCGTCTGTCCTCATGCGCGGCCCGTCAAGCGAAAGTCGAAAGCAGGCGTTGGAACGCCAAGAATTCATCGCGGGAGAAACCAAGAAATTGGAAGCGGCAGGCCTTGTCGAGGAGTGCTCCATCCCACGTGGTTGGCCAACCACGTAGTCGTGTGCAAAGGCAAGCGGAAATGGAGGCTTTGTATCGACTTTACCGATGTCAATAAAGCTTGTCCCAAAGACCCATTTCCCTTGCCGCGCATCGACCAGATTGTTGACTCCACGGCCGGATGTGACTTGCTTTCATTTCTTGATGCATACTCAGGGTACCATCAGATCTTCATGGCAGAAGAGGATGAGGAGAAGACCGCATTCATCACCCCATGTGGCACATACTGTTTCGTACGGATGCCTTTCGGTTTAAAGAATGCTGGTTCAACATTTGCAAGGGTAGTCCATGACGCTTTTGAGCCACAAATACACAGAAATGTGGAAGCCTACATGGATGACATAGTGGTCAAGAGCAAGGACAAAGCGACTCTGATTCAAGATTTAGACGAAACCTTTGCAAATCTGCGCAAGATCAACCTCAAGCTTAACCCCGAGAAGTGTGTGTTTGGAGTCCCCTTCGGCAAGCTTCACGGGTTCTTCGTCATCTCGTGAGGGAATTGAAGCCAATCCGACAAGATCAAGGCCATTGAGCAGATTGAGGCACCAAAGCGAGTCAAGGATGTACTAAGACTTGCCGGTTGCGTAGCTGCTCTCAGCAGGTTTATCTCTAGGTCTGCTCAGAGCGCCCTGCCATTTTTCAAAATATTGAAAAAGGCAGGTCCAATGAAATGGACTCCGGAAGCGGAGGCTGCACTGCAGGACTTAAAGAGATACCTGTCCTCCACTCCAACACTTGTCGCACCTAAGCCACAAGAGAAGTTGCTGCTATATATAGCGGCAACCAATCAAGTGGTTAGTGATGCGTTAGTAGCGGAGAGGGAGGCGGATGATGAGCCAGCAACCACGGCAGATGCATCCAGCGACAAGCAGGGGACTTCACCGGCAAGCTCTGGTCCCGACAAAGATGGATCTGCACATGCGCGTGAGAAGATGCAGAAAAGAATGGTGCAGCGCCCGATTTACTTTGTCGGTTCCCTTCTGCGGGGGCTAGGTCAAGGTACTACGGTGTGCAGAAATTGCTCGGCCTTCTCATGGCCTCGAAAGCTGCGCCATTACTTCCAAGCACATGAGATCACAGTCATCACTCGTTTTCCGGCTGAAGAGGATCTTGCCAAAATCCGGAAGCAACAGGCAGGATTGTCGAGTGGGCACTTTGGAGCTGTCAAGCTTTGGCCTCAAGTTTGAGAGCACTTCAACTATCCAAAGCGAGCATTGGCGGAGTTCATAGCAGAATGGGCGCCAACACAAGATGAAGAAATTCCGTAAACGAGCATCCCGTCAAGGAAGCAAGCAAAGAGTGGCTGATGTACTTTGATGGTGCCTTCTCGCTGCAAAGGCGCGGTCTTGGCGTGCTACTTGTTGCACCCACGGAGAGCACCTCAAGTACGTAGTCCAGATGCACTTTCCCAAGGAGCAAGCAACGAACAATACCGCAGAGTATGAAGGTTTGCTTGCCGGCCTCAGGATCGCAGCAGACCTTGGGATCAAGAAGCTCATTGTCAGGGGTGACTCACAGCTTGTCATCCGCCAAGTGAACAAGAATTATCAGAGTCCGTTGATGGAAGATTACGTTGATGAAGTGAGAAAGCTAGAAGAGCACTTTGACGGCCTACAGATGGAACATGTTCCAAGAGCTCAGAAAGACATTGCCGATGGCTTTGTCGAAGTCGCGCGCGACTTAAGTTACCTGTGGAACCAGGGATCTTTGTGCTCAAACTGACTCAACCGTCTGTAACGCCATCAACTGGACAGAGCAAGAAGAGGAAGTTGATTTCTGGTGACTATTTTCCGGCAGAGCTCCCCGAAGCCGCCGCCAAGAAGGTCCTCAAGATCAACACCAAGGGTGTTGAGGAGCAGTCTGCTCCGGCAAGCCCTAGGGTTTGTTCCGTTGAAGCAGACGCTCCCGACAAGTTTTGCTCCGGCAAGCTTGCCGGGAACGTCAGCGCCCGGCTGAGCCGCGAGTTCTCGCCGTAAGCGGATGATCCCAGCAGCAGATGTGCCTTTAGTACTTGTTGTCGAGCCGCAAGCTCCAGCATGGGCACAGCAGATTGTCCGTTTCCTTCAGACAGGAGAACTTCCCGAAGAGCAAGAAGAAGCGGAAAGAGTAGCCCGGCTGTCAAGTATGTACCAGTTTGTCGACAACACTGCATGTAGAAGAAGACTCAACGCCGTGAAATTGAAGTGTATTCACCGGGAAGACGGACAAAAGCTGTTGGCGAAGATACATGGAGGCATATGTGGTCACCACATTGGTGCGAGCACTTGCCGCAAAAGCGTTCCGGCAAGGTTTCTTTTGGTCGACAGCCCTCCGGGATGCAACCGCACAAGTAACCAAGTGTGAAGCGTGCCAATTCCATTCCAAGAAGATACACCAGCCAGCTCAAGCTCTCGGGCGATCCCTTTATCACGGCCATTTTTGATGCAGGGGCTCGACATCCTCGGCCCCTTTCCCCGAGCTGTCGGGGGCTTTGAGTACTTGTACGTTGCGATCGACAAGTTCACAAAGTGGCCAGAAGTGGAAGCAGTGACGAAGATGACAGCACAGCCAGCAGTCAAGTTCTTTAGGTCGACTGTTTGCCGCTTCGGGATCCCTAACAGGATCATCATCGACAACGGCACGCAATTCACGAGCCGCACGTTCATGCAGTACGTCCAAGATCTTGGCGCCAAGGTTCCGCTTCGCTCGCATTGCTCATCCGAGAAGTAACGGCCAAGCGGAGAGGGCGAATGCTGAAGTGCTGCGCGGGCTCAAGACCAAGACTTTCGACAGGCTGCACAAGTGCGGAAAGAACTGGATTGAGGATCTGCCGGTGGTTCTTTGGTTGATCAGGACGACGCCAAATCGAGCCACTGGCCAGACACCTTTCGCTCTAGTCTATGGAGCAGAGGCAGTTCTCCCCACGGAACTTCGTATCTGGGTCACCTCGAGTGCTCGCTTATGATGAGCTTGAGCAAGAGCGATTGCGACAAGACGACGCGGTACTCCTTGAGGAGGTCCGTCTTCAGGCTGCTGTACGAGCTGCTTGATACCAGGAAGCTTTGCGCCCGCTACCATAACCGCAAAGTTAATGCGGAAGTCTCGAGGAAGGCGACCTTGTTCTTCGCGTTCAGTCCGCCAAGAATTCCAACAAGTTGAAGCCGAAGTGGGAAGGCCCTTACCGGGTGAAACGAGTCACTAGGCTGGCGCTGTCCGCCTTTGAGACCGAAGATGGCATTCGGTGAGCAACTCCTGGAACATTGAGCATCTTCGTAAGTTTTACCCGTAAAGCGCGGTTGCCGGAACCTGTTCGGCAACCACCTTTTGTACAAGTCTTGCCGATGTTGCATGTAATCCTTTATGCGAAGCCGAGCGCGAGACCCGTGCATAAGTAAAGCTCATGTGCTCCGCACATCTTGTCAATTTCATGCTTTCTACTTTTGTTTTTGCATGCGTTATCTGACACTTTGTGCAGCACCTACCCCCGGTAAGCAATAACGAGCCGTAAGGCTCCATATCTTTATTTTCTCTTCTTTCTCTTTCTCAAAGAAAGGAAGGTTCCCTCACCCACAAGTTTGCCGGGGGGAAAGGAGAAGATAATGGTGTGGACCAAGTGTCGTTCGAGCAAGTTTCGCCTTACCGGAAGCAAACGACAGAAAAGCTAAGTTGCTAAAGTTTGAGCAATCAGTTTTAAAAATTTTAAGTTATCTTCCTCGAACGACCGTGCTTTGTATGGAAAACCTGTGCGTGGAGGAACCAACTCGTAGCTAGTTGCGCCTTACTTTGTTTCGAGTCCGCTCAACAACTTAAGTGAGCTGCGACTAGTTGCGACAAGGTTTCTTGTCGGTGGCGGCACCGCCATTGACAGGCTCTTGACGTCTCACTCAGCGCTTCATGACTAAGGTGCCTGCGCCGACAAGTTCCCTAAAAGCATAGGGCAAGAACATACAAAGGAAGGAATCAAGTAAAGGAAATAACATAGCAATCTCTACCCGAAATAGAGTCATATTACAAGATATCTTGTTACAGCTCTAACAGATTGTTCTCATAACATGACCAGCAGCGACAAGAAAAAGAGAAAACGGGCGGCCTAATCTACGCGATCGCCCTCAACCCTCTTGATCCCGCTCACCTTGTCCACAATGGGTGCGACAAGGGTCTTGAGCGCCTCCAGATCAGCATCCGCGGCAAGGTCACGAGGGCGTTGGTGAGGCTGAGGCACAGGTTGCGGAAGGCCACCTTCACCAGCACCTTTTGAAGAGCTCCCGCAGATCTTGCACGACTCGTCGGCCAGCTGCTTTGGGATCTTCTCCCGAGTCGCTGGAGGGCCGTCATACGCCTTTGAAGAACAAGCTGAGCTTGGCTGGGTTGGAGGTGCTCATCGGAGGAATACCGAGATCCTCCATCCCAGTGCGCCCGACTCTGTCAATAGCTGCGGCAACATCCACGAGACCCTCGGTCCAGTGCTCCACATTCTCCCTAAAAGTGTTCTGGGCGGCAGCAGCACTCGCCAGCAGCGCCTCGTCGGCCTTGATCTTCTCCTTCAAGGCCACCTCCTGCTCCCTGGCGCCGTCCAGCGTCTTGGCCAAAGTAGTCAGCTTCAACTCAAGATCTGCGTTGGAGTCCTTGGCGGCGCTAAGCTCCTTGCTCCTCTCGGCGAGACGACCCTGCAGCTTGCCAAGGGTGTAGGCGTACTTCTCGCGCTCACGCTTGAGCGCAGCAAGCTCCTCGCCGCTCACCTTGGGATACGGCGTAACCCAGGCCGCACGTGCCCGTGCCCTGTTTTGGGCCTGGCTCAACAGCGCTCGGCACCATGTGTGGCCCAGGCCCGGGGGCTCCTGTCGGTGTACTAGAGTAGGGGTACCCTAGTATCCCGAACTTGTGCACGGACAGTTGCAGCACTCCGCGGCAAGGCTTGCCGCGGTGACCGCCAAGGTCCTCCGTGGTTCCTTTGGAGCCATTCAAGAACAAAGTATTCAAGCCAAGGAGACAAGGCCCCGGCAAGAGGAGCTTGCCGGGAAGGCCAACCAAGGCATCTCAAGGAACTTGCGGGACGCCGCCATGCGTCCGGCGAGGCCCGGTGGCGACAAGCTTCCGGACGCGACAAGACAACGATCATGACAAAGGCGCTTGCCGCGACAAACTACCACTCTATACCAGCGCTCCGGCACATCCACCAGCGTGTCGCATACAGGACCTTTCGGTAGCGGCGTGGCAAGAAACTGTCAGGCGACCAGCGGTCTTGTGTGGCAAGCGACGTTGACAAGATTGCTATCATGGCAAGCGGTGGCGTCCTGACAGTCCTTTTGCACTATTTGGGTGGCGTGAAGCGGGCATTTAATGCCTTTGTCCCCTGCCGTCGGGGTTAGGTATGATACATCGTGCGGTAGTTGTACCAACTGCAATTCCTTTTCCATTTTACCCTTGTCTACGTTGCCACAGCCGGAGACCCCTTTAGCATATAAAAGGAGGCCCATGCGCAACGTAGAGGGGGGGGGGAGGCAGAAAAACACTCACGCTCGGTCTCGTTAGCAGCTAGTGTGTACTGTAGCACTCAGCGCTCCCGAGCAAGAACTCAATACACTCAGACATGCAGCAGTAGGAGTGTTATCTCTCCGGAGAGCTCCGAAGCTGGGTAAACTGCTCGTGTTAGCCGCCTCGATCCGCTCTTCGTGCGATCTCCGCCCCGCCGAACGAAAGGGCTCGGTCCGCCCGGTCCCATAGGTGTTCGTGGATCGGTTTCCCGACACGCTACTATTGCTGCATCACCCTTTCCTCTTCAAGGAAAACCAACGCAAGCTCAAGACGTAGCACCAACCCAGAATTACGCAGCAATGTGCCTTTTGCACTGTTAGTGGAGAGATACTGACGCACTACAGCAAGAGGTGACATTGTGCCTGTGGTAGCCTCGTCACCTTCAGGTGGTTGTGGATGTCAATCATTTATTCCATAGCTTGCTGAAAGTTTGAACTTGTAGATTAGTGTACCAAATAAGTTACTAATGAGACAAAAATAAACAAAGTAGGTTACACATTTATACATAACTTATTTTGGTGAACTATGGTAATACATTAGCATGTATTGTAGTGCCAACTACATAATAAAATCACTTTCGGAACATATGTCCATGTAGCATGCCTACTGTATTGTCTATTTCCTCACATTCGTTGACATCTAAGGATAAAGAGACATGGTTTAAAGTAGGATGAACATGGTACGACATCATTCATATCATGGGAAAACAGATATAAAACAAACATGCTATTTTATCATTGTGTGCGCACATGAACATAACAACTAGATTACAGATCAAGACCAAAAGAATATCCTTCATCTCTTTTAAACCATATGCGGTGAAATGATACGTTAAGAAAACTATGTATAGAAGTGAATAGAGTAATCGACATTGGCTGCAAACCAAGAGTTAAATGAACACATCACAGTACCAATCAGTTCAAAGGCGGGAGGAGTAAGGACTTATAATAGCGGTTTGAACTGGTGTGCTCATGCCCTTCATCTTGCTTGGTGTGGCAATCCTTGAAGATTTGCACTGCATTTGGTTCAGGTTCTTTTTGGTCCGCACGGGCTTTCCTCGTATTTGGAACAAGTCAATATAGATACGATAATATGGCACGAGAAAAAAGAAGGAAGTAGCGGTATTTACAAGAGCCTCGCGATTGTGCAATATAGCTACGAGATCACATTGCTGTTGGAAATTCACTTTAGAACCATTGGTCTTGTTCTTCAAACAGTTAGCCTAGAAGAAGATACACTTGTAAGGCACATACATAAATACAAGTTCAATCATTAGTGCGATCAAATACATATAGCCTACGATACTTTGGATCAGACCGGTGTTTAACGAGGTTGTCGATCTTCATCTGTAATATATTCCACTAGAGATGTTTAGTTGATTTCATTGTTAGCCTTGCCTTCAAAGTGAAATTTTCTAAGGTGGTACCGATACTATTGTAGAGCAGACTGAAAACATGAGTGCGTACTTGTTTAGTTGCATCATCTTTCGGATCCGACTTGAACCTCATCTATTGAAAAAAGAATGTGAGTCTTATTAGGAGGAAGCTAGAAAGTATGGGACAGAGCAAGACAATATTACTAATTGCGATGAATAACATTACTTACGGATAAATGGTCAAGGAAGGTGTTAAACTAGGTACTGTCTTTCTCATTCCTGTACTGGATCCACGTTGGGAGGATACGTGCATGACACCTAACGTCAACGGCTGCCTCTGATACTAACTTGGCTGACTCCGTAGCATCACATGGCCTTTTTAAACCCGCCTCAAAATGGATCTCCATTCTTCCTCCTTTAGATTTTGTTAATCTGTCAAGCATTATCCACGATGTCTATTTTAAACATACTGTGGTGCTAGTTCAACAATGAATATGGAAAGTGTTCTGTACATCAAACCGTGAGATTACATATAAAGGAGCATGCAAGCGCAACTTGACTCGGTTAGGCACCATCTTGGTGTTGATGCTCATGAGGTTCATATGATCTTGCCAAATCATGTTGTGTCGTGCTTAAGCCCAAGTAGTGTTAGGTGTGAAGGCAGCTAGGAACCGCCAGCCCGGAGCAAACGAATGAGTAACTTCGTTGAGATGTTGGTACAGTTGAAGCGGATCTTTGCGGCTGGTGGAAGCAGGTGATCTTGTGTTTGTAGATTTAGCCGGTGGACTTGGACCTTCTCTTGCACTATAAGTACCAGCAGAATCTCGACGATAGATCCTTTTCCGTTTCACCCGACGAGTAACAACACTCCCTACTATATTATTTTCCTTGCTCTTTTTTGACTTTGCCATGTCAAGCCGTACCCATAACACAAAAGAATAAAACCGCTCTTCAAAACTCATTGATGCATGATACAAACAAGCAATACTTTGATGTAAGACAACCGTATGAGGATGGAATATGTAAGAAAAACCGGACGACGTGACATATTCACAGCTACGATGTGTAAACTAAGTAGAAGGATTTTCAAGAAATGAAAGTAATGCAAGCTAGACACCATATGAAATATGCAACCAATATCACTCTGCCAAGTTAAAAGTGTCTTGTCATAAGTGGCAATTCGAAAAATTAGAAGTAGTACAACATAGAAATCAATGCAAGATGCAACCACTATCAAACTGCCATGTTAAAAGCGTCCAATCATGAGTGACTGATGTGGGATACACAACAGAAGTACTTTGATGTAAGAACATGGTATGATAGATAGATGCAGTGCATTCTAGACACAGAAATCCATGTCATATGCACATGCATAACATATAAACTCAGCAGGTGCAATTTAATCAAAATAGAAGAAATACAGGCTAGACAACATATGCAACATGAAACCAATTATCACACTGTCAACTTAGAGCAAGCACCTGCGATGGTGGAGTACGGGAGGTGAACTCATCATGTAGACTTGGGACTTCAACTTCATTAGCAGTAGCAGTGGCAAATCTAGAGAGTCTCTATTTGCGTCGGTGCGGAGGACCACCAACATCCCCTAACTTACTCTTTTCCTTCCTATTTTCTAATATTGCCTTATGAAGTCAAAACCACAAGAAGATGAATAAAATTAGCTCTCCATAACTGGTTGATGCATGATACAGACGAACACTACTTTGATGTAAGGCAAGCGCAGAATAGGAGGATAGAATATATAGAAAAAAGACAGTGTTGCATATTCATACGTACGATAGGAGGATGGAATATGTATGAAAAAAAAGATGGCGGAAGGCATTTCAACAAAATTATAAGAAATGAAAGCTAGGCACCATATGAACATGCAACCAATATCACTCTATCGGTAAAAAGTGTCTCATCGTAAGTGCCATTTCAAGAAATTAGAAGCAGTACAAGCTAGAAGACAATGAAAGATGCAACCCACATCACAGTCCCAAGTTAAATGTGTCTTCTGGGTAAGTGATCGTTGCAGGTATAAGTTGTAAGCTACGCATATGCAATTCAACATAATCGGAAGTAATACATACTAGACATCATACAGAAAACGCAACCACATATAACAGTTCCAAGTTAGAGCAAGCACCTGTGATGGTGGAGTAGGGAGATGTGCTCATCATGTACACGTATGTTCTAGAAAGCAGGAACACGTGTCATATTCACATGCATTCTATGTAAAGTAAGCAGATGCAATTCAACAAAGTTAGAAGCAATATAAGCTAGACATCATACGCAACATGCAACCACATATAATAGTGCCAAGTTAGAGCAAGCACATGTGATGGTCGAGTAGGGGAGATGTGCTCATCATCTACACAGCTACGTTGACTGTCCAGCCATGTGTTGTCTTGCGAATCTTGTTGGGAGGATGGCGGAGTAGAATCTGTAGAGACCCCCTGTTTGAGTTGCTCCGAAGGACGACCATCATCCACTACCGGACTAATTTCCTTCAGCTGTAATGATTTTACATTGTGAAGTCAAACCGATAAGAAAAAGGAATAAAATTCAATCTTCAGAACTCATTCATGCAAGATACTGACGAACACTACTCGGATGAAAGGCAAACACATGATGTGAGGATGGAATATTTATGAAAAACAGGATGGCGTGACATATTCACACCTATGATGTGGTAACTAAGCAGAAGGCATTTCAAAAAATTAGAAGCACTGCAAGCTAGACACCATATGAAAGATGCAACCAATATCACTCTGCCAAGTTCAAACTGTATGGTGTTTCAACAAATTAGAAGCAGTACATGCTAGAAATCATATGCAAGACACAACCAATATCACAGTGGCAACTTAAAGGTGCCTTATCATAAGTGTTGATGCGGGATATGCAAGAACAGTAGTACGATGTAAGAACATGGTGTGATGAGATATAATATGTTCTAGAAACAGGAACACATGTCATATTTAATGCATTATGTGTAAAGTAAGCAGATGCAATTCAACAAAGTTAGAAGCAATACAAGCTAGACATACGCAACATGCAACCACATATAATAGTGCCACGTTAGAGCAAGCACCTGTGATGGTGGAGTAGGGAGATGTGCTCATCATCTAGACAGCTACGTTGACTGTCTAGCCTTGTGTTGTCTTCTTGAAACTTGTTGGGAGGATGGCAGAGTAGAATCTATAGAGAACCTCCATTTCAGTTGCTCGGAAGGACCACCATCATCCAATGCCTTGCCAATTTCCTTCAACTTTATTGATTTTGCATTATGAGGTCAAACCGACAAGAAAAAGGAATATAATTCGCTCTTCAGAACTCATTCATTCATGATCTTGTGAACACTACTCGATGAAAGGCAAAGTCATGATACGAGGATGGAATATGTACAAAAACTGAATGACTTGACATATTCACACCTATGATGTGGTAACTAAGCGAAAGCACTTCAACAAATTAGAAGCACTGCAAGCTAGACACCATACGGAAGGTGCAATCAATATCACTCTGCCAAGTTAAAACCGTCTCGTCATCGGTGGCGTTCATCAAACTAGAAGCAATACATGCTAGAAATCATATTCAAGACGCAAACCAATATCACACTGCCAACTTAAAGGTGTCCCATCATAAGTGACTGATGCAAGATACACAAGAAGAGTAGTTTCATGTAAGAACATGGTGTGATAGACAAATATAGTATGTACCAAAAATAGGAAGGCGTGTCATATTCACACGTATCATGTGTAAGCTAAGCAGATGCAGTTTACACTAATTAGGAGCAATACAAGCTAGACACCATATGCAACATGCAACCAGATATCACACTGCCAAGTTAGAGCAAGCACCTTGGATGGTGGAGTCGGGAGGCGGAGACTTGGACCTTGTAATGCACTAGCGATTACAAGGAGAATCGCACAGATGCTCCATTTATGTTCCTGCAGAGGACCACCATCATCGCCTTCCTTACTCTTTTCCTTCCTCTTTCTTGATTTTTCCTTGTCAAGTCAAACCCACAAGAAAAAGGAATAAAATTTGCTCTTCAGAACTCATTGATGCATGATACTGATGAACAATACTTTCATGTAAGGCATCCGCATGATAGGAGGATGGAATATGTATGAAAAACAGGACGGCGTGACATATTGACATGTATGATGTATAAAGTGTAAACTAAGCACAAGCTGTTTGAACTTGTTAGAATCAATGCAAGCTAGAAACCATATGAAAGACGAAACCAATATCACTCTGCCAAATTAAAAGGGTGCCCTAACAAATGTATTTGACCAAATTAGAAGCAATACATGGCAACCGTTAGAAATAATATGCAATATGCAGCGAATAAAGGTGACTTATCATAAGTGATTGATGCAGGATACAGAAGAGAGGTAGTTTCATGTAAGAACAAGGTTAACACATAGATGTAGTGTGTACCAAACATAGGAAGGCATGTCATATTCATAGGTATAATGTGTAAACTAAGCAGATGCAATTTACCCTAATTAGAAGCATTACAATCTAGACACCATATGCAACATGCAACCACATATCACACTGCATGTAGGGGAAGTGCGATTTTCAAGTACAGAGCTACGTTCAATATCTTCATTTAGGCTTGCTTTGTTTCTTGAGAATCATGTGGAGAGGATGAAACTGCATTCTTTATAAGAGTAGCACGTCTCATACTAACCCACGGGCGTGACTGTCTCATCATAAGCGATAGATGCAGGATACACAAGAACAGTATTTGGAACTTGCACTGCAGTACGAGTAGCAGGAGAATCGGCAGAGATCATCTGTTTCGGTTGCTCCAGAGGACCACCATCATTCCGTGCCTTCGTCCTTTCAGATTTTGCCTTGTCAAGTAAACACATAAGAAAAAGGAATGAAATTCACACTTCCAAATTCGTTGATGCATGATACTGACGAACACAACTTTTATGTATGGCAACCACATTGTAGGAGGATGGAATATGTATGGAAAACACTAAGCAGAAGGCATTTCAACAAATTGAAAGCAATGCAATCTAGACACCATATGAAAGATTCAACCAAAATCACTCTACCAAGTTAGATGTGTCTCATTATAAGTGGCACTTCAACAAATTAGAGGCAATACATGTTTGAAATGATATTCATGATGCAACCAATATTACACTATCAACTTGAAGGTGTATCGTCAGAAGTGATTGATGAGGGATACACAAGAAAAGTAGTTTGATGTAAGAACATGGTTAATAGAAAGACGTAGTATGTACCAAAAACAGGAAGGCATGTCATATTCACAGGTATAATGTGTTAACTAAGCAGATGCAATTTACCCTAATTAGAAGCATTACAAGGTAGACACCATATGCAACATGCAACCACATATCACAAGTAAGAGCAAGCACCTGCAATGGTGATGTGGGGGAATTGCAGTCATCAACTAGAGAGCTACGTTGACTATGTTCATTTAGCCTTGCTGTTTCTTGAGAATCATGTGGAGAGGATGATACTGCACTCTTTAAACGAGTAGGGCATCTCACTGTAACCCACTGGGGTGATTGTCTCATCATAAGTGATTGATGAGGGATACAAAAGAGCATTAGTTTGATGTACGAACATGGTTAATAGACATATGTAGTATGTATCAAAAACAGGAAGGCATGTCATTATCAAAGGTATAATGTGTAAAGTAAGCAGATGCAATTTAAACATATTGGAAGCAATACAAGCTAGACACCATATGCAACATGCAACCACATTTGACAGCGTGAAGTTAAAGCAAGCACCTCAGATGGTTGTGTGTGGCAATTGAGATCATCAACTGCAGAGCTATGTTTACTGTCTCCAACTGCTGACACTGCACCCTTTAGAGCTGAAACGCTTAGTGCTTATCTTGAATTACACTTTGGAGAGACTTCTTGTCTTTTATTTTCTGCATTCATCAACACTATGTCGAGTCTCAAATACCCATGCATAAAAAACAATAGTGTGAGTATGGGTGAAGTGTGTGCACAATTAATGCAGTGTAAAAGGTAGCAGTTAGCATGTCGTTGATAAATAAATGATGGGAGACAAATGATTGCTCTACAACATGCATGGCACACTAAATTACTACATGATTTTATGAAAATAACAGTCGACTGAAAACAAATAGGTCAGTCCATTTTTTCTGCACCGTATGATGTACAAAGAACGGGCAGATCGCCTTCATCTACCTCCACCAGTCGGTGTTGACGATCTTCCTCGAACGCCAAGCGACCACCGCCCAGTCCCCGCCTCGCCCTCCTCGACCTCACCACACCGCCTTGCATGGCACCACCCTCGGCCATCCATTCAAGCATTGCCGACCTCCAGATCGGGTGCAAGCAGCTCCTGCACCCCACACCCCTATGATAGACACCGATGCACCACTTCTCCGGCAAACAGACGGACTAGGTGCTCCGCGAGCCTAAGCAGGTGCTGCTTATTTTAATTGCGGTTTGACTGACCCTAAATTGAAATCCAGGCGGGCTACTGACCTCTAGCAAATGTGAAATAGTAAAGGGAGGAAACCTTGTGCATTTAGTATCATGAAGAAGATGCAGTAAGAAGCGCTCGACTAGTTTCTTTCATGGGATGAATACGGTGTGAGTAGAGACGTAAGATTTGCATGAATAAGGGAAGAGGAGTACCTCTTTCTGCTTTGGCAGTGATGTGTCCTCCTTCTGTTTTCCAATGATCTTCTTGTGGTTCACTGGAAGCGAGAAGTTGTGGAGGACGGTGGAGCCTTGGACGAACCCATGGCCAAGTTGTTCAGTGTGGTGCGGTGGCCGTTTGTCGGCGGCGGGGAACCAGATCCGAGGCGGCAAACAACGGCGTGGCGGAACAGCTCGGTGCGGTGGGCGGTTGCGACAGTGGAGCGGCAGCGGTGAGGCGCAGGATGGCATGGTCGGAGTGGTTCTGGTACGGCGCACATCGGCATCAGCGTCGTGGAGGCAGCTCTGCCTCGGCTTCAGCTGCTAAGTCCTTGAGGGCGTTGCGGTTGCAGTTGCATTGGACGATTACGTCGGGGTACCGCCTCCGGCGTGATGGAGGAGGGCGGCGGTGGATTGGGCGCAATCGGGTGGAGGACGGAGGAGGCTGGGGTTTCGCGGCTGGTGGAGAGGGCGTTTTGGCGCCCATGGAGTATGAATGGGGAAGCAGAGGAGGGGAGAACTAAGGGGAACAATGTTTCGGTTTGGGGCGTGCTTGTTTGAAATTTGGGGAAAGTTACAAACTTTGCCCCCATCTAAAATTCGGACATATTGCGGGTTAGGGGTAGGACAGTAATCTCGGTGTCCCAAATGTGGGTGGGATAGATTTCGGCCGAGCGCATGGGTGTTTAGGCACCCACGGCGTATAAATGCTTCTCGGAGGCGGTTGAGACTGGCATATTGGTGAAGTTACAAACCTACCCCGGTTTAGACCTTAGGACATCGGGCCGATAGGCTACACGGGCCAGAGTCAGGACAGTAATTTCCTACCACCAAACATTAGTCTCGCACGGTTTCGGGTGACCAGAGGCTTATTTGGGTGACGTAGACGGGCATTTAATGCCTTTGTCCCCTGCCGTCAGGGTTAGGTATGATACACTGTGCAGGTAGTTGTACCAACCGCAATTCCTTTTCCATTTTTACCCTTGTCTACGTTGCCACCTGTCGGAGACCCCTTTAGCATATAAAAGGAGGCCCATGTGCAACATAGAAGGGGGGGGGGAAGGCAGAAAAACACTCACGCTCGGTCTCGTTAGCAGCTAGTGTGTACTGTAGCACTCAGCGCTCCCGAGCAAGAACTCAATACACTTAGACATGCAGCAGTAGGAGTGTTATCTCTCCGGAGAGCTCCGAAGCTGGGTAAACTGCTCGTGTGCTTCGCCTCGATCCGCTCTTCGTGCGATCTCCGCCCCCCCGCCGAACCGAAAGGGGCTCGGTCCGCCGGTCCCATAGGTGTTCGTGGATCAGTTTCCCCGACACGCTACTATTGCTGCATCACCCTTTCCTCTTCAAGGAAAACCAACGCAAGCTCAAGACGTAGCACCAACCCAGAATTACGCAGCAATGTGCCTTTTGCACTGTTAGTGGAGAGATATCTTGGCCTTTTCTGACAAGAGGTGACATTGTGCCTGTGGTAGCCTCGTCACCTTCAGGTGGTTGTGGATGTCAATCATTTATTCCATAGCTTGCTGAAAGTTTGAACTTGTAGATTAGTGTACCAAATAAGTTACTAATGAGACAAAAATAAACAAAGTAGGTTACACATTTATACATAACTTATTTTGGTGAACTATGGTAATACATTAGCATGTATTGTAGTGCCAACTACATAATAAAATCACTTTCGGAACATATGTCCATGTAGCATGCCTACTTGTATTGTCTATTTCCTCACATTCGTTGACATCTAAGGATAAAGAGACATGGTTTAAAGTAGGATGAACATGGTACGACATCATTCATATCATGGGAAAACAGATATAAAACAAACATGCTATTTTATCATTGTGTGCGCACATGAACATAACAACTAGATTACAGATCAAGACCAAAAGAATATCCTTCATCTCTTTTAAACCATGTACGGTGAAATGATACGTTAAGAAAACTATGTATAGAAGTGAATAGAGTAACTGACATTGGCTGCAAACCAAGAGTTAAATGAACACATCACAGTACCAATCAGTTCAAAGGCAGGAGGAGTAAGGACTTATAATAGCGGTTTGAACTGGTGTGCTCATGCCCTTCATCTTGCTGGTGTGGCAATCCTTGAAGATTTGCACTGCATTTGGTTCAGGTTCTTTTTGGTCCGCACGGGCTTTCCTCTGTATTTGGAACAAGTCAATATAGATACGATAATATGGCACAGAAAAAAGAAGGAAGTAGCAGGTATTTACAAGAGCCTCGCAGTGTGCAATATAGCTACGAGATCCTGTTGCCTGTTGGAAATTCACTTTAGAACCATTGGTCTTGTTCTTCAAACAGTTAGCCTAGAAGAAGATACACTTGTAAGGCACATACATAAATACAAGTTCAATACGTGGTCTGATCAAATACATATAGCCTACCTGATACTTTGGATCAGACCAGTGTTTAACGAGGGTTGTCCAGTCTTCATCTGTAATATATTCCACTAGAGATGTTTAGTTGATTTCATTGTTAGCCTTGCCTTCAAAGTGAAATTTTCTAAGGTGGTACCGATACTATTGTAGAGCAGACTGAAAACATGAGTGCGTACTTGTTTAGTTGCATCATCTTCGGATCCGACTTGAACCTCATCTATTGAAAAAGAATGTGAGTCTTATTAGGAGGAAGCTAGAAAGTATGGGACAGAGCAAGACAATATTACTAATTGCGATGAATAACATTACTTACGGATAAATGGTCAAGGAAGGTGTTAAACTAGGTCTTGTCTTTCTCATTCTGTCTTTGGATCCACGTTGGGAGGATACGTGCATGACACCTAGCGTCAACGGCTGCCTCTGATACTAACTTGGCTGACTCCGTAGCATCACATGGCCTTTTTAAACCCGCCTCAAAATGGATCTCCATTCTTCCTCCTTTAGATTTTGTTAATCTGTCAAGCATTATCCCTGATGTCTATTTTCGCTTGCGCTGTGGTGCTAGTTCAACAATGAATATGGAAAGTGTTACTGTACATCAAACTGTGAGATTACATATAAAGGAGCATGCAACTGCAACTTGACTCGGTTAGGCACCATCTTGGTGTTGATGCTCATGAGGTTCATATGATCTTGCCAAATCATGTTGTGTCAGCAGTGCTTCCGAAGTAGTGTTAGGTGTGAAGGCAGCTAGGGAACTGGCCAGTTCCGGAGCAAACGAATGAGTAACTCGTTGAGATGTTGGTACAGTTGAAGCGGATGCTGCAGCTGGTGGAGCAGGTGATACTGTGTTTGTAGATTTAGCCGGTGGACTTGGACCTTCTACTGCACTATAAGTACCAGCAGAATCTCGACGACAGATCCTTTTCCGTTTCACCCGACGAGTAACAACACTCCCTACTATATTATTTTCCTTGCTCTTTTTTGACTTTGCCATGTCAAGCCGTACCCATAACACAAAAGAATAAAACCGCTCTTCAAAACTCATTGATGCATGATACAAACAAGCAATACTTTGATGTAAGACAACCGTATGAGGATGGAATATGTAAGAAAAACCGGACGACGTGACATATTCACAGCTACGATGTGTAAACTAAGTAGAAGGATTTTCAAGAAATGAAAGTAATGCAAGCTAGACACCATATGAAATATGCAACCAATATTACTCTGCCAAGTTAAAAGTGTCTTGTCATAAGTGGCAATTCGAAAAATTAGAAGTAGTACAACATAGAAATCAATGCAAGATGCAACCACTATCAAACTGCCATGTTAAAAGCGTCCAATCATGAGTGGTGATGTGGGATACACAACAGAAGTACTTTGATGTAAGAACATGGTATGATAGATAGATGCAGTGCATTCTAGACACAGAAATCCATGTCATATGCACATGCATAACATATAAACTCAGCAGGTGCAATTTAATCAAAATAGAAGAAATACAGGCTAGACAACATATGCAACATGAAACCAATTATCCTGCTTTGTCAACTTAGAGCAAGCACCTGCGATGGTGGAGTACGGGAGGTGAACTCATCATGTAGACTTGGGACTTCAACTTCATTAGCAGTAGCAGTGGCAAATCTAGAGAGTCTCTATTTGCGTCGGTGCGGAGGACCACCAACATCCCCTAACTTACTCTTTTCCTTCCTATTTTCTAATATTGCCTTATGAAGTCAAAACCACAAGAAGATGAATAAAATTAGCTCTCCATAACTGGTTGATGCATGATACAGACGAACACTACTTTGATGTAAGGCAAGCGCAGAATAGGAGGATAGAATATATAGAAAACAGACAGTGTTGCATATTCATACGTACGATAGGAGGATGGAATATGTATGAAAAAACAGTAAGCGGAAGGCATTTCAACAAAATTATAAGAAATGAAAGCTAGGCACCATATGAACATGCAACCAATATCACTCTATCAGGTAAAAAGTGTCTCATCGTAAGTGCCATTTCAAGAAATTAGAAGCAGTACAAGCTAGAAGACAATGAAAGATGCAACCCACATCACAGTCCCAAGTTAAATGTGTCTTATGGGTAAGTGATCGTTGCAGGTATAAGTTGTAAGCTACGCATATGCAATTCAACATAATCAGAAGCAATACAAACTAGACATCATACGGAAAACGCAACCACATATAACAATTCCAAGTTAGAGCAAGCACTTGTGATGGTGGAGTAGGGGAGATGTGCTCATCATGTACACGTATGTTCTAGAAACAGGAACACGTGTCATATTCACATGCATTCTATGTAAAGTAAGCAGATGCAATTCAACAAAGTTAGAAGCAATATAAGCTAGACATCATACGCAACATGCAACCACATATAATAGTGCCAAGTTAGAGCAAGCACATGTGATGGTCGAGTAGGGGAGATGTGCTCATCATCTACACAGCTACGTTGACTGTCGACCATGTGTTGTCTTGCGAATCTTGTTGGGAGGATGGCGGAGTAGAATCTGTAGAGACCCCCTGTTTGAGTTGCTCCGAAGGACGACCATCATCCACTACCGGACTAATTTCCTTCAGCTGTAATGATTTTACATTGTGAAGTCAAACCGATAAGAAAAAGGAATAAAATTCAATCTTGAACTCATTCATGCAAGATCTTGTGAACACTACTCGGATGAAAGGCAAACACATGATGTGAGGATGGAATATTTATGAAAAACAGGATGGCGTGACATATTCACACCTATGATGTGGTAACTAAGCAGAAGGCATTTCAAAAAATTAGAAGCACTACAAGCTAGACACCATATGAAAGATGAAACCAATATCACTCTGCCAAGTTCAAACTGTATGGTGTTTCAACAAATTAGAAGCAGTACATGCTAGAAATCATATGCAAGACACAACCAATATCACAGTGGCAACTTAAAGGTGCCTTATCATAAGTGACTGATGCGGGATATGCAAGAACAGTAGTCTGATGTAAGAACATGGTGTGATGAGATATAATATGTTCTAGAAAAAGGAACACATGTCATATTTAATGCATTATGTGTAAAGTAAGCAGATGCAATTCAACAAAGTTAGAAGCAATACAAGCTAGACATACGCAACATGCAACCACATATAATAGTGCCACGTTAGAGCAAGCACCTGTGATGGTGGAGTAGGGAGATGTGCTCATCATCTAGACAGCTACGTTGACTGTCTAGCCTTGTGTTGTCTTGCGAAACTTGTTGGGAGGATGGCAGAGTAGAATCTATAGAGAACCTCCATTTCAGTTGCTCGGAAGGACCACCATCATCCAATGCCTTGCCAATTTCCTTCAACTTTATTGATTTTGCATTATGAGGTCAAACCGACAAGAAAAAGGAATATAATTCGCTCTTCAGAACTCATTCATGCATGATCTTGTGAACACTACTCTGATGAAAGGCAAAGTCATGATACGAGGATGGAATATGTACAAAAAACTGGACGGCTTGACATATTCACACCTATGATGTGGTAACTAAGCAGAAAGCACTTCAACAAATTAGAAGCACTGCAAGCTAGACACCATACGGAAGGTGCAATCAATATCACTCTGCCAAGTTAAAACCGTCTCGTCATCGGTGGCGTTCATCAAACTAGAAGCAATACATGCTAGAAATCATATTCAAGACGCAAACCAATATCACACTGCCAACTTAAAGGTGTCCCATCATAAGTGACTGATGCAAGATACACAAGAAGAGTAGTTTCATGTAAGAACATGGTGTGATAGACAAATATAGTATGTACCAAAAATAGGAAGGCGTGTCATATTCACACGTATCATGTGTAAGCTAAGCAGATGCAGTTTACACTAATTAGGAGCAATACAAGCTAGACACCATATGCAACATGCAACCAGATATCACACTGCCAAGTTAGAGCAAGCACCTTGGATGGTGGAGTCGGGGAGCGGAGACTTGGACCTTGTAATGCACTAGCAGTACAAGGAGAATCGGTACAGATGCTCCATTTATGTTCCTGCAGAGGACCACCATCATCGCCTTCCTTACTCTTTTCCTTCCTCTTTCTTGATTTTTCCTTGTCAAGTCAAACCCACAAGAAAAAGGAATAAAATTTGCTCTTCAGAACTCATTGATGCATGATCTTGATGAACAATACTTTCATGTAAGGCATCCGCATGATAGGAGGATGGAATATGTATGAAAAAGCAGGACGGCGTGACATATTGACATGTATGATGTATAAAGTGTAAACTAAGCACAAGCTATTTGAACTTGTTAGAATCAATGCAAGCTAGAAACCATATGAAAGACGAAACCAATATCACTCTGCCAAATTAAAAGGGTGCCCTAACAAATGTATTTGACCAAATTAGAAGCAATACATGGCAACCGGTTAGAAATAATATGCAATATGCAACGAATAAAGGTGACTTATCATAAGTGATTGATGCAGGATACAGAAGAGAGGTAGTTTCATGTAAGAACAAGGTTAACACATAGATGTAGTGTGTACCAAACATAGGAAGGCATGTCATATTCATAGGTATAATGTGTAAACTAAGCAGATGCAATTTACCCTAATTAGAAGCATTACAATCTAGACACCGTATGCAACATGCAACCACATATCACACTGCATGTAGGGGAAGTGCGATTTTCAAGTACAGAGCTACGTTCAATATCTTCATTTAGGCTTGCTGTTTCTTGAGAATCATGTGGAGAGGATGAAACTGCATTCTTTATAAGAGTAGCACGTCTCATACTAACCCACGGGCGTGACTGTCTCATCATAAGCGATAGATGCAGGATACACAAGAACAGTATTTGGAACTTGCACTGCAGTACGAGTAGCAGGAGAATCGGCAGAGATCATCTGTTTCGGTTGCTCCAGAGGACCACCATCATTCCGTGCCTTCGTCCTTTCAGATTTTGCCTTGTCAAGTAAACACATAAGAAAAAGGAATGAAATTCACACTTCCAAATTCGTTGATGCATGATACTGACGAACACAACTTTTATGTATGGCAACCACATTGTAGGAGGATGGAATATGTATGGAAAACACTAAGCAGAAGGCATTTCAACAAATTGAAAGCAATGCAATCTAGACACCATATGAAAGATTCAACCAAAATCACTCTACCAAGTTAGATGTGTCTCATTATAAGTGGCACTTCAACAAATTAGAGGCAATACATGTTTGAAATGATATGCAAGATGCAACCAATATTACACTGTCAACTTGAAGGTGTATCGTCAGAAGTGATTGATGAGGGATACACAAGAAAAGTAGTTTGATGTAAGAACATGGTTAATAGAAAGACGTAGTATGTACCAAAAACAGGAAGGCATGTCATATTCACAGGTATAATGTGTTAACTAAGCAGATGCAATTTACCCTAATTAGAAGCATTACAAGGTAGACACCATATGCAACATGCAACCACATATCACAAGTAAGAGCAAGCACCTGCAATGGTGATGTGGGGGAATTGCAGTCATCAACTAGAGAGCTACGTTGACTATGTTCATTTAGCCTTGCTGTTTCTTGAGAATCATGTGGGAAGGATGACACTGCACTCTTTAAACGAGTAGCGCATCTCACAGTAACCCACTGGGTGATTGTATCATCATGAGTGATTGATGAGGGATACAAAAGAGCATTAGTTTGATGTACGAACATGGTTAATAGACATATGTAGTATGTATAAAAAACAGGAAGACATGTCATTATCAAAGGTATAATGTCTAAAGTAAGCAGATGCAATTTAAACATATTGGAAGCAATACAAGCTAGACACCATATGCAACATGCAACCACATTTGACAGCGTGAAGTTAAAGCAAGCACCTCAGATGGTTGTGTGTGGCAATTGAGATCATCAACAACAGAGCTATGTTTACTGTCTCCAACTGTTGACACTGCACCCTTTAGAGCGCTGAAACGCTTAGTGCTTATCTTCGAATTACACTGGAGAGACTTCTTGTCTTTTATTTTCTGCATTCATCAACACTATGTCAGAGTCTCAAATACCCATGCATAAAAAACAATAGTGTGAGTATGGGTGAAGTGTGTGCACAATTAGTACAGTGTAAAGGTAGCAGATAGCAGGTCGGTGAGAAATAAATGATGGGAGACAAATGATTGCTCTACAACATGCATGGCACACTAAATTACTACATGATTTTATGAAAATAACAGTCGACTGAAAACAAATAGGTCAGTCCATTTTTTCTGCACCGTATGATGTACAAAGAACGGGCAGATCGCCTTCATCTACCTCCAGCCAGTCAGTGTTGACGATCTTCCTCGAAACGCCAACGACCACCGGCCCAGTCCCCTGCCTACGCCCTCCCCTCGACCTCACCACACCGCCTTGCATGGCACCACCCCTCGGCCATCCATTCAAGCATTGCCGACCTCCAGATCGGGTGCAAGCAGCTCCTGCACCCCACACCCCTATGATAGACACCGATGCACCACTTCTCCGGCAAACAGACGGACTAGGTGCTCCGCGAGCCTAAGCAGGTCTTGCTTATTTTAATTGCGGTTTGGTGACCCTAAATTGAAATCCAGGCGGACTCTTGACCTCTAGCAAATGTGAAATAGTAAAGGAGGAAACCTTGTGCATTTAGTATCATGAAGAAGATGCAGTAAGAAGCGCTCGACTAGTTTCTTTCATGGGATGAATACGGTGTGAGTAGAGACGTAAGATTTGCATGAATAAGGGAAGAGGAGTACCTCTTTCTGCTGGCAGTGATGTGTCCTCCTTCTGTTTTTCCAATGATCTTCTTGTGGTTCACTGGAAGCGAGAAGTTGTGGAGGACGGTGGAGCCTTGGACGAACCCATGGCCAAGTTGTTCAGTGTGGTGCGGTGGCCGTTTGTCGGCGGCGGGGAACCAGATCCGAGGCGGCAAACAACGGCGTAGCCGGAACAGCTCCGGTGCGGTGGACGGTTGCGACAGTGGAGCGGCAGCGGTGAGGCGCAGGATGGCATGGTCGGAGTGGTTCTGGTACGGCGCACATCGGCATCAGCGTCGTGGAGGCAGCTCTGCCTCGGCTTCAGCTGCTAAGTCCTTGAGGCGTTGCGGTTGCAGTTGCATTGGACGATTACGTCGGGGTACCGCCTCCGGCGTGATGGAGGAGGGCGGCGGTGGATTGGGCGCAATCGGGTGGAGGACGGAGGAGGCTGGGGTTTCGCGGCTGGTGGAGAGGGCGTTTTGGCGCCCATGGAGTATGAATGGGGAAACAGAGGGAGGGGAGAACTAAGGGGGAACAATGTTTCGGTTTGGGACGTGCTTGTTTGAAATTTGGGGAAAGTTACAAACTTTGCCCCCATCTAAAATTTCGGACATATTGCGGGTTAGGGGTAGGACAGTAATCTCAGGTGTCCCAAATGTGGGTGGGATAGATTTCGGCCGAGCGCATGGGTGTTTAGGCACCCACGGCGTATAAATGCTTCTCGGAGGCGGTTGAGACTGGCATATTGGTGAAGTTACAAACCTACCCCGGTTTAGACCTTAGGACATCGGGCCGATAGGCTACACGGGCAGTCGACAGTAATTTCCTACCACCAAACATTAGTCTCGCACGGTTTCGGGTGACCAGAGGCTTATTTGGCGCTTTGTTCAATATTTGGGAGCAGAAGCATTAACGTTTTCGGTTCTCTTGAATTGAACTTTCAGGATTTGTCAAACTTCACAAATCTTTACTCTTGAAAATCCTAAAGCTATGATTATTTTGGAATGGAGGGGGTACATTTGAATATACATTGTACACGAGTATATATTAAAAAATATGCAACTTACCTCAGTTCATGCATGGTTCCAGATATAATCTTCTTGGTTGCAAAAAAAATAGTTAGACATGCGTATGAATATATAGCATGTTCAAACGCACAACAAAGATGATGCCCCCTTTTAGATCTGATTTAGAAATGCCATTATCTCGGTTTCAAATAGATGAATGGACTTCCTATGAATTCGAATCTTCGAAACCCCCTTTATGTTGAATTCAACATGTATTCTATTCCGTAGCTAGCAATTTGGAATGTATCCATGCAAGTGACAAATGTATAAAGTGCTTCACACTAACAACATGGAGTGCAGTAATTAATGTTTATATATGAATGGCAAAAGCAATCCATTGCATGTATTTCAAACCGCTCTCACTCTATGGATCGATAATATGAAATAAACACATGCACATGCTAGAGTTCAGTAGAGTATGGGTGTCTCATAGATCGATTTTCGTCCATACGCAATTTGCAAAATTCATGATCTCATCCAAAAATAATAAGGCCATTTATATTTTAATTTAATGCGTAGAACCGCCTTTTACACATAGATGCAGTATGCCTCGGCCCGTTCTCACAAACGCGCTATATATCTCTCTATCTAACGCATAAGTGCACACACTTTATATGCATCGGCATTTTTCTTTCACACATGCTCATAATCTCTCTCGGGGTGTCTCACGCACATGCTCTCTCTATATCTCTCTCTCTCTTTCTGACTACTATGTACCACTCTTTTCACTAATCTTAGTTGGAAAACACTATTTCTCTCACATGCATATATATACGCGCACGGTATCTACTAGCCCTCTATACGCACATATATATGCCTACGTGTCTCCTACACGCACATTATCTTTAGGCCTCCCCCGCACACATTGCCCTCGACCCCCCCCCCCCCCCCCGAGACACACCTCTCTCTTAGTAGTTGGCAGATATGATTCCATCATATCATTCGGTAGGATATCCCTGATTGTTAGGCTGGATGGTAATACGAGGCAAAGTTTTACCCTAGTTCAGACCCTTGCAGTTGAGGAAAAAGCCTACTATTGGTACTGTATATTAGTGATAGGGGTGTGTACAAAGTACACGTGAATACCATGCATTGTGCGTGTGTGTATACTATCAACGAACTAGCCCCCAAGCTTCTATAACATACTCGGGGCCTAGGGTTACAAATCATATATAGTCGGCTTATCACCAGTGGGGATAGAGTCCTCCACGACACTGGTAGCTTCATGTTGTACGCCCAGTCCTCCACATGGGTCTTCATATGTGGCGCAGGATGGAACCGACCCATGAGTCCTCATGTTGACCCGCCACAACTAGAAATGATGTTCCCACCACACCACACATGCAATCGGCCACTAAGAAAATAAGCATATATAATAGTACAATGTTATACATGAAAGTTAATTGCATGGTGCATCCGAAAATATTTGTTCTGCATTGTGTATGTTTATATATTCTCCTAAAATATTAGTCATAGGAAAGAGAAACGAAGGGCATATCTCTCCTTGTCTCCACCGGACACCCCCTCTTTCTACACCACTTTCACGTACGCACACAAACTATCTCTCGGCCCTCTAAAAGTATGCATGCCCACGACACATTCACGCGTGACGGTCACTGTATTTCAAGCTAAAGCACTATACGGTCACTGGACTTCAGAATATGCTCATTACGGTCACCGTATACATTCTCGTGGTGATCATACGGTATCTAGCTCACGATACGTCTCCGTATTTTGTTGATGACACTAACGGACTTTGCATTTGATGAGTGCTCTGTATTTTGTTGATGACACTTACGGTCATTGTATTTGAAGCGAAAGCATGATATGGTCACTGGACTTCAGAATAAGCTCATCACGGTCACCACATACATTTTGTCATGCTAACCAACATGTGGTTGGATGGTTAGGAGGACAGTGGTTTCTCGAGCCCACCAGGGTTAAAGTCCCGGTGCTCGCATTTATCCTGGGTTAATTTCAGTATTTTTCGGCGATGTGCGTTCAGTGGGAGGAGACGTTCCACTCGACTATGAGGCACCTATGGTGACTTCGTAAAATCTCAAGATCATATGCTGGCTCACTCTCTCGAAGGTGCTCATGGGGGTAGGGTCTGCATGTGTGCGCTTATACGGGTGAGTGCTTGCACGTATATATGAGCCCTTGCGTCTGTACCGTGTTAAAAAAATACATGTCATGATTATACGGTCACTGGCTCACCCATACAACCTCGTATTTTGTTGATGACACAGTCAATTGACCAGTCAAACATTCCACGTGGCGCAACTAGTGTTGTCGGGGCGCATAACCGTGGGGCCCCACCTGTCAGCCCGTATATGAAAGAAAGAAATGGTAGTTTGAGTCTATAGTGTGTTAATAAAATACATTTTAGGGTGATCATACGGTCACTGGCTCACCATACAGCTCCGTAATTTGTTGATGACACAATCAATTGACCAGTCAAATGGTCCACATTCAGCAGCGCACATTACCATAGGGCCGACCCGTCAGCACATATATGAAGGACAGAAATGGTAATAAATTAGTGGTCGGTGGGTATTTGAAGTCGTGAGACCTCTGGTTAGCAGTCGCCGGTGGTGGTGGGGGGGGGGGGTGATTGGGCGGTGGCGTGGGGATCGCCGGAGAAAAAGCTCGGCGTGGGGGGGGGCTAGAGGGATGGCCGGTGCAGTGGCGGACCGGCGGTGGGGAGTGGTTTCGGGGCTGGCGGGGCAGCGTGGCGGCGCGGGCTGGCCGCGGGCAGCGGGGGCCGGCGGTTCGGCCGGTGGTGGCTGGCGGCTTAGGGGGGTGGAGTTTGAAGATAAACTGCAGGCCCTTGATTTCGTATCCGACGGCTGGAAAATCTAATGACCAGAGATGAAAAAGTCAGTCGACTGACATGTAGCCTCACCTCGCACGTACACATGCACGCACGCAAGACACACACGCATGCAGGCGTGCAACACTGACACGTACACATAACGAAGACACACACGCATGCAGGCGTGCAGCACTGACACGTACACATGCACTCATGAACACACGCACGTATGCACACATGCATGCAACACTGAAATGTACCCTTGCATGCACGCAACACTCGCACGCCACCATGCACACAACACATGACGCATGACACACGCTCAACCTATACGTGCATGCACCCTTTGTTAAGGACATGGATTGTTACGGGTATTAATCAATCTTATCTATGATAAGCAGAACATTGATGTTTGCAGCAGTTTTTATGAATCACAACGTATTGAACGGGCTTATCTACATGAAATAAATGACGTCACACTCAATGAACAATCATCGGTTTATGAAATGCCCACTTCTGACCGCCCTAGCCCACCAAAAGTTCCTCTACTGTGCACTGCCTGCGTTGGGTCATTGACATGCAGGCCATGTACCCAAAGAGCCCACACGTTAGTGGAAGAATAGCGCGGTGTTGTACGTCAGAGTCGAGGGCGCCACTCGCTGCACGCCCGGCTGAACACGCCTTCTTGCCGCATTCAAATGCCTCCATGAAACCCGCCATGTGGAAGCCGAGAAACCCACTCTGTACACACGTCCGTTCATGACGGGGCCGGCATTAAACGCAATGCCGACCGAGCTCCTCCCGCCCGCCGTCTATTTAATCTCCTATTTAAACGAGGAGAAGCGCCGGCCAAGAATCACACACCTCCGCCGCTCCCCTATCTCCTCCTTCACCATTTAGTCCACTCTTACAATGGCTTACGAAGAGTAGTTATCCCGCATCCAAGCCGGCTGGGTGGCCCGCTGAGCCTGCCGGATATGAGCTACGCAGCTCGCTGATCCATCTCCCTCCCCTCGCCCGATGGAGCCAATTGTCGCCCCAAGCCAGCGCACGATTCAGCAACTCGCCGCTCCAGGCCAGCTCGACGAGGAGCAGCGCACGGGCGTTGTTGCTGCCGTCCATGCCGATGCCTCGTACCGCGTCTCCCATTTTTTTGGCCGATACCCCATGCCGGCGGTCGCGCCATGCAAGCAGCGAAAGAAGCCGGGTGCTCGGAGAGCGATGAGTCGGTGGCCAGCGCCTCCGCATCCGCCGATCATCAAGGAGAAGTAGAACACGGGAGGTCGCTGCCGCTTGGGTCCCATGAAGGCCATCACGGAGGCGACGCCGGCGTACACAGCAGGTGTCTTGCCGGATCCTTTTGTTGCGAGGACCTTCTCGACCCCGCATGGGCTCCACGGAAGCGGGGAAGCCCCCTTCCACCATCATCTTCGGCATCAGCCAATGATATCAGTTGGGCAGTGGGGAAGAAAGCCCTCCTTTGCGCTGAAGCATATACCTCCGGGGCTCCCAGCAGTCCGGTGATCGTGTTGCCGGACATGAGGAACACAAATGGATCAGCGGGCGATCATTTAGGCCAGGTATTATATACCTATGCTGTCCGGAACAAGCACCGCATAGTTCATTTGAATGTAATGAAATCCGTCATGTTTGTATGAAAATCCGGTATTTTATATGATTTTCATCGTTATTTATATGAAATATCGCCGTGTTTGCATGAATTTCGTCCGGTTTGTGTGCGGCTACGGTTGGATGGCGTAATTTGCGGGTCGCCGTTCGCTCTGCGGGCGGCTCGGGCAGCGTGGTGGGACAAAAGAAACACAGCTCGTGCGAGCTCGTCTCCAACGTGCGCACTGAAGGATGCATGAGCACCCGAGCCATTCCTCGTTCATTGGTGGCAAAGGCACCGGTGGACAAAAGGGTCACCAATATTTTGGCTACCCCGGGAAAGATCCCAACAACCCCTCCAAGCAGATTCCAATCCCTCGTTCACCGTCGAATTTTGCCAAGTGTTGTTTTCATGGACTAGCAAGATGCCCGTGCATTGCACGGAACATCAAGATGTATTTTTTTTTACAAAACACCTGTTGTGATTGACCCATGCAGGAGTAATCCCATTTGTAAAAACTAATGATATCTCGAGAATTTTATCGGAAAAACAGTATCTCGAGAATTTTATCGGACTCCATTTTTGTATACAAGGCCACGAACCCATATTACAGGTACCAAGGCAAAAATTAATGTCATGTAAGTCAATGTTGCAATCCACCTTGTTTCCTTGATTGCTGTGTAAATTAATGTGTACTCTTCTCTTTCATGCACATCAAGCCAATGCTCACACTCCCACATGCATGCACGGGATAATTAATGTCCTCCTTTGCTAGTACTACGAGGCAAACACCATTAATATTGCGTCGATTATTGTTAGTGGCCTTGTATATCTGCAAATTGTAAATATTGATAGTGTCCTTGTATATAAAAATGGAGGGAGAAAGATGAGAGATAAGGTGAGGAGGAGTGGCGCATGGTGGTGACTGGTGGTCGGACTGGGCGGAGGCATGGGGATGGACGGCGCATTATGTCTAGGGTCTCAGATCTCTCTCTCACACACCCACGTGGGTGGGGGACGTGCCTGAAGAGAAGAGGTGCACGCGGCTAACGTACTCCGTCTCTTTCCCAACCACACCCGCGCGGGTACACGGTGGAGCTCATTTCTGTATGAAAAGGCAGCCCACGTGGTAATTTGACACGTGTACTGGTTGTCCACTTGATGGAGGGAGGATCGTCTACCACGAGTGAACAAACAAATTGCAACTTGACGCGTTATGTTAAAAAAGAGGCAAACCATGTGGGGCCTACCTTAGAGGCAAGGTTCTATACACTGGAGTACTTTTGATTTGTCTCGTCAACTCGCAGAACGAGGAGAAGCTTGCTTAGTACGCCATCTCCCCCGCCCATGGGCGTGGTGGCTCGCAGGATGAGGTGAAGCTTGCTTACTAGTACTCCTAGTACTGTACGCCTTACGCCCGCTCACTCGCCCACGCGCGCGGTGGCTCGCAGGACGAGGATAAAATTTTACTACTCCCTCCGTTTACTCCTCGTCCCTACCCTGGTTAGAGAGATTATCAGATTGTTTGGAATATATATGTCCTTTAGTACTCCCTCCATTTACTTATACAAGGACACTATAAAAAAATACATTTTGCATCTATACAAGGCCAAAAATAGTAATCGAGACAAAAGTTACTACTCCCTCCTTTCCAGTTTATGGCTCAATTTCAAAATCTCTCCAACCAAGGTAGACGGTGAGTGGTGGAATTAATTTCGTAGTTTGCACAAGTAATTAGTACACTCGTTTTTCTCAAGAAGTTATGTTTACCGAGGCATTAGTTAGAATGAATGCATGAATGACCACTAATTTCCATGAACTTCTACATGCATTGGTGAGTTTTCTCTTGACACTGCTTGCATCGGGTGATCTAACGCACCTCGAAATCCAACATGTGATGGTACTACTACTACTACTAGTAGAATTGAGACTTATAAAACGGAAAAATGAATGTTTTTTAGATGAGCCCTATAAACCCTAGTGGGTACGTACTCCGTAAAATAAGATTTTCCCAAAACTAAGTCGCTGTCGGGTGGTAGGTGCGACATATGCCAACGGATGGCTTATCATTGTGGGAGCCAGTAAGACATCGCCGGTGCCTGGAAACGGGATAAGGCGAAGACATGCACGCCGACGGATCTTACCCAGGTTGGGGGCTCAACATGGAGATAATACCCCTACTCCTGCTTTGCGGGGTCTCCGCATGATCACTAGATCGATAAGAAGCTATAAGAGGCTCCTTGAGCTGTTCGGTGGGAGGAGGAAGAAGGGCAAGGCTAGCTCTCTTCTCTCCCTATGGTAGTGTCTAAAACTCTATGAGAATAACCCTTTGCATGGGTGTCCCGGGGGGTTTATATAGGCCTACCCCCCGGGGGTACAATGGTAACACGGCTGGGTGTGGGTCCAGGCCGTCAGCATCTACGGCCACCGGCTTCTCCGCCGGCTACTGGGGCCCGCCGACTGGTGGGTCCCGCCGGCTGCCGGCCCATTGGTCGACAGGCCGGCCCCACCGCTTGGGGGTCTTGTCGGGGGCTGGTTACTGTTGCCTCGCCTCTGATGACGAGGGCTTTGTCGAGGTAAGCATGGCTACAGTGCCGCCGCCTTGCGGGCTCTCACTGTAGCCTTACCTCGTCTTGTCTGCTTAATGGTGCGTGCGCCCCGAGGAGGGGAGCAAGCCGGCTATAGGAAGCCAGCCCGGCATCAGGCCGGCTGGGGGAGGTCAGGCCGCCTTCGGATGTCTCTCTGACCGAAGGGGCCCGCCGCCTACGAGCCGTACTGGCAACCCGTCGTGGATGACGCCAAGATGTGCATGGCAACAGTGCCTCGCCGGACAGGAGATGGCCGCCCCGTGCGGCGTACTGTAGCCATGCGTGTTCCGGGATTCGGGGATGGCAGGGTCCACTGTAGCCACGCCCTGTCCCATCACCGTTATGGGGGGTGGACTTTAGGGTGCGGCCCACGGTCGTCTGCCAGGGGCCGGCTTCTTGGAGTCGGTCCTTCAGGGGCCGGCTTCTTGGAGTCGGCCCTATCGTGGCGTCCTCCAAGGGTTCTTTATGGCCGGGTTGCCTTCCGCCAGCCTGCCTATGTGATAGCCGGCCGGAAGAAGGCGGCCCCGTGTCTTGGGTGCTTCAGGGCTCGGTCGGCCCATTGTTTTTTCTGAGGGCCAAAGGGAGCTGGCTAGGCTACCCGTGGTCATTTACTCCGACAGTAGTCCCCGAAGCTGGTTGGGCTTCGCGGCTGAAGGGGGAATTGAGAAGCTCGGCCAGCTTCCTATCCCGAATAGCCGGCAGCTAGGAGCCGGCCTCCCTTGCGCGTGCCTTCTCGGCGATGCCTCCTCGAAATCCGAAGGCAGGAACCAGCTGGCGCGCTGGCCAGGCGGCGGGCTGACCGCCCGCCAACCGCGCGCCATGTGGAACCCTTCGGCTGGAAGGGCCTGCCAGCCCACGCGTGTGACGGGACGTCGCTGCAGGCCGGGGCCCGCCACTTCCGTGCCTCGGCCCGCGCACGGATCTTCTGTGGCCTGAACCGAACACACGTCTTCCGGCGGCGGTTCCCACTCGCCATAAAGGCGCGATAATCGCGGGTCGTAGGGGAGTGGGCGCAGTTAATCCCACTCCCCCCCGCGCCTCGCCTCCTCGGCTTCGCCGCGCGAGGCTATAAGTAGGGGCGGGGAGGGGAGTGGCAGTCGTTTGCATGCTCGCCCTCACTCTGCCTCTTCCCTCTTCTTCTTCATTGTGGTAGCGCTTCACCGTGCTTCCGCTCCGCCACTCTCTCTTCTTTCCAGCACGCCACAAGCTCGCTGCCTCCGCACCGAGCGCTTTCTGCCGCCGCGTTCACCGTCATGGCTCCGACGTCGAGCTCCTGGGACGGCTCCACCGTCCGCTACGACCACATCGATTTTCTCCGCAAGACGCGGTGGCTACCGGGCGAAGATCTTGTGCGGGTCCGCCTCGCGCTAGCGAGGGAGGTTTCGCCGGCGCCAAAGGAAGGCGAGCGAGTGATCTTCTACTCGCATTTCCTGCGCGGTGTCAGTCTCCCCGCGAGCGACCTCTTCCGCGCGTTTCTCGACTTCTATCATCTCCAGCCGCACCACCTCACCCCCAACACGGTGGTGCTGCTATCGGCCTTCGTCACCTTGTGTGAAGGTTTCCTCGGCGTCCTCCCCACCATCGAGCTCTGGGGGGAGTTTTTCCAATCCAAGCTCGGCACGGTCGTCGCAGGTGAGGGAGTCCTGGACTAGGGGGTGTCCGGATAGCTGAACTATCATCATCGGCCGGACTCCAAGACTATGAAGATACAAGATTGAAGACTTCGTCCCGTGTCCGGATGGGACTTTCCTTGGCGTGGAAGGCAAGCTTGGCGATACGGATATGTAGATCTCCTACCATTGTAACCGACTCTGTGTAACCCTAGCCCTCTCCGTGTCTATATAAACCGGATGGCTTTAGTCCGTAGGACGAACAACAATCATACCATAGGCTAGCTTCTAGGGTTTAGCCTCCTTGATCTCGTGGTAGACCTACTCTTGTAACACACATCATCAATATTAATCAAGCAGGACATAGGGTTTTACCTCCATCAAGAGGGCCCGAACCTAGGTAAAACATCGTGTCCCTTGTCTCCTGTTACGATCCGCCTAGACGCACAGTTCGGGACCCCCTACCCGAGATCCGCCGGTTTTGACACCGACATTGGTGCTTTCATTGAGAGTTCCTCTGTGTCGTTGCAATCAGGAAGGATGCCTTTTCCCGTCTTTAAAGATGGCGCCATCGTCATGGGAGCTTTGGCCGCCAGCCAAACTATCCGGCTAGGTGGTTTTCTTATGACCGCCTGTTCGCCCATCGCTCCGACGATGACCTCTCAGGTCATCAAAAGCGATCTTCACGTCAGCTCGGAATTCGCCGAGCAGCTAGATCCGATGGAGCTCTCCTCCGTGAACGAGCTCTTGGATCGCATCGCCGCATACAGGAGTCGCTACAGACTATGATCAGATTGGGCCTAAAACCGATCTGAGAGAAATTAACTCTCCCCAGGCTACCCACCACGTTGTTGTGGCAGAGGAACAATGCGGCGACTCTTCTTCTATGTTAAAAACCAGCTATGTCCGGATTCCCGATCCCTCCATGTAGGATTCTCGCGGAAGGACGGACGTCAATCAAGTACTGAACCTAAAGTCAGGCATCGGACCAGATTTGTTGGAAGGCATCCAGCAAACCAAGCTTCCAAATCCGGAAACTTCTTGGCCTTTGAGCCTCAGATCGGGCGGGGTTCCGAACTTAATTCCACCCGCCCACCCAAACATAAGCGATCTATCTCAAATACGGCAAGAGCCCGATGAAACAGTACATCATTACTGGGCCAGATTCCTCCTAGTTATGAACATGATAAAGGACTGCCGTGAAGAAAGCGCGATTTCAACTTTTTGCAACAATTGCACGGCCAAGGGAATCATAAACGCCATAAGTCGTCGTGAAGTTACACGCTTCGCCGACCTAGCGACCATTGTACAAAAATACTGTGTGATGGAGAGTGCCTGGAAAACCAAAACCAAGTTTTGGGACAATCCGGCCCTGAATACAACCCCAGTCCGAAATAAAAGGGTGCGTCATACTCAAGCACCTGGATTAAAAACCAAAAAGCAAAAACCCCCTAAAGGGCACGGAACCGTACTGGAGGGATGGCTCAACGGACCCTGCAAAATCCACAGTACGGAGGGCGCCACTCCAACACATAGCCTTCGAGCATGTTGGATACTACGGCAGGTGGCCAAAAGTGGCGAAGGCTTTCTAGCCCCGGGCAACCAGCCCACAAGTACCAATACGGTATTAACAGTCTTCGAGACTTTCGCATCAAATAACATGCGTAAGCGAACAATCCGCAGCCTCGCCGAAGTCTACCAAGTAGCAACAACAAATCCATGGAGCGACACGGCTATCACCTTCAATGCCAGCGATGAACCTAAATTCCGAATAGCTCGAACACCAGCCGCATTGGTCCTCAGTCCGATAGTGGACGGCTTTCGTCTTACCAAGGTACTCATGGATGGCGGCAGCGGATTAAACCTCATCTACGAGGAAACCCTTCAAAAAATGGAAATTGACTGGAGCCGCATTGAGCGGAGCAGCACAACCTTCAGGGGAATAATCCCTAGTCGAGAAGTATGCTGCACAGGAAAAATCACACTAGATGTAGTGTTCGGCTCGCCGGACAACTACAGGTCCGAAGTGGTCATGTTCCAAGTGGCCCCATTCGGCAGCGGATATCACGCCTTGTTAGGGCGGGAGGCATTCACAATCTTCCAAGCTATACCCCATTACGGGTACATGAAGCTCAAAATGCCCGGTCCCAATGGAACAATCACTCTCACCAGTGATCCTGATATAGCACTCCGCGCTGAAAATAAGACAGCCGCACTGGCCCTAGAGGCACTATCCGAAGCCTTAGCGGCAGAGGAACCCACTGCGCTGTGCTCCACGGTGGATAGGGATGATGTGATACTCAATAAGAGGTCCAAGTCCACCTCCTTTAAACCAGCGGACGAAGTAGTCAAATTCCAGGTCCATCCAACAGACCCCACAAAGACGGCCTCCATCGGGGCACAATTGAATCCTAATGTAGAAGCCGCACTACGAGAATTCCTTCGGAAAAATTGGGACATTTTCGCCTGGCATCCTTCAGATATGCCAGGGATCCCACGCAGGCTGGCAGAACACAGCCTAAACGTCCTAAAAGGATTCAAGCCAGTCAAACAGGCTCTTCGGCGATTTTCCGAACCCAAAAGACAGGCAATGGGAGAGGAGCTAGCCAAACTCTTAGAAGCCGGATTCATCAGAGATATAAAACATTCGGACTGGCTAGCCAACCTGGTAATGGTACCAAAAAAGGACAAATCCTGGCGCCTTTGTGTCGATTTCAAAGACCTTAACAAGGCCTATCCAAAGGACCCTTTCCCTCTCCCTCGCATCGACCAAATCATCGATCTTTGCCGCCATAGGCACGATTCATTGTGCTTCCTCGACGCATACTCAGGATACCATCAAATCAAGATGGCGGAAAAAGACCAGGCCGCAACGGCATTTATTACTCCATACGGACCATTCTGCTTCAACACAATGCCCTTCGGGCTCAAAAACGCCGGCGCAACAAATCAGCGCATGATTCAGACATGTTTGGCCACCCTGATAGGCAAAACAGTCGAGGCATACGTAGACGATGTGGTCGTCAAAACACGTCGAAAATCTAGTAGACGACTTGAGGGTGACATTCGACAACCTCCGAGCATATGACATTAAGCTCAACCCGGAAAAATGTGTTTTCGGCGTACCAGCCGGAAAGCTCTTGGGCTTCATTGTATCCGGTAGAGGAATTGAAGCAAACCCAGCCAAGATCCGAGCTCTGTCACAATTGGATATCCCAAAAGACCTCAAGCAAATACAAAAACTAACTGGATGCGTGGCGGCTCTAAGCCGCTTCATCTCCCGTTTGGGAGAAAAGGCACTGCCCCTCTATCGCCTCCTCCGGCGCACCGAACATTTCGAATGGACGGATGCTGCCACGGCCGGACTCGAAGAAATTAAAGCCGTATTGGCAACAAATCTGGTCCTGGCCGCGCCCAACCTGGGCGAACCGATGTTATTATATATCGCAGCAACATATCAAGTTGTCAGCGCGGTACTCGTCGTCGAACGAGAAACAGAAGGGCACAAATTCCCTCTTCAAAAACCAGTGTACTTCGTATCCACTATCTTAACTCCATGCAAGTCCCGGTACCCACACTATCAAAAGATAGCGTATGCGGTGTTCATGGCATCCCGGAAGCTGCGACACTACTTTCAAGAGTGTTCCATAACGGTGGCCTCTGAAGTACCTCTCAACGACATTATAAACAATCGTGATGCGACGGGCAGGATTGCAAAATGGGCCATTGAGCTCTTACCATTTGATATAACCTACAAACCATGGCGAGCTATCAAGTCGCATGTTCTGGCTGAATTTATCGCCGAATGGACCGAAGCCGAACTCCCTAAAGAGTACGGCGCATACTCCAATTGGATCATGCATTTCGACGGCTCCAAAATGTTGGCTGGCTTGGGGGCTGGCGTCGTCTTGACATCCCCAACCGGAGACACAGTCCAATACGTGCTTCAAATAATGTACACGGACTCCAACAATGCAGCCGAATACGAGGCCCTTCTGCATGGCCTCCGGATGGCAATCTCCATGGGTATTCAACGCCTAGAGGTGCGCGGGGATTCAAACCTCGCAATATCCCAAGTAAATGGAGACTTTGACGCCAAGGATCCGAAAATGGTAGCCTACCGTAACGCCGTCCTAAAAATGTCAGCCCGGTTAGAAAGACTCGAATTCCACCATGTAGCCCGGGATAATAACCAGGCAGCAGACGTATTGGCACGCATCGGCGCGAAACGCGACGCCGTCCCTCCAAACATCTTCCTGGAGCGGCTCTTTAAGCCATCCGTATTATGGGAAGAGGAGTCCGGAAATAACAATCTGGAACCAACTTCATCACCTAACGCAGAACATTCTGACACAATCGATGGCTCAGCCAATGAAATAACAAATTCAGCCCACGAAATACTGGCAGTAATTGCCCCGTGGACGGAACCATTCCTAGCCTACTTAATCAGGCAGGAACTTCCCGAAGACCAAAATGAGGCCCGCTGCATAGTTCGGCGATCTAAAGCATACAAGGTCCATGAGGGAGAACTTTATAAGAAAAGTACAACCGAAGTCCTTCAAAGGTGTATCTCCGAAGAGGAAGGGCGAAATCTCCTGGCTGAAATTCACGCCGGACTCGGCGGGCCCCACGCCGCCGCCCGGGCCATTGTGGGCAAGGCCTTCCGTACAGGATTTTATTGGCCGACCGCCCGGGCAGATGCTGAGGACTTAGTCCAACGATGCGTCGGTTGCCAGCTCTTTGCTAATCAGAGCCACATGCCACCCACCGCCCTCAAAACTATACCCATTACTTGGCCGTCATGGGTCCGGGGCTTGACATGGTTGGACCCCTTAAAGGGGGAACCCACAAGCACAAATACTTATTGGTCATGGTGGACAAATTCACCAAATGCATAGAGGCCAAGCCGGTTAAAACGGCAGAATCCGGACCTGTGATAGACTTCATATCCGGGGTAGTACACTGTTTTGGCGTCCCCCACAGCATCATCACTGAAAACGGCACGAATTTTACGGCCGACGAGGTTAAACTATGGTGCAAAAATTTGGGCATCAAGCTCGACTACGCTTCAGTCTACCACCCTCAAACTAACGGTCAAGTGGAACGAGCAAATGGTCTAATCATGAGCGGCATCAAACCCAGATTAGTGCGGTCCCTCACGGAATCTAACACGCACTGGGTAGAGGAGCTCGACTCCATACTTTGGGGGATGCGGACCACGCCAAACCGCACAACTGGATTCACACCATTTTTTATGGTATACGGCGCTGAGGCAGTTTTGCCCTGCGATATAATTCATGACTCACGTCGCGTGCGCATGTACGAGGAAAGAGAAGCCGAGTTGGATCGGCAGGATAGTTTGGACGCTTTAGAGGAGGAGCGCGACGTGGCAAAATCCCGTTCCGCATTCTATCAACAGCAAGCTCGAAGATATCAAAGCAGAGAAGTACGGGCCAAAACTTACAATGTTGGTGAGCTAGTTCTATGCCTGCCGGACAAGAAAAAGGACAAACTTAAGCCCAAATGGGAAGGTCCCTTCATCATCGACCAAGTACTTACCGGTGGTGCATACCGTCTACGCAACGCATCTGACAACCGACTCGAGCCAAACCCATGGAACGCAGCCCGTCTCCGAAGATTTTACGCCTAGCGCCCGGACTCGTGGTTCGTCTCCTTCCTCCGTCCACCTTTCATATTTTTTCGCTGTCTTTGTTTTCCCTCTTTTTCCCCCACCTTTTTTCGGTACAAACCTCTTGAGGGCTAATCTGCGCTTTGTTCGCACTCACTCGATGTGCTACTCGCACTCGTTATACCTGGGGGCTTCTTTAACAGAAGCTTATTTATAAGGGCTTCATGCCCAACACATGTGTCACACTTCCGCATGTACCTTTTGATCACCATTATATGCATCGATATGACTTAAGTTTTGGCCAAGCCGGGTTGCCTGGCTCCTGTGCTTACCCCTACGTTCCCGATTGTTCGTCTAGGAGGTAAAGGGAGCACCTCTGCGATTGTTACTGCCGGGTCAGCCGGATGTGTACCTCAGACTGGGTGAAGCCGAAGGCTAGCGTTCTTAAGGGAATATTCGGTCGGTGACCCGAAAGATGATTTATTACTTACTTATTTATCTGCCCCATATGCTTTTTCTGCTATTTTCGCAGTCCGGACATGCACTTTAGGGCATGCCTCCCAGGGAAAGGAACCCTTAACGGAACTATTCTCCCTGGAAGATGTTTCTTACTAACCATGTAATATAACATAGCTAGTTGGGCACTTGTCTGATAAAGCAATTATGACCCCTACGCCTTATCTCCATGCATGCCCCGGTTCTTTTATAACCGTAAGGGTATTCGGACACACTCCGGACTGTTGGGTCCCGAGGTTGAAGCGAAAAGGTCCGCAAAGACAAACGATCTACAATCCGGCTAGAAGGCATTTTACATGTCATTTTAAAATTACATCATCAAACTGACTGATTGTACTCCTCTTCAATCCCATCTAACAGGCTGTCTAATTTACAGTCCTGTTGGGAATATTTTGCGGCCAAGTCTACTTGGCCGTACATCAAGCTCACGGGGATCTCCTTCCCATCGGGCCCCGCAGGTCCGACCTCGGCCATGTGGTTTGGGTCAGCCTTCGGGTATCGCGTCTTCACCATGGCCCAGGCCTCCCTGGCGCCTTGACGGCAGGCCGATATCTTCCACAGACGGAGACGCTGCCGTACTCCCTGAAGCTTCTCAGCAAGTCCTCCGAGACCCTCGAGTAGGGAGACGGAAGGCCATAAGGCCTGAACGACGCCGCTCATCGCCAGCCGAACACGTTGTGCAGTTGCAGCAGCTCGGGAAGAGGGTCTCCCGTGGAACTGAGCATCTCCTCCGCCGGACGCACCCGTGAGCACACCCTCTGAGACACATTTACATCAATCGACTTCCTCGCCGAACTCTTCTTTTCAAAAGAGTTTGCTCAAGCACTTACTATAAATGCCGCGACGAAGCCGACCATTCTCCTTTACGGAGTTAGACAGCTGGACCCGAACACCTTTTAGTTCTTCGCCCAGCTGGGTGTTGGCATCTTGGAGTTTGTTCCTCTCCTGCTGCACCCTCATAAGCACCCTCTCGCCGGCCTTCAACTGGCGTAGCAGCTGTTGCTTGTCCGGATCTAGTCCGGCACCCTCTGCAATATTATTGTCAGACTATACACACACGCCGCACCTCATAAACTACTTCTTTTTTCAAAATATGAATTACCAGAGGGGCTCTTCGTGGCTCCCCCGGCAGCGGCTAGTGCGGCCTCAAGTTGGGCCTTGCATTCTTGAAGCTCCTGGGACAGGTGGGTATTCTTCTTGGTAAGATCCTGCATTACAAATGATCCTTAAATCAGTTAGTTTAACTATTTTAAGTCTCGGGGGCTACTGGCATATATAACTATTAAAATTCCTTACCCGTATGTCCTTTACATACTGCTCCGTGGCTCTAGTTAAACCATCTTGAGGAGCACGAAGGTGCGCGTATCCCGCATTAAAGGCATTTAACGCCTTAGGGGAGAAACACGCGTCACGAAGAACTGTCCGACGGCGCCTGTGATTCATGGCGCTCTCCACCTCAGATTTTGTGGCGGACAACCTGTCGGCATCCTCCGTTGGAGGAGCATCGGCTCGCGCGCGCTCGCCTCCCCCTCTGGACCAGGCGTTGGAGCCTGGCTGGCGGAGGCTTGGTGGGCACCCTCTCCGAACTCAGTCCGGCAAGCGCTCTTTCTCCTCGAAGAATCACGAGCATTAATATGCCTCCTAGGAGTCTTTCCCTTAAAAATACAATGGTGCACCATACCTTTGCGGCGACGTTTCGATTCGCGCCGCACTCCTCTTCCGCCTGCTAGGCCGCACTGACCTTGTTTGGTCAGTCGCCGCAGGCTCGGCTTCCCGCTGTAAAGGCACCCCCTGCCAAACACCATTGGTACACGGTGGTCAGAAATAGGCATTAAAAAGGTGACGGTGTCAGGACTTCGGTCGTACTCACCTGGGAAGCCGGACATAAGCCGGGGTAGTCAGCCGTAATGGCGACTAAAGCATTGTCTATGCTGAGCTGGTGGAACACCCCATCAATCAAATCCACCTTTATGTCCGGATCCTCTTCGGAGGCCGGATCGAGGAATCTTCCCAGATCCTCAGGTTGTGGAGTTGGGCTTTCTATGCACGCCACATCCCGGCGTATTTCCTGCGTCGAAATCATAAAGTAAGACACTTATCTTTGAAAGCACGGATCAGATATATAAGCGTCCGCTTACCCAGCTTCGAGGGTTATTCATGGAGAATCCATTCAATGGATTCGTGCAGAGGAAGTCCTCCTTCTCCCCCTTGTACAAGCCGGACAGGATCTTCACCAGATCATCGGCCGATCCCGGCCCCGTGCGGCCATGACGGGTGGCGTCATTCTCCCTGTTAAAATCCCACATGGGGTGGCCCCTATATTGGAGCGGCTGCACCCCTCGCATAATGCATGTGGCCATGACTCCAATCATGGTTAACCCGGAATGGGCTAGTAGCCGTATCCGGCCCATCAGATAGTGGACGCTCCTATCATCTTCCCGTTGAGGGCTCCGCGGGCGCCAACTCAGGCGTTTCTTCAGAGGAGCGTTGCTAAACTCCGGGAGGCCGATCCGAACTGGATCCGGCAGCGGGGCGTCTTCCATATAGAACCACTCCGAAGGCCAGTCTTCGGACGCCTTCTTCGGGGTTCCGGATAGATATCCGGTCCCGGCGATGCGCCATATTTCGGCTCCGCCCACTTGATATATCGACCCCTCGTGAGAACGGGGTACGAGGCAGAACAGCCTCTTCCACAGCGCAAAATGGGGCTCGATGCCCAAGAACAGCTCGCAAAGAGCTACAAAGCCCGCGATGTGCAAAATGGAGGCAGGCGTGAGGTGGTGAAGTTAGAGTCCATAGAACTCCAGGAGCCCCCGGAGAAACGGATGTACAGGAAATCCGTGTCCCCTTATTAAGTAGGGGACGAAGCATACCCGCTCTCCTTTGGAGGGATTGGGGATGCTCTCCGCCTGCTTCCCACCCTTGTAGGTGGCCAGTCCGGCTCGAACCGGAACCATAAAGGCCGGGGGAAGGTATCCCTCCGCTTGGAGCGTCACTAACTCGCTATGCGGGACTGAGCATCTCCTCCAATCTCCTGGCCGAGGGCTGGGAGCGCGAGAAGAGGAGCCGCGTCGGCTGTCCATGTTGGAATGGATTTTTTGTCAGATGCGCCTCGATGAGTACTTGCGGAAGGAGGATGGTGTGATTTGGATCTGGATCCTCGCCTCTCTTATAGGCAACTTATTCGCGCAGCTAGGGGGCAAAACGTAAGAATACCCTAGCTTTTCGCATCCGTACGACACGTGGAAGAAGGCCATTATTGGACGTAGAAGCCAAGGAGCGCAGCATTTATGAAGCAACCGGACACTATCCGACAAACACATGGAGCATGAAGAAGAACCCGTCTTGCAAACGCCGAAGACAACATACGCGCCGGACTCGTCGTCATTGAAGCCTGGTTCGGGGGCTACTGAGGGAGTCCTGGACTAGGGGGTGTCCGGATAGCCGAACTATCATCATCGGCCGGACTCCAAGACTATGAAGATACAAGATTGAAGACTTCGTCCCGTGTCCGGATGGGACTTTCCTTGGCGTGGAAGGCAAGCTTGGCGACACGGATATGTAGATCTCCTACCATTGTAACCGACTCTGTGTAACCCTAGCCCTCTCCGGTGTCTATATAAACCGGATGGCTTTAGTCCGTAGGGAGAACAACAATCATACCATAGGCTAGCTTCTAGGGTTTAGCCTCCTTGATCTCGTGGTAGATCTACTCTTGTAACACACATCATCAATATTAATCAAGCAGGACGTAGGGTTTTACCTCCATCAAGAGGGCCCGAACCTGGGTAAAACATCGTGTCCCTTGTCTCCTGTTACCATCCGCCTAGACGCACAGTTTGGAACCCCCTACCCGAGATCCGCCGGTTTTGACACCGACAGCAGGCGTGCCGGCTCCATGCGGCGCCTTCATCGCCATGAGGAGGTCCACCGCCGACAACCCATTCCCTCCTATCGCGCTGATCCAGTCGGTGAAGCTCTGGCAACGGTCTTATTTTTACGTGAAGAACGTCGCTCCGAACGGCGACTACGTCAACTTGCCGGCTTATGTAGCCGGCCCGCCGCCTGGGAGGCAGCCTTCATGGTCCTTCTGGGCCAGGTCGCTGACGCCGGCTGGAGCTGGTGCCGTCGCCTGGCTTCGGGTGCTGATCCAGTCGGAGTGCCTAACTGGGCCCGACTTGATTGCCGCCTTCGTCGAGCGCCGAGTACTTCCGCTTCAAGTCCGCCCTCATCTGATCTGTCAGATGAGCGGCCGCTTCGACCCCAGCCGGCTCAGCACCAGAGAGATGCCTCACGATGAGGTATCTTACCTGGTGAACCACATCGCCAACTGCAAGCTCACCGAGGAGTGGCAGTATGGCAAGGAACCATACTCTCGTGCCAACCCCCCGCCCGTGGTAAGCCTTTCTTTCCTTTCTTCCTTTCTTGTTGCCGAGTTCTTTCTGGTCGGCTGTTGACCAGTCGGCTTGTCTTCAATTAGAACCCCCTTCTTCATCCTTCGGCCGGGACCGCAGGGCCAGAGCGCGATTCGCCCCCGACCGCGAGGCGGACGACCCCGACTTGGGGGCGGCCGCCCTGGACGACGACGCAGTTGGGGGAGGCGGCGAGACAGGCGGCTCCGGCTTCACCACCGGCTTTGACGACTGGCCCGACGATGACGAGGCGGATCCCATTCCGCGCCGCCTGCCGGCGACCGACCCCCAAGGCGCCGGCCCGTCCGGCGGGCCGACCACATGAGGCGGCGCGCAGAAGTGTCGGGCGGTGCCGACTCTCTTCGACGGCCGACCGAAGAAGCCCAAGGGATCCGCGGCTGCGACCAAGCGGGACGAGGCGGCCGCGAAGGCGGCCCGCTTCCGCAAAGTGGTGAAGCAGCCGCAGGCGGTCTCGGCGTAAGTTCTGGTCCTTACGCACTTTTCTTTCTTTCTTTAGTTGATGTTCTTCTAAGTCCTTTCTCCGTTTTGTCAACCAGGGCCCCGCTCTCTCGTGAGCGGACTACCGCCGCCTCAATAGTCGGCGGAGCGGGAGGATCTACGGGTTCCCGCCGCATAGACCCCCGCGCCAAGCTTCAGGCGGCGACGGAGCAGAACATGCAGGAGGCGCGGGAGGAGCGGGAGGCGGAGGAGCGAAGGGCAGCCGCCGCCGAGTCGGCCTAGGAGACGACGGCGGAGTCGGCCGAGGCGGAGGCCGACGCGGCAGCCAGGGCCCAGGCGGAGGCCGAAGCTACAGAGAGGACGGCGGAGGCCCAGCGCGGCCAGCCTCCGCAACTCGTCATCCCCCTCCGTTCCGCGGCCCCGGACATCCCGGTGCCCCCGTTAGAGGAAATCGGCCATGACCCGCCGGCGATTGAGAGGGAGGGGGGCGACGTAGTCGTCCCGGAGGGAGAAGTGATGCCGCCTCCGTCGGTCGGGACCGGCCAAGGCTGCCAGCCCGAGGTGCCGCCTGAGTAGCCGGTTGGAGGAGAGCCGACTGCAGGGGCGGATCTTGTGGTCTTGTCGCTGACTCGTCGACGCGCGGGGAGGCGGCTTCAGAGCCGGATCCGCAGGGGGCCGCCGGTTCCAGCTCATTGTCGCATGATCAGGAGTCGGCCACCGTTAGCTCGCCAAGGTGGACGTCGGGTGGTGGGACAGCCGCGTTGAACTTGGCGGCACAAGATGTCCGTAGCCGGCTTCAGGCTCAGGCCACCGTGCTGAAGCAGTGTACCCGAGAGTTTCGTGCGACACGGGCGGTCGTTCGGGTGAGTTCTTTTCCTCTTGATTTTTTCCTCGGGGCCGCGTCAGCGCACCCACTGGGTGTAGTCCCCGAGTTCCGAGTCGGCTGCTGAGCAGGCGGCTTGGAACTTCTTCGAAGACTTTGTTTTAATGATTTGTTCTTGCTAGCTTCTTCGTCCTGTTTGCAGGATTATCACAACCTCCACGCCACAACCTTTAACCCCCAGGTCCGGGAGGTGAGCCAAAAGGCCGTCGATCTGTCGGAGAGCCGGCGTGAGTGTCTTTGTCCTTTTATCTCATGTGGGGGCGCATCAGCGCACCCACTGGGTGTAGTCCCTGAGATTCGGGCCGACTGCTGAGCAGTCGGTTCGGATCTTTCTTGCCGAATTCTTTCTTAATTTATTCTTTCCATATTGGCAGGAGCCAACGCTGACTTGAGGCAGCAGCTGGGTGTGGCCCAGACCGCCCTTCGCACCAAGGAGGGTGAGTTCAGTGCCTTGGCTCAGGAGCGTGACCGCCTGGCCAAGAAACTGGCCGACCCGGAGGAAAGCCACAAGGCGGCCCTGAAGGCGGCGCAGGACAGCGAGGCCGCCCTCAAAGCCGAATACGAAACCGAGGCGGCGAGCTGAGCCGAGGCAAGGCAAGCTCTGAGCGAAGGCTACGGCCGAGTCGAGGATTTGGTTGACGGTAGGCCGCCTTCTTCTTCACTCTTTTGCTTGTCCTTGTAAGCCAGTTTATCTCCTGACTTGCTCTGTTTCTTTCTTCTTTGTGAAGAGTACTTTCCTGGCTACTCTGTCGCCGCCAACCAAGCCATCGAAGCTCACCGTGAGGCCCGGCGGCAGGCTGGGGTTGAGATCGCACCGGATGCCAACCGGTCGCTTGAAGAGCAGCTTCTGGCGATCCAGGCCCGCCTCCAGCCGGCCTACCGCATGCTCCGCCGGCTTCAGCGTGCCGGAGCACAGGTGCTGGCCGCCCTTTGGCCTGGCGAAGTAATTCCTCGCACCCCCAGTCGTACTGCCGACTGGCTGGAGGTAGCAGTCGGCCGCCTCGAGGCCTGGAAGGCTTCAGCAGCTCGATCCGGTGCTCGACGGGCGCTAGAGTTCGTCCGGGCTTGGTAACCTGGGCTGAACTTGGACTAGCTGCGCACCTGGCGGCAGGAGGCTGACGAGGAGCTGGAGGCGGTGCGGCCGGCTATCATCCAGCGTGCCTCGGCGATCGCCGACTTCACCGACACCAGTGCCTTTGCTCCTGAGGTGAACGAGGACGGCGTCGCGCAACAGGAGGAATGGTTCGGGCTGAACCCGGCCGACGGTGAAGACTCGGCGGAGGAGATTGACTCCAGCGACGAGGGCGAAGAGGAGGAGGAGGAAGACGGCGAAGACGCTGTGCCGGATGTCGAAGCAGCCAGCCAGCCTCAGCCTGACCGTGCCTCCAGCAACGAGGCGCGCGCGAATGCTCCGCCTGCCACCGGCGACGACCAGGCCGAGACTCGCCAGCCGGCCACTCCTCCAGCCGACACCGCCGTCTCCACCAATCTTCCTGATGCTCCGGGCGCTCCCTTGGCTTGATTTGCTGTTTTTACTTTCCTGCTTGTCACTCTTTGAACAGATTTTGTTATCTTTGCGCAATTCCACCCACTGGGGGTGTATTCAAACTTCATTGAATTCCGGCCTCTCGAAGGCCTTTTGTGTAAATATTATTATGCATGTGCTTGGCTTCCATTCCTACTTGCTTTTTATCTCTCGGCTTTTTTCCTTTGCCGCCTTCCCTTGGTTGCCGCCTTCACAGCCGGACAGCTGCTCTGTAGTCTGTGGCCGGGTAAGGAGTTCAGCCGTCTGAGAAGGCAAGTACTCAAGATTTCTTAGATTGTAGCAGAGTAGGAAGGGAAGCCGGCCAGCCGGCTGCTTCAACAGCCGGTTGGCGAGAGGGGAGCCGGCTTGTGCTATGTAAGTTCGTTAGTCCTTAGCCGTTTTTCATGTGGGTGTCCTTTCCGCCTTTGGCTCTTGCTAGTCGGGCAGCCGATTCTTCGAGCTGTGACTTTCGCAAGAGAGGGCTTGGGTGCCGGCACATTACTTGTCTGACTGCAGGTAGAACTTGGACATAACTCAAGGCGGCAAGTCCCCGGACCGACTAGTCGAACCCGGTGCCGGACGGAGAAAATGAATGTAGTGGCGTAACCATGGGTATGATACCCGGCATACATAGATAAAATAGGGTAGTCCCTGAGAACTCCTCGGGGAGCCCGTTGTCTCATACTTAATACAAAAGGTAGCGTGATACATACTGCATTTCAACTATAAAATCTTCATAGAAGATTGGCGTTCTACGGGCGCTCCGACTCCTTGCCGGAGTCGTCTCTCTTGCGTGCCTTCGGCTTCTGCGCGTCGATTAGGTAGTAGGAGTCATTTCCCAGAGCCCGGCTGATGACGAAGGGGCCTTCCCAAGGAGCCGAGAGCTTGTGCTGGCCGGCTGTTCGCTGTATCAGCCGGAGCACAAGGTCTCCCTCTTGGAAAGCTCTTGGCTTGACCCTCCGACTGGGGTAACAGCGTAGACCTTGCTGGTAGATGGCGGACCGGCTGAGGGCTAACAGCCGGCTTTCTTCCAGCAAGTCGACGCCGTCTTCTCGTGCTTCCTTAGCCTTCGCCTCCGTGTACATGGTGACCTGAGGTGAGTCGAACTTGATGTCAGTTGGGATGACAGCCTTGGCACCATATAAAAGGAAGAAGGGGGTGAAGCCGGTTGACTTGTTTGGGGTAGTGCGCAGACTCCAGAGGACGGCCGGCAGCTCGTCGAGCCAGCAGTCGGCCGAACGCTCCAGTGGCACGACCAGTCGGGGCTTGATGCCGGAGAGTATGAGGCCGTTTGCTTGCTCGACTTGGCCATTTGACTGCGGGTGGGAAACGGACGCTAAGCCCAGTCGGATTCCCTGTGTCACGCAGAAACGTGCCAGTGCTCCCTTGGCAAAATTCGTGCCATTGTCGGTGATGATGCTGTGTGGTACTCCATACCGGGTTGTAATGTCTGCAATGAATGTCACGGCAGTCGGCCCATTCAGTTTCTTGATCGGCTTTGCTTCAATCCACTTGGTAAATTTGTCCACGGCGACAAGCAGAAGTGTCATGCCGCCGCACGCCGTCTTGAATGGGCCGACCATGTCCAGCCCCCAAACGGCAAAAGGCCAAGTGAGGGGGATGGTCTTGAGTGCAGAAGCCGGCAGGTGTTGCTTGGAGCCGAAGACTTGGCACCCTTTGCAGTGTTTGACTAGTTCCTTGGCATCCTCCAAAGCAGTCGGCCAGAAGAATCCATGGCGGAAGGCCTTGGCGACGAGCGCCCTGGAGGCGGCGTGGTGGCCGCATTCGCCTCGGTGGATGTCTTCGAGGATTGCTATGCCTTTCTCTGGCTCGACGCAGCGCTGGAAGACTCCGGTAGCACTGCGCCTAACTAGCTCTCGGTTCATTATTGTGTAAGCTCCGGCTTGGCGTTGGACTTGTCGTGCCGAGATCTCGTCAGTCGACAGCTCTCCGTTTATCAGGAAACGGAGGATGAGCTGAGCCCATGATGGAGCTGTGACTTCTTCGATTGCCAAAACGGCTACTGCAACCAGGGTGGGTGGGCTGGGTTGTGAGGAGTTGGAGTCGGCCTCCGCCTGCTGTGTTGCTGCAGTCCCCGGGCCGGGTTCGACTATGGCAGTCCCCGAGCCGGCTGCCAAAGTCTCGCCGCACCGCTCGGTCCCCGAGTCGGATCCGATCGCCGGGTCAGCGGCATGAAGATGGAACTGGATTCCGGAGACGGCTTGATAGATGGCTTGAGGAGGCATTGGAGGGCGACGCCAGTTGGTATAGCTTGCCGGGTGGAGCCTACTCGTGCCAGGGCATCTGCTTGTTCGTTGTCGGCCCGTGGCACGTGAAGGAACTCGCACCCCTCAAAGTATCCACTGATCTGCTGAACAAGGAAACAGTAGCTTGCCATGTTTGCGTCCTTGGCGTCCCAGTCGCCAGATGATTGCTGAACCACCAAGTCCGAGTCGCCATAACACAGGATCCGGCGGATGCCGAGTTCCTTGGCTAGCCGGAGCCCGTGTATGAGCGCCTCGTACTCGGCCACATTGTTGGAGGCGGCAAAGTGGATTTTCAATGTGTATCTGAGTTTGTCACCCTTGGGAGAGGTGAGGACGATGCCGGCTCCCAAGCCGGTGCGCATCTTGGATCCGTCAAAATGCATCCGCCAATGAGTGGAGTCGGGGGGCGGTGGCAGGTACTGGGTCTCGGCCCAGTCGACGAGGAAGTCGGCCAATGCTTGGGACTTGATGGCGGTGCGGGGCTGATAGTAGATTGTGTAAGGAGCCAGCGCAATGGCCCATTTCGCCACTCGGCCGGATGCGTCCCGGCTGCCTATGATCTCGGCAAGCGGGGTAGTGCATACGACCGTGATGGGATGTTCTTGAAAGTAGGGCTTGAGTTTCTTGGAGGCGAAGTACACACCATAGCACATTTTCTGATAGTGCGGGTAGTTCTGCTTTGAGGTGGACAATACTTCGCTCAAATAATATTACGGCCCTCTGGACTGGCTGAGCTCGGCCTTCTTCTAGACGCTGGACCACGACGACTGTGCTGACCACCCGGCTGGTGGTGGCAATGTAGAGGAACATGGGCTCCTTCTCAGTTGGGGCCGCCAAGACAGGCGACATGGATAGCATCTTCTTTAGCTCGTGGAAAGCTTGGTCCTCCTGGTCATTCCACTCAAAGTGAGTGGACTTCTTCATGAGTCGGTAGAGGGGGAGAGCCTTCTCTCCGAGCCGGCTGATGAAGCGGTTCAAAGACGCCAGGCATCCAGTGAACTTTTGGACGTCTCGCAACTTGGTAGGGATCTTCATTCTCTCTATGGCCTTGATCTTCACTGGGTTGCATTCGATGCCGCGTTCGGAGACCAGGAAGCCTAGAAGCTGGCCGGCTGGTACCTCGAACCGGCGCAAATTCTCAAAGGTCTCCTTGAGGTCTTCCAGCAGGGTGCCGTGCTTCTCCGTCTTCACCACGACATCGTCTACGTAGACGTGGGCATTTCTGCCGAGTTGCTAGAGGAGGCATTTCTGCGTGCAACGCTGAAAGGTGGCACCGGCATTTCTCAAGCCGAATGTCATGGTCAGGTAACAGAAAGCTCCGAATGGGGTGATGAAGGCGGTCTTCAAGCGATCAGCTTGGTCCAACTTTATCTGGTGGTAGCCTAAATAAGCATCCAAGAAACTCAACAGCTCGCATCCGGCTGTGGAGTCTATCACTTGGTCAATCCTTGGCAGGGCAAATGGATCTTTAGGGCAGGCTTTTGTTGAGGCTGGTGTAGTCAATGCACATGCGCCACTGCTTGTTTTTCTTCAACACTAAGACTGGGTTGGCCAGCCATTCAGGAAATAACACTTCCATAATGAATCCGGCTGCTAGGAGCCGGGCTATCTCTTCACCGACAACTCTTCTCTTCTCTTCTGAAAGGTGGCGCAAGGGCTGCCTGACCGGCTTGACGTTAGGTCGTACATGTAGCTTGTGCTCGGCGAAATCCATCGGAACACCCGGCATGTCTTTGCGAGACCATGCAAAGACGTCCCAATTATCACGGAGGAAATCGACGAGCTCGCCTTCCTATTTGCTATCAAGGCCTGTGCCTATGACAGCGTGCCTCTCCGGGTGTTCCGGGTCCAGGGGTATCTTCTTTGTCTCCTTGGCCGGCTGGAAAGAACCTTGAGCTTTACATTTTTTGGGGTCAGGAGACAGGGCCGGCTGCTTGCCAGCCAAGGCCACAACTCGATTCAGCATCTTCTTCTCTTCGAGGATCACGAGGGACTCGGCCAGCCGGCTGCTGGCTGCTGCACACTCAAAAGACTTTTTATAGTCTCCGGCTATGGTGATAATGCCCTTGGAACTCGGCATCTTCATCTTGAGGTAGGCGTAGTGGGGCACAACCATAAACTTGGCCAACGCTGGTCGGCCAAGCAATGCGTGGTACGGGCTCTCCAAATACACTACCTCAAACCATATTGCCTCTCGGCGGAAATGATCTTTGCCCCCAAAGAGGACGTCCATCTTGATCTGGCTGATTGGTGAGCAGGACAGGCTGGGTACGATGCCGTGGAACATAGTCCGGGTTGGCATGAGTTGCTTCGGCTTGATGTTGAGCTTCTCCATTGTATCTCGGTACAGTATATTGATACTGCTCCCGCCATCTATCAGCACGCGGGAGAAACGGGCAGCACGCCTTTCTGTCGCCAGAGTGGCATCCAAAACCAAGGCATAGGAGCCAGGAGACGGCATCACCTCTGGGTGGTCGTCCCAGCTCCAGTTGATGGGGTTCTCCGACCAGTGCATAAACTCGGGGTTACTGGAGGCGACCGCGTTGACTTCTTGCTGCTGTCGGCACCGGCTGCGCCGATCTTCTGCCTGGCTGGTGAACATGACGTAGGCGGCTTGCTCATCGGGGAACTCATCTTGGATAGCTCCGACTGCAGGCCGAGCGGCCGGCTGCTGCGGGGCAGGAGGCGGCTGGCCTGCAGGCGGAGGCGGCAACAGCCCCTCACCCTTGGAGATTCGGGTGAGCCAATGGCACTTCCGAGTTGTGTGGTTGGACGGCTTCGCACCGTTGTGGAACTTGCAGGGGTCATCGAGAGTTTGCTTGTAGGAGAAAGCCGGCTGCCAAGCCGGCCTGCCGCCCTTCTGCTTTTTGGGAGCCGGCCGTCCTTCAGGCTTCTCTTCTTCGACCGTAGCCACCTGCCGGCTAGTGGAAGGCGGCATAGGGGCCTTGCGTTTGTGGTCGCTTTGATACGGGCACCGGCTTGATTCTCCAGCCGGCGTCTTGGGAGTTGGCGCCAGCACTTTTCCAGAGGCGTCTACCCGGAGCTCAGTCTTCATTGAAGAGTTGGCCGTGGCATACTTGTCCGCGATGATCCGTAGCTCATCGAGGGTTGCCGGCTCGTCACAGCGGAGTCGGTGCTTGAGGAGAGTTCCCTTGCGGCACCCGGCGGTGAAGTACTTTATGGCCTGAACCTCGTGCACCCCTTCACAGGAGTTGCGGAGCTCGGCCCAACGCGCGAGGTAGTCGCGGGTTGATTCGTTGGGCCCTTGTATGCACAAGGAGAGGTGTCGGGGCTTGGGAGCCCGTTTGTAGGTGCTGGTGAAGTTGCGTATGAAGGCTTCAGTGAAGTCCAGCCAGCTGTTGATGCTGTAAGGCTTGAGGCTATTGAGCCAGGTGCGCGCCGTGCCTTGGAGCATTAGGGGGACATATTTCACGGCAATGCGTCTGTTGCCATTTGCTATTCGAACTGCGGTGGAGTAGTCGATCAACCAATCTTCCGGCTTCACGGAGCTGTTGTACTTGGGCGTGTCTCTTGGGAGCGAGAACCCTTTGGGAAAGGGCTCGTCACGGATGCGGGGGCCGAAACAAGGTGGGCCGACATCATCTTCTTCTTCCAGGGCCAGGGATCGCGCAAGGCGGTCGATCCGATGGCGGGCATCATTCTCACCGACTCCTTCGCGGCGACCAAGTCGGCCGCTGAGAGTCGGATGCTCGATAGGCGGCGGGGTGTGATATCTTTCCCCGTGAGGCGGAGGAGGAGGCGGGTCGCCTCATCATTCCACACCTCGGGGGCGGCCTTCTGCGTCGCGCTCGATGGTGATTCGAGTCCGGCTGCGGCTAGCAGCCGGCTCCTTCTCTTGTCTTGTACGGGCGCCACCCGCAGTCGGCATACGCGACCTCGCGCCGTGCTCTCGACGAGGGGGGCTTCCAGCTCGGATGTCGGCTTCGTGTCGCTCTGCGGCCGCGTCGATCAGCTGTTGGATGCGTCTGGTCATGTAGGGGAGCTCGTCGGCCCCCAGTCCATTTAGCTCGTCTACGATCGACTGGGCGGCGCGTAGATTCTCGAGGGGCGTGGCGTAGACTGGGCGGTCCGCTCCCAGCATGCTGGCGATGGCCGCGCCGCGTTTCTTGACGATGCCGACTTGGCTTGGCCCTTCTGGATGCGGCGTGCCGAAGGCGGCGCGGTCGACTTCGCACTGGTGGGCTTCCGTGAGACGTCTCATGGAGGCAATCCTCTGGCCCTCCGCGAGGAGGGCAAGGCAGCATGCCTCCAGCGTCTCAACGTCAGTGTCCGCCGGGATGGGGGGCGGACAGATCATGCAGCGTAGCCTGCAGGGCGTTGCGGGCATTCTCGTCAGAGGTGGCGCCGTGGCTGATGACTAGCACTTCGGTGACGGTGCTGCCGCCACTGTCGGCTCGAGGGAGAGGGTCGTCGAAGATGATCACGTTGGTGGGGAAGGCATCGAGCGACGCCGTGTCGGGGTCGACAAGCATCGGGTCGGTGGAGCCGACCGACTCCAAGTCCGCGGTAGGCTCGTCGGAGACGTGGAGTTGGTCGAGGAGGCTGACGAGGCGGCTCTCAGGGCAGCCTGTGCCCTCGTTGGATGTGGGTTCCTCGGAGATGCGAGTCTCGCCAAGAAGGTCGGCGAGGCAGCTCGCTGCGCAGGCGTCGTCGACGCTTTGCAGCGCGTCGGGGCAAGCGCCATCGGGCGTGCCGGGCTGGCTACGCTCGCTGGGGAGGAAAAGGGTTCCCGTCCAGAGCAGGTCTCCGGACGACGGTGCACCTGGCCCCACGGTGGGCGCCAAATGTCGGGTGGTAGGTGCGACATATGCCAACGGATGGCTTATCATTGTGGGAGCCAGTAAGACATCGCCGGTGCCTGGAAACGGGATAAGGCGAAGACATGCACGCCGGCGGATCTTACCCAGGTTGGGGGCTCTCCGTGGAGATAATACCCCTACTCACGCTGCGGGGTCTCCGCATGATCACTAGATCGATAAGAAGCTACAAGAGGCTCCTTGAGCTGTTCGGTGGGAGGAGGAAGAAGGGCAAGGCTAGTTCTCTTCTCTCCCTATGGTAGTGTCTAAAACTCTATGACATCAACCCTTTGCATGGGTGTCCCGGGGGGTTTATATAGGCCTACCCCCCGGGGGTACAATGGTAATCCGGCTGAGCGTGGGTCCAGGCCGTCAGCGTCTACGACCGCCGGCTTCTCCGCCGGCTACTGGGGCCCGCCGACTGGTGGGTCCCGCCGGCTGCCGGCCCATTGGTCGACAGGCTGGCCCCACCGCTTGGGGGGCCTTGTCGGGGCTGGTTACTGTTGCCTCGCCTCTGATGACGAAGGCTTTGTCAAGGTAAGCATGGCTATAGTGCCACCGCCTTGCGGGCTCTCACTGTAGCCTTACCTCGTCTTGTCTGCTTAATGGTGCGCGCGCCTCGAGGAGGGGAGCAAGCCGGCTATAGGAAGCCGGCCCGGCCTCAGGCCGGCTGGGGGAGGTCAGGCCGCCTTCGGATGTCTCTCTGACCGAAGGGGCCCGCCGCCTACAGGCCGTACTTGCGACCCGTCGTGGATGGCGTCATGATCTGCATGGCAACAGCGCCTCGCCGGACAGGAGATGGCCGCCCCGTACGGCGTACTGTAGCCATGCGTGTTCCGGGATTCGGGGGTGGCAGGGTCCACTATAGCCACGCCCTGTCCCGTCACCGTTATGGGGGGTGGACTTTAGGGTGCGGCCCACGGCCGTCTGCCAGGGGCCGGCTTCTTGGAGTCGATCCTCTAAGGCCGGCTTCTTGGAGTCGGTCCTTCAGGGGCCGGCTTCTTGGAGTCGGCCCTATCATGGCGTCCTCCAAGGGTTCTTTATGGCCGGGCCGCCTTCCGCCAGCCGGCCTATGCGATAGCCGGCCGGAAGAAGGCAGCCCCGTGTCTTGGGTGCTTCAGGGCTCGGTCGGCCCATTGTTTTTTCTAAGGGCCAAAGGGAGCCGGCTAGGCTACCTGTGGTCATTTACTCCGACACAAAGGGAGCCGGCTAGGCTACCCGTGGTCATTTCCTCCGACAGTCGCTCAACCTTTATTTGCTTGTTTCCCTTCCTCCTCCTTGCCTCGAACCGACTATGCCAAACTCCCCTGCCTGCCGCGCGGAAAAAGACCCACCCTCGCCTTCTTTTAGTCCGGGTTTGTATCGATGGATCGCGCGAAGCAGCAAAAACTAAGCCGTGTCCTGTACTCCTCTGTTGACGCTCGCTTTCATGAATTATGTACTTCCTCTCGCGACATGTGGGACATATAGCAACCGGGTCGACGTGTCAAGCACCAAATAACAGTGCAGAACAGCAGGGGGGACGCACCCCAGTCATACCACCCCAGTAGTAATAATGAGCAATGAGACGTCAAATCACAATGCCACACCTTCCCAGAGGGACGAAGCAACCATTATTTCACACTTCGGTTCGCCATCATCTCAAACCACGTAGTATTGCTTCTGCCACAAGAGGGACACGCGCATCGCCTTGGTACATCATGACACGTGGGACCGCATGACAGGCCATGCTCCCCCGCCGATCGCTCGGTAAAATCACCTCATTTTTACTACTTCCTCCGTATAGGTTTACATGGCATGCACGTCGTTCTAGGTTGAGAATTTAACTGGCTATATATGTGATGAACAATATATGTTTAGAAACTACATCCGCTTTAGAATCCAATGATATACTTTTTATGACATAGTAAGTCATATTTAGTTAGTCAAATGGATGATCTAGAACTACGTGCATGCCCTATAAACCGAGACGCCAAAAAACCCGAGACGGAGAGGGTGGTTTAGTACGTATCTTTTTAGATCAATATAGTCGGGATTCACCAAGGAGCAAAACCAAGTGGTAGGCTGCTCCTGTCGTGTTGGCGTAGCAACTCAAGCAGGGTCAGTCCGCACATGAAATGGCGACACACTTAACAGGACCCCTTTGGCCGACATGTGGCTCATCCACCGTCTTGTTCCACATGCGATGCACCAAATTATAGTTCGGAGCAGCGGTTGGAATTGGAGGCACCCCGGTTGTAGCGCCGCAGTAGTAGAAAATGAGCGATGAGGGGTCAAATCACAAAGCCTCACCTTTCCCGCATTAAGCTGGATGGACAAAGCAACCATCATTTCACTCTAGGGCGCAAGAGCATAAAGAAAAGAGAAAACCAATGATGCATTTGGCAGCTACCTAGGGCACCCTAGGGTAGGGGTATCCACTACAGATCCTTTTTTAAAGCGCCTCCACTACAAATTGGCTTCTCGCTCGTCCTCTTAAAGAAAACCGATGATCCGTGAGGCGGTAGGTTTCTAGGAATACTACGGCATGTGGGGCCACGTCGTAGTAAACGGGAGAGGGATTGAGTTCGAGTCGATGCCTTAAATATGTGTGGGCCGCTTGGTTTTACGGGAACGAGGAAGCATTTTGGGTTCGGGGATCAGTGGAGATATAGTACATACAAAAAATTGTGGACGTAGGTTTCACCGAAAGGCAATGATGCATGGGCCCGCATTTTGATATACCCAGGGCCGCGTGAAATTTGCTACTCTAGTCAAAACTAGTAAGGTACACATGCATTGAACGCATGAGATTTGGAAACCAAATTATGAATAAATACACACTATAGCATGTAAAGCTTTGAGTCATATATGCATGATGGAGATGTTCGTTTAGTTCTTATAGTTCATCTCATTCAAAATCAATTAGTTTTATAAAAATGTTAAGATTCATGGGGTTGTGCATTGTAAAGCATAAAGTAAAAAAACAAATAATGGCAATTCATTTAGAAAAAATCAATTATGATATGGAAGATTCTAGAACAAAGGAGAAGTGCTTGTGTTTTGAGGTTTGTGCATTATGCTTAAGTTCAGCCGTCTTCGAAATTGTACATGTGGCATATCTGGTGGAATGTTGATGATATCCAACGGCCAGTAGTGCTCGGATTTGCCATCTCTGCACTGTCAGATTAGCTTCATCCAGCGACCATCTTTCAAAGTTATTCACACACTATATAGTTCTTGCGCCATAGTTGCATGTCTTGGAAAAAAACTACTGGTGGGTTGTACTAGCCATTTAGGAATAGAAGATGTATACATGGAAGTTGTAGGGAAAGAGATGACATGGAGTATCTCAATTCCTATGAGTAGGGATTGGAAAAGAGATGTCATTTGATTCACATCATAGGAACTTTTCTATTGAATCTAGAGATGACATGTATCTCAATTCCTGTGAGGAGGGATTAGAAAAGATATGTAATTTGGTTCATATCATAGGAACTTTTCTATTGAATATACGCTAATGTTTATTTTCCTTTGAAATTATGGGAGTATAGGAATCCATTCATATGAACCAAGTGGCTCTAAAGCTATAAAAATGATATCATGTTTATTTCCTTTGAAATGTGAAGTATATGAATCTATTCCTATGAACCAATTGGCTCTAAAGGAAAAAATCCGATAAAAATCATATCATATAGAGTTCCTATGATATTCCTCCCCACCAAAGGATGGTTGAAATTTCTGCAGGTGATACGATGGTCTTTCTTTGTAGACTCCTCCCCCATCTTTATAGTTACCTCTCGAAGATGAATGAAATGATATATACTGGGTATTCTACATGTGCAATTTGGTACACGAAAACTCGGTAAAAGTTTGCGAGGTTCGAATTTTCAATAAAGCTATATGCACTGCATTTTGGAACAGAGGGAGCATATGACAGTTGCTTACACTCACGTGGAAGATTTGTATGTAGGAGGAGTGGTTGTTCTGTTAAATGACATGGCAAAACTGACATTGTCGGATGCCGATCTAACGGTTCTTACAACGTTCGTCGAGAAAAGGCTTGTGGCGAACGTTTGTCGGATAATGATTTACGGACACATGCATTGCATTGATACGTGCCCCCTCTCTCTCACGCACACGCACCCTCACGAGTCACGACTCTCCCGAGTCCTCTCACACCCACCGTCTATCTGCAGGTAGACGTCACACACATATGTGCTCTTCATACCCTATCCTTAGAACTTCTAAAAAACAAAAGACATCACGCACATTTTATTTTAGCTCACGCGTCACACACTTATACTATTTACTCTTGTGGTGAACGTTCTTTGGGCATAGTATATTGTACTCTCACGAAGAGAAGCAGTGCACGCACGCACTAGTTCTCTCACAACCACTCGCGGGTACACGTAGGAGGGCATTTTTTTTGAAACTGGTACAACAAAATCACTCCACTATATACTAGTAAACTGCACGTGCTTTGCACATACTCCCTCCGTCCGGAAATACTTTCCATCAAAATGAATTAATGGGGATGTATCTAGATGCATATTAGTTGTAGATACATTCATTTTTATTCAGTTTGATGACAAGTATTTTCGGACGGAGGGAGTAGTAACCAAGTGGTGCTGGTTACCTCTGTGTGAAGCCTGGTACTGTTCTAAAAGTAAGTCGATGTTCTGAAATTTCAGTTTGTCAAAGTGGAGGAATTGTTCGCCTCTCTAAAAACTGCGCCAACCCCCACCTCGCATCCCGACCATCCTGAGCCCCCGACACTGATGGCAAGCACATCACTGTAGAGGAGTACCTCCGACTCCTTTCCAAGCATCTTGGATGTGGAGATCGGATGAATCAGCGTCAGATGATCCGTCGGGCCATCAGGGAGCAAGCTCTCTCGAAGATGGCTAAGCATGAGGAGGAGAAAGTACTCCTTGTAGATGAATTTTAAAGTTTCTTTTGCGTGTGCGTGCGTTGTTTATGTGCCATGCAAAGAATTACTGAGATCTGCAATGAAAATGGTAATTTTTGGCAAAATGTGTTAGTGGGGACGGTCCAGAGCATAGGAATGAAATGCCATTATTTTGTTGATGAACTTGTAATGAGATTGCCCAGCTTCGTCTATACATCAATTTGTCAATTAGTTAAAAAAAGAACAGGTAAAGTTGATGAATGATCGATGCATTAGAAATAGCTATGGTACACCGTAACAACTATATTACCTTTTAGGGCAGGAAAACAACCATTTGGGACATAGATGGTGCTGTCATGGTCTTCGTGCTTATATTGGCAAAACCATGTTCATGTTTTCCCTTTCTAGTACTACTACAACCTGCCCCATTAGACATTCTCCTTCTCTTATGTCCACTGCCCTTGTCCAGGAATGCTGCTACACGCTTATGTTGACCAATACCTGTCAATTCATTACTTGATGTAGATATGTCAGATGGACTGATCAAGGTCTACTTTTTAGCAACCAGACTAATTATGCCAACTCGAAGGATATTGTAAGATGCAGAAAGTTCAAGCTCATCAAAATATTGGTATGAATCCCACCAAACAAACATACACTATAATACTTATTGACAAATAACAGTAGAGCAGGAAGTGGATGTTAATGATCTACTTATCAGAAATGCCTATCATAATCAGAATGCTAAGCATATTTCTTATTATATACATATACATGTGTGTTTTGTAGATAAACATAACCTGGTTGAGTGGTCATTCACGTAATAATTAGGACATGAAGAAATTTATGTTAATACTAAAAAAATAAGACAAAATATTATTGCATTAATATGTACCTTCTGTAATTGTACTGATGCGAGTAGTTGTGTGCATGCTTCCATTGGTAAAAGTACAAGTTTGACTCCCAGATTGTGCATTATCACTGACTACAGGATTTTTCCTTCTCTGTTTGTAGTCACGGTTTCTTTGCAGGTAGGCAGCACGCTATTAGAGTCATCTTCAAGTATCTTTCCCGATCATGATAACGCTTATGCTCAGAAGCATCTGTTCATAGAGTTGCGTGTCGACTCGAAGGAGTATTTGATTTTATGGAAATGCCAGATGGATTGATTGATCATTTTGTCCCAGTAATTGGCTGATCCACTGGACCAAGTATTTTTTTGTGCTGGAATGTATAGAATATTTCAAACAACCCGTGAGCAATCTTTTAACACACAAAGCATAGGTTTTTTTATTTATGTAACAGCATATAAGAAGATGTAATCTTGTTTCAAGATTCTGGTGACCAGAAATATTAATGATGTACCTTGTTTCCCTTTTGATAAATTATGTGAGTCAACCACATTTGTAATATCTTGAAAAGGAGCCCGTCATGGCTTTCCAATGGATCTTGTGTATGGTTACTTGAACAGCCATTCACTTGCTTCCTAGATAACTGCCTGCACTTGGTTCTGCTAAGGCGCTGAGCAACAACATTGTAGACATCATTAGCATAAGCATAGGAAGATAATGCAACAGTAAAGCCACGCGAAGCTTAAGTCACCTCAAACTCCTTGTAACAAACCATTTTTTTGGCATATTAATTGATACATATATTCTAACAATAGACTGTATTGACGTTTTGTCAGTACACATGGTACAGTGTAACATACAACATCGTTGTCCATTAAAAAATCATTTTAAATGTTAAAATCGTTAAAATCAATGAAAATGAGTTTTTAAATGGTTATAACACTTCTGTGGAAGGAGAAATAAAAAAACCTTTGTGGACATAAACTCGAACACGTGGTGGTCAGAGTATGCTGTGATAAATTTCTTGATTTCTATAATGAAATACAAAATCTGGGTTTGGATTTATGGCATCTGATATGCAGAGATAAAAAATGTACAGATCATTGAACAAATTAGCACCACTTCCATAGATTCTCAAATTGTATCTTACCTCTTCAACATGTAAGCTATGAGTGCGTGAGGTTGAGGATGCTTTGTTAACAGCGGCCAGGTGTTGACAACAGATTTTGGCACGGTCAATAACTTATTTAAGATGGCGTCAAATGGAGAAGTGATCTTCATGAAAGAGTTCCGTATTGTTGATATGAACATCTTTGAAGTTTGGGTCATCGCAGTCCGATTTCATCTCGAAGGCCGAAACTATGCTCAAAGTACTAAGATCTTATATTCAGAGTACATTTTGGCTGATTAAGCCCCCAAGACGACCTTAAATGAAAACATTATCTATATGGATTGTCTTCGTCTCGTCGAAACGGTCGATTTTGATATAAAAATCGTTCCAATCCCAGTTCGTATACAAAAGTTAGAGCCATCGAAATACAGCCCTGTCAGGAGGCAAAAAACTGGCGCGCCCCACCATACACCCTGTCTGATGGGTAGCGCGAGGATAGCCTGTTTTGCGCGACCGATTTGTCCCTCAAGATGACTTCTGATCAAAACACGTTCAACATAAAAGTTGTTCGTCTCGTCGAAACGGTCAAGATTGCTTTTGGGCTCGTTTCCATCCGAGATCGTTTACCACCACAAAAAAGACCCGCAAGATGCAGCCAGTTTAAACCGAACAGTTTTGGAAAGTTCGGACAAAACCAATCTGAATTTGACTAGGGTTTTGGACGTGAATCCAAGCCTTTTCCTTGCACGGGAAGTCCAGCCGCCTCTTATATACCTAAGGGGTGACGGCCGATTGAACAACACACAATCGAACAATCAATCTACTTTTTACCCTAGTTTTACATCTCTCCCTTGTTCTTTCTCTCTCGTTCTTCGTTCGTTCTTCGTTGAAGGGCAATGATACTCGAGGCTCTAGGGGCGGGCGAACCGACCTAGGGCAGCCCATAGCCGCCGCGCGTCCAGACGGGGTCCCTCCCGGGCGCGTGGGGTTTCGGGTGCTCAAAAGCGCCCGCCGGATTGCTCGCGTACCGCGCTTCCGCACGGGTCTCCTTCGGCGCGACTGCGGTGCATCACCCTCGGTGTCGGAGGTACACGGTGACGTGTTCGTGTGCGAACACACTTTTTGGCGACTCCGCTGGGGACGAAGCTTTGAACGGTCTCCAGCTCGTTCTTGCTACGAAGAGATCGTCATCTAGGGTTTGCAATCTACAAAGGTAACATGAATACCCAATTCACTTATGTAGATGCAAATAATACATATGTTGTTGCTAGATCGTCTAATGAGCATATTGTATCGGCTAGCCCAAGTTTTATCAATCATGCATCTAATTATGTGCAACAGCCGATTCAGAATAATCTTCATGCTTCAACTTCATATAATTTTAGCAACATGCAACATATGTATCCCAACTCCCATGCATCGGCAACCCCACAAATCTATATGCCGATGAACAACATGAGGAGTTCGGTTAATCATGTTGAGACACCCCATGTAGGAACTTCCAATAGTATGCAACAAAGTGTTTCGACTTTTTATTCATCGGCAAATAACTTGCAGTATGTTAATCCAAACGTGCCGGTGGATAGGGGAATTGGCCATGCCACTACTAGTTATTCGGCCAATTACCCTCAAACATCGTATGCTACACCTCATGCTACGAATTTTTCGGCACCATACGCAATTGTAGATATTCGTGATTCGGCTCCGCACCTTCATGCTCATGGCCGAATAAGTGAGAATTCTACCAGAGCGCATGTGTCTTTACCTAGTAACGTAGCATATCATGTTGCCCCTGCACAATTACAGAAATTCGGCAACACTCCATTGCCGAAAGCGTCTCAAAGTATTGGGGGGCAATCCGATGAAGATTGGGCTGAAATTGGTCGAAAAAAGCTTAAAGATAGACTAGCTACAATGTTTGCTGAATTTAGACAAGAACAAGCAACCTTGCAAATCAAAGAAAGAAAGAGTGGTGATTCGGATAACAAAGTTAATTCGGTTATTAAAAAAGCCGAATCAAATAGTATGTGTACCGAATCTATCAAAGAAAAAGAGGATGCCAAGGCATTGGAGAGTCATTCAAAAGTGGAACAAAGTATTATTCAAGTGATACAACCATCATGCTCTCCCAACGTAATTGAAGAGGTATGTCTAGCAAGTGACTTGCCTATCTTCCGATTTGGTCGCAACTTTATTGTCGATGCTTCTATAAGAAAAATTCTAATAAGTAATTTTGAAAGACCAATGAAGAAGGGTAATTTACTTGTTAGCAACAAAATTGTTATAGACTATATCGGTCAACCCATTGCACCATTTATAAAGACCGATAATGACTTATTGTTGTGGCCAAAGCTTTCCCCGTTGCTTTATCTAAAGTTCATATCTAGTTGGGTAGCTTTGCTTATTTCTTACTTGGCTTGCACTTTGTCTCAATTGAGACATGTGTGTTCTAAATATTTTAAATTATCGGAAGTTTAAAGCCAAGGTTAATTTCTTTTGAGAAATCCGATGCTAATATAATATCTTATCCAAAGACACCGGAGATAGAGTGGAAAACACAATGTATAGCGAATGGGAAGATTCTAAATCTGAACCATTCGTTTGCTTATCTTCAAAGCCGTTCACACAGCAAGATCGGCTAGAAAGCAAGAAGTTTACCTTCAATTCAAGCATGTGTGACCAAATATTTGATTTATTGCTGAAAAATAATTACATAAGAATTCTTGATCACCATGTCAAGCCATCAGTTCAAGGACGAATGTATTGTAGGTTGCATCATTCGTTCAAACATAATTTTGAGGATTGCAATATGTTTCGTCAAATAGTTAAATCGGCCATTGAAAAAGGACGATTGAAATTTGTTGAGACACCAAGAGATGACCAGTCTATTCCGATTGGTCTCGATGGCAGAAAGTTTTTGCATCGGCTGCTTCAAGCCGATCCATTTAAAGAGGAGGTAAAAACTGCAGGTGATGGGGTCAAGCTTTCAAGTAAAGAAGTTGTTGAAGAGCATAATGAACATAATTTTGAGGGCGAGAATTCCATCGAAGCTACAATGGAGACGCCAAGGACTGGGGGGCAGCAAGCAAATCCAATGATTGGTGCAAGCACAACCAAAGGAAACAAAGGCCGAAATAAGCGCAAGTGTAAGAGATCAAAAATCACCTTCGCTGAACTATCGGATAAATATCAAAAGAAGAGTGAAGAGAAGAATGCTTATCGGCCAAATCATGCAAAGAAACCAAGATCACCCCCAAGGCGCAAATATGAGGATTGGTATTGGCAAAGTGATAATTTTAATGCAACATATTCATATCCTTATTTTGGGCCGCCAATGCCAATGCCGTGGATGCCTCCCTATGCTCATATAGATACATATTCATCATCGGACAGGTATGATACAAGGGCACATTCTCCATCTTATTCTAGACCATCTCACCAATACTATGCAGCTCCAAGGAGATCAACATTTGAACAATCACGCGTCAAAGACCGTTTCAATCATAAAGAATCGGTCTGGTGCACAAGGAAGAATAAGGAGGTGGTCGAGCAAATCTACCGCGTCAAAAGAGATGGTCGTAAGAGTGCCACTTCAGATATGATCTCAAATGAAAAAGAGCCAATTAAAGTGTTGACATTGGCTACAAAAGGCAACGAGGCAAGTCAATCAAGTGCCAAATCTGAAGGGAAGAAGTTGAGAGTGCACAAGGTAAAACAAGAATTGCCATTACTTCAAATAAAATCGCAGCTGGGATGCCCACTCGACTTATCGTATTGGCAAAAGAAGGAGTTGCGGAAGCTTAGTGCACAAGAACTTGAAAAGAGAAATATGGCGGGGGTTCCCAAAGTAAATATTCAAAATAATAATTATGTGCGAGCTTCCTTTACAAGGAGTGCGACAAACGTGAAGAAGGAAAAGAGTGAAAGCTACGAAGGACCAAGCCGAAGGTTTCAACATCTTCGGTCCACACATTACCCATTTTCTTCAACAATGTCGTTGATGCCTATGCCATGGAATTCTTCATCAGGTATGGTTGGTTACCCTCAATGGGCTTATTTTAATCCATGGATAAAATATAATTTCTTACATCATGAAAGGGTATTACCAAATCATTATATGTTCGATTAGCTTCACTTTTGTTGCTAATCTAAATGGCCGATATATACTTATCGTCTTAAGAATATGCAAAATGGCCTATGGAGTGTTGACATCGTCCTTAGAACAAGCCATGCGGAAGTTATTTTTCGGCACACAAACTTTGCCGAAAAACAGGGGGGCATGTGTTGACACCAGATTTTGGCACGGTCAATAACTTATTTAAGATGGCGTCAAATGGAGAAGTGATCTTCATGAAAGAGTTCCGTATTGTCGATATGAACATCTTTGAAGTTTGGGTCATCGCAGTCCGATTTCATCTCGAAGGCCGAAACTATGCTCAAAGTACTAAGATCTTATATTCAGAGTACAGTTTGGCTGATTAAGCCCCCAAGACGACCTTAAATGGAAACATTATCTACATATATTATCTTCGTCTCGTCGAAACGGTCGATTTTGATATAAACATCGTTCCAATCCGAGTTCGTATGCAAAAGTTAGAGCCATCGGAATACAGCCATGTCAGGAGGCAAAAAACTGGCGCGGCCCACCAGACACCCTGTCTGATGGGTAGCGCGAGGATAGCCTGTTTTGCGCGACCGATTTGACTCTCAAGATGACTTCTGATCAAAAAACGTTCAACATAAAAGTTGTTCGTCTCGTCGAAATGGTCAAGATTTATTTTGGGCTCGTTTCCATCCGAGATTGTTTACCACCACAAAAAAGACCCGCAAGATGCAGCCAGTTTAAACCGAACAGTTTTGAAAAGTTCGGACAAAACCAATCCGAATTTGACTAGGGTTTTGGACGTGAATCCAAGCCTTTTCCTTGCACGGGAAGTCCAGCCGCCTCTTATATACCTAAGGAGTGACGGCCGATTGAACAACACACAATCGAACAATCAATCTACTTTTTACCCTAGTTTTACATCTCTCCCTTGTTCTTTCTCTCTCGTTCTTCGTTCGTTCTTCGTTGAAGGGCAGCGATCCTCGAGGCTCTAGGGGCGGGCAAACTGACCTAGGGCAGCCGATAGCCGCCGCGCGTCCAGACGGGGTCCCTCCCGGGCGCGTGGGGTTTCGGGTGCTCAAAAGCGCCCGCCGGATTGCTTGCGTACCGCGCTTCCGGACGGGTCTCCTTCGGCGCGAGCTGCGGTGCATCACCCTCGGCGTCGGAGGTACACGGTGACGTGTTCGTGTGCGAACACCGGGCTGCACTGATATGTCATCCCGTTGCTAGCACTTGCAGCACCGATGGTCTCCGGGGCGGATTGGCCCGAGGCACGTACAGCCGGAGATTCCAGGAAGTGGTGGCGGTGAGCACGTGGAACAGTAGCAAGGGCAGTGACCAGTGAGCGCCTGAGGGAGAAACTACTTGGGCGGACCGAGTTTGAGAGATTGGAGTTGAAATTGGACGGAAGAGCAACTGAGCGCTCGCCGCGGCCGGCGGCGCAGGGCAGAGCTGTTTTTAGAGGACTTGTGGTGGCGCGAGTACGGGGCTGGGGTGACAGCAGGGGGAACGGTGAAACCACGAAACACACAGAGTGCTTTGATGAGAAGAGGATGGTGCCGGATTTTTTTACTGGTATTTTATCTTGGTGGGGACGCTCCAGGTGTTTCCAGAATACCCGAGAGCGCGCGGTGAAAGTGCCCATGCGCGCGGGCAGACTGCGAATCCCGGAGATCCTAGCCGTTGGTTTCGGTTCAATAAAGATCTGACCATAGATCTTCAACACAGACAGCTGAATCAACGGTTCATGTTTGGTTTGGGGTGCAAAATTGGTACACTATAGAGTAGTATAGATATAAGCAGGAGCCTTAGGGCTTGCTTTACTAGGGTTCCTCTCGTTCACTCTCTCATGCTCTCCAGATCTAAGCAAGACATGGGTGGCCACACTCTTTCTCTGCTCACGGCTAGTCACAAATCCGGTCGGACAACCTCGACCGCGGCAGGGGTGTAGGTGCACCATTCACGCTGTTGTCGGCGGCGAGGGAGGAGACCAACGGCAGCCCGCGCGTACCAATCGGCGGCCGTGCCGTTCTCTCCGAGAGAGCACCGGCTCGCGAGGGCCTCCAACTCCTTCTTCCTCCCTGCGGTATTGTGGCCAAGATGCGGCCTCCCGACGCCGTCTTTGCCATATGCCGACAACCCTCAGGTATATATTCCTTCGAAACCTGCCTTGCTCTATTACCCCAGCTTCCCACTTGGCTTCGTGTGGATCTTTTTCTACTTCCATCCGCTATTCCAAAGCCATGTTGGGGAACGTTGCAGAAAATAAAAAATTCCTACGGTTTCACCAAGATCCATCTATGAGTTCTACTAAGCAACGAGTCAAGAGAGAGAGTTTGCATCTACATACCACTTGTAGATCGAGTACGGAAGCGTTCGAGGGAGTGGTGATGACGAAGACGTTCCCAACGTGATTCCGATCACCGATGACCAAGTGCTGAACAGACAGCACCTCCGCGTTCAACACACGTACGGGACGACGGCGTCTCCTTCGTCTTGATCCAGCAAGGAGGAAGGAGAGGTTGAGGAAGACAACTCCAATGGCAGCACGACGGCGTGATGCAGATGGAGTGACTGTTCTCCGGCAGGGCTTCGCCAAGCTTATGCGGAGGAGGAGAGGTGTTGGGGAGGGGAGGGGTTGCGCCTTCAATGGTGTGTGCAGCCCTCCCCTCACCCCTCTATTTATAGGGGAAGGGAGGAGGGGGCCGGCCCCCTCTAGATGCATCTAGAGGGGCGGCGGCCAAGGGAGGGCTTGCCCCCAAGCAAGGGGGGGCGCCCCTTAGGGTTCCCTCAACCCTAGGCGCATGGGCCAAGGGAGGGTGCGCCCAGCCCACTAGGGGCTGGCTGCCTCCCACGCAGCCCAAGTGGCCCCGAAGGGGTGGCCTCCCGTGGTCCTCCGGAACCTTTCCTGGACCCTCCATAATACCGATATGACCCGAAACTTTTCCGGTGTCCGTTTGATGACTTCCCATATATAAATCTTTACCTCCGGACCATTCCGGAACTCCTCGTGACGTCCGGGATCTCATCCGGGACTCCGAACAACATTCGGTAATCACATACAAGTCTTCCTATTAACCCTAGCGCCACCGAACCTTAAGTGTGTAGACCCTACGGGTTCGGGAGACATGCAGACATGACCGGGACGCTCTCAGGTCAATAACCAACAGCGGGATCTGGATACCGATGTTGTTTCCGACTCGCTCCTCGATGTTGTCTTCGGTTGATCCACGATGTCGAGGTTTCAAGCAACCCCGTATGCTATTCCCTTTGTCAGACGGTATGTTACTTGCCCGAGACTCGATCGTCGCTATCCCAATACCTCGTTTAGTCTCGTTACCCGCAAGTCACTTTACTCGTACCGTAATGCATGATCCCGTGACCAGACACTTGATCACTTTGAGCTCATTATGATGATGCATTACCGAGTGGGCCCAGTGATACCTCTCCGTCATACGGAGTGACAAATCCCTGTCTCGATCCGTGTCAACCCGAATGACACTTTCGGAGATACCTGTAATGCACCTTTATAGTCACCCGATTACGTTGTGACGTTTGGTACACCAAAGCATTCCCTACGGTATCCGGGAGTTACACGATCTCACGGTCTAAGGAAGAGATACTTGACATTGGAAAAGCTCTAGCAAAGCGAACTACACGATCTTTGTGCTATGCTTAGGATTGGGTCTTGTCCATCACGTCATTCTCCTAATGGCGTGATCCCGTTGTCAATGACATCGGATGTCCATAGTCAGGAAACCATGACTATCTGCCGACCAACGAGCTAGTCAACTAGAGGCTCACTAGGGACGTATTGTGGTCTATGTATTCACACGTGTATTACGATTTCCGGATAATATGATTTATAGCATGAATAAAAGACAATTATCATGAACAAGGAAATATAATAATAATGCTTTTATTATTGCCTCTAGGGCATATTTCCAACAGTCTCCCACTTGCACTAGAGTCAATAATCTAGTTTACATTGTGATGAATCGAACACCCATAGAGTTACGGTGTTGATCATGTTTTGCCCATGGAAGAGGTTTAGTCAGCGGATCTGCGACATTCAGATCCGTATGCACTTTTAAATTTCTATGTCTCCATCCTGAACATTTTCACGGATGGAGTTGAAGCGACGCTTGATGTGCCTGGTCTTCTTGTGAAACCTGGGCTCCTTGGCTAGTGCAATAGCTCGGTGTTGTCACGCAGAAGAGTTTGATCGGCCCCGACGCATTGGGTATGACTCCTAGGTCGGTGATGAACTCCTTCACCCAAATTGCTTCATGCGCTGCCTCCGAGGCTGCCATGTACTCCGCTTCACATGTAGATCCCGCCACGACGCTCTGCTTGCAGCTGCACCAGCTAACTGCTCCACCATTCAACATATACACGTATCCGGTTTGTGACTTAGAGTCATCCAGATCTGTGTCGAAGCTAGCGTCGACGTAACCCTTTACGACGAGCTCTTCGTCACTTCCATAAACGAGAAACATGTCCTTTGTCCTTTTCAGGTACTTCAGGATATTCTTGACCGCTGTCCGGTGTTCCTTGCGGGATTACTTTGGTACCTTCCTACCAAACTTACGGCAAGGTTTACATCAGGTCTGGTACACAGCATGGCATACATAATAGATCCTATGGCTGAGGCATAGGGATGACACTCATCTCTTCTTTATCTTTTGCCGTGGTCGGGCATTGAGCTGAGCTCAATCTCACACCTTGCAACATAGGCAAGAACCCCTTCTTGGACTGATCCATTTTGAACTTCTTCAAAATCTTATCAAGGTATGTGCTTTGTGAAAGACCTATGAGGCGTCTCGATCTATCTCTATAGATCTTGATGCCTAATATATAAGCAGCTTCTCCAAGGTCCTTCATTGAAAAACACTTATTCAAGTAGGCCTTAATGCTGTCCAAGAATTCTATATCATTTCCCATCAAAAGTATGTCATCTACAGATAATATGAGAAATGCTCTGAGCTCCCACTCACTTTCTTGTAAACGCAGGCTTCTCCATAAGTCTGCATAAACCCAAACGCTTTGATCATCTCATCAAAGCGAATGTTCCAACTCCGAGATGCTTGCACCAGCCCATAAATGGATCGCTGGAGCTTGCATACTTTGTCGACATTCTTAGGATCGACAAAACCTTCCGGCTGCATCATATACAGCTCTTCCTTAAGATATCCGTTAAGGAACGCTGTTTTGACGTCCATCTGCCATATCTCATAATCATAGTATGCGGCAATTGCTAACATGATTAAGACGGACTTAAGCTTCGCTACGGGAGAGAAAGTCTCATCGTAGTCAATACCTTGAACATGACGATAACCCTTAGCGACAAGTCGAGCTTTATAGATGGTGACATTACCATCCGCGTCCGTCTTCTTCTTAAAGATCCATTTGTTTTCTATCGCTCGCCGATCATCGAGCAAGTCAGTCAAAGTCCACACTTTGTTTTCATACATGGATTCTATCTCGGATTTCATGGCTTCTAGCCATTTGTTGGAATCTGGGCCCGCCATCGCTTCTTCATAGTTCGAAGGTTCACCGTTGTCTAACAACATGATTTCCGGTGACAGGGTTGCCGTACCACTGCAGTGCGGGCGTGTCCTTAATGGACCTACGAGGTTCGGTAGCAACTTGATCCGAAGTACCTTGATCATCATCATTAATTTCCTCTTCGGTTGGTGTAGGCATCACAGGGAACACTTTCACGAGCTGTACTACTATCCTGTTCAAGAGGTAGTACTTCATCGAAGTTCTACTTCCCTCCCACTTACTTCTTTCGAGAGAAACTCTTTTCCGGAAAGGTTCCGTTCTTGGCAACAAAAATCTTGCCCTCGGATCTTAAGTAGAAGGTATACCCAATGGTTTCTTTAGGGTATCCTATGAAGACGCATTTTTCCGACTTGGGTTCGAGCTTTTCGGGTTGAAGTTTCTTGACATAAGCATCGCATCCCCAAACTTTTAGAAGCGATAGCTTAGGTTTCTTCCCAAACCATAATTCATACGGTGTCGTCTCAACGGACTTAGGCGGTGCCCTATTTAAAGTGAATGTAGCTGTCTCTAGAGCGTATCCCCAAAATGATAGCGGTAAATCGGTAAGAGACATCATAGACCGCACCATATCCAATAGAGTGCGATTACGACGTTCGGACACACCATTACGTTGAGGTGTTCCAGGCGGCGTTAGTTGTGAAACGATTCCACATTTTCTTAAGTGTGTACCAAATTCGTGACTTAAATATTCTCCTCCACGATCTGATCGTAAGAATTTTATCTTTCGGTCACGTTGATTCTCAACTTCATTCTGAAATTCCTTGAACTTTTCAAAGGTCTCAGACTTGTGTTTCATCAAGTAGACATACCCATATCTACTCAAGTCATCTGTGAGAGTGAGAACATAACGATATCCACCGCGAGCCTCAACGCTCATTGGACCGCTTTACATCGGTATGTATGATTTCCAACAAGTTGGTTGCTCGCTCCATTGTTCGAGAAGAGCGGAGTCTTGGTCATCTTGCCCATGAGGCATGGTTCGCATGTGTCAAATGATTCATAATCTAAAGACTCCAAAAGTCCATCAGCATGGAGCTTCTTCATGCGCTTGACACCAATGTGACCAAGGCGGCGGTGCCACAAGTATGTGGGACTATCGTTATCAACTTTACATCTTTTGGTATTCACGCTATAAACATGTGTAATACTACGCCGAGATTCATTAAGAATAAACCATTGACCATCGGAGCATGACCATAAAACATATCTCTCATATAAATAGAACAACCATTATTCTCGGATTTAAATGAGTGGCCATCTCGCATTAAACGAGATCCAGATACAATATTCATGCTCAAACTTGGCACCAAATAACAATTATTAAGGTTCATAACTAATCCCGTGGGTAAATGAAGAGGTAGCATGCCGACGGCGATCACATCAACTCTGGAACCATTCCCGACGCGCATCGTCACCTCGTCCTTTGCCAGTCTCCGCTTACTCCGCAGCTCCTGTTGTGAGTTACAAATATGAGCAACGGCACCGGTATCAAATACCCAGGAGTTACTACGAGTATTGGTAAAGTACACATCAATTACATGTATATCAAATATACCTTTGGTGTTGCCGGCCTTCTTGTCCGCTAAGTATTTGGGGCAGTTCCGCTTCGATGACCCCTCCTTGCAATAAAAGCACTCAGTCTCGGGTTTGGGTCCATTCTTTGACTTCTTCCGGCAACTTGCTTACCGGCGCGGCAACCTCCTTGCCGTCCTTCTTGAAGTTCTTCTTACCCTTGCCCTTCTTGAACTTAGTGGTCTTATTGACCATCAACACTTGATGTTCTTTCTTGATTTCAACCTCGGCTGACTTCAGCATAGAGAACACTTCAGGAATGGTCTTTACCATCCCCTGCATGTTGTAGTTCATCACAAAGCTCTTGTAGCTTGGTGGGAGCGGCGGAGGATTCTGTCAATGACCGCCTCATCAGGCAGGTTAATGTTCAAGGTCATACGGTTGTGCAACCCGGACATCTTGATATGTGCTCACCGACAGAACTGTTTTCCTCCATCTTACAACTATAGAACTTGTCGGAGATGTCATATCTCTCGACCGAGCGTGAGCTTGGAAAACAAGTTTCAGCTCCTCGAACATCTCATATGCTCCGTGGTGCTCAAAACGCTTTTGGAGCCCGGTTCTAAGTTGTAAAGCATGCCGCACTGAGCGAGGGAGTAATCATCAAGACGAGACTGCCAAGCATTCATAATGTCTTGGTTCTCGGGACGGGGCGTCACCTAGCGGTCCTTCTAGGACATATTGTTTCCTGGCAGCTATGAGGATGATCCTCAAGTTAGGACCCAGTCCGTATAGTTGTTGCCGTCATCTTTCAGCTTGGTTTTCTCTAGGAACGCGTTGAAGTTCAAGTTGACATGAGCGTTGGCCATTTGATCTACAAGACATATCATTCAAAAGTTTTAGACTAAGTTCATGATAATTAAGTTCATCTAATCAAATTTAAATGAACTCCCACTTAGATTAGACATCCCTCTAGTCATCTAAGTGTTACACGATCCGAGTCGACTAAGCCGTGTCCGATCATCACGTGAGACGGACTAGTCATCATCGGTGAACATTCTCATGTTGATCGTATCTTCTATACGACTCGTGTTCGACCTTTTGGTCTCCGTGTTCCGAGGCCATGCCTGTACATGCTAGGCTCGTCAAGTAAACCCTAAGTGTTTTCGCGTGTGTAAATCTGTCTTACACCCGTTGTATGTGAACGTAAGAATCCATCACACCCGATCATCACGTGGTGCTTAGAAGCTACGAACTTTAGCAACGGTGCACAGATTAGAAACACTTCTTGAAATTGTTGTAAGGGATCATCTTATTTACTACCGTCGTTCTAAGTAAACAAGATGTATAAACATAATAAACATCACATGCAATTATATAGTGGTGACATGATATGGCCAATATCATAAAGCTCCATTGATCTCCATCTTCGAGGCTCCATGATCATCTTGTCACCGGCATGACACCATGATCTCCATCATCATGATCTCCATCATTGTGCCTCCATGAAGTTGTCACGCCAACGACTACTTCTACTTCTATGGCTAAACGCGTTTTAGCAATAAAGTAAAGTAAGTTACATGGCTTTCTTCAATGACACGCAGGTCATACAAAATAAAGACAACTCCTATGGCTCCTGCCGGTTGTCATACTCATCGACATGCAAGTCGTGATTCCTATTACAAGAACATGATCTCATACATCACAATATGTCATTCATCATTCATCACAACTTGGCCATATCACATCACATGTCAATTGCTGCAAAAACAAGTTAGGCGTCCTCTAATTGTTGTTGCATCTTTTACGTGGCTGCAATTGGGTTCTAGCAAGAACGTTTTCTTACCTCTGAATAACCTGGCGTGATCTTGTCAACTTCTATTTACCCTTCATAAGGACCCTTTTCATCGAATCTGCTCCAACTAAAGTAGGAGAGACAGACACCCATGACCACCTTATGCAACTAGTGCATGTTAGTCGGTGGAACCGGTCTCACGTAAGCGTACGTGTAAGGTTGGTCCGGGCCGCTTCATCCCACAATATCGCGGAAGCAAGATAAGATTAGTAGCGGCAAGTAAATTGACAAGATCCACGCCCACAACTAAATTGTGTTCTACTCGTGCAATAGAGAACTACGCATAGACCTAGCTCATGATGCCACTGTTGGGGAACGTTGCAGAAAATAAAAATTTTCCTACGGTTTCACCAAGATCCATCTATGAGTTATACTAAGCAACGAGTCAAGAGAGAGAGTTTGCATCTACATACCACTTGTAGATCGAGTACGGAAGCGTTCGAGGGAGTGGTGATGACGAAGACGTTCCCAACGTGATTCCGATCACCGATGACCAAGTGCTGAACGGACAGCACCTCTGCGTTCAACACACGTACGGGACGACGGCGCCTCCTTCGTCTTGATCCAGCAAGGAGGAAGGAGAGGTTGAGGAAGACAACTCCAATGGCAGCACGACGGCGTGATGCAGATGGAGTATTTGTTCTCGGCGAGGCTTCGCCAAGCTTATGCGGAGGAGGAGAGGTGTTGGGAGGGAGGGCTGCGCCTTCAATGGTGTGTGCAGCCCTCCCTCACCCCTCTATTTATAGGGAAGGGAGGAGGGCGGCCCCTCTAGATGCATCTAGAGGCGGCGGCCAAGGGAGGGCTTGCCCCCAAGCAAAGGCGCCCCTTAGGGTTCCCTCAACCCTAGGCGCATGGGCCAAGGGAGGTGCGCCCAGCCCACTAGGGGCTGGCTGCCTCCCACGCAGCCCAAGTGGCCCCCGAAAGGTGGCCCCTCCTGGTGGTCCTCCGGAACCTTTCCGGTGGACCCTCCATAATACCGATATGACCCGAAACTTTTCCGGTGTCCGTTTGATGACTTCCCATATATAAATCTTTACCTCCGGACCATTCCGGAACTCCTCGTGACGTCCGGGATCTCATCCGGGACTCCGAACAACATTCGGTAATCACATACAAGTCTTCCTATTAACCCTAAGCGTCACCGAACCTTAAGTGTGTAGACCCTCACGGGTTCGGGAGACATGCAGACATGACCGAGACGCTCTCCGGTCAATAACCAACAACGGGATCTGGATAACCATGTTGGTTCCCACACGCTCCTCGATGTTGTCATCGGATGAACCACGATGTCGAGGGTTCAAGCAACCCCTTATGCTATTCCCTTTGTCAGACGGTATGTTACTTGCCCGAGACTCGATCGTCGGTATCCCAATACCTCGTTTAGTCTCGTTACCGGCAAGTCACTTTACTCGTACCGTAATGCATGATCCCGTGACGGACACTTGATCACTTTGAGCTCATTATGATGATGCATTACCGAGTGGGCCCAAGTGATACCTCTCCGTCATCTGAGTGACAAATCCTGTCTCGATCTGTCAACCCAACAGACACTTTCGGAGATACCTGTAATGCACCTTTTTAGTCACCCAGTTACTTTGTGACGTTTGGTACTCCCAAAGCATTGCTACTGTATTCGGGAGTTACACGTTCTCAATGTCTAAGGAAGAGATACTTGACATTGGAAAAGCTCTAGCAAAACGAACTACACGATCTTTGTGCTATGCTTAGGATTGGGTCTTGTCCATCACGTCATTCTCCTAATGGCGTGATCCGTTGTCAATGACATCGGATGTCCATAGTCGAAACCATGACTATCACGTCGACCAACGAGCTAGTCAACTAGAGGCTCACTAGGGACGTATTGTGGTCTATGTATTCACGTGTATTACGATTTCCGGATAATACAGTTATAGCATGAATAAAAGACAATTATCATGAACAAGGAAATATAATAATAATGCTTTTATTATTGCCTCTAGGGCATATTTCCAACAAGCCACCTAGACTTTTACTATTATTAGAGGTAAAACTAGTTCGTACAGTCGATTCTAAGAGTTGGTTCAAACAGGGAAGAAAGTGGGAAAGCCGTAGCATGAATCTAGGACTTGGTTCTAAGAGGAAACGAGGAAAAGTAGTAGATACTGGCTACCCAACCGGTCTCTTGGTTGAAAAGACGAAGAAAGCATGGTGGATGGCGAAGGGTGAGGGGAAGTGGACCTGTCTCTTGGTTGAAAAAGGAAAGAAAGTGACGGGTGTTGGGGGACAATGCAAATGAGAATGAGTAGGTCTAGATTTCCTGTGCTCACATAGGAAAATGTCGCCGAGGAGATAAAAAATGGGAGAAATGCAGACATGCTACCTGAGTGTTTGCCGCTCTCGGCAACCACATCTGCCTCACCACTTTATGCCCCTGCCGTCCCTACGCCCATATCGCTACCATTAATGTAAAATCACATGAAGCATTAAGCAATGCCACCTAATGTCACTATAAGTAATGGTCTAGTGCCGTCGATAAATTGAAGCAATGCCACCACCATTTTATGAAGTGCTTTTGTCTTGCTTTATTTCCCATGAATTGTGTTTTTGCAGTTACACTTGAATCTCACACCGCTAACATTGCTTCATCCCAGTGGAACTGCACTAATTTGATTGCACATTTACTGACCATGTGCTACTCTCATGATAGTAATACTAATGCTATTGTTCTGCATGTTAATCTAGTGGCAGTGTTGATGTTATGTGATGCTACTTACTTAAGGGCACTTTCATACTGTCAATCTAGTGCCAATTATAACACAATAGATGCCGATGTTAATCATACGCCACTGCACATATCTGTCACTGTTTAAATAACCGTATTTCATATTTGCGCAAACAGGCATGGTTGTCTCCATATCGTTTCGGGAAGTCGGTCTCACTATCGTTTCTATCCGCGCAATCAAAAGCACACACCTCAGTTTTAGTAGAACTGCACAAAATGAGATGGCTATCCCTCGCTGCCGTCGTCTAACTGAAGGAAATATGCCCTAGAGGCAATAATAAAGTTATTATTTATTTCCTTATATCATGATAAATGTTTATTATTCATGCTAGAATTGTATTAACCGGAAACATAATACATGTGTGAATACATAGACAAGCAGTGTCACTAGTATGCCTCTACTTTACTAGCTCGTTAAATCAAAGATGGTTATGTTTCCTAACCATAGACATGAATTGTCATTTGATTAACGGGATCACATCATTAGGAGAATGATGTGATTGACATGACCCATTCCGTTAGCTTAGCACTTGATCGCTTTAGTATGTTGCTTATGCTTTCTTCATGACTTATACAAAGTTCACGCAACTATGAGATTATACAACTCCCGTTTACGGAGGAACATTTTGTGTGCTACCAAGCGTCACAACGTAACTGGGTGATTATAAAGGTGCTCTGAGATGTCTCCAAAAGTATATGTTGAGTTGGCATGAATCAAGATTAGGTTTTGTCACTCCGATTGCTCGGAGAGGTATCTCTGGGCCTTCTCGGTAATACACATCACATAAGCCTTGCAAGCATTGCAACTAATGAGTTAGTTGTGAGATGATGTATTACGGAACGAGTAAAGAGACTTGCCGAGAACGAGATTGAACTAGGTATTGGATACCGACGATCGAATCTCGGGCAAGTAACATACCGATGACAAAGGGAACAACGTATGTTGTTATGCGGTCTGACCGATAAAGATCTTCGTAGAAAATGTAGGAACCAATATGGGCATCCAGGTCCTGCTATTGGTTATTGACCGGAGATGTGTCTCGGTCATGTCTACATTGTTCTCGAACCGTAGGGTCCGCTTGCAAGGTTTCGATGGCGGTTATATTATGAGTTTGTGTATTTTGATGTAGAAGGAGTTCGGAGTCCCGGATGTGATCACGGACATGACGAGGAGTCTCGAAATGATCGAGACATAAAGATTGATATATTGGACGGCTATATTCGGACACGGAAAGGTTCCGGAAGTTTCCGGAGAAAGACGGAGTGCCGGAGGGTTACGGAACCCCCGGGGAAGTAATGGGCCTTAATTGGGCCAAGAGGGAGAGAGGGCTGCGCCGGAGGTGGCGCGCCCCCCCATGGGGAGTCGAATTGGACAAGGAGGGGGCGCGCCCCTTCCTCTCCTCTCCTCTCTTTCCTTCCCCTTCCTCCTTCCTAGTTGGACTAGGAAAGGGAGTCCTACTCCCACTAGGAGGAGGACTCCCCTCCCTTGGCGCACCCCTAGGGCCGGCCGGCCTCCCCTTGCTCCTTTATATACGGGGCAGGGGGCACCCTAGGGCAGACAAGTTGATCCTTGAGATCGTTCCTTAGCCGTGTGCGGTGCCCCCTCCACCATATTCCACCTCGGTCAAATCGTAGCAGTGCTTAGGCGAAGCCTGCGTTGGTAGAACATCAAGATCGTCACCACGCCCGTCGTCTTGTGGAACTCTCTCTCCGGAGCTTTGCTGGATCGGAGCCCGAGGAGCGCCACCGAGCTGTACGTGTGCCAAGAACTCGGAGGTGCCGGAGTAACGGTGCTTGGATCTGTTGGATCGCGAGGAGAGCGACGACTACTTCCTCTACGTTGTGATTGCTTCCGCTTCGGTCTCACGAGGGAACGTAGACAACAAACACCCCTCTCGTTGCTATGCATCACCATGATCTAGCTTGAGCGTAGGAAAATTTTTGAAATTACTACGTTCCCCGACGGTGGCATCGAGCCTAGGTTTTTATGGTTTGATGTTTTGCACGAGTAGAACACAAGTGAGTTGTGGGCGATACAAGTCATCTTGCCTACCAGCATGTCATACTTTGGTTCAGCGGTATTGTGAGATGAAGCGGCCCGGACCGACATTACGCCAGACGCTTACGCGAGACTGGTTTCACCGTTACGAGCACTCGTGCTTAAAGGTGGCTGGCGGGTGTCTGTCTCTCTCACTTTAGTTGAACCGAGTGTGGCTACGCCCGGTCCTTGACAAGGTTAAAACGGAGTCTATTTGTGAAGTATCGTTGTGGTTTTGATGCGTGGGTGAGATTGGTTCTTGCTTAAGCCCGTAGAAGCCACGTAAAATTTGCAACAACAAAGTAGAGGACGTCTAACTTGTTTTTGCAGGGCATGTTGTGATGTGATATGGTCAAGACGTGATGCTATTTTTATTGTATGAGATGATCATGTTTTGTAACCGAGTTATCGGCAACTGGCAGGAGCCATATGGTTGTCGCTTTATTGTATGAAATGCAAACGCCCTGTAATTGCTTTACTTTATCACTAAGCGGTAGCGATAGTCGTAGAAGCAATAGATGCGTGAAGCGACAACGATGCTACGATGGAGATCAAGGTGTCGGCGCCGGTGGCGATGGTGATCACGACGGTGCCGGAGATGGAGATCACAAGCACAAGATGATGATGGCCATATCATATCACTTATATTGATTGCATGTGATGTTTATCCTTTATGCATCTTATCTTGCTTTGATTGACGGTAGCATTATAAGATGATCTCTCACTAAAAATTATCAAGAAGTGTTCTCCACGAGTATGCACCGTTGCTAAAAGTTCGTAGTACCCGGACACCACGTGATGATCGGGTGTGATAAGTTCTACGTCCATCTACAACGGGTGCAAGCCAGTTTTGCACACGCAGAATACTCAGGTTAAACTTGACGAGCCTAGCATATGCAGATATGGCCTCGGAACACGGAGACCGAAAGGTCGGCGTGAATCATATAGTAGATATGATCAACATAGTGATGTTCACCATTGAAAAGCGACTCCATCTCACGTGATGATCGGTTATGGTTTAGTTGATTTGGATCACGTAATCACTTAGATGACTAGAGATATCTGTCTAAGTGGGAGTTATTTAATATGATTAATTAAAACTTAAATTTATCATGAACTTAGTACGATAGTATTTTTCTTGTCTATGTTTCTTTGTAGATAGATGGCTCGTCTGTTGTTCCGTTGAATTTTAATGCGTTCCTTGAGAAAGAAAAGTTGAAAGATGATGGTAGCAATTACACGGACTGGGTCCGTAACCTGAGGATTATCCTCATTGCTGCACAGAAGAATTACGTCCCGAAGCACCGCTGGGTGCCAGGCTTTGCAGAACAACGCCGAAGTTGTGAGCGTCTGGCGAGCAAAGTCGATGACTACTCTATAGTTCGGTGTGCCATGCTTTACGGCTTAGAACCGGGTCTTCAACGACGTTTTGAACGTCATGGAGCATATGAGATGTTCCAAGAGTTGAAGTTAATATTTCAAGCAAATGCCCGGATTGAGAGATATGAAGTCTCCAATAAGTTCTATAGCTGCAAGATGGAGGAGAATAGTTACATCGGTGAGCACATACTCAAAATGTCCGGGTATAATAATCACTTAATTCAGCTGGGAGTTAATCTTCCGGATGATAGTGTCATTGACAGAATTCTCCAATCATTGCCACCAAGCTACAAGAGCTTCGTGATGAACTATAATATGCAAGGGATGACTAAGACAATTCCTGAGCTCTTCGCAATGCTAAAAGCCGCGGAGGTAGAAATCAAGAAAGAGCATCAAGTGTTGATGGTCAACAAGACCACTAGTTTCAAGAAAAAGGGCAAAGGGAAGAAGAAGGAAACTTCAAAAGAACAGCAAGAAAGTTGCTGCTCAAGAGAAGAAACCCAAGTCTGGACCTAAGCGTGGCCAGAGTGTTTTACCGCAAAGCAATTTGGACCTTTGGAAGCGGAACTGCCCCAAGTATTTGGCGGATAAGAAGGATGGCAAGGTGAACAAAGGTATATGTGATATACATGTTATTGATGTGTACCTTACTAGAGCTCGTAGTAGCACTGGGTATTTGATACTGGTTACATTGCTAATATTTGCAACTCGAAGCAGGGGCTACGGAATAGACGAAACCGGCAAAGGACGAGGTGACGATGCGTGGGAAAGCGGTTCCAAAGTCAATGTGATCGCGGTCGGCACGCTACCTCTACATCTACCTTCGGGATTAGTTTTAGACCTAAATAATTGTTATTTGGTGCGGCGTTGAGCATGAACATTATATCTGGATCTTGTTTGATGCGAGACGGTTATTCATTTAAATCAGAGAATAATGGTTGTTCTATTTATATGAGTAATATCTTTTATGGTCATGCACCCTTGAAGAATGGTCTATTCTTGTTGAATCTCGATAGTAGTGATACACATATTCATAATGTCGAAGCCAAAAGATGCAGAGTTGATAATGATAGTGCAACTTATTTGTGGCACTTGCCGTTTAGGTCATATCGGTGTAAAACGCATGAAGAAACTCCATACAGATGGACTTTTGGAATCACTTGATTATGAATCACTTGGTACTTGCGAACCGTGCCTCATGGGCAAGATGACTAAAACACCGTTCTCCGGTTGTATGGAGAGAGCATCGATTTATTGGAAATCATACATACAGATGTATGTGGTCCGATGAATGTTGAAGCTCGTGGCGGATATCGTTATTTTCTCACCTTCACAGATGATTTAAGCAGATACGGGTATATCTACTTGATGAAACATAAATCTGAAACATTTGAAAAGTTCAAAGAATTTCAGAGTGAAGTTGAAAATCATCGTAACAAGAAAATAAAGTTTCTACGATCTGATCGTGGAGGAGAATATTTGAGTTACGAGTTTGGTCTACATTTGAAGCAATGCGGAATAGTTTCGCAACTCACGCCACCGGGAACACCACAGCGTAATGGTGTGTCGAACGTAAATGTCGTACTTTACTAGATATTGTACGATCTATGATGTCTATTTCCGATTTACCGCTATCGTTTTGGGGTTATGCTTTAGAGACGGCCGCATTCACGTTAAATAGGACACCGTCAAAATCCGTTGAGACGACACCTTATGAACTATGGTTTAGCAAGAAACCAAAGTTGTCGTTTACGAAAGTTTGGGGTTGCGATGCTTATGTGAAAAACTTCAACCTGATAAGCTTGAACCCAAATCGGAAAAATGTGTCTTCATAGGATACCCAAAGGAGACAATTTGGTATACCTTCTATCACAGATCCGAAGGCAAGACATTCGTTGCTAAGAATGGATCCTTTCTAGAGAAGGAGTTTCTCTCGAAAGAAGTGAGTGGGAGGAAAGTGGAACTTGATGAGGTAATAATACCAGCTCCCTTATTGGAAAGTAGTTCATCACGTAAATCGGTTTCGTGACACCTACACCGATTAGCGAGGAAGATAATGATAATGATCATGAAACTTCAGATCAAGTTATCACTGAACTTCGTAGATCAACCAAAATAAAATCCGCAGTGAGTGGTACGGTAATCCTATTCGGAAGTCATGATACTAGATCATGGTGAACCTACGAACTATGAAGAAGCGATGGTGAGCCCAGATTCCACAAAATGGCTTGAAGCCATGAAATCTGAGATAGGATCCATGTATGAGAACAAAGTATGGACTTTGGTTGACTTGCCCGATGATCGGCAAGCCATTGAAAATAAATGGATCTTTAAGAAGAAGACTGACGCTGATGGTAATATAACTATCTATAAAGCTAGACTTGTTGCGAAAGGTTTTCGACAAGTTCAAGGGGTTGACTACGATGAGACTTTCTCACCCGTAGCGATGCTTAAGTCTGTCCGAATCATGTTAGCAATTGCCGCATTTTATGATTATGAAATTTGGCAAATGGATGTAAAAACTGCATTCTTGAATGGATTTCTAGAAGAAAAGTTGTATATGATGCAACCAGAAGGTTTTATTGATCCAAAAGGCGCTAACAAAGTGTGCAAACTCCAGCGATCAATTTATGGTCTGGTGCAAGCCTCTCGGAGTTGGAATAAACGCTTTGATAGTGTGATCAAAGCAAATGGTTTTATCTGAGACTTTTGGAGAAGCATGTATTTACAAGAAAGTGAGTGGGAGCTCTGTAGCATTTCTAATATTATATGTGGACGACATATTGTTAATTGGAAATGATATAGAATTTCTGGATAGCATAAAAGGATACTTGAATAAAAGTTTTTCTATAAAAGACCTCGGTGAAGCTGCTTACATATTGGGCATCAAGATCTATAGAGATAGATCAAGACGCTTAATTGGACTTTCACAAAGCACATACCTTGATAAAGTTTTGAAAAAGTTCAAAATGGATCGAGGCAAAGAAAGGACTTTTACCTGTGTTACAAGGTATGAAATTGAGTCGAGACTCAATGCCCGACCACAGCAGAAGATAGAGAGAAAATGAAAAATGTTCCTATGCTTCAGCCATAGGCTCTATCATGTATGCAATCTTGTGTACCGGACACGGCGTATGCTTAGCAATAAGCTTGGCAGGAAGGTACCAAAGTAATCCAGAGTGGATCATCGGACAGCGGTCAAGAACATCCTGAAATACCTGAAAAGGACTAAGGATATGTTTCTCGTATATGGAGGTGACAAAGAGCTAACCGTAAATGGTTACGTCGATGCAAGCTTTGACACTGATCCGGACGATTCTAAATCGCAAACCGGATACATATTTTTATTAAACGGTGGAGCTGTCAGTTGGTGCAGTTCTAAACAAAGCGTCGTGGCGGGATCTACATGTGAAGCAGAGTATATAGCTGCTTCGGAAGCAGCAAATGAAGGAGTCTGGATGAAAGAGTTCATTTCCGATCTAGGTGTCATACCTAGTGCATCGGGACCAATGAAGATCTTCTGTGACAATACTGGTGCAATTGCCTTGGCAAAGGAATCCAGATTTCACAAGAGGACCAAGCATATCAAGAGACGCTTCAATTCCATTCAGGACCAAGTCCAAGTGGGAGACATAGAGATTTGCAAGATACATCCGGATCTGAATGTTGCAGACCCATTGACTAAGCCTCTTCCACGAGCAAAACATGATCAGCACCAAGACTCCATGGGTGTTAGAATCATTCTTGTATAAACTAGATTATTGACTCTAGTGCAAGTGGGAGATCAAGGAAATATGCCCTAGAGGCAATAATAAAGTTATTATTTATTTCCTTATATCATGATAAATGTTTATTATTCATGCTAGAATTGTATTAACCGGAAACATAATACATGTGTGAATACATAGACAAACAGTGTCACTAGTATGCCTCTACTTTACTAGCTCGTTAAATCAAAGATGGTTATGTTTCCTAACCATAGACATGAATTGTCATTTGATTAACGGGATCACATCATTAGGAGAATGATGTGATTGACATGACCCATTCCGTTAGCTTAGCACTTGATCGTTTAGTATGTTGCTTATGCTTTCTTCATGACTTATACAAAGTTCCTGCAACTATGAGATTATACAACTCCCGTTTACTGGAGGAACATTTTGTGTGCTACCAAACGTCACAACGTAACTGGATGATTATAAAGGTGCTCTACAGATGTCTCCAAAAGTATATGTTGAGTTGGCATGAATCAAGATTAGGTTTTGTCACTCCGATTGTCGGAGAGGTATCTCTGGGCCTTCTCGGTAATACACATCACATAAGCCTTGCAAGCATTGCAACTAATGAGTTAGTTGTGAGATGATGTATTACGGAACGAGTAAAGAGACTTGCGATGCTTGAGATTGAACTAGGTATTGGATACCGACGATCGAATCTCGGGCAAGTAACATACCGATGACAAAGGGAACAACGTATGTTGTTATGCGGTCTGACCGATAAAGATCTTCGTGAAAATGTAGGAACCAATATGGGCATCCAGGTCCCGCTATTGGTTATTGACCGGAGATGTGTCTCGGTCATGTCTACATTGTTCTCGAACCGTAGGGTCCGCTTGCGCTTAAGGTTTCGATGGCGGTTATATTATGAGTTTGTGTATTTTGATGTACGAAGGATTTGAGTCCCGGATGTGATCACGGACATGACGAGGAGTCTCGAAATGATCGAGACATAAAGATTGATATATTGACGGCTATATTCGGACGGGAAAGGTTAGGAAGTTTTAGGAGAAAGACGGAGTCTTGGGAGGGTTACCGGAACCCCGGGAAGTAATGGGCCTTATTGGGCCAAGAGGGAGAGAGAGGGCTGCGCCCGGGAGGTGGCGCGCCCCCCATGGGGAGTCCGAATTGGACAAGGAGGCGCGGGCCCCTTTCCTCTCCCTCTCCTCTCTTTCCTTCCCCTTCCTCCTTCCTAGTTGGACTAGGAAAGGGAGTCCTACTCCCACTGGGAGGAGGACTCCCCCTCCTTGGCGCACCTCCTAGGGCGGCCGGCCTCCCCTTGCTCCTTTATATACGGGGCAGGGGGCACCCTAGACAGAACAAGTTGATCCTTGAGATCGTTCCTTAGCCGTGTGCGGTGCCCCCTCCACCATATTCCACCTCGGTCAAATCGTAGCAGTGCTTAGGCGAAGCCTGCGTTGGTAGAACATCAAGATCGTCACCATGCCGTCGTCTTGTGGAACTCTCTCTCCCGGAGCTTTGCTGGATCGGAGCCGAGGAGCGTCACCGAGCTGTACGTGTGCCAAGAACTCGGAGGTGCCGAATGCTTGGTGCTTGGATCGGTTGGATCGCGAGGAGAACGTCGACTACTTCCTCTACGTTGTGATTGCTTCCGCTTCGGTCTACGAGGGTACGTAGACAACACTCTCCCCTCTCGTTGCTATGCATCACCATGATCTTGCGTGTGCGTAGGAAAATTTTTGAAATTACTACGTTCCCCGACACTAACCACCCGTCTTCCAGGTATTCCTACATTGATAGTTACTAGGTAGAATGACCAACGCAATCTAAAAGAAGTTGATTCGTACGATTTACTTCCTGATTGCAGTGTAGGGACGAGCGAAAACAAGTGCATCCTAGTCCAAAATGCACTTTCTACCAGTTCATCCATGGACCGAGGACTAGCTGGCACGGCTGCAAGGCGGTTTTCTGGACAGGTGCGCGGACAAGAGGCATTGTGGTCTGCTTATTTCTGCAAATAGCGGTGCTTAAATTTAGTGGAATGCATAAGAATTTCAGCTGGTCAGTACACTACATGGTTCAGTTCAGCATTCCAGCTGAGAACACAATTATAATTGGTTATTCTGGAATGAGAGAACCTAACCTTGGATGGTGGCAACAAGAAAAAACCAGAGTGAACTCCAGGAAATTTAAGCCCGCCGGAAGGCCCTTTGCTCAGAGAAGCCTTGCTTGTTTTTTCCTGATTTGTAAACCTTCTCACAACTTTGTCTTTTGCTATGAACTATTATATGTTTGTTATGTTCTATGAATCATTGAGATGTATAAAATTGCTTAACTTATGATTTTCAAGTTTTTTATGAAGCCGAGTTTAATGTGAGTGTTCCACATGAATGCTGGACTAGCGTGTGAACGTTTGGAATTTACATTGTGGCCTCAGTTACTGCATGAACCACTGTAACAAGATACATAGTTGCTTATATGTCAGACAACAGATTGTTGATTGTTAGCTGGTCGACAGCCTAGTATTGAAGCGAGCTGAGCCAATGTGTCGTATTTTGCACAACTGCTTACAAGTGGGGTAGCACCAATAGTGTTTACAAGTACTTATGTATACGTCAGCGCACAGTTCTCGAACGAGTACTCTATTTCATCAGAACACACACTGCTCGTATGATAAACCATGACAACTTATGTCTTACCATGCCATATTCATGAAAAAACTAGTGAGGATGCATCTGTTTTGGCAACAATTACGATGGTTCTCACATGATTCACGGGCACACAAAAGTAGCAGTAGTTCCCATAGACGGATTCAAACAGAGTACTAGCCCCAAAGGGCTCGATAATATGCAAGGTTCACATAATTAGACACAATCCAAACTACTATTAAACACTAGAAGGGGCAACTATTTCATGCCTCGATCTAATTTGGGCTGCACACAAGACGAACCATGCCATGAACATCATCGAGGACGTCCGGCAGCAGCTCACTCCTGTGAACCTTCATGAAGACAAACTTGTGGCCTTGCCACTCATAAACTTGTTTGTGGAGGCATGCCACGTCATCTTCCTGCGTAAGCTTGACAAGAACAGTATGCCTCACAAACAAATGAGTAGCTTTGAACTTCTTGTGCTTCAGTACACCCTGGTCAACACGCCAGACAACAGTGAGGCTGGAATACAGCTCTTCATTGGTATAAGTGCAAATGGCTTCCAGGATCCAACAGCCTAAGAACTCTGTTTTCCCAGTGCATATATTCAGGTCATCCACCTCATAGCGAGTGACATGTACAACCACACAATCCTTGTCTGCATCAGGCCTCTAATTGAAATAGAAAAATAATTCTGAATTACTTTCCAGTATAAGAAACACAAGTTTTTTAATCCACTATGTATAGCATGGCATCGAAGCTAATAAAACTTTGCATTATTCATCACCACATACTTAGGTGAAAAACCACAATCAAGATCGGAAAAGAAAAAAATCACCTTGGGCAGCTCAGGGGGGGACACATCCTCGAAGGGGGAAAACTGCTCATGCAATTCCATGAGGGCTATAACCTCAAATAGGGCGTTGACCATCTCAGTAGTGGCCGTGAGTGTATCTGGGGTCGGCTCGGTGGCTGCCTCCATCTTCTTGGAGCTCTCTGTCTTGTGGGGATCAGCCTCCCGCGTCTGCTCCAATATTGGCGGATCTTTGCCTGGTTCTCCTTGGTCCGTCATGAAACTGATGAATACTAGGAGACCACTGAAATAAAAACACAATCGCAATGACAATGAAACAAAAAAGAGAGTGAGGGTCGGTTACTGCTTTGCAAAAGTTCTTTTTTTCACTGAATGAAAATATACCAACATCATGGATCCGCTTACCTTCCCTTCATTGGGAGAGAAGAACAGTGGCAGATGGGAGTGTTGCCTTTCTTGAAGACGGTGAGGGATAAGGGGATTCAGCGAAGAGTGAAATGATGGTTGCTTCGTCTGTCAAACTTAGACTGCGAGGAGGTGGGGTTTTGTGATACGACGGCTCGTTACTGCCGCGCTACGACCGGGGTAACTCTCCGCCTACATACTACCTTCTAATTTGGTGGATGGCATTTGGGCCTGTGCATTGCATGGCCCGCATTTCGGTGAACAAAATATAACGGCATTCAGTAGAGGGAGACGTTTCGATGACCTAGGAGGAGCCAGAAGTGGTATTGTATCCACTGTACTAGTAGTAATTGTTTTTCTGGGTAGCTGTAGAGTGTCTCCACTATACTAGTAGTAATTTTTTCTCTGGGCCCAGGACAAAACAGCCCATCCACCCTAGTAAATAGTAAAATCAATTCAAAAGCCCACATATTTACTGAATGAGAGGCGCTACCCACACCCAGCACACCCCCCCCCCCCAAAAAAACCTGGGTGCTCTTCTTCCTCCTCACTCCCACCCACCTCATGCCAGCTCGCTCCACTCGTACCCCCAAATTCCTTACCTCACTCCTACAGAAAACCCCAGCTCCCCTTCTTCCTCACTACTACAGAAAACCCCCAGCTCCCCTTCTTCTTCACTCGCACTACAACTAGGCTCATCATTCATTACTCTGCTCAAATCCTTGAGCGCGACACGACGCCCTCGAGGAAAATGGAGTCGGTTGACCCCAGCGCCAAGAAGATGAGGCTCCCGCCAGCGGCGACGCCTGTTGTAGATCCCGCACCCGGCAGCGTGGGGAGAAGCGACGACCCCGCCCCCACCGGATCCTAGGAACCCATAGAATCTCGGGTGTACCGCATCAGCGATCTCCCAGACACCGTCCTTGGGGAGATCATCTCGCTTTTCCCCATCAAGGATTGCTGCCACACCCATGTCCTCTCAATTCAGTGGCGCCCTCTATGGCGCGCCGTGCCACTTAATCTCGACTGTCGTCACCTATCTCTCTTAAATGATTTTGAAATCCCCAGAGCCATCATCTCCTCCACCAGGGCTCCGTTTAAAGCCTCTGCATCCGGTCATGCTACCTGAGCAAGCATACCATGCCCTGCACGGTGTACGCCTGGCTGAAATCCCCTGAATTCATAGAACTACAGCTGCTTGAGTTCTACTATTCCCCTGGAAATCACATACCACATACCGAACGCCATGTACTTGTGCCCTCAAAGACCGATGTCCATCTTGCGGTTTCCTCCTCTCTCCACACCGCCACCTTTGCGCTGTGCTACCTACCAGACAATCTGGTACTAAACCTTCGACTCCCATTTCTCAAGAAACTTTCACTTGTGCGGGTTCGTATATCGGAGGCCTCATTGCACAACATCATCCACTCTAGTTGCCCTGCCCTGGAGTGCTTGGTGCTTGTTTTCACAGTTAGAATCAGTTGTCTCCAAATAAAGTCGCCTAACCTTGTAAGAATTGGAATTTCTTTTAACGGAAGGCAGCTCATCATCCAAGATGCCCCTTCACTTCAAAGGTTGATCCTTGATTCTAGTTATTCACCATTGCAAATAACCGTCCTCTCTGCGCCTAAACTGGAGACCTTGGGTGTAATACATGATCTCTGTGCTCATTTCAATATGGTGTTTGGCTCCACAGTTCTTCAGGTATATATTATCATCTAAACTTGTAACCATAATTTGCATTTTAAATTTATGCGCATAAGTTTTATATCATCTTGGAGTACACATTTTGTACTAATATTATGTTCTATGCTCAATGAAGAGTTTCTCCATGGATGGCCTATCAATGGTGCTGGATTCTGTCAAGATCTTATATATCCAAATGAATAATTTTGATCTAAACAAGATTATTGGCTTGTTGCAATGTTTTCCATGTCTGGAGAAGTTGTATATAAAGGTGATAATTTCACGCACATTGGAAGCCCGCATATATTGTACTAGAATTAACCGTTCAGCTGTTGCTCTTTCGACACTCTTTTTTTAGACCTTAACTGTTTTCAATCTTCATGTCTATTAAGGCAACAGGACGGGGTAAGGAAGTTATAACCAATCGGTGGATTCGCAAGCATCGGTATTTTCTCACTTCTCATGAGATTCAATTGAAGACAATAACGCCAGAACGATATGTAGCCAACCGTGCAAACATTAGATCTGTCACATTCTTCCTGCTGAATGCGAGGTTACTATTGTCCATCAGGCTTAAGTTTATCAGCAGCATGGTTTTGACGGATGGGTATGTCGAAGAGCAAAAAAGGAGTTTCAGGTGGGCAAAAGAGCTTCTGAATGTGTCGGGCTTCTATTTACAACATATTGTGGTCATAATCCAGTAAATTTTACGACCCAGGATGTTCATTCTATGGACCTGGCCAATCCATTTGACTGTGACTGCCGAAAACAGTGTTGGAGTTAGATGTTGTTGCCCTTTTCAACCTAGATTTTGTGTAAACCAGATGAACAATTAACCCTCGTGCTTTTCTACAGTTTGCAAGCTGGAGTTAGATGTTCTTGCCCTTTTCAACTCAGCTGTGACTGTCATATTTTCTTTGAAACAAGGCAAATGGCTTGCCATTCTTTTAATTTAGAGTGAAATATTGTAACAAATCCCAACCAAGGGAAATAACATTACTCTCGCCGGCTGCTTGAGCTCACTGTGCATTACAGAAGCCAAGTGATTAGCCCCCACCAGCACCCACAAACTTATTTTGAACTAGCACATCAAATGGGCTGTAAATTTTCATAGGAAAGGCTGCATGACCGTGACAGATTTGGATTTTGACATTTGGGACCCACGAGGAAATAGCCTATCCAAGGTGGTGTCGACTTACTAGCCAGTCAACAAACGATTCTGCCTACCAGCCGTTGGATTGACATCCAACATCTGTCGTGTATCTTCTATCTCTTATCCTCTTCTTCCTCCAGCCGCCCAAACCAAACCACCCTGTGGGCTCCGCCTGCTCCCGCCTCCCATGGCTAGTTGCGCCTCCGCCGCCCTACCGTACCCTCCAACATTGGCCAGCCCCTCCCTCTATTCCCCCACACATCCTGTTATTCTCCGGCGATGTCAGCCCCAACACGCACCCGCACCCGAACCAGTCAACCCTCGTACTCCCCTCCGCCTGCGACTGGACCGACGCATCTTCCATGGCTCCTGTTCTTTCTATCCAAGGCCTCACCGTTGTCCTCCACCTCGGTTCGCTCACCGTGCACGGTGTGCCGCCCTCTTGCGTTGTCAACGTCGTCAACAACCGAGAGGAACAAGGAGATGACTATACGTGGAGAGGATGACAGTAGGGACCCACCAGCGTCATGGCAGTACGCTGGCAAGTGCATCTATATTACAAGCCCAAAAATATGGTTCCTCCTAATGGTTGGACATTTGGGGCTCACGCCATTGTCAACTTAGTCAATAAACGAGAGTATTACACTACGAGCGGCTGACACTAGGGACCCAGCAGGCCGCGCAGTTTTTTTTTTTTTTTGAGGAACAAGCAGTTGTTATTTATACTAGTTTTAGCGACGGATCAGGGTAACAACGGGGCTGTGCGGGGGCTGTGGCCCGTCTAGCCAGGGTTTTATTTATGTTTACCACATCATGAGCCCAGTTGTGTTTTTTTCTTGCTGAAAATGGCTAGCCCAGTTCTATTTTTTAAAGAAATACCCAAACGAGGCCTACTTGCTTTATCAGCCCTGCTGGGCTGCAAATCTTTTAAGACGAGGAGAGTTTCATTCGGTTTGCCCAGAAATGGGTTGTACATTTTTAAACATATCAAAGCGGGAATTAGTTTCATTTCTTTTTCATTACAAGATTTTAAATTCCATTGATTTTTATGCGTGGAGAATTATTTGGATTTTATATTTATATGAATTATTTTTCAAAATAGTTTTAATGTGAATCGATATTTCGGGATTAAAAACAGTTGACTGCACCGAAATATGCAAAATTTCATATACTTTTTAACCGTGGCCACAATATGGGGTGTAATGCTAACAAAAAGAAGATGTTCTCCAAAAAAATCTTAAGAATTAGAAAATGGGTTGTACATTATTAGAAATAACGGGAGATGGGTTGTATGTTGTTTTCCACAGATTTGAGGCTGACTTGTGCACCTACTACAGGTTGAGTATGCTTTCCTAAAAAAAGGTTGACACACATGCAACATCGTGTCAACTTCGTCAACACACAAGAGCAGTGACTGTTGGATGTCCATCCAACGGCTGTCGTGCTTCTTCAATCTCTGCTCTTCCTGCTCCAGCCGCTCAAACAAGCGCCGGCGGGACTGCGTGCTCCCTCCTCCCGCGGCCGGTTGTGCTTTTGCACAGGCCTCACCGCCCCACCGTACTCCCATCACTGGCCTAGCCATCCCTCTACTCACCCACACATGTTGTTATTCTTCGGGGACGGCAGACGAACCAATAAACCTTCGTACTCCCCTCTGCGTGGGAAACAACTGTCGAGTCTTCCATTGCTCCGTATCGTACCCTTCCTAGGCCTCGTTGTCGTCCATCGCCCTGGTGCTCTCGGCGCGGCCTGGTCAACGTGGTCAATGAACGACATCCATCGGAAGTGGACTGTATGTGGAGAGGCTGACATCTAGGACCCACCGGAAGGGCCTCCAGATTGGCGAAAACGCCCGGATGGTCGGACCCACTAGCTATATCTTCGCACGCAAGGAAGTGCCTCCTTATTACGCACAAAAAATGAATACCCCCTACTAGCTGGGACCCACCATAGTGGGAGCTTGACTTGTGGGCCTACTAACCTGACGGGAATGGAGGGCTTTGTCAACTTAGTCAATATGAACGATTCTAGCTCCAATGACCGTACAATGTCCATCCAACGGCCATAGTGCTTCTTCAACCCCTGGTCTTCTTGCTCCAGCTGCCCAAAGCAGCGCCGGTCGTGCCGCCTGCTCCTACCTCCCATGGCGGATGTCTTGCCGGAGGCCTCACCGCCCTACTACTCCCACCGCTGGTCAGGCCATCCTTCCACTCACCCACACCCCTGTTATTCTCAAGCGGCAGCTGACCTCACACCGTAACCAAAGTGAACCCTCGTACTCCTCTCTACATGGGCATCCGCTACCGCGTCTTCCCCGGCTCCGTGTCGTCCCCTTCCTAGGCCTTGCCGTCATCCACCACCATGGTGCTCTCGGAGTGGCGTGGTCAATGTGGTCAATGACCGACTTCCATCGGAAGAGTACTGTACGTGCAGAGGCTGACAGCTGCGTCCACGGCAGCCGCAAGGAAGTGCCTCCTTATTACGTGCAAAATAATTATTCCTCCACCTGACAGCAGGGACCCACCGTACGGGCCACCGTATTTCACGAAAAAACATTTCCCCACATTGGGACCCACCGGACGGGCCACCGTGTTCCTTGAAAAAACATTTCCCCACATTGCTGGGACCCACGGACGGGCCACCGTATTTCGAAAACGTCCCCCATTGTCATTTCGGACCCACCGGAAGTGCCTCCTTATTACGCACAAAAATGAATACTCCCCTGCTAGCTGGGACCCACCTTGGTGGGAGGCTGACTTAATGGGCCTACTAAGTTGACGGGACGGAGGGCTTTGTCAACTTAGTCAATATGAACGATTCTAGCTCCAGTGACTGTACGATGTCCATGCAACGGCCGTAGTGCTTCTTCAACCTCTAGTCTTCTTGCTCCGGCCGCCCAAAGCAGCGTCGGTCGTGCCGCATGCTCCTGCCTCTCGTGGCCGGCTGTGCTGCCGTGGAGGCCTCACCGTCCCCTACTATTCCACCGCTACCCAGGCCCTGCGGCGACAACATGTTGGAAATATGCCCTAGAGGCAATAATAAAATGGTTATTATTATATTTCCTTGTTCATGATAATTGTCTATTGTTCATGCTATAATTGTGTTATCCGGAAAAGGTAATACATGTGTGAATACGTAGACCACAATATGTCCATAGTGAGCCTCTAGTTGACTAGCTCGTTAATCAATGGATGGTTACGGTTTCCTGACCATGGACATTGGATGTCATTGATAATGGGATCACATCATTGGAGAATGATGAGATGGACAAGACCCAATCTTAAGCATAGCACAAGATCGTGTAGTTCGTTTACTACAGCTTTTCTAATGTCAAGTATCATTTCCTTAGACCATGAGATCGTGTGACTCCCGGATACCGTAGGAGTGCTTTGGGTGTACCAAACGTCACAACGTAACTGGGTGGCTATAAAGGTATACTACAGGTATCTCCAAAAGTGTTTGTTGGGTTGACACGGATCGAGACTGGGATTTGTCACTCCATATGATGGAGAGGTATATCTGGGCCCACTCGGTAATGCATCATCATAATGAGCTCAATGTGACCAAGTGGTTGGTCACGGGATCATGCATTACGGTATGAGTAAAGTGACTTGCCGGTAACGAGATTGAACGAGGTATTGGGATACCGACGACCGAATCTCGGGCAAGTAACGTACCGATTGACAAAGGGAATTGTATACATGATTACTTGAACCCTTGACATCGTGGTTCATCCGATGAGATCATTGTGGAACATGTGGGAACCAACATGGGTATCCAGATCTCGTTGTTGTTTATTGGCCGGAGAGCTGTCTCGGTCATGTCTGCATGATTCCCGAACCCGTAGGGTCTATACACTTAAGGTTCGGTGACGCTAGGGTTATTAGGAAGACTTGTAAGTGATTACCGAATGTTGTTCGGGGTCCCGGATGAGATCCAGGACGTCACGAGGAGTTCCAGAATGTCCGGAGGTGAATATTTATATATGGGAAGTTGTCATACGGTCACCGGAAAAGTTCGGGGCCATATCGGTATTGTACCGGGGCCATCGGAGGGGTTTCGGGGGTTCGCTGGGAGGGGCCACCTCTCTTGAAGGGCCTCATGGGCCGTAGTGGGCAGGGAACCAGCCCCTGGAGGGCTGGGCGCATCCCCCCCTTGGGCCCATGCGCCTAGGGTTGGGGGAAACCATAGAGGCGCCCCCTTGGCAGGGGCAAGCCCCTCCCCTTAACCGCCGCCCCTCTAGATCTCACCTAGAGGGGCCAGCCCTTCCCCTTCCCCTATAAATAGAGGGGCGAGGGAGGCTGCACACCACATCCAAGGCGCAGCCCTCCCTCCCAACACCTCTCCTCCTCTGTTAAGAGCTTGGCGAAGCCCTGCCAGAGTACTGCCTCTCCACCACCACCACGCCGTCGTGCTGCTGTTGGAGCTCTCTTCATCGACATCTCCCTCCTCCTTGCTAGATCATACAAACAGAACGTATGGTTACTTTACTCTATTTTCTCATGGCTTGTTAAACCTTTCTTTTTTCTTTTTGGATCATAACCAAATAAAGGCGCGGGAGACGTCTCCGCTCCGTACATGTGTTGAACGCGGAGGTGGCGTCCGTTCGGCGCTAGGATCATCGGTGATTTGGATCATGATGAGTACGACTCCATCAACCCCGTTCTCTTGAATGCTTCCGCTCATGATCTACAAGGGTATGTAGATGCACTCCTCTCTCTCTCTCTCTTGTTGCTAGATAACTCCATAGATTGATCTTGGTGATGCGTAGAAGATTTTAAATTTCTGCTACGTTCCCCAACAGTGGCATCATGAGCTAGGTCTATGTGTAGTTTCTATGCACGAGTAGAACACAATTTTGTTGTGGGCGTAGATGTTGTCAATTTACTTGCCACTACTAGTCTTATCTTGTTTCGGCGGCATCGTGGGATGAAGCGGCCCGGACCGACCTTACACGTGCGCTTACGTGAGACAGGTTCCACCGACTGACATGCACTAGTTGCATAAGGTGGCTAGCGGGTGTCTGTCTCTCCCACTTTAGTCGGATCGGATTCGATGAAAAGGGTCCTTATGAAGGGTAAGTAGAAATTGGCATATCACGTTGTGGTTTTGGCATAGGTAAGAAACGTTCTTGCTAGAACCCTATTGCAACCACGTAAAAACATGCAACAACAATTAGAGTACGTCTAACTTTTTTTTGCAGCATATGCCTTGTGATGTGATATGGCCAAAAGGATGTGATGAATGATATATATGTGATGTATGAGACTGATCATGTTCTTGTAATAGGAATCACGACTTGCATGTCGATGAGGATGACAACCGGCAGGAGCCATAGGAGTTGTCTTAATTATTGTATGACCTGCGTGTCATTGAATAACACTATGTAATTACTTTACTTTATTGCTAAACCATTAGCCATAGTAGTAGAAGTAATCTTTGACGTGACAACTTCATGAAGACACGATGATGGAGATCATGATGATGGAGATCCTGGTGTCATGCCAGTGACGATGATGATCATGGCGCCCCGAAGATGGAGATCAAAAGGAGCAAAATGATATTGGCCATATCATGTCACTATTTGATTGCATGTGATGTTTATCATGTTTTTGCATCTTATTTGCTTAGAAACGACGGTAGTAAATAAGATGATCCCTCATAATAATTTCAAGAAAGTGTTCCCCCTAACTGTGCGCCGTTGCGAAAGTTCGTTGTTTCGAAGCACCACGTGATGATCGGGTGTGATAGATTCTAACGTTCACATACAACGGGTGTAAGACAGATTTACACATGCAAAAACACTAAGGTTGACTTGACGAGCCTAGCATGTACAGACATGGCCTCGGAACACAAGAGACGGAAAGGTCGAACATGAGTCGTATAGAAGATACGATCAACATGAAGATGTTCACCGATGATGACTAGTCCGTCTCACGTGATGATCGGACATGGCCTAGTTGACTCGGATCATGGATCACTTAGATGACTAGAGGGATGTCTATCTGAGTGGGAGTTCATTAAATAATTTGATTAGATGGACTTAATTATCATGAACTTAGTCTAAAACTTTTGCAATATGTCTTGTAGATCAAATGGCCCACGCTAATGTTGCCCTCAACATCAACACATTCCTAGAGAAAACCAAGCTGAAAGACGATGGCAGCAACTATACGGACTGGGTTCGGAACTTGAGGATCATCCTCATAGCTGCCAAGAAAGCGTATGTCCTATATGCACCGCTAGGTGAAGCACCCGTTTTCGCAGCAACTGAAGACGTTATGAACGCCTGGCAGTCGCATAGTGATGATTACTCCCTGGTTCAGCGCGGCATGCTTTACAGCTCTCCAAAAGCGTTTTGAGCAGCACAGAGCATTGAGAAGTTCCAAGAGCTAAAAATGGTTTTCCAAGCTCATGCCCGGGTCGAGAGATATGAAGTCTCCGACAAGTTCTACAGCCGTAAGATGGAGGAGAATGGTTACGTCGTGAGCACATACTCAAAATGTGCAGGTTGCACAACCGCTTGTCTCGGTGGGAGTTAATCTCCGGATGACGCGGTCATGTGACAGAATCCTCGATCGCTCCCACCTAGCTACAAGAGCTTTGTGATGAACTACAATATGCGAGGATGGTGAAAACCATTCACGAGGTATTTTCAATGCTGAAATCAGCGGAGGTGGAGATCAAAAAGGAACATCAAGTGTTGATGGTCAATAAAACCACTAGTTTCAAGAAAGGCAAGGGTAAGAAGAACTTCAAGAAGGACGGCAAGGGATTTGCCGCTCCCGGTAAGCCAGTTGCCAGGAAGAAGCCAAATCATGGACCCAAACCTAAGAATGAGTGCTTTTATTGCAATGGAAGCAGACACTGGAAGCGGAACTGCCCCAAGTACTTAGCGGACAAGAAGGCCGGCAACACCAAAGGTATATGTGATATACATTTAATTGATGTGTACCTTACCAGTACTCGTAGTAGCTCCTGGGTATTTGATACCGGTGCGGTTGCTCATATTTGTAACTCAAAACAGGAGATGCAGAATAAATGGAGAGTGGCGAAGGACGAGGTGACGATGCGTGTCGGGAATGGTTCCAAGGTCGATGTGATCGCCGTCGGCACACTACCTCTACATTTACCTACGGGATTAGTTTTAAACCTCAACAATTGTTATTTAGTGCCAGCTTTGAGCATGAACATTGTATCTGGATCTCGTTTAATACGAGATGTCTACTCATTTAAATCCAAGAATAATGGTTGTTCTATTTATATGAGAGATATGTTTCTGACCATGCCCGCTGGTCAATGGTTTATTCTTAATGAATCTCGAACGTGATGTTACAAACATTCATAGTGTGAATACCAAAAGATGTAAGGTTGATAACGATAGTCCCACATACTTGTGGCACTGCCGCCTTTGTCACATTGGTGTCAAACGCATGAAGAAGCTCCATGCTGATGGACTTTTGGAGTCTCTTGATTACGAATCATTTGACACATGCGAACCATGCCTCATGGGCAAAATGACCAAGACTCCGTTCTCCGGAACAATGGAGCGAGCAACCGACTTATTGGAAATCATACATATTGATGTGTGCGGTCCAATGAGCGTTGAGGCTCGCGGAGGCTATCGTTATGTTCTCACTCTCACTGATGACTTAAGTAGATATGGGCATGTCTACTTGATGAAACACAAGTCTGAGACCTTTGAAAAGTTCAAGGAATTTCAGAATGAGCTAGAGAATCAACGTGACCGAAAAATAAAGTTCTTATGATCAAATCGTGGGGGAGAATATTTAAGTCATGAATTTGGTACGCACTTAAGGAAATGTGGAATCGTTTCACAACTCACGCCGCCTGGAACACCTCAGCATAACGGTGTGTCTGAACTCGCACTCTATTGGATATGGTGCGGTCTATGATGTCTCTTACCGATTTACCGCTATCTTTTTGGGGATACGCTCTAGAGACAGCTACATTCACTTTAAATAGGGCACCATATAAATCCGTTGAGACGACACCGTATGAACTATGGTTTGGGAAGAAACCTAAGCTGTCGTTTCTAAAAGTTTGGGGATGCGATGCTTATGTCAAGAAACTTCAACCTGAAAAGCTCGAACCCAAGTCGGAAAAATGCGTCTTCATAGGATACCCTAAGGAAACAATTGGGTATACCTTCTACCTCAGATCCGAAGGCAAGATCTTTGTTGCCAAGAATGGGTCCTTTCTGGAGAAAGAGTTTCTCTCGAAAGAAATAAGTGGGAGGAAAGTAGAACTCGATGAAGTACTGCCTCTTGAACCGGAAAGTAGAGTAGCTCAGGAAGATGTTCATGTGGTGCCTACACTGACTGGAGAGGAAGTTAATGATGATGATCAAGGTACTTCGGATCAAGTTGTTACTGAACTTCGAAGGTCCACAAGGACATGTTCCACACCAGAATGGTATGGCAACCCTGTCCTGGAAATCATGTTGTTAGACAACGGTGAACCTTCAAACTATGTAGAAGCGATGGCGGGCCCAGATTCCAGCAAATGGCTAGAAGCCATGCAATCCAAGATATGATCCATGTATGAAAACAAAGTATGGACTTTGACAGACTTGCCCGATGACCGGCGAGCGATAGAAAACAAATGGATCTTTAAGAAGAAGACGGACGCGGATGGTAATGTTACCATCTATAAGGCTCGACTTGTCACTAAGGGTTATCGACAAGTTCAAGGGGTTGACTATGATGAGACTTTCGCACCCGTAGCGAAGCTGAAGTCCGTCTGAATCATGTTAGCAATTGCCGCATACTATGATTATGAGATATGGCAAATGGACGTCAAAACGACATTCCTTAACGGCTATCTTAAGGAAGAATTGTATATGATGCAGCCGGAAGGTTTTGTCGATCCTAAGAATGCTAACAAGGTATGCAAGCTCCAGCGCTCCATCTATGGGCTGGTGCAAGCATCTCGGAGTTGGAACATTCGCTTTGATGAAATGATCAAAGTGTTTGGGTTTATGCAGACTTATGGAGAAGCCCGCATTTACAAGAAAGTGAGTGGGAGCTCTGTAGCATTTCTCATATTGTATGTAGATGACATACTTTTGATGGAAAATGATATAGAACTTTTGGACAGCATTAAGGCCTACTTGAATAAGTGTTTTTCAATGAAGGACCTTGGAGAAGCTGCTTACATATTAGGCATCAAGATCTATAGAGATAGATCGAGACGCCTCATAGGTCTTCCACAAAGTACATACCTTGATAAGATATTGAAGAAGTTCAATATGGATCAGTCCAAGAAGGGGTTCTTGCCTATGTTGCAAGGTGTGAAATTGAGCTCAGCTCAATGCCCGACCACGGCAGAAGATAGAGAAAAGATGAGTGTCATCCCCTATGCCTCGGCTATAGGGTCTATTATGTATGCCATATTGTGTACCAGACCTGATGTAAACCTTGCCGTAAGTTTGGTAGGAAGGTACCAAAGTAATCCCGGCATGGAACACTAGACAGCGGTCAAGAATATCCTGAAGTACCTGAAAAGGACTAAGGATATGTTTCTCGTTTATGGAGGTGACGAAGAGCTCGTCGTAAAGGGTTACGTCGACGCTAGCTTCGACACAGGTCTGGATGACTCTAAGTCACAAACCGGATACGTGTATATTTTGAATGGTGGGGTAGTAAGCTGGTGCAGTTGCAAGCAAAGCGTCATGGCGGGATCTACATGTGAAGCGGAGTACATGGCAACCTTGGAGGCAGCAAATGAAGCAATCTGGATGAAGGAGTTCATTACCGACCTAGGAGTTATTCCCAATGCGTCGGGGCTGATGACTCTCTTCCGTGACAACACTGGAGCCATTGCCCTTGCCAAGGAGCCTAGGTTTCACAAGAAGACTAGGCACATCAAGCGTCGCTTCAACTCCATTTGTGAAAATGTTCAAGATGAAGACATAGATATTTGCAAAGTGCATACAGATCTGAATGTCGCAGCTCCGTTGACTAAACCTCTTCCGCGAGCAAAACATGATCAACACCAGAACTCTATGGGTGTTCGATTCATCACAATGTAACTAGATTATTGACTCTAGTGCAAGTGGGAGACTGTTGGAAATATGTCCTAGAGGCAATAATAAAATGGTTATTATTATATTTCCTTGTTCATGATAATTGTCTATTGTTCATGCTATAATTGTGTTATCCGGAAATCGTAATACATGTGTGAATACGTAGACCACAACATGTCCCTAGTGAGCCTCTAGTTGACTAGCTCGTTAATCAATGGATGGTTACGGTTTCCTGACCACGGACATTGGATGTCATTCATAACAGGATCACATCATTGGAGAATGATGTGATGGACAAGACCCAATCTTAATCATAGCACAAGATCGTGTAGTTCGTTTGCTAGAGCTTTTCTAATGTCAAGTATCATTTCTTTAGACCATGAGATCGTGTGACTCCCGGATACCGTAGGAGTGCTTTGGGTGTACCAAAGCGTCCTGGCAATGGCTGGGTGGCTATAAAGGTATACTACAGGTATCTCTGAAAGTGTCTGTTGGGGTGACACGGATCGAGACTGGGATCTGTCACTCCGTATGACGGAGAGGTATCTCTGGGCCCACTCGGTAATGGATCATCATAATGAGCTCAATGTGATCAAGTGGTTGGTCATGGGATCATGCATTACGGTACGAGTAAAGTGACTTGCCGGTAATGAGATTGAACGAGGTATTGGGATACCGACGATCGAATCTCGGGCAAGTAACGTACCGATTGACAAAGGGAATTGTATACAGGATTACTTGAATCCTTGACATCATGGTTCATCCGATGAGATAATCGTGGAACATGTGGGAACCAATATGGGTATCCAGATCTCGTTGTTGTTTATTGGCCGGAGAGCTGTCTCGGTCATGTCTGCATGATTCCCGAACCCGTAGGGTCTACACACTTAAGGTTCGGTGACGCTAGGGTTATTAGGAAGACTTGTAAGTGATTATCGAATGTTGTTCACGGTCCCGGATGAGATCCCAGACGTCACGAGGAGTTCCGGAATGGTCCGGAGGTGAAGATTTATATATGGGAAGTTGTCATACGGTCACAGGAAAAGTTCGGGGGCATATCGGTATTGTACCGGGGCCACCTCTCTCGAAGGGCCTCACGGGCCGTAGTGGGCAGGGAACCAGCCCCTGGAGGGCTGGGCGCATCCCCCCTTGGGCCCATGCGCCTAGGGTTGGGGGAACCCTAGAGGCGCCCCTTGGCAGGGGTAAGCCCCTCCTTGCCCCCCTCTAGATCTCATCTAGAGGGGCCGCCCTTCCCCTTCCCCTATAAATAGAGGCGAGGGAGGGCTGCACACCACATCCAAGGCGCAGCCCCTCCCCTTCCCAACACCTCTCCTCCTCCGTTAAGAGCTTGGCGAAGCCCTGCCGGAGTACTGCCTCTCCACCACCACCACGCCGTCGTGCTGCTATTGGAGCTCTCTTCCTCAACCTCTCCCTCCTCCTTGCTGGATCAAGGCGCGCGAGACGTCTCCGCTCTGTACGTGTGTTGAACACGTAGGTGTCGTCCGTTCGGCGCTAGGATCATCGGTGATTTGGATCACGACGAGTACGACTCCATCAACCCCGTTCTCTTGAACGCTTCCGCTCGCAATCTACAAGGGTATGTAGATGCACTCCTCTCTCTCTCTCTCTCTCTCTCTCTCTCTCTTGTTGCTAGATAACTCCATAGATTGATCTTGGTGATGCGTAGAAAATTTTAAATTTCTGCTACATTCCCCAACACGGCAGCCTCACACCGCAGCCGAACCAGTGAACCCTCGTACTCCTCTCCGCGCGGGCTTCCACTGCCGCGTCTTCCCCGGCTCTAGGTTGTCCCCTTCCTAGGCCTCGTTGTCGTCCACCACCTTGGAGATCTCGGCGCGGCGTGGTCAACGTGGTCAAGGAACGACTTCCATCGGAAGAGTACTGTATGTGGAGAGGCTGACAGCTGGGTCCACGGCGGCCGCAAGGAAGTGCCTCCTTATTACGCACAAAATAATTATTCCTCCACCTGACAGCAGGGACACACTGGACGGGCCACCGTATTTCGCGAAAAAAATCTTTCCCCCTGACTGCTGGGACCCACCAGCTACATCTTCGCACGCAAGGAAGTGCGTCCGGGCAAAAAAACGATTCGCCCCCCTGGCTGTTGGGACCCACCAGCTACATCTTCGCATGCAGGGAAGTGCCTGACAGTCGGGACCCACCTAGTCGAAGCATACGTAGTGTTGTCATTCTGGTCGCGAACATATACGTACATACTGGTCGATGTAGACGCGCGCGTGTCGTAGTAGAGGCGCGCACGTAGCATGTACATGTACGCACAGCGGCTAGGGTGCAAGAAAGTAAATACGACCACGTACGTACATACGGGCGGGGTCTTGAACGCCAACTCGCGCATACGTACGACCAGGGCTCGTGTACATGGCTGGGTCGGAACGGAGAAACTGCGTCGCTATCGTGTTCATGGGGAGGCAACAGAATGTGTCGTGTTCATCGGGAGGGGTGTGGCGTACCTCCTCCAGCCGCCACCTGCGACTTTCATCCACGGACTCCTGTTCATCCAGACTCGACCGTGCGCTACTCCACCGGCTACTGTTCAACCAGCCCTCTCCACGGGCTCCTGTTCAACCACCCCTCCACGGGCTACTGTACAACCGGCCCTCCACCAGCTACGGTTCAACCTGTTGGGGAACGTAGTAATTTCAAAAAAAAAATTCCTATGCACACGCAAGATCATGGTGATGCATAGCAATGAGAGGGGAGAGTGTTGTCTACGTACCCTCATAGACCGTAAGCGGAAGCGTTAGCACAATGCGGTTGATGTAGTCGTGCGTCTTCACGATCCGACCGATCAAGTACCGAACGTACGGCACCTCCGAGTTCAGCACACGTTCAGCCCGATGACGTCCCTCGAACTCCGATCCAGCCGAGTGTTAAGGGAGAGTTTCTTAGCACAATGGTGTGGTGACGATGTTGATGTTCTACTGACGCAGGGCTTCTCCGAAGCACCGCTACAGTATTATCGAGGTGGACTATGGTGGAGGGGGGCACCGCACACGGCTAAGAGATCAATGATCAATTGTTGTGTCTCTAGGGTGCCCCCTGCCCCCGTATATAAATCAGCAAGGGGAGTGCGGCCGGCCAAGGGAGAGGGCGCGCCGGGAGGAGTCCTACTCCCACCGGGAGTGGGACTCCCCCCCTTTCCTAGTTGGATTAGGACTTGGGAGGGGGAAAGAGGAGAGAGAGAGGAAGGAAGGGGGCGCCGCCCCCTTCTCCTTGTCCTATTTGGACTAGGCGGGAGGGGCACGCGGCCCAGCCCTGGCCGCCTCTCCTCTTCTCTGTAAAGGCCCGTTAACCTCCTGGGGGGTTCCGATAACCTCCCAGTACTCCGGTAAAATCCCGATTTCACCCGGAACAATTACGATATCCAAACATAGGCTTCCAATATATCAATCTTTACGACTCGACCATTTCGAGACTCCTCGTCATGTCCCCGGTCTCATCCGGGACTCCGAACTCCTTCGGTACATCAAAACACATAAACTCATAATATAACTGTCATCGAAACCTTAAGCGTGCAGACCCTACGGGTTCGAGAACTATGTAGACATGACCGAGACACGTCTCCGGTCAATAACCAATAGCGGAACCTGGATGCTCATATTGGCTCCCACATATTCTACGAAGATCTTTATCGGTCAGACCGCATAACAACATACGTTGTTCCCTTTGTCATCGGTATGTTACTTTCCCGAGATTCGGTCGTCGGTATCTCAATACCTAGTTCAATATCGTTACCGGCAAGTCCCTTTACTCGTTCCGTAATACATCATCCCGCAACTAACTCATTAGTTACAATGCTTGCAAGGCTTATAGTGATGTGCATTACCGAGTGGGCCCAAAGATACCTCTCCGACAATCCGAATGACAAATCCTAATCTCGAAATACGCCAACCCAACAAGTACCTTCGGAGACACCTGTAGAGCACCTTTATAATCACCCAGTTATCTTGTGATGTTTGGTAGCACACAAAGTGTTCCTCCGATAAACGGGAGTTGCATAATCTCATAGTCATAGGAACATGTATAAGTCATGAAGAAAGCAATAGCAACATACTAAACGATCAAGTGTTAAGCTAACGGAATGGGTCAGGTCAATCACATCATTCTCCTAATGATGTGATCCCGTTAATCAAATGACAACTCTTTGTCCATGGCTAGGAAACATAACCATCTTTGATTAATGAGCTAGTCAAGTAGAGGCATACTAGTGACACTCAGTCTTGTCTATGTATTCACACATGTACTAAGTTTCCGGTTAATACACTAGCATGAATAATAAACATTTATCATGATATAAGGAAATAAATAATAACTTTATTATTGCCTCAAGGGCATATTTCCTTCAGTCTCCCACTTGCACTAGAGTCAATAATCTAGTTCACATCACCATGTGATTTAACACCAATATTCACATCTGTATGTGATTAATACCCATAGTTCACATCGTCATGTGACCAACACCCAAAGGGTTTACTAGAGTCAATAATCTAGTTCACATTGCTATGTGATTAACACCCAAATAGTACTAAGGTATGATCATGTTTTGCTCATGAGAGAAGTTTAGTCAATGGGTCTGTCACATTCAGAGCCGCATGTATTTTGCAAATATTCTATGTCTACAATGCTCTTGACCTTGAGCTACTCTAGCTAATTGCTCCCACTTTCAATATGTATCCAGATTGAGACTTAGAGTCATCTGGATCGGTGTAAAAGCTTGCATCGATGTAACTCTTTACTGACGAACTCTTTTATCACCTCCATAATCGAGAAACATCTCCTTAGTCCTCACTAAGGATATTCTTGACCATTTGTCTGATGATCTACTCTTAGATCAAAATTGTATTCCTTTGCCAATCTCGAGCAAGGTATATAATAGGTCTGGTACACAGCATAGCATACTTTATAGAACCTATGACTGAGGCATAGGGAATGACTTTTCATTCTCTTTCTGTTTTCTGCTATGGTCAGGTTTTGAGTCTTACTCAACTTCACACCTTTGCAACACAGGCAAGAATTCTTTCTTTGACTGTTCCATTTTGAACTACTTCAAAATCTTATCAAGGTATGTACTCATTGAAAATCTTATCAAGCGTCTTGATCTAACTCTATAGATCTTGATGCTCAATGTGTAAGCAGCTTCATTGAGGTCTTTCTTTAAAAAAACTCCTTTCAAACACTCCTTTATGCTTTCCAGAAATTTTTTACATCATTTCTGATCAACAATATGTCACTCACATATACTTATCAGAAAGGCTGTAGTGCTCCCACTCACTTTATTGTAAATACAGGCCTTTCCAAAAGTCTGTATAAAACCATATGCTTTGATCAACTCATCAAAGTGTATATTCCAACTCCGAGATGCTTGCACCAGTCCATTGATGGATCGTTGGAGCTTGCACATTTTGTTAGAACCTTTAGGATTGACAAAACCTTCTGGTTGCATCATATACAACTCTTCTTTAATAAATCCATTAAGGAATGCAGTTTTGACATCCATTTTCCAGATTTCATAAAATGTGGCAATTTCTAACATGATTCGGACAGACTTAAGCATCATTACGAGTGAGAAAATCTCATCGTATTCAACACCTTGAACTTGTTGAAAACCTTTCGCAACAAGTCGAGCTTTGTAGATAGTAACACTACTATCAGTGTCTGTCTTCCTCTTGAAGATCCATTTATTTAACTTGGCTTGTTGATCATCGAGCAAGTCAACCAAAGTCCATACTTTGTTCTCATACAAGGATCCTATCTCAGATTTTATGGTTTCAAGCCATTTCGCGGAATCTAGGCTCATCATCGCTTCCTCATAGTTCGTAGGTTTATCATGATCTAGTAGCATGACTTCCATAACAGGATTACCGTACCACTCTGGTGCGGATCTTATTTTGTTTAACCTACGAGGTTCAGTAATAACTTGATCTGAAGTTCCATGATCATCATCATTAACTTCCTCACTAATTGGTGTAGATGTCACAGGAACCGATTTCTGTGATGAACTACTTTCCAATAAGGGAGCGGGTATAGTTACCTCATCAAGTTCTACTTTCCTCCCACTCACTTCTTTCGAGAGAAACTCCTTCTCTAGAAAGGATCCATTCTTAGCAACAAAGACTTTTGCCTTCAGATCTGTGATAGAAGGTGTACCCAACAATTTCCTTTGGGTATTCTATGAAGATGCACTTCTCCGATTTGGGTTTGCGCTTATCAGGTTGAAACTTTTTCACATAAGCATCACAGCCCCAAACTTTAAGAAACGACAACTTTGGTTTCTTGCCAAACCACAGTTAATAAGGCGTCGTCTCAACGGATTTTTTATGGTGCCCTATTTAAAGTGAATGCAGCTGTATCTAATGCATAACCCCATAATGATAGTGGTAAATCGATAAGAGACATCATAGATCGCACCATATCCAATAAAGTGCGGTTACGACGTTCAGACACACCATAACGCTGTGGTGTTCCAGGTGGTGTGAACTGTGAAACTATTCCACATTTTTTATATGAAGGCCAAACTCATAACTAGAATATTCTCCTCCACGATCAGATCGTAGAAACTCTATTTTCTTGTTATGATGATTCTCCACTTCACTCTGAAATTCTTTGAACTTTTCAAATGTTTCAGACTTGTGTTTCATTAAGTAGATATACTCATATCTGCTCAAATCATCTTGTGAAGGTCAGAAAATAACGATACCCACCACGAGCATCAACACTCATTGGACCACATACATCGGTATGTATTATTTCCAATAAGTCACTAGCTCGTTCTGTTCTGGAGAACGGAGTTTTAGTCATCTTTCCCAAAAGACACGGTTCGCAAGCATCAAATGATTCATAACCAAGTGATTCCAAAAATCCATCTTTATGGAGTTTCTTCATGCGCTTTACACCGATATGACCCAAGCGGCAGTGCCACAAATATGTTGCACTATCATTATCAACTTTGCATCTTTTGGCATCAATATTATGAATATGTGTATCACTACGATCGAGATCCAACAAACTATTTTCATTGGGTGTATGACCATTGAAGGTTTTATTCATGTAAACAGAACAACAATTATTCTCTGACTTTAAATGAATAGCCGTATTGCAATAAACATGATCAAATCATATTCATGCTCAACACAAACGCCAAATAACATTTATTTAGGTTTAACACTAATCCCGAAAGTATAGGGAGTGTGCGATGATGATTATATCAATCTTGGAACCACTTCCAACACACATCGTCACTTCACTCTTAACTAGTCTCTGTTTATTTTGTAACTCCTGTTTCGAGTTACTAATTTTTAGCAATCGAACAAGTATCAAATACTCAGGGGCTACTATAAACACTAGTAAGGTACACATCAATAACATGTATATCAAATATACCCTTGTTCACTTTGCCATCCTACTTATCCACCAAATATTCAGGGCATTTCCGCTTCTAGTGACCATTTCCTTTGCAGTATAATCACTCAGTTTCAGGCTTTGGTCCAGCTTTGGGCTTCTTCGCGGGAGTGGCAACTTGCTTGCCATTCTGCTTGAAGTTCCCTTTCTTTCCCTTTTCCCTTTTCTTGAAACTAGTGGTCTTGTCAATCATCAACACTTGATGCTCTTTTCTTGATTTCTAACTTCGTCGATTTCAGCATCACGAAGAGCTCGGGAATCGTTTTCGTCATCCCTTGCATTATAGTTCATCACGAAGTTCTAGTAACTTGGTGATGGTGACTAGAGAACTCTGCCAATCACTATCTTATCTGGAAGATTAACTCCCACTTGATTCAAGCGATTGTAGTACTCAGACAACCTAAGTACTTGCTCACTAGTTGAGCAATTCTCCTCCATCTTTTAGCTATAGAACTTGTTGGAGATTTCATATCTCTCAACTCAAGTATTTGCTTGAAATATTAACTTCAACTCCTGGAACATCTCATATGGCCCATGATGTTCAAAACGTCTTTGAAGTCCCGATTCTAAGCCGTTAAGCATGGTGCACTTAACTATCAAGTAGTCATCATATTGAGCTAGCCAAACGTTCATAACGTCTGTATCTGTTCCTGCAATAGGTCTGTCACCTAGCGGTGCATCAAGGACATAATTCTTCTGTGCGGCAATGAGGACAATCCTCAGATCACGGATCCAATCTGCATCATTGCTACTAACATCTTTCAACATAATTTTCTCTAGGAACACATATAAAACATAGGGAAGCAACAACGCGGGCTATTGATCTACAACATAATTTGCAAAATACTACCAGTACTAAGTTCATGATAAATTAAAGTTCATTTAATCATATTACTTAAGAACTCCCACTTAGATAGACATCCCTCTAATACTCTAAGTGATCACGTGATCCAAATCAATTAAACCATAACCGATCATCACTTGAAATGGAGTAGTTTTCAATGGTGAACATCATTATGTTGATCATATCTACTATATGATTCATGCTCGACCTTTCGGTCTCAGTGTTCTGAGGCCATATCTGCATATGCTAGGCTCGTCAAGTTTAACTTTGAGTATTCTGCGTGTGCAAAACTGGCTTGCACCCGTTGTAGATGGACGAGAGCTTATCACACCCGATCATCACGTGGTATCTAGGCACGATTTAACTTTGGCAACGGTGCATACTCAGGGAGAACACTTTTATCTTGAAATTTAGTGAGAGATCATCTTATAATGCTACCGTCAATCAAAGCAAGATAAGATGCATAAAATATAAACATCACATGCAATCAATATAAGTGATATGACATGGACATCATCATCTTGTGCTTCTGATCTCCATCTCCGAAGCACCTCCATGATCACCATCATCACCGGCGCAACACCTTGACCTCCATCGTAGCATCATTGTCGTCTCGCCAATCTTATGCTTCTACGACTATCGCTACCGCTTAGTGATAAAGTAAAGCATTACAGGGCGATTGCATTGCATACAATAAAGCGACAACCATATGGCTCCTGCCAGTTGCCGATGGCTCGGTTACAAAACATGATCATCTCATACAATAAAATATAGCATCACAACATGCCCTGCAAAAACAAGTTAGACGTCCTCTACTTTGTTGTTGCAAGTTTTACATGGCTGCTATGGGCTTACCAAGAACCGTTCTTACCTACGCATCAATACCACAACGATAGTTTGTCAAGTTGGTGCTATTTTAACCTTCGCAAGGACCGGGCATAGTCACACTCGGTTCAACTAAAGTGAGAGAGACATACACTCGCCGGTCACCTTTAAGCAACTAGTGCTCGTGGCAGTGAAACCAGTCTCGCGTAAGCATACGTGTAATGTCGGTCCGGGCCGCTTCATCTCACAATACCGCTGAACCAAAGTATGACATGCTGGTAAGCAGTATGACTTATATCGCCCACAACTCACTTGTGTTCTACTCGTGCATATGACATCTACGCATAAAACCTGGCTCGGATGCCACTGTTAGGGAACGTAGTAATTTCAAAAAAAATCCTACGCACACGCAAGATCATGGTGATGCATAGCAACGAGAGGGGAGAGTGTTGTCTACGTACCCTCATAGACCGTAAGTGGAAGCGTTAGCACAGCGCCGTTGATGTAGTCGTACGTCTTCACGATCCGACCGATCAAGTACCGAACGTACGACACCTCCGAGTTCAGCATACGTTCAGCCCGATGACGTCCCTCGAACTCCGATCCAGCCGAGTGTTAAGGGAGAGTTTCATCAGCACGACGGCGTGGTGACGATGTTGATGTTCTACCGACGCAGGGCTTCGCCTAAGCACCGCTACAGTATTATCGAGGTGGACTATGGTGGAGGGGGGCACCGCACACGGCTAAGAGATCAATGATCAATTGTTGTGTCTCTAGGGTGCCCCCCTGCCTCCGTATATAAAGGAGAAAGGGGGGGTGCGGCCGGCCGAGGGGAGAGGCCGGGAGGAGTCCTACAATATGTGAATACATAGACCACAACATTACAATATGTGAATATATAAAGGAGCAAGGGGGGTGTTGGAAATATGCCCTAGAGGCAATAATAAAATGGTTATTGTTGTATTTCCTTCTTCATGATAATTGTCTATTATTCATGCTATAATTGTATTGACCGGAAACCGCAATACATGTGTGAATACATAGACCACAACATGTCCCTAGTGAGCCTCTAGTTGACTAGCCCGTTGATCAATAGCTGGTCATGGTTTCCTGACCATGGACATTGGATGTCATTCATAACGGGATCACATCATTAGGAGAATGATGTGATGGACAAGACCCAATCCTAAGCCTAGCACAAGATTGTGTAGTTCGTATGCTAAATATTTTCTAAATGTCAAGTATCTTTTCCTTAGACCATGAGATTGTGCAACTCCCGGATACTGTAGGAATGCTTTGGGTGAGCCAACATGGGTATCCAGATCCCGCTGTTGGTTATTGGCCGGAGAGTTGTCTCGATCATGTCTGCATGGTTCCCGAACCCGTAGGGTCTACACACTTAAGGTTCGAAGACGCTAGGGTTATAGGGAAGGTATGTACGTGATTACCGAATGTTGTTCAGAGTCCCGGATGAGATCCTGGACGTCACTAGGAGTCCTGAAGTGTTCCGGAGGTACCGGGTGATGACCAGCATGACCGAAAGGTGTTTCGGGAGCCCCGGCAAGTGTTGGGGGGCTTCATGGGCCAAGGGAAGGGGGCAAACCAGCCCACTAAGGGGCTGTGCGCCCCCCTCACCTATTCCCACGTGACCAGGGGGTTTGGGGCGCCCCATCTAGGGTTCCCACCTCCTCGTTTGGGGGCCAAGTCACCCAAAGGGGAGATCCCATCTGCCCTGGCCGCCGCCCCCCTAGGGGAAACCCTAGGGCGCCTCCCCCTCTCCCTTCCCCCTATATATAGTGGAGGTTTTGGGGCTGCCCAACACATGAGTCTCTCTCTCCCAAGGCGCAGCCCTACCTCTCTCCCTCCTCGTCTCTCGTAGTGCTTGGCGAAGCCCTGCTGGAGTACCGCGCTCCTCCACCACCACCACCACGCCGTCGTGCTGCTGCTGGACGGAGTCTTCCCCAACCTCTCCCTCTCTCCTTGCTGGATCAAGGCATGGGAGACGTCACCGGGCTGCACGTGTGTTGAATGCGGAGGCGCCGTTGTTCGGCGCTTAGATCGGAATCAACCGCAATCTGAATCGCTACGAGTACAACTCCTTCATCCGCGTTCTTGTAACGCTTCCGCTTAGCGATCTACAAGGGTATGTAGATGCACTCCCCTTCCCCTCATTGCTAGATTACTCCATAGATTGATCTTGGTGATGCATAGAAAATTTTGAATTTCTGTTACATTCCCCAACACCACTCCCACCAGGAGTAGGACTCCCCCCCCCCCTTTCCTAGTTGGATTAGGACTTGGGAGGGGGAAAGAGGAGGGAGAGAGGAAAGAAGGGGGGCGCCGCCCCCTGCTCCTTGTCCTATTCGGACTAGGGGGGAGGGGCGCGCGGCCCAGCCATGGCCGCCTCTCCTCTTCTCCGTAAAGGCCCACTAAGGCCCATTAACCTCCCGGGGGGTTCCGGTAACCTCCCGGTACTCCGGTAAAATCCCGATTTCACCCGGAACACTTCTGATATCCAAACATAGGCTTCCAATATATCAATCTTTACGTCTCGACCATTTCGAGACCCCTCGTCATGTCCCCGATCTCATCCGGGACTCTGAACTCCTTCTGTACATCAAAACACATAAACTCATAATATAAGCATCGCCGAAACCTTAAGCGCGGACCCTACGGGTTCGAGAACTATGTAGACATGACCGAGACATGTCTCCGGTCAATAACCAATAGCGGAACCTGGATGCTCATATTGGCTCCCATATATTCTACGAAGATCTTTATCGGTCAGACCGCATAACAACATATGTTGTTCCCTTTGTGATCGGTATGTTACTTGCTCGAGATTCGATCGTCGGTATCTCAATACCTAGTTCAATCTCGTTACCGGCAAGTATCTTTACTCGTTCCGTAATACATCATCCTGCAACTAACTCATTAGTTACAATGCTTGCAAGGCTTATAGTGATGTGCATCACCGAGTGGGCCCAGAGATACCTCTCCGACAATCGGAGTGACAAATCCTAATCTCGAAATACGCCAACCCAACAAGTACCTTGGAGACACACGAAGAGCACCTTTATAATCACCCAGTTATGTTGTGACGTTTGGTAGCACACAAAGTGTTCCTCCGGTAAACGGGAGTTGCATAATTTCATAGTCATAGGAACATGTATAAGTCATGAAGAAAGCAATAGCAACATACTAAACAATCAAGTGCTAAGCTAACGGAATGGGTCAGGTCAATCACATCATTCTCCTAATGATGTGATCCCGTTAATCAAATGACAACTCTTTGTCCATGGCTAGGAAACATAACCATCTTTGATTAATGAGCTAGTCAAGTAGAGGTATACTAGTGACACTCAGTTTTGTCTATGTATTCACACATGTACTAAGTTTCCGGTTAATACAATTCTAGCATGAATAATAAACATTGATCATGATATAAGGAAATAAATAATAACTTTATTATTGCCTCTAGGGCATATTTCCTTCACAACCAGCCCTCCACCGGCAACTGTTCAACCTTCCCTCCATGGGGTCCTATTCATCCAGCCCTCCACGGGGTCCTATTCATCCACGCCCAACCGGCTCGATCGATCGGGGTCCTGTTCATCTAGCGGCAACACCACGGGGTCCTGTTCATCCAACCCCCACTGGGAACTGTTCATCCAAACCCCCCAACAACGCTCATTGTTCATCCAGAGGCAGCATCGATCGGCTTCAGTTAGCAGCAGTAGCGAAGGAATCGCTCGATCGGGTCCAGTTAACAGCCATCGATCGATCGCTCGGGTTCAGTAATGCGTAGCCTGCAGGGAAATCGCTCGGGTTCACTAGGCGAACGCCTCGCTCGGGTTCAGTTAGAGCCCAATGCCTCGTACCTATGTGCGTGCGTGTACGAGAGAAACGCGCAAACCTCCGTGCATCGCTCGGCCCGATCACCCACCGTAACCGGGAACACCCCGATATTTTCCTCGCCCCTCGCTTCTACCACGGTTTTTTCCGTCATGGACGGCCCAAAGAATATCATGCAGTTGCGTCTCTGGCCTGCCCAGGACAAAAATCCCATTTTCTATCATGATTTTTTGTCATAGAAGTAGGAGCCCACCACATCTATAATGATACCAGGTTTTGTCACAATTATCGTCATAGAAGTGTCATAAGTATGATAGAAAAAAATTCGTTCGGCCCAAAATGTCACAGATGTGTCTTTTTTTTGTAGTGCCGAGACTAACCCACACAAAACGGCCGAAAACGTAGAGCACGAATTAGGGGAAACCAGAGGCTCCTTCTCGCGAATCCGGATGAACTCACAAGAGCAAAGGTAGCAAGGATCTCTCGGATCTCTATAGCAGTCTTGCTGCATAAGCTTGTAGCTGAATGGTTTGACAAAAGGTTTTTAAGAGGATTGGGGAGATGGGGTTTTATAGCAGGGACAACCCCCTTAGCTAGGTGTGAAAATGGTTTCAAACGTAAGCAGGTTTGCATGGCTTCCTTGGGGGAATAAGCAGTCAACTTTGGGAGTTGTTGGAGAGCTCCTCGGAAATTCGGCAAAGCCTTGACAGCCTGGACACCTTCCATGAGAATGACTACAACTTTTTACTCACAACTCCAAATGATGTGAGATTTTTTGCATTGGAAATATAATTTGATGGAGCTTCAGGTGATGTACCCCTATGGCCCTGTCTTTGCACCACATGGGTGTGGCACAATGAAACATTAGACGTAAAATCTGACAGCATCAACTTCACTTGAAACTTGTTTTCTCCAAACTTGTTCCTCCAGACCGGTTGCTTCAAGGTCTCATAGGTTGTTCGATTTATTCCACATGATACATATGTTCAACCAACAACAATGGTGATGAAATCATAGTTGTGTCATCAAGGTTACAAGGTAAAGTTAAGTTAGCATTCACCTGGTCATGTGTTTGCTTGATTCGGCTTAGTAATTGTTTCCAACAAAATTGTGCACTTTTCTAAAATGTCATATTATGATGTTCCCATGTGCTCATCATCCTCCCTCCCTTGATGAAGAGTCATACTTGACTCTCTTTGATCTACAAAAGATAAGTAGAAGGGAAGTAGATAATATCCATGGAAAGGAATAATGGAAACCTCATTTGTAGCTTTCACCTTTGAATTGTGTTGCATCTGATCATGTATCTGTTTGTCACAACTTAGAGTTTTTTCAAGGATGATTAGTGTTGTTTCGATGACCAAGAAGTCCTCGTCAGATGGTGATACAAGTGTAGTAATGATAGTAGATATTGATTTTTGTAAAAGTAATAATAAAAAACAGCAAGGTAACGAGTAACAAAAGTGAGCACAAACGCTATCGCAATGCTTGAAAACGAGGCCTAGGGTCCATACTTTCGGTAGTGCAATCTCTCAACAATGCTAACATAGTTAGATCATATGGCAATCTCTCAGCGTGCGATAAAGATCACCCCAAAGTTCTTATGTAGCAGAAAACATAAGACAAGTATGAAACCACCTCAGTGTTATCCTTTCCGATCGATCTATCCAAGAGTTCGTAGTAGAATAACAACAAGTTATCCTTTCCGATCGATCTATCCAAGAGTTTCTACTAATAATAACACCAAGTTATCCTTTCTGATCAATCTATCCAAGAGTTCGTACTAAAATAACAACAAGTTATCCTTTCCGATCAATCTATTCAAGAGTTCATACTAAAATAACACCATATGATACACATCAACCAACTCTAGTGTCACCTAGATACTCCAATGTCACTGCAAGTATTTGCGAGTTGATTATAGGATACACATCAAACAATTTCAGATTCATAATACTCAATCCAACACAAAGAACCACAAAGAGTGCCCCAATATTTCTCCCAGAGAAACAAAGACAAGAACGTGCATCAATCCCTATGCATAGATTACCCCAATGTCACCTCGGGAATCCGCGAGTTCAGTGCCAAAACGCACATCAAGTGAACCAATATGATACCCCATTGTCACCATGGATATTCATAGCAAGATATACATCAAATGTTCTCAAATCCATAAAAGTATTCAATCCGATAAGAAATCTCAAAGGGAAAGCTCAATTTATCACAACAAGATAGAGAGGGGAAAACACCATATGATTCAACTATATTAACAAAGCCCGCGATACATCAAGATCGTGCCATTTCAAGAACAAGAGAGAGAGAGAGAGAGAGAGAGAGAGATTAAACAAATAGCTACTGGTACAAACGTCAGCCCCGAGGGTGGACTACTCCCTCCTCATCATGGTAGCCGCCGGGATGATGAGGTGGCCATCGATGATGATTTCCCCCTCTGGCAGAGTGCCAGAACAGGGTCTAGATTGGTTTTTCATGGCTACAGAGGCTTGCGATGGTGGAACTTCTGATCCAGGGTTATTTTTTGATGGTTTCTCTATTTATAGGATTTTTGGCGTCGGTTTCACGCGAAGATGGGCCTCGAGGTGAGCACAAGACAACGGGGCACGAGTTGGGCTCCAGGCGTGCCCCAGTGGGTTGTGCCCACCTCATGGCTCTTCTGGCCCTCCCATGAAGCTTCTAGTGCCTCTTTTGTTCCAAAAAAATTGTCAAAACGTTTCAGCTCATTTGGAGAACTTTCATTTCTGCACAAAAAACAACACCACGGTAGTTCTGCTGAAAATAGCGTCAGTTCGGGTTAGTTCCATGCAAATCATACCAAAACCATATAAAGTGGTTGTAAACATGGCATGAATACTTCATAAATTATAGATACGTTGGAGACGTATCAGCATACCCAAGCTTAATTCCTACTCGTCCTCGAGTAGGTAAATGATAAAAGAAATAATTTATGAAGTGTGAATGCTAGCAAAGTGCATAAGTTTGATCAATGATAAGTTCAATCACTTTTCCTAGCATCATAATAGCAACTCTTTCTCGTAAAACTCATCATGATAAAGTAGCAATTGAAAATGGAATTTTTGATGTGGAATGCTACCTATCAATTCATCATATAGTCTTTCCTTTTGTAGCATGGACATTTGGACTTGAATGATTCAAAGCAACAGTCTATAATTTGACAAGAAGACATCACTATTCAAGCATACTAACAAGCAACCATGTCTTTCAAAATATCAATGCTAAAGAAGCTATCCCTAGCCCATTATGCTCAATCATTGATCCATGCATGGAACACACTCAAATATTAGCTACATCCAATGCACAAGTATGATAATAGTGTTCCGTAGTTGGTGCTTTACAAGAGAATATGGAGACTCAATATTTTTTTTGCATAAAATTAAATAAATAGTCCCTTCGCAGAGGGAAGCAGAGATTTGTAGAGGTACCAGATGTTGGGAAACGTTGCAGGGAAAACAAAAAAATCTATACGCACACGCAATGATCTATCCATGGAGATGCATAGCTACGAGGGGGAGAGTGTGTCTACGTACCCTCGTAGACTGTAAGCGGAAATGTAGTCGAACTTCTTCGCGTTCCAACCATTCGAGCACCGAACGTACGACACCTCCACGTTCAGCACACGTTCAGCTCGATGACGTCGTCCACCTTCTTGATCCAGCAAGACGGCATGGTAGTGGATGAGTTCCGGCAGCACAATGGCATGATGATGGTGATGATGAAGCTATCTCCATAGGGCTTCGCCTAAGCACTACGAAAATATGACCGGGGGTGTAAACGTATGGTGGAGGGGGCGCCGCACATGGCTAAGACAATGTTGTGTTGTGCTAGGCGCCCCCCTCCCACATATATATATGTAGGTGGGGGAGAGGGGAGGCTGCCAGGAGGTGCCCCAAGTAGGCCGAATCCTACTTGGGGACCTCCCCCAAGTGGCACCCCCTTCCTTATTTGGAGTGCGGGAGGAAGGAAGGAGGAGGTGGCGCCCCCTTTTCCTTTATCTCCTGAGGAGGGAAAGGCAGGAGGGGCCACCCATCTCTTTTCCTACCCCATAGGGCCAGCCAGCCAAGGGAGGGGAGCGCCAGCCCCCTTGTGGGCTGGTATGTCCCCTCCTTTGGCTCATAAGGTCCATATCTTTCCCTGGGGGAGTGTGCATGGAACCCCTTCCGGTGACCCAATTACTTCTTGGTATGTCTCGAAACACTTCCGGTGTCCAAATAACATCGTCCTATATATCAATCTTTACCTCTCGACAATTTTGAGGCTCCTCATCATGCCCGTGATCTCATTAGGGACTCCGAACAACATTCGGCCACCAAAACATCCAACTCATATAACACTATATCGTCAATGAACGTTAAGCGTGTGGACCCTACGGGTTCGAGAACTATGTAGACATGACCGAGACACCTCTCCGGTCAATAACCAATAGTGGAACCTGGATGCCCATATTGGATCCTACATATTCTATGAAGATCTTTACTGGTCGAACCATTATAACAACATACTTAATTCCCTTTGTCCATCGGTATGTTACTTGCCCGAGATTCGATCGTCGACATCTTCATACCTAGTTCAATCTCGTTACCGGAAAGTCTCTTTACTCGTCCCGCAATTCATTTTCTTGCAAATAACTCTTTAGTCACTTTGCTTGCAAGGCTTCTTATGATGTGTATTACCGAGAGGGCCCAGAGATACCTCTCTGATACTCAGAGTGACAAATCCTAATCTCGATCTATGCCAACTCAACAAACACCTTCGGAGATACCTGTAGAGCATCTTTATGATCACCCGGTTATGTTGTGACATTTGATAGCACACAAGGTATTCCTACGGTATACGGGAGTTGCATAATCTCATAGTCGAAGGAATATGCATTTGACATGAAGAAAGCAATAGCAATAAACTAAATGATCAATATGCTAAGCTAACGGATGGGTCTTGTCCATCACATCATTCTCCTAATGACGTGATCCCGTTATGAAATGACAACACATGTCCATGTTTAGGAAACCTTAACCATCGTTGATTAATGAGATAGTATAGTAGAGACTTACTAGGGACATGGTATTTGTTTATGTATTCAAACATGTATTTAAGTTTCTGATCAATACAATTCTAGCATGAATAATGTAGCGACCCGACCTCAGATGGTCAAGTCTCTGTGCTTCTGTGTCATCCCTGGATCGGTAATGCTGACACACACAGTACTCGAGGGATTTATAACAGAGTAGCAATCACACACTTATTACATCGAATGTCTCAAAAGAGAACTTATTACAATAATATGGCTTAAGGCCATCTAATGCGATAACATTGGAAGGCTTGGAAGGTAAAGTGAGTCCATCAACTCCAACGGCATAAGCGAGCTGCACGCAGCGACCTACAATCCTTACTCCTCGTCCGAAAAGTCTGCAACATAATACGTTGCAGCCCGAGAACGGGTCAGCACATGGAATATGCTGGCAATGTAACACATAGAGAGTAATGAAAGAATAAGCTATACTACATGCATATATGGCTGGTGGAAAGCTCTATGTTTACAGTTTTGCGAAAAGCCAATTTTTCCCTATATCAAAGGAATAAATTACTTTAACTATCATGGTGGTTGAAACATCATTGAGAAGGTGTAACCCCAACTCAATCCCAATTAAAGTGATTAACAACCCAACAGTATTAATTTAGGGTGATGAGATACATGTGAATATTCAAGTACTAGATACTCAGAATTGTCCATAACCGGGGACATGGCTAACCATGATTAGATTGTACACTCTGCAGAGGTTTCATGCACTTTTCCCCACAAGACTCGATCGCCTCCGTTGGTTTCTCGCACTACATGGTGTTTGAGAAGCGGATGACCGAGACATAGTCTTTCAGAAACATTAACTCTCTACTCCGGATAGATCATACCAAACCTATAAAACCCACTACCTGTGACCTACCTCTTGAGAGCTTCACGTAACTTACTCAACTATGCTAGAGCCCATAATAGCTTGTGGCTGCACACGGAAGTTTCTAGCATGAATAATCTCAGTTCCCTTTGAGCCTGGGTGGCGGTCCATAGGAAGATCACACGGGTACCCCGGGATTTCCAAAAAAAATAGACAACACTGGGTTCCCCAGGTGCCTCAATCCACCCAGATGTGTATTTAAGTTGCCACCTTAAAGTAAACCATTAATTAACAATCTCACATCTGTCGTGAATATCTCTCAAACCCAAACCACGTCTACGAGCATAGCATGGCAATCTAGGCAACACGTAGAAGTAACTCCCAAGGGTTTGATAGTAACAGGGCAATAGGTTCCTACCTCATCATCTACTTCCCAACCCACAAGTTAATGCCATTCTAATCATGCAATGTTTGAGGATTGAGCTAATGCATAAAAAATGGGTAGGAAAAGATATGATCAAGTGTTACTTGCCTTGCTGACGATCCGTGAATCCTAGAGACTCGTAGTAACACGCTTCGCACTCCGGGAATTCTATCGCAAGCAAACAATACATACATAAGCAACAAATAAAGATGCACAAACAAAACTTCAACTGAAAGAGGTTGACCGGAGAGTTCAACTTAAGAACTCCGGTTTGCAAAAAAGAATCAAACCAAACGAAACAACGAAACTCAAACTGCGAAAGAAATAGGGTCCGTTTACTAATCTGAACTAGATTCAAATTTTACAATGATAAAAACTGGTTTGAGTTGATTATTCGGAAAGAGGGTTTCGAGATGAAACTCCAGGAGGTTGAATCGCCTGATTCCGATAAACGAGCGAAAAGATAAACAGGTTTGAAAATTGGATCTGAAATCGCGATCAGAATAACCGCGGAATAATTCGAATAAAAGAAAAGCGACGAACTGCTAAACGAACGAACATTCGTTAACAGAACCTAAACAGTGAACATGTTCGTTAAAACAAACGGACGTTCGCTAATTAAATAAACCGACGAAAATAAACCGATCTATATAAAAAACGATCTAGGGTTTTTTTTTAAACCGAAGGGTTTTCTAAAAAACCGGCGGCGGGTTTGCATTTCCCAGGCGCGGCCCGGCAGGGCGGGCGGCTGGTTCCGGTGGGGCGGGGGCCGGCGAGGGGCGGCGGCGACTCGGGAGGGCGGCAACGGCGGCGCTGGGCGGCGGCGACGGCGCTGGGCTCCGGCTCCATGGCGGCTCCCGGTTGGGCGGGGAGGCGGAGGCGGCATATAAAGGGGGGCGGGCTCCAGCTTGGGAAGGGCGCCCGGGTAGAGTCCGGCTCGGACTCCTCGGCGTCGTGCCAGACGGCGGCGCTGGGGAAGGCGGCGGCTCATGGCCGGCTGGCATTGGGCCTTAGGCCCAAGCTGGGGTCCATTTTTTAAATCATTCATGAAAGAAAAATTCCTAGAAAAATAAATAAAAATCTAAAAATTCCAAAATAAATTTTCTCCGTCTAAATAAAATATTTAGAACTAGATGAACTTTTCTTGGCCCCTAAAATGCAACTTTTTAAAGCGTGCAAATTTTTTTAGGGTAATTAAAATTCCAAATAAAATCAAATAAAACCCAAATAATGATTTTAACATTTTTCCTCCGTTATTTCAATTATTTTGGAGAAGTCATATTATCTCCCCTCATTTATTTTAAATGAAATATTTTTCCGGAGAGAAAAAATAATAAAATCCAATATCCTCTTCTTTCATTATTTGATGAAATTCAAATATGAAAAATCGAAAAATCCCCAACTCTCTCCGAGGGTCCTTGAGTTGCTTAGGATTTTCGAGGATGGCAAACGAGAATGCAAATAAATATGGCATGCATGGATGACCTATGTATAACATGCCAAATTGGAAATTTGGGATGTTACAAATAATAAACCTTTATCATGAATAAGGAAATATAAAATAACAATGTTATTATTGCCTCTAGGGCATATTTCCTTCAGTATCCTACTTGCACTATAGTCAATGATCTAGATTACATTGTAATGAATCTAAGACCCATGGAGTCTTGGTGCTGATCATGTTTTGCTCGCGGAAGAGGCTCAGTCAATGGGTCTGCCACATTCAGGTCCGTATGTACTTTGCAAATTTCTATATCTCCTTCCTTGACCTTTTCACGAATGGAGTTGAAGCGTCTCTTGATGTGTTTGGTTTTCTTGTGAAACCTGGATTCCTTCACCAAGGCAATTGCTCCGGTGTTGTCACAAAAAGATTTTCACTGGACCCGATGCATTGGGTTTTACACCTAGATCGGATATGAACTCCTTCATCCGAACTCCTTCATGAGCTGCTTTCGAAGCAGCTATGTTCTCCGCTTCACACGTAGATCCCATCATGATACTCTGCTTGGAACTACACCAACTGACAACTCCACCATTCAACATAAATACGTATCCGTATGTGACTTAGAGTCATCCGGATCTGTGTCGAAGCTAGCATCAACGTAACCATTTACAACGAGCTCTTTGTCACCTCCGTAAACGAGAAATATATCCTTGGTCCTTTTCAGGTACTTCAGGATGTTCTTGACCGTTGTCCAGTGATCCACTCCTGGATTACTTTGGTACCTCCCTGCCAAACTTATGGCAAGGAAAAGATCAGGTCTGGTACACAGCATAGAATACATGATAGAACCTATGACTGAGGCATAGGGAATGACTTTCATTTTCTCTCTATCTTCTGCAGTGGTCGGGCTTTGAGTCTGACTCAATTTCATACCTTGTAACACAGGCAAGAACCCTTTCTTTGACTAATCCATTTTGAACTTCTTCAAAACTTTATCAAGGTATGTGCTTTGTGGAAGTCCTATTAAGCATCTCGATATATCCCTATAGATCTTGATGCCCAATATATAAGCAGCTTCACCGAGGTTTCTCATTGAAAAATTGTTATTCAAGTATCTATTCTTTTATGCTATCCAGAAATTATATATCATTTCTGATCAATAATATGTCATCCACATATAATATCATAAATGCTACACAGCTCCCACTCACTTTCTTGTAAATACAGGCTTCACTAGAAGTCTGTATAAAACCATATGCTTTGATCACCTCATCAAAGCGTATATTCCAACTCCGAGATGCTTGCACCGGTCCATAGATGGATCGCTGGAGCTTGCACACTTTGTTAGCACCTTTAGGATCGACAAAACCTTCTGGTTGCATCATATACAACTCTTCTTTAAGAAATCCATTAAGGAATGCAGTTTTGACGTCCATTTGCCAGATTTCATAATCATAAAATGCAGCAATTGCTAACATGATTCGGACAGACTTAAGCATCGCTACGGGTCAGAAAGTCTCATCGTAGTCAACTCCTTGAACTTGTCAAAAACCTTTCGCGACAAGTTGAGCTTTGTAGATAGTAACATTACCATCAGCGTCGGTCTTCTTCTTGAAGATCCATTTATTTTCTGTGGCTTGCTGATCATCGGGCAAGTCCATCAAAGTCCATACTTTCTTCTCATACATGGATCCTATCTCAGATTTCATGGCCTCAAGCCATTTATCAGAATCTGGGCTCATCATAGCTTCTTCATAGTTCGTAGGTTTGCCTTGGTCTAATAACATGACTTCCAGAACAAGATTACTGTACCACTCTGGTGCAGATCGTGCTCTAGTTGACCTACAAGGTTCAGTAGCACCTTGATCTGAAGTTTCATGATCATCATCATTAACTTCCTCTCTAGTTGGTGTAGGCATCATGGGAACGGATTTTTCTGATGTACTACTTTCCAAATTGAGAGAAGGTATAATTACCAAATCAAGTTCTACTTTCCTCCCACTCACTTCTTTCGAGAGAAACTCCTTCTCTAGAAAGGTTCCATTTTTGGCAACAAAGATCTTGCTTTCGGATCTGTGGTAGAAGGTATACCCAATTGTTTCCTTAGGGTATCCTATGAAGACACACTTCTCTGATTTGGCTTCGAGCTTATCAGGCTGAAGCCTTTTGACATAAGTGTCGCAACCCCAAACTTTAAGAAACGACAGCTTAGCTTTCTTGCCAAACCACAATTCATACGATGTCGTCTCAACTGATTTAGATGGTGCCCTATTTAACATGAATGCGCCTTTCTCTAATGCATAACCCCAAAATGATAGTAGTAAATCGGCAAGAGACATCAAAGAACACACCATATCTAATAAATACGGTTACGACGCTTGGTATTATGAGTTATGTGTTTTGGTGACCGAAGTTTGTTCGGAGTCCCGGATGAGATGACGGACATGAAGAGGAGTCTCGAAATGGTCAAGAGGTAAAGATTCATATATTGGAAGTTAGTATTCGGACATCGGAATGGTTTCGAGTGGTTTGGGTATTTTACCGGAGTACCGAGGGGTTACGGAACCCCCCGGGGGAAGTATTGGGCCTACATGGGCCTTAGTGGAGAGAGAGGAGGGCCGCAAGGGGTGGCCACGTGCCCCCCATGGCAGTCTGAATTGGACTAGGGGAGGGGGCGGCGCCCCCCCCCCCCCTTTCCCTCTCAGTCTCCCTCTCCTTCCTTTTCCTTCCGGTGGAAGAAAGGAAAAGGGGGGGTAGGGCGAATCCTACATCAACCGCGTTAACCTAACGCTTCCGCTTTTGGTCTACGAGGGTACGTGAACACACTCTCCCCCTCTCGTTGCTATGCATCTCCTAGATAGATCTTGCTTGAGCGTACGAATTTTTTTGAAATTGCATGCTATGTTCCCCAACAAGTGGTACTTCCATTCCACACGTACCTCTCCGGAGAGTGTTGTACGAGGGTATGGCTTCACCGGTGGGCGCTTCTTCGTCGGCGTCGATGCCCACCAGGAGAGGAGGTCGGGGAGGGAGGAAGAGAGGAGGTCGGGGAGGACGTGGTCGCGGGAGAGGTAGGCAGGCTCCTACGCCTTCCTCGTCGCCATCCCCAGCTGAGTCACCCGAGCACACGACTGCTAAGGGGGCACGTCTGAGGAGGAGGCTAGGCGGACTCCGGTCCACGAGCCTCAGCCGATGGGAGACGTCGGCCCATGAGACTCCGATCCACGAGCCTCGGGTCGACGGGCCTTCATCCCATGAGACTTTGGGCGAGGACACTTGGGCCCACGTGACTCCGGCCCAGGCTACGTCCCAAGAGACGTCCGGATGGGGTACCTGGCAGGATCCGCCTGAGGGGTCGACTGGCCATGCTGATGGTGGCGGGCATCAGATTTGTGATAACAGCAACAAGGACGAGGTGGTTGAGGGGGGCACCGTCTACTAGCGTGGTAGTACAAGGCTCCCGTCCGTGCCGGCGACCCGTGATGATTTGTCCTAATGGGAAGAGGTATGTGCATTTACTCTTTTTGTACCTTTTGCCATCATGTTTTCTCAAATATATAATGTGTTGGCCTTGTCATACTGCAGGGGTTGGGACCACCCTCAGGATGTCCGCAGGCCCATCCAAGTCCTTGGTGTGATTTGCCGGCAAAACTTCCCGGGGTGGGTCACGTTACCCGGTGAGGGTCAACTTCTAGAGCTAGGATTGACCTCGGAGCACTACTTGGCTGCCCCGACCCCGCCGGAGGAGATGATCGACGGTGTCTTGTGCCACACAAGAGCCGACATGGTGATCAGAAGGTTTTTGGTAATTTCTCCTTTATACAAATAAAAATCTTTGAATAAGCTTAGTTATTGTACTAATCAATGTTGTCTCGTTTGATTATAGACCTTCTACTGGTGTGAGGAGGGATACGAGGAGGCATGTGCATGGGTTATCGATGCCGAGTGCAGGCACCTACTACAAAACTTATGGCACGAGGCTCGGGTGCAGGCTGTTTGAGACTACTTCGCCTCGCATGGTGTTCGGAAGCCCAAGAAGAAGTGCCGCGGAAAGTTTCTGAAGAAGGAGGAGTACATGACGGTAATTTCCTATATTCTTAAGCCCTTGTTCTTATTTTTGTTGATTTGATTCGTAGGCGTAGCGCTCAAGTTTCTCTTTACTGACTTAGGTGCCCCCGAGATGGTGTGCGGATAAGATGGATTGTTGGGGAGGCATTGGTTGATGAGTGGTGCTCGGACACATGGAGGGCCGTCCACAAAGATGCCAAGGACAAGCGTGCCCAAATGAGAGGTGTGCCACACCATCAAGGCAGCGCCAACTTATATCAATACGGGCGGAACTGGGCAAGTGGTTTGTTTCATGATTCATGCAATTCATTCTATCATTCTAGCTTGAGCCCTTTAATTACTAATACTATGTTCCTCTCTTTTAGGCGGGATACAATATGGCACCGGTGCCAGAGGTGTTCGACCTCTATGCCATGGACCATACTACCCCGTACAAGAAGGCCAAGGCATTCTCTACGTCTGACCTTGATCATCTAGAGAACTTCACCAACATCTCCTCCCACAACAAGCTCGTGAGGTACAGAGATGTGGGGAAGGCGAGGAAAGGGGAGGACTTTAACCCGAGCGGGCAGTTTGATCTGGAGCTGGTGATGATATCTGGTGGCGGGAGGTCCCATGGCTCGATGGCCATTGGAGATGGACTTATCCGTTGTCCTTGCACTCTCCCGGAGATCAAGGCGCGCCAAACAAGCTCAGATTCTAAGATAAGGCCTCGTCCATGGCCAATCGAGCTTGCCTTCCAGGTTAGTTCTACATACTCAGATTTCTTTCAAGCATTACATTGTGTGTGCAGCCATCGATGATTACAATGCTAACGAGGAGTGGTGTTGCAGGCTGCTCTTCAGAGTGAGAGAGATAGAACCCAGGCGCTTCTAGCAGAGAGGGACTAGGAGGCGGAGGACAAGTAGCGGGAGTTGGAGGAGAGGACGGCAAGATTGATGGAGGAGGAGAGGGCACGAAATGACATGCAGAACCGGGCCATGTACGAGCTCCTCGTGGTAAGTTTCTTCTGCATATTAGACAAATCATTCACTTAATGTTCTTTTCATTACTAACTAGTATGACTGACCCGTGAAAATCAAATGTGAAGTCTGTGTGCTAGAAGGCCGGTCAGACCCCTCCGCCGATGCCAGAGATTGCTCCGGGGACCACAATGAGTTTAATTTGAATGGTCATTAGTTACTAATATTAACATTTGAGTGTCGTCATGCTAACGAGACATTGCAAATAATCTTTGGTGTAGTGTTCCTCCAGACAAGCATCGCACAATCCTTCTCCAGGTGGTGGTACCGGCACGAGCCACCACGGTGCTTCACCTCCGTGATGACGGTAAGTTTTCTCTAGTGTTTTGCTTACCAAATGCATAAAGACCTAGACTTAGCTTTATTTCCTCCAAAATGCTTACCATAATGACCTAGACTTAGCTTATCTTCCTCCAAAATGACATAATTAGATTACTTAGCTCCAAAATGATCTATACTTAGCTTTGTTTCCTCCAAAATGACTGAAGTTAGCTCTAATATGCTAAGTTATCTCTAATATGCTTAGTTACCTAGGTTTGCTCAATAATGACATACACTTAGCTTACTTATGTAAAAAATGGCATAATTAGCTTACCTAGGTTTGAAATGGCATAACAACCTTGGTAACCTCATATATGTCATATAGTTAGCTTATTTTCCTCAAAAATGACATAATAAGCTTAATTAGCTCCAAAATGATCAATTTTACCTAAGTTAGCTCCAAAATGACCTAAGTTAGCTCTAATATGCATAATTACCTAGATTAGCTCAATAAATACCTATACTTAGCTTACTAATGTCAAAAATGGCATAATATGCTTAGTTAACTCAAAAATGGCATAATTACCTAGGTTAGCTCAATAATGATCCATTTTACCTAGGTTAGCTCCAAAATGACCCATTTTACCTAAGTTAGTTACAAAATGATCCAGTTTAGCTTGGTTAGCTCCAAAATGATCCATATTAGCTAGGTTAGCTCATAAATGATCCATTTTACTTAGGTTAGCTCCAAAATGATCCATTTTACCTAGTTAGCTATAAAATGATCCATTTTAGCTAAGTTAGCTCATAAATGATCCATTTTACCTAGGTTAGCTCCAAAATGATCCATTATACCTAGGTTAGCTCCAAAATAATCCATTTTACCTAGGTTAGTTTTGAAATGATCCAGTTTAGCTAAGTTAGCTCATAAATGTCCTTTTTTAACCTAATTTAGCTCATAAATATCATTGTTACCTAAGTTAGCTCATAAATGTCATATACATCTTCTTCTTCTTCTTCTTCTAATCTTCTTCTTCTAACTTTCTTATTTCCCATTTTGCAGATTTCATTCACTTCACAGAAGCTTGCATTGATGGAGTGCTTCTTATTCCTTTCTCTGTTTCTTTTGTATCAATGAACTATGCATGTATGGTTGGATGAAACTATTGTAATATGTATGGTTGGATGCCTGTATGTGGAACTTGCTATGTATGGGTGGATGGAACCATGCATGTATGATGAAATTATATGTGTTGGATATCTCATATGATTGCTCTAAAATTGCCCTGTGAAATATATATATCATCTATTTGTTGTGAAAATGCTTGAATATAGGAAAAACAGAAAAAGAGGCAATGTAGCCTCTTTGCCGTCTGCCACCGACGGCAAAGGGGCCTTTGTCGTCTGCCACAAACGGCAAAGAGGCCACGTGGCAGCAGCCTGTGCAATCTGGGAGCTATACCATTTGGTTACTTTGCCATCTGTGGCAGACAGCAAAGGATGTGGGTGTTTGCCTCCCGCTGATAGACAACAAAGGCTGCCGTTAGCCCTATTTGTTACCGTCCATGTTCTTTGTCGTCAGCCACGTATGACAAAGTGCCTTTGCCGTCCGCTTTGAAGAAGCAGAAGACAAAGAACCCATTTACCGTCACCCTCTTTGCCGGGCAGGTTTGCCACCGGTGGCAAAGGGCAAAGGGCTTTGTCGTCCGCTTTTGGTGCCTTTGCCGTCTGCCATGGCAGACAACTAATATGCTGAATCATGTAGTGTTCTATTAACCACACTTTACCTAAGCGCCTGTTTTAGCAAATATTAAAAGGTTGTAGCTTACTTGCAAGAGTCATAATTACTTAGAGCCTATGTGTATAACTATGTGCATCTAGTAACAGTCATAAGAAAATATTAGATAAATCAAGTATATGCCTAAAATTTCCTCGGCCGATTAACCAGTTAACTTGCAGATCTTTTACTCGTAGGGTTACCAAGTACTCCCTCTGTCTCAAAATAAGTGTTTTAACTTCGTACTAACTTTAGTACAAAGTTGTACTAAATTCAAAACACCTATTTTGGGACGGAGGGAGTAGCTGGTAAACTGTTAAATTAGCTGATTTACTTGTTGATTAGCCTTTTAACCCCCTACTTGCTAACCAACCGAGCAGCTACCGTTTACCAATCTCTTCAACAATTAATTGCCATGAATAACTTCACAATTTATCATGAACAACTTCACAACTCAATATTTCTATAACCCTGGAATAAGGCCCCTCCCAATGCTCCACCTTGTATAGGTGCTAAGGGTACCGTGTAGGCAAAAAATCTGATGTGACGAGATAATTAAGATGAGAAAGATGAGTGTGGTGACCCAGAAGAAACAATGTCAAGCGCGTGAACCTAGGAAAACATTTAAATGAAAGAAACCCACCAATGCATGAAGAAATTTAGTTGCTAAATCATTAAATAAATGATACTTAGCTACAACAACTTAAGCACCTATGCATTGAAGGCTTTAGTTGCTAAACATTTTAATGTGCTTAGCACCTCATGTTAGCACCGGTGCATTGGAAGAGGCCCAAGAGAAGTGACTGAGCTTGAGAATCATGCATATATTCTTTCAAGCCTACAAAGGTTCAATCTATAATATTCCAAAGAAGAGATGCCAAGTTCTTTCAAGCCTACAAAGGTTAACCAGTAAGAGTGTATTTGGTTGCATTCTCATCTCAGCATAGTTGTTCCCTTTTCATGCATGCTCATCTCACCATCCCTTTTCATGGATGCTCTCTTCATGCATGCTCTTAGGGCGCGTTTGGTTGACATCTCCAAAAATGCCTGCATTGCATACTTGTCCCACCTCAGCCCGACTGAGCGTAAACAGGCAAAAAACCAACCTCTACACATAGTTTGGTTACTTGCATCGAGACTGCCTGCATTAGGGGATCGGTTTTTGCATGGTGTTTGGTGTCCTGCATTGGCTCGGCACATGCAACTACACAGTGTTTGGTTGTATACATGGGATATGATTAAGAGATAACATCTACACATCACACATAATTACTCGGACTAGTTCGGCACACTGGCGTCGGACTAGTTCACCGCGGCCACCGTAGGACGCGCTCCACCTCCACTCGTTGCTCGACTACTGGGATGTCAAGAAGCTCAAGACCCTCCCCGTGGGCCCCGAGATGGGTGCGGCCAGCTTCCCGTCCAGCGACCAGCTCGGCATCGTGTTGATCCATTGGTCGTCTGTGACCCTCCATACCATCTCTTCCCATGGCGCTGCGTCGACTATGTAGAGGTTCTTATGGCCCGCCCGACCCGACCAGAACACCACCCACCGCCCGCACGGCGTCACCGCCGGGAACGCGTCGTTACCGGCCTCCGACCGAGTCAGCTTCTTCACGGTCATGTCGAGGTCGCCGTGGTCATCGGTGAGCTCGCTCGGGTCAAACTCGATGCACGCCACTCGAACCGTCGCTTCCGGCTGCTTGGCAAGCACCCATCACGAGTACGTGCTGCCTTGCGCGGGCAGGAGACGGATCGACAACGGGCACTCCTCGGGAAGCTCGATCTCCTCCTGTACGTCGGCATGTTGCGCCTCCGCATCTCTCCGCGCCCCCAACCAAGCACCTGCTGCCGCACCGCGGCGGAGGCGCGCGGCCTATTGCGCCTCCGCGTCTAGCCGCGCTCGCGCTCCCTCACGTTCCTCAACGATGTGGAGCTCCTAAAATAGGTACAAACATGAACACAAAAGTAATCATCTACGGTCGATGAAACTACAAACCGATCGTCTGAATAGAACCATAAGATCGATGTGCATCTTTTTTGTGTAGAACTTATCTTGAATCGAAGCTTCGTTATATAGATCTGAAGGGAGGAGGAAGGAGGGGATTAGGGAGGCCCACTCCGTGCGCTCGATCTGGCGATTTGGTTGTTCCCAGCAAGTGAATGCAGGCTACCAAACAACCTATTTTCATCCCGCGCGGGTCTGGTTGGGCCTAATGCAGGCAACCAAACGCGTCCTTAGTGTATTTGTGTTAAACTAGTGTGGACTCATGCACCCTTTATACACTCTACCAAACATCCAAAAGTGGATCGAGAATGAAACTTTTGCTCTCGTGCACCCTTCATTATTCCAAAGAATAGATGCCAAGTTCAGATATTGTCAGCACCAACAGGCAACAGATGCTTCTACTACAGAGTATTCTCAAGTAACTCTTCTGATGTATACCATTAGTTGCAGAGGGAGTAATTTCTCATCATCAGTTTGTGTCTATGAAATTGTAGAGTATGAACTGGAGAATTATGTACTGTACTAAAAAACTGACACAAACTGCAGCTTAAACAAGCAAGTTTGAGGATAAATTGAAAGATACAACTGCATGACGAGGGAACACATTTCGATGGGCATAAAACCTGGACGAGTGCATCAATCAATGTAAAATGATGATAAGAGCAGGGAGAAAACTAATGCAATGAATAAGAAAAACACTGATGCGATTGCTGGACAAACATGAAAAATATAGAGCAAGAAAATAGCAATAAATAATCAGGCAGAGCAGGATCTAACACAAACAACGAACTACCAGTGGATAACAGATACATAATCTAAGTTTTAACATCGATAGACATCAAAACAAAGTGATAGGACATCCCAATAGCAATACAGCCACGACTCAACAGACAGAAAATAATAGTGCAGCTCTCTTAGCAGCAAAAGCAAACTAGACCCATATGATAACAGAACTAAAAGTTTAGAGCTTGTCCTCGAAATCAGATAGAGGGGTCATCTGTTCCTTCAGACCCTTGCGCTTGCGGATCTCCGTGACAAGGGTCGCAGACTGGGAGCCGGCCTCCAAAGGATCCGAAGACATGATGTCCCAGTGGTCGAACACACACTGGGGGAAAGCCTGGCCAGATGTCGCAGCCCTGAGGGTACTTGAGAACCCGAACGACTCGATGACCGGGAGGTAAGCCTTGATGTTGTACAGCGGGGTACCAGGCCTCTGCATCTCCTCAAACACGTGCCCTCTCTTCTGATTCAGAACACCATAGATACCGCCGAGTGCATTCTCCGGGGCCTGGATCTCAACCAGGTACACAGGCTCCAGCAGCCTTGGCTTAGCAGTGAGCTGAGAAGCATAAATGACCCTCCGGGCTGTTGGGATGACCTGACCACCACCCCTGTGAATAGCATCAGTGTGCAGAACAACATCACAGACCTCAAAGCAGATGCCACGCATGTTCTCCTCAGCCAATGCACCTTCCTTTGATGCCCACTGGAACCCAGCCACAACAGAATCCTTGATTTCATTCAGATACTGCACTCCCTTACACATGTCAACAACCATGTTGGGGCCAGTCGTCTCAGGCCCAAAGCACCAAATCTTCTTGGCGAGATCCTTGTCCCAACCAAACTCCTCAGATAGAATCTTAGAGCGCACCTTAGGATCATCACGTGGGCCAATGCGGCCATCATCAATAGCCTCAGCCAATCCCTCCTCCAATGGGCGAGCTTCCATGTAAAGACGGTTATGCTTGTTGGGGGACTTGCTCATGACAGTGCGACAGGACTTCTCAAGAACAGTCTCACGGAAGGAGACGACGGGAGGGGAAACAATAATTTCAGCACCACCCATGAAGTCCTCCTGCAGATCCTTCAAACAGATTTCAAGGTGAAGCTCTCCAGCTCCAGCAATGATATGCTCACCAGACTCTTCAATGCTACAGAGAACCATAGGGTCAGACTTTGCCAGCCTCTTCAAACCCTCAACAAGCTTAGGAAGATCAGATGCCACCTTGCACTGAACGGCAACACGCACCACAGGGGACACAGAGAACTTCATTGCCCTGATTGGGCAGGCATCAACTTCCTTCTCATTTGTCAGGGTTGCATTCTTGGTGATGAACTGATCCAAACCAACCAAAGCAACAGTGTTACCACAGGGAACATCCTCAACAGACTCTTGCTTCTTTCCCATCCAGATAACAGTACGCTGGACACTCTTCACATACAGATCCTTCTTCTGGCCAGGAACAAAGTTGGGACCCATGATACGGACCTTCATGCCAGTTGCGACCCTCCCGGCAAAAACACGTCCAAAGGCAAAGAATCTACCCTTGTCAGATGCTGGAATCATCTTGGAGACATACAGCATAAGAGGACCATCAGGGTCACAGTTTCTGATAGCATTAGCATATATATCATCAAGGGGACCCTCGTACAAGTTCTCCACACGATACCTCTGTGCCTTTGAGGGAGAGGGAAGGTGAAATATCATCATCTCAAGCAGAGCACGACTGGCAGGCAGCCAAGTTTGCATCACACGCTTCATGAGAGCCTTGCCCATCAAGTCCTTCTCATCATTCTTCATCGTCACACCAAGCTTCTTCAACATTGGCCACAACTTATCCTTCTGATCATTCATGCAGGTGGCTATGATTTGCTTGATTGGCTCGTAGCAGAACTGAACGAAACCTCTCTTGCAGGTAGCTGTCCCAGTGTTCTTGGAGGTCCATTTCTTTGTGGCTGGGTCAAAGAAGTTCTCACCCCAAAGCCTCTCCATCATCTTCGCCTCATCAACTCCAAACTTGGAGGCATACATCTTAGCGAAGTTTGTAAGGGTGAAAGCCCACCCATGCAAACCAGCGGAGAATGCAACAGTCCCCTTCTCTGGGTACACTTGGACATCACCAAGGAGCACATCTTCATATGTTGCCATGATGACATTGGCATTTTCAATGACACGGGAGAAAGTCTGATATGCTTCCTCGCCTTCCACTTGAAGCTCAAGGAAGCATCTGTCCATCTTGTTCACGGTGAGGACAGGCCGAATCCTCTCACCAAGAGCTTGGCGCAGCACAGTTTCAGTCTGCACACAGACGCCCTCAATACAGTCAACAACAACCAAAGCACCATCGGTGATACGAAGAGCAGCTGTGACTTCTGAAGAGAAGTCAACGTGGCCAGGTGAATCAATAAGGTTGATCAGGTACTCATCACCATCCCTGTCGCCCTTGTACATCTCGAGTGATTCAGGAGTCATCTGATAGAAAAGAGAGATACCCGTGGATTTGATTGTAATACCACGTTCTGCCTCATCTGCACGGGTATCGGTCATGCGAACATCACCAGCTACTTCCTGGGCAATAATCCCAGCTGCTGCCACAAGGGAATCCGTAAGCGTAGATTTGCCTGCACAAATGTAAAAGATACAAGGACAGTGCACAATTTTAGTATTCAACAAAACAAAAAGGATCAGGTTTAAACAGTAGGACACAATTTATATGAACTGAGAATTGAACATATTAACTTCTTAAGAATTAAGTAGTACCCAACAGCACAGTACACTGAGACAATCCAGAAACAAGAGAAGGTGAAAATAAAACAAACAAGGTACAGTAACATGGCTAAACACAATCTACTGGGAGTCTGGGAGAAAGCAAAAAAAAAGCACATGTATAAGATCATCAAATCAAAGTTATTAATCACAATGGTGCCAATTTCTGAGCTTATAAATTGTAATAAATACAGTCATTAACATGATTACACACCAAACTGGTAGATTTTGAAACCTAGGACCCCAAGTTAACAGTTAAACGTCTTATATTAGTTTACAGAGGGAGTACATTTTAAGGTTATTACGTAATTATTTTGAGTCCTGGGACAATGAGGTAACTGAAGCACTATAACACACGAGATGGAACTAATTAAATAGAACAAAGCTGACAGCTAATTAAACCAATTTATAGAAATAAACAGTTTACAGAATTAAGAACAGACTATAAAAACAACAATCAACAAGTTTCTAGATTATGAGCTCAGCAGTCAAAAACCAATGTTCACTGTTCAGGCACATGCACATACCATGGTCAACATGAGCAATAACAGACATGTTACGGATATTATTCTTTTTGTCCATAATTCCACGGAGCTCCTCCGCGGTAAACTTCACCATCTTGACTGCTTTTGAATATCACACCGAGAATTTAAGTTCCTGTTCAGAGAATGGCAAAGCTATTAGAATTGAACAGGAATCAGATGTGAACGACTAAACATGAATATCCAGCAATGTAATATAATGAACTAATGATTATGTCAAGTAACTGCAACCACAATTGTCTACTCAAAAGTGCTTAGTATTAAAAAAACAATCAAGAACAAACAGGTAATGCAAAAACACACATCACGGCACGAAAAGCAATCGACCATGAAAAGTGTCCTTGCAAAAGCTGGTCCTCCACAATTGAAGGGGCTGTAAAACTATGAGGAAGAAACAGGCATGGATTTCACCAACTAAACAAAATACTTCCAGATCTGTACAACTAACGAAGGGGTGAATAATAGTAAAGCTTCTCAGGAATTGATCTAATCAAGTTAGAAAGGCTTAATAAGTACAGATACTATTAAGTGATCTGTACATGAATAAGCAAGGATGTATCCGCTGACCATTAAATGACCAGTAAGCCATGTAATTTAAATTTCATTATACCACGATGATAATAATCAAATATGGAAGCACAAAACCGAGTACTCCTCAATATGCATAGCTTGACGCCTAATTACACAGGGAAGCAAGCACACATGTAACAACTTCTTTTGCAAGCAATGTATGAGTATTGAGTGGCCAACCAGTGCATAAGTAGAGCCCAAAACAAGCCAGATAAATGATCAGATCAGAAAGAAACTAATACATGGGGAGCACTGACAAAACACAAATTGTACATGGTGAGCACCGAGAAAAAACGCAGAAGATGCCCACACATAATAGTTTATTAGACGAAATAGTCAGATCAGAGAAAAATTCATGCAGAACTCCAGAACTAAAATTACATAGAGAAGTAGCAAAACACACCGACATGGGGCATCTTCCATTTTACACATTGAATTAGATTAAGCATGCGAGGCAGTGACATTTATCTCCATTTTGTCCCACGCTGAACATGATAGCAGAAAACAAAATCGACCAGGTTACAGACAGGCAGCAAAGTAAGCAAGCGAGCGAGCAGAACCGTGCAGCCCGAACGATTTCCAACGAATCCCCGTGGACGAACAGCCGAGCGAAGTAGCCAAAACCCAAAAGTACACGATAACAGAACACGAACTGCTCTCTGGAAGAGCACAAGAAACACAGGTCGGCGTCGACCACATAGGAAACCACGGGCGCCTACCACCTAAGCGACCGCCGATAACTAGTGGCCGCACGCAGGAGGAGAAACGACGGGCATCCATCCACGCGAGAACAGATCGGCCCCGGGGCGACGAGCGGGGCGAAGAGAGGAACAGATCTACCACGGGATTGATGGGTATAGAACCCTAACGACGACGAATCCGGCGAACCAGAGCCTAGAACCCAGTGAAGCCGGTCGACTGGGCAGCAGCTAGCAGGCGCGGACGCGGCGGGGAGCTCCGGGGAGAGGCAATCGGAGGAGCGGGGAGGGCGGGGGAGGAGGAGAGGGGGGTCTCACCTTGGGGCTTGGCTTCCGCCTCCCGATCCGGGAGGATGAGATGAGGAAGCGGCGGCGGAGAGGGCCTTCGGGTTTAGGGGACAGGGGAGGGGTGCAAGGGACCTGCTTGCGGATATACTGCGTGAGGTGCGAATGGGGGAGACTGCGTGGACTGCGACCACGGCCCAGGAGTGATGAAAGCGGCTGCGTGGACTCAAGGCCCGGCCCAATGAATGGCCCAGATGTGTGAGAACTTTCTTATTAGAAAGAAGTCCATTTTCACCTCAAAAAAAAAGTCCATTTCTTGCTCAAAAGAAAATGTCCATTTTTCACACTCAAAATGTTCCCCAATAGACAAATCCCACCCTGAAGCCGATTTTGGTACAATTTTAACCCTGAAATATCTGAAACCAGGTAAATTTGCCCCTTGAGTGGTTTTATTAATTTAGGTGGTTTTGGGAGATGAGGCGTCCTTCTCCTCTCTCCACCGAAGCCAAGCCATGCATAAGCACAAACACAAATACATAGTGAGCATCTCCCGAAAAGCAAGTGAAGTGGGTGGAAGCGATGAGGAAGAAAGAGTTGTAGCGTATGTGGTGTGGTACGCCCAGACCGGGGTGAGGAAATGGATGAGCTTGAAGGCGGGAGTCGCGGGTATGTCGGCATCCTTAGCGAAATTGGTGAACGCCCACCGGAGGACGTAGGCGTTGGGTTTGGAGCGGCTGAGTGCCAACCCGACGACGGTGGGCAACGCATCCCCTCTGACCCCTCTTCCTCTTGGGTGGCCATTGGTGGATCTCACATGCCCTATTCATCAGCGAGAGGCGGGGAAATGGAATCGATCCTCCGGATTATCTTTGTATCCCCCTAAACTTGAGTAAATGAAATAAAGCGCGTTGTTCTTCTAAGAAAAAAATTATTACCACCCACCTACCGCCCTACGCACGGCTAAAAAATACCTACTGCCCTGGGCCCAGTGATGAAGCGTTGGCCCTTGCATCTGATATTCTTGGTGTGTCTCAAGAAAAAAATCCGATATTCATTTTTTTGCGAACTAAAAAATATCTGATATTCTTTGTTGCACATTGTTAGAGCGGGGGTTTCATTAAGGTGCTACTGCCGCCGCCAGAGAATTTTTGGCCCTCTCGCCTCCAACTGTCATCTTGGCGCTTGGAGTTGGCTCCCAACTTGGACTTGGATAGAGTTAATATGTACACATATAGGATAATAGGAGAGATATAAAATTATGAAGTGTCGGTTTTAAGGAATCTGAAATAGCACAAGGCACCAATACCTTTAAACCTCCCTCAATATATACTTAGTTTTCAATGATATTGCAGATAATATGTCCATGGCGAGCAGGAATTTTTTAAAAGGTCTCTAAATCTACTTCCCCTACCCCTTTTCTCTTTCATCACCCCCACCGAAGAGAAAAATTCAAAAACACTCATCCCATAAGTAAAGGAGGATGCAATAAATGTGATATATTCCACGAGAGCCAGTTATGTGTTTATGGTAGAAAACAAACACCACACATGAAGAAACGAATGATGGCCAGAAAGATGACATGCACACATACACAGGAGATAAGCATGACAAGCAACAAGAGATGTAAGTCACCACATTAAAAAATAGAGTCTATAAGACATAGAAGAATCACAAGAACAAGTCTGGTAACTCTTGACACATTGGGACGATCCTAGTTTAGTGAATCGTTATTATTTCCCATCAGGACCAAGACACCAACAATAGAGAAGAAGACACTAGTACGGTGGCTGAGCATCTTATTTGAGATCTTTGGTGGGAGTGTGTGACCCTGACTGAGGAGGTGGTGAAGCAACAACCTTCCCCCCCCCCCCCCCCCCCCCTCGGCCTTGTCTGCAGGGGTACCGGTCATGCGAACATCGCTAGCAACTTCCTGGGCAATAGTAGCAGCTTCTACAAGCGTATCCGTAAGCGTAGACTTGCCTGCAAACATGTAAACAAAATGTAAGAACGGTGCTAAATTGTGTTATTCAACAAAATGAAAGCATCAGGTTTGAACAACTGAACACAATTTATATGAAGAGACAATTGAAAATTTAGTTGGGCACAACAGTGAAGTACATTGAAACAAAATAAGTTGACTACTCATATAAAATAACATAGCTTACAAATTGTAATAAAAACATGATCGTGAGTACACTCCAAATTTGGTAGATTTGAGCCCTTGGCACATATGTAGTACTCCCTCCGTCCAGAAATACTTGTCTTAGGAATAGTTGTATCTAGACTTATTTTAGTTATAGATACATCCATTTTATCCATTTCTAGGACAAGTATTTCCGGACGGAGGGAGTAGTCACATTTTAGCTTACTATACCTTAAATCAATCCTATGGCAAGAAAACAAAATACGATGGATTGATACTTCCAGGGATGGAATTAATTACTTCGTAATAACAAATTTGAAAATTTACACACATTTTAGATTTAATGCAATATATAATTAAGAACATGCTATGAAGACATCAATCAACGAGAATCTACAATTTAAACTTAAAGTACGAAGCCAGTGCGCACTGTTTAGGCACATACCATGGTCTGCATGAGCAATAACAGAGCCATTACGGATGTTGTCCTTCTTGTCCATAATTGCGCGGAGCTCAGCCGCTGTCCACTTCACCATCTTGACAATCACGGTGGTAAGATAAGTTCCTACTCAAAGAATAGCAGAGCGTGAGTATCCAAGATCACTAATACGAATAATTATACAGGAAAGGAAACACACACATGCAACAATTCATTTTGCAAGTAATGTTCGAATGGCAAGACAGTGTAGAGGGCTGCTTTGTAGCAGAGTAGTATTAGCATGCACAAGTGCTGACAGCATTATCCTGTAACTAGCACGGTAAGAAACAGTGCGACGCACAGGACGTAAGAGTCAAACTCTGAAAGAGATGCGACATGCATCCAACCATACACCGGAAAAAAAACACGTAATGATAATAATTTAAACGAAATGATCAGATCAGAAATCCATTCATGCAGAAAGCCTGAAGTGAAATTACATGGAATAGTAACACGCACCAATATGCATATGTTGATATGTACCTTTTTTTTTTTTGAAACGGAGGCAAAAGATTTGCCTCATCGATTAATTAAGCAGAAGAGAATTGCCCAGTTACTTAACGGAAAACCGGGCGAAAACCGATACAAACCCATCACATGTGGACTACTCACCAAGCATGCAACCACATAAGCACATGATCAGCAACACCCACCAATCCCCACAACACGCAACGACCACCAACCCACTGCTACATTGCAAAGAAATCCCCGACGAGAGAATCCATTGAAGACCACAGGCACCACGAGAATCCAAGGAATCATCAACCAGCTGCGGACGCCTTTCCCGTGGCGTCACTTTTCTTTGTTTGGCTTCTAAGGGCCTCCTCCACAATCTTCTTTCCAGATCCAGGGCTAACCCTCTCCAAACGTGCAAGCAAGCTGTGAAGCTCAACCTGAAAGAGAATCTCATCGACCTTCTCACGCACAGTCATCACCTTTCACCTTTTGAAACATAAAATTTGACTACATTAAACACCCGATGAGAAGATAAGGAACTGAGAGCAGAACCGAGCAGCAGGTGAAGGCATGCAAGCGAGCGAAGCGGCATGAACATTCCAAGGGACCAGTGAATGAGCAGTCTACCAATATATGCAGAGAAAAGTAAACAACACCACACACCAGAAGGACAGATCCACGTTAGAAAAGAGTAGACATAGATCCAGGCATGCCTAGTACCAGTCGAACATCTACGACAACTTGCATCTCCACCGCTTTCAACAGCCCCTCAGCCACTTTTTTCGCGCGGCGCCAAAAATCTGACCTAGTCGCGCCCAGACGCTGAAAATCGCCGGTTCGGACCTTTTTTCGCCCGCGGTCACAGTCAACCCGGCTATTGGGGAGCCGTTAGGGGCTCGGCGCTTAGGGAAAAGCACGCTCGCCCACACCGGCAGGGAAAAGTCAAGGTTTTCTTCCCGACTCGCCTCGCACCCCGCGCCCTCGGCCACCACTAGCTATATCCGGCGACGGCCGCCGCCTACTCCGCTAGATAGCCATTTCACGGAAAATAGCGGCCGCCAGCGATCCCTCCCGCAGATGGCTGGGCGTTCCGGCCGCCGTTTTGGCCGCCGTTTAACGGCGGTACACGCCCACCAGCGCAAGGTGTTCGGCGTTTGACTGTCCCGGCGATGGACTCGGATGAGGAGGAAGAGCTCGCCCGCTTTGGAGGAGGAAGCCGCGGCCGACGCCCGTGAAGAAGAGCATCCGATGGTGCTCGCCGCCCTCGCCAGTTCTTGGCGATCAATGAAAAGCAGCGTCGAGGTGGCTCGGCGCCGGGCGGTGAAAGCAAAGAACCGACATCGTCTGCAAGGCTCTTGCATGCTCTACTCCGACTACTTCGCCGATGCTCCACTTCATGGCGAGAGAACATTTCGGCGCCGTTATCGGATGAGCCGAAAGCTCTTCCTCAGATTGTGAATTCCATCCGGAGTTCGACAACTACTTCAAGTGCAAGATGGATTGCACCGACGCTCTTGGATTCACCTCCATCCGAAGTGCACGACGGCGATGAGGATGCTTGCATATGGAGCTCCCAATGATTCACTCGACGACTATGGGCATGGCCGAGTCCACCAAAGATAAAGTGTTTCTACAAGTTACGCCGAGGCGGTGGTGGCGGTGTTTGGGCCACAATACTTGAGAACACCCAATGCGGAAGACACCGCCGGATCCTAGCCCGTAATGCAAAGAAGAGGATTTCTGGGATGCTTGGAAGCATCGATCGCATGCATTGAAATGAAAGAACTGCCCATTTGGTTGGCGGGGGATGTACAAAGGCGCCAAAGGCGGTTGCAGTGTGGTGCTTGAGGCGGTAGCCACACAGGACCTCTGGATTTGGCACTCCTTCTTTGGTATGCCAGAACTCACAATGACATCAACGTCTTTGCGGTTTCTCTCTGTTTTTGCCAAGCTCGTTGAGGGCCATTTTCCTCCGGTGAACTTCGAGGTCAATGGGCACCAATACAACAAGGGGTACTATCTAGCCGACGGCATCTATCCGAGATGGTCGACATTTGTGAAGACGATCTCAAACCTCGTGGCGGAGGCAAGAACGCTGGTTTGCGAAGGTTTAGGAGGCTTGCGGGAAGGATGTCGGCGGGCATTTGGTGTGCTCCAATCTCGATTCGCTGTTGTTCGGTACCCGCCGCACCTGGTCGAAAGATCAAATGTGGGATATCATGACTTGCTGTGTCATCTTGCACAACATGATCATCGAGAGCGAGCAAGAAGACCCGGTGTTTGACATCGAACCATACTACAGTAGGGTCCTTTAGCGAAGTTGATCACCAACTACCGGCAACTTGGACTGCCTATCTCGATTATCGTCGGCCAGAGATCCGAGACCCATAGGTGCATCATCAAGCGCAAAAGATCTGATTGAGCACCTATGGAGGCTCAAGGGGACGCCAGCGTGATGAAATACAAGTTTTTATTTGTTGAACTATATAATTTGTATTGAACTATTCGTTGTTGTAGTATTTTGTTGAAGTATTTGATTTTTCTGTGATGAAATATGTGATAAGGAATAATTGTGTTGATAATTGAACGCCGAGACACGGCGAAACCATGCCGAATATGGGCCTATTCTCGCCCATATAGGCCGTTTATTCACCGAAATTGGGCTGCAAAGTGGGCCAATTTCGACGCCTGGGGGCGACGACTGGGCGCAAAACCGCCCACAACGCCGAGTGTATCGCCGGCTCGCCCCCAGGGGGCGATTTCTATGCGTCCTCGGGGAGCCAACGGCTGGAGATGCCCTTAGCTACCAATGCACGAGGGTGGACGACGAGCGTCTATATATCTACGTAGCAGCAGGACGAACAATGGCAGATCTACTAGGTTCAGAATGATATGCCAACGACGAAGAAGCAGTCAAACTAGGGCTGGCTCACCTTGGGGTTTCGCTCTCCCGATCCGGGAGATGAGAAAATGAGGAGGCGGCGGAGGCGACGACGACGGCAAAGGTCTGCTTTATAGTAGGACGCTTGGACTAGGGCCGTGAAGGAGACCGGCCAGATGGAATGACGGCCCGGCCCAAAGGATGCCTTGTTTTTTCCTGAAAAACAGACTAGTGTAGTGTTTTCATTTTCCTCCAAGAAAAAATGTAGTGTTTTCATTTTGGCTTCTGCCACGGCGCGATGGCTGCGTACACGTGACGCATTCCACGCCGTGTACCTTAGCTGGATCGATGTTATCATGAACTTGTGCGCACACAGGCGAACGACCGATCGGAGTGTCGAACCGGTCACACTTTAAGCTCAAGCACCGGGCGTTGGAACATTGGACTTTAGGGCCTTTTAGGGTTATCGTTTTTTAAGATACACCAGTAAAAACACATGTCTCCACCATCTGTTTTGTTCCCGTTCGAAAAACACTCATGTTCGGTAAGATATGCTTGTAAATTTAATACTTCCGTATTAAAACACAACGATGTCAAGCACAACCTTAGGGTTTCTTTCTGAGTAAAGTCTGGAAAAGACCTTGAACTTGTAGAGACGGTTGGAATCGAACCCTAAACTCTCAATCCATGAATATTGACGCTCTGTACTTAGCGATCCCAGTCAATTCCAACCCTAAACCGACCCTAGATTGTTTGACCCACCGGGAAAAGTACACCCCGAATGCTTCTTTCACTGACCACATGGTCCTATTTGTGATATTCACCCCCTCCCCCCAATCTATCTCCTTTCTCCTTGCCGACAGTCGTTCGTCCACATGAGGCATGACACGATGTAGACCCCTTGTGGCGCATGTTCATAACCGAGACGAGTCGCCTAGGAAGGGCGAACACTGTTATCGTTGTTGCTGTTATCATCAAGGGCATCGAGAGCACGCCGACAAAGAGCGTCCGGTGAAATACGCTACCAGTGCGGCAACAACATGTTGGGTTGAGGAACCCAGTGGCTGACGATTACTAGGCGAGGTAGAACTTGTGCCATCTATGGGGATCGGATAATCGATGTCAATGTTGCGGAAGATGGAACTCCTACACTAAGCGCAACCAAGGAGGCATTGGCGAGAGGCGAGTCGCTAGAGCACAAAGGATGGCATATCCACGGGTGGTCCTCGATAACGGTCTATGCCATGCCCCCGCCTCCACACCCCGGAAGAATCTGCCCAAGATGAATACTCGCCTCCATGGACAAGACAAACTCACACTTGTGCAATTCATTTCGTGCATTCCACACCCGTGCACACATTGCAGCCACATACAACGCATCATCAGTCGCGGTGCGGAGTTGCCGAAGCACGATAGATCTCTACCCAGCTCCCTGGAGCATCCTCGAAATGATTTGGACTGAAATCGGGGATTATATGCTGGTGCACACCATGTGTATGACCAAATGCTTTAAGATCCTCACTGCTACCTTCATCGGCGGCCCCGCGGCGAGTCGGCGACCACCTCTGGTGGCGACGAGGGAGAAGGGAAGGTGGAGGGAAGGCCTGCAGGAGTGATGTGGGGGCCGAGTGTGTTCACCCTTACCTTAGGACTGCTCGCTTTCCTTGATGCCCCTGGTTTCATCTCTTTAGGCTGGTTGTAATGGGAAGTATCATATGCATGATACTAGTATATGATACTACCTTCCTAATGCATAGTATCATACACTTTATTTATTGTCATGCATGACACATAGTAGTACTCCCTCCGTTTTTATTTAGTTCGCATATTAGCATTGGTCAAAGTCAAGCTTTACAAACTTTGACCAAGTTTATAAACAAAAATATTAAGATATACAATAACAAATCAACAACATTAGATTTATTATTGAATGTACTTTCACATCGTATAAATTTATTATGATAAATGTCTATATTGTTTTGTATAAACTTGGTCAAACTTTACAAAGTTTGACTTCAGTCAACTCTAATATGCAAAGTAAATAAAAACGGAAAGAGTATAGCACTTATTATGATACTGTATCATGATATGATACTCAATCCTCTCTTTTTTCATTTGGTTTTATGACATCTCATCAAAATTGCCTAGTTGGCATACATGATATGATACTACCATTACAACTGTCAATAAATGCATGAATAAAATGAGTGTTGAATGTCATTGGTTGTGAATATAACACCATTTCTCACACCCGGGGCCCCGCCTGCCTATGGGACCCACCCGCCGCGCGGCACCACACCCACAGCCAGCCGGTACATGCAAGCGATACCTACGAGGAGGAGGCGTCCACGTACCATTCTTCGTCCTGGTGCCCGGAGACACGTCGCTTTTTCCACGCGGCGCCCTCCCATTCGCCCAGCCCTTGCTGCCCCCGTGCGCCATTGGCCCATGCGTGCGCCGCGCGCACGGTCATCACCCGGGCCCGCGCTGTCAGTGAGACGGCGCCCTCGCGCCGCGACGCCACTCCGCTCCTTTATCAAGGCGCGTCTCGCGCTCGCTATCCATCAGGAGGTTGTAGGTTGACAAGATTTGGAGTTAGTTGGGCAGGATCGGAAGGATCTAGAAGCTTCGGTTGGTGTGTTGGGCGCTCCTTGCCGTCCCCGGTGACGATGGCGGTCCTCGCGAGGTCGGCCGCCGCGGTGGCCGCGCTCGCGCTGCTCGCGTCGGCCGTCGCCGGCGAGGTCTTCTTCCAGGAGAAGTTCGACGGTGAGCCGCCCTCCGGATCCAAATTCCAAACCCCTCCTCTCTCGTAGCGCGCGTGTTCTAGATCCAGTCGATCAAAACGTCTCAGTTGTTCGTTGATCCAGTCCTACTTGTAAGTCGTTTCGTGCCTGAATTCTCGCCGTGATTTGTGCCTGACAAAATACAGACGGATGGGAGGATCGGTGGGTCAAGTCGGAGTGGAAGAAGGAGGACAACACTGCCGGCGAGTGGAACCACACCTCCGGCAAATGGAACGGAGACGCCGACGACAAAGGTAATTTTCGTCGCCGGATTTCGTTCTGTTCTGTTCTTCTTCGGTTCGATGGCAGATCAAACTGACTCTACTCTGTTTCCGCAGGCATCCAGACGTCGGAGGACTATAGGTTCTACGCCATCTCGGCGCAGTACCCGGAGTTCAGCAACAAGGACAAGACCCTGGTGCTGCAGTTCTCCGTCAAGCACGAGCAGGACCTCGACTGCGGCGGCGGCTACGTCAAGCTGCTCCCCGCCGACGTCGACCAGAAGAAGTTCGGCGGCGAGACCCCATACAGGTGCCGATCATCTCCTCTAAATCGTTCAATCCGTCTCCGATCTGTTTTAGTGGCTGGTTGATCATCCATGCCCTGGTTCGATTCGAATCGCAGCATCATGTTTGGGCCGGACATCTGCGGGTACGCCACCAAGAAGGTGCACGCGATCCTCACCAAGAACGGCAAGAACCATCTGATCAAGAAGGAGGTGCCCTGCGAGACGGACCAGCTCACGCACGTCTACACCTTGATCCTCCGGCCCGACGCCACGTACAGCATCCTCATCGACAACGTCGAGAAGCAGTCCGGCAGCGTCTACGATGACTGGGACATCCTTCCTGCCAAGAAGAAGAGGGATCCTAATGCCAAGAAGGTGAGGTTCAGAGATAAACTATCTAGTAGCCATGGTTATGGTATTTTTGTGACAGAGGTGATAAACTCATTAATATAACACTGTGTGCTGATGGTTGCAGCCAGAGGACTGGGAGGACGAGGAGTTCCTTCCTGACCCCGAGGATAAGAAGCCAGAGGTAGCTTTCCCTTTGTTGCTGCACAATTTATATGATGATAATGTTGTGGCATGAGTCTTGAACTGTTGATATCTAGCCAATGCCATCATACTGAGCTAAGCTAAAGTGTTCATCATATTAATCTCCGAATGCAAAGTTTCCGTTACAATCCTAACAGCACAACATGAGTTTCCATATTCTTGTGTTATAAACTGTTGTTTGTCTTTGGTGCTTTGCCTCTAGTGGTTTGCCGTCTGACTCAGATTGTTTGCAGGGGTATGATGACATTCCCAAGGAAATCACTGAACCTGATGCAACGAAGGTGCACATTCCCCCATTCTTAAAACAATTTTACTTTGTCCGATATGCAATTTCTCACATTGGTCAATATTACATATATGGCAGCCTGAGGACTGGGATGATGAGGAAGATGGTGAATGGACAGCTCCAACCATCCCAAACCCTGAGTACAAGGGACCATGGATCCAAAAGGTATAACTATGACAGCATGACTGGTTACTTAATTGTTCTAGACAGGTAGCAATGTGAGTTCTGACATGAGACTGTATTCAGAAAATCAAGAACCCTAATTTCAAGGGCAAATGGAAGGCACCTTTGATTGACAACCCAGGTAAACTGAGCTTCCCCACTCTTGTACATTCAGATTAACTGCTGTACAGTTATCTTTTCTGCTCAACTAATTCAGTGAAACATCAAAGCTCATATGATCTTCTTTTCCTTTGTTCGTGCAGAGTTCAAGGATGATCCTTACATCTACGCTTTTGACAGCCTGAAGCACATTGGTATTGAGCTGTGGCAGGTTAGTGCTTCACAAGTTCTATGAAACATGGTTAGCATAGCACATTGTGAAACTTTTGTTGGGACCACTGATATTGATTTCTCCTTCGACCGGCACTAGGTTAAATCAGGAACTCTGTTCGACAACATCCTGATCACTGATGACCCCGAGTACGCCAAGAAGTTCGCGGAGGAGACCTGGGGCAAGCACAAGGATGTATGCCATCTTATCACTAGCAGTTTAAGTTTTGTTTCATTTTCAGTTCGTTCTAGATGTTTGATGTAGAGAGCTAAGTCAATGGCTCTCTGCCTTGCAGGCTGAGAAGGCCGCCTTTGAGGAGGCTGAGAAGAAGAGGCTTGAGGAGGTATATATGCAAACATCTTCTGTTTGTTATACTGCCTTCTACGCTAAATCCAGTACTAACTACTCTGTTTTCTCATTGTCAGGAATCCGCAAACGCTAAGACTGAAGACAATGACGATGCAGCTGATGTAAGCTGCAAATGAATTTAATTTTATCCTCAACGTTTCTAACTGCTTATATGACGTGTCTCATCTTAACACAAAACTACATCCTCTTACCTGTGGCAGGAGGATGAGGGCAAAGCTGCCGGCGCCGGCGATGAGGAGAACAAGGATGCCTCCGGCGATGAGAAGGTGGAGGAAATTAGCAAGGATGCTTCTTCTTCTTCCGACAAGAAGGACGAGCTTTAGAGTGTGGCAAGCAGGCTCTGTATCTAAACTTTTTCCTCTTGAGGCAGTAGAGCTTCCCATTCATCAATTAGAAGAACATTTTCTCTGAAAGATGAGAGAAGAAGTAATGCAATCTCGGCTCTTGTAATTTGTTATGTGTTTTTTGTCGGTCATAGGAAATATACCGTAGTCATGCATGAATCTATCTCGGTGCCTCATCGCGTTATTTTTGGAGCAACCGGTTGGAGGTCCACCTTCTAATTAATTACAGAAGAAATAATTGACCTGTCAAAAGAAAGCAGAAGAAACAATTCAGCTAAAAAATAGAAGACGAACTGTCCACTTAATAAAGTTAACTTATTGAGAGAAACAGTACCCACAAAAAAAGCTCGTCCTACTCATCAACAGCCCGATTTTGATGGAAGGAAGAGTCTCAAACAAGCCCTAAATGTTTTTTGCCTAGTTTAAGAAAAAATTGAAATGTTTTTTTCAAGAGAAAAAAATGATGACCACTGTATTAAACGCAGACCCAATTCCAAACTAGCCTTGTATGTCGCTGCAGCTCAGCAGTTTTCAGCAAAACTACATTGATATGTTCCAGAAGAAACTACAGTAGAAATGTTGATTTGGAAGATAAACACTACCTGTCTATAGTTATGCATGCTACTACTAGTATATAGTTAAACCAAGCACGAACAGAAAACTGCTGGCAAGAGCAGAAAAAACAGATTCATACAGAGAGGGGGATCTTGCAACTGATGAAATATGTCGACGATGTTTATCCCATTTCTTGAAGATGAAATGTTCTTCACAAGTTCCAGTGCTAAGGCATCATCGTACAACTATCAGGTTTAGCAGTTACAAATAGTTTCTCAAGTCCTAGTTGCGACTCTGTCTTCAGAACAAGTCTTCAACATCATTCGCTACTTCACTTCTTCTTGTCAATGTCTGATCTGGAATCTAAACTACAATACCATGAAAAGAAGTGTTTCCCGACTGCGGAGAAAAAAAGGATCCTACTCACGGCACTGATGACTGACCATCAGAGTAGCACTAAGCAGCACACAACAGATTGAGATGTTAGTATGTCAGATATATATGGAAAGCTTAACTCCTCCAAAAGGCATGTATGCTAGCAGAAAGGACTGAGACAAGATGTAATACATTTATACATATGAATTTCACATAAAAAGCAACATTCACACATGCACAAGAACATGCAAAATTGTCAAAGCCTGTTGCTTCAAAGCAAAGGGCGAAACAATGGCAGTCTTTTCAGAGCATTGATTGGTATACAAGTAGCTATTTTGTTAATTACTCTATTTGTCAAACAGCCGATGTGTCTGAACTACTGTTTTCTCCCCCCTCACCACTTGCCTCCTCATAAGGTTTCAACGCCAGCAGATTCTGGTTCTCGCGTCGGGGCACAGGAGTGTAGAAGCCGACAACTGGAATCAGATTGCAGAAGCCATGATCATCCGGCACCTCCATCACCAACCCTAATTGCAGATCGATTGTGAAGAGGCTATCAATCGTGTCAACGAAAATGACTTGTGCTTCCTCAGTAAAGCCCAGCACGGTCACTCTATAATTTATACCTGGGACCAAGAGATCGCTAGCTGGAAGCAAATTCTCCAAGCAGAAGATGCAGTTCACTACCCATGGTGCATCAGTGGTCGCCTTCCTTGTCCACAGTTTGAGGCGCAGACCCGATTCTTCACTAACTCCCAGCCCACCATCCTCCGCAAGCATGAGTTTAAATCTGTTGTCGTCCGAGGAGGACGACCCACAGTCGGACTTGTAGCCGGGCTGGCAGTCAGGTGTGTCGAAGACGGTCAGGCCATGCCTCACTAAATCGTACAGCTCCAGGATCAACCCAGCATCGGACATGAAGTAGAGCAGAGACCTCCCAACGAGCAGGCTGGAATACTTTTCAAAGAACATCATGAATTCGCTGTACATCGAGGTCAGCTCGCCCCACGTGCCGGTCTCCGACGAGTATACGCCGGCCGATATGACAGTGTCGTCGTAGTCAACGTCTTCGTTGTCGACGACGAAGACGAAGACCACGCGGAATGGACCCCCAAGGCAGTCGTGGTGGTCGCACCCGTCCACTGCGCAGAACACGGCCGCGGTCGGCCAGCTGCCGTTGAACGCCGCGGGCACCGGTATGCGCTGCTGGGCGCCCGTGATTGGCTCCCAAAGGAGCAGCTCCCAGGTACGAGTATGATTGCGCTTGGAGAGGAAGAGGGCGCGGCCGTGGCGGCAGTCCACCGCCCGCCACCAGCGCCAGTCCGGGGCGGCGAGGGAGAAGGGCGACGCGGTGGTGTGGACGAAGTGCGGGATCTCCTCGTCTTCCCACCCGTGGAGGAAGCCGAGCACGGGGGGTGCGAGGTAGAGCTCGTGGAGGCGGCGGCGGAAGACAGGGTGGGAGACGATGCCGCCCCAGGCCTTGCAGACGAGGGAGGCGCGGAGGAGGCAGGCCGGGTCGTCGGGCGGGAGGCGGAGGAGGATCTCTTCGACGAGCTCGTCCGGGATCGCCGGCGGCGAGGCGCGGCGGCGCTGCGGTGGCGGTGCTGATGCCATGGTGGTCGCCGGGTTTGGGTTTGTCGTATGTGGGGAGGAGCTTCGGTACATCTGCAGGATTGTTATCAATTTATAATTTCTACGGGGTTCGTCTACGGGCCGGACCACGATGGGGACGGGAGGTCCATTTTGAGTCGGACCAGGATCGCTAGTTTTTTCTTTTTCTGTTTCTCAAAAAACAAACTACTTATTTTTCTTTTTAATAATATCTATAAAATTCAATTTCATATACTTACCTAACTCAACCTTTTTCAAACACAATACAGAAGCAAGCGCTCGTACATACGCGCATACACTTACCTTTATGAACGCATACACGCACCCTATGAGCACCTTCGAGTTGACATATCGTCTTCAGATTTTACGAAGTCATCGTAGGCGCCTCGCAGTCAATGAGAACGTCTCCTCTCACTGAACGCGCATCGCTAAAAATCCTGAAATAAATCTAAGATAAATGCGAAAGACTGCGATTGAACTCCCGGTGAATCGGCGATACCACCGTCTCATAACCATCCAAATTACACGTGTTGGCCGCCTCGTCTAACTCAACTTGAGATAGCTGAGAGCTCATCATCCATCTGGCAATTAGACCCAAGCTTAAAGCAGCTGCGTGGTACCACGTTTTCCCCTTGTACAACACCGAGGCGCGGGGTTTTGAAACCGAGCACTCGTCTAATTCAAAAATTTCAAGTAAATATAGGCAAGAGCAAAATAAAAGTCTTACAAAGAATGAAACAGTGTTTCTCGCAACTAGTGAATCATGTAGACAATAATTATCACAGTTCTTCCGTCATGAAGTAAAAAAATCTTTACAATCCTCAATGTCTGTTCATCACCAAGGCACGGCGTTTTGGCTCTCGGGTGTGCACCCGAGGTGAACAGTAAATTTGTTTAAAATAGAAAAAAGAATTTAAAAACATTTTTTTGTGATGCTAGATGCTCATGCGCATGAAGTCTGTGCCAAATCTCGTGGAGTTTGTACATTTCAGTAGCTCTTAGCAAAAAAGACAACAACAAATTTTAGGGTTGTAAGAAAGCTTAGTGTTCACTTACTGTTTTGATCGATTTCGTCTTTTTTGCATTGAGCTGCTTAGATGTCCGAACAAGCTGCAATTTGGCAAAGACATCACGCATTGGAATATCTTCAATCTAAGAAAATTCAGATTTTTTAAAATGATTTAGTACTTTTTTTTAAGTTACTCTTCTCCGGGTGTAGATGAACCCGGGATCGAATTTATTATCCGAGAGAAAAGATATTTTTCTACTAAGAAAGTAGTACTATATCTTAACTAAGGTAATGCAAACATTCCTTTTCGTTTACATCTCTTCCAAATGAGCAGTTTAACCTACCATTTTGCTAAGCTAAGATAGTACCGTTGTAGGTGTATGTATGTTTTCTTTGAGACAATCTCGCATGCTTTATTCATCGCCCATAATGTTTACAGGAAGGAAATCAAGGTCTCCTGGTTGTCCTAGCCATACATGACGACCAAAATTTAAAGACAAAGCATATCTAGCGAGATTATGAGCCTCGAAATTCGAGCTCCTGAACTCATGAACTACTTTATATGAAGAGAAAGCGTTTGCACGAAGTATTATTTCATGCACAATAGCTCCATAGCCAGCCGCCGAGTTCTTCTGGACATCTTCAACCACCCTCTTGCAATCTGTAGCGATTGGAGTTCTCATATAGATCCTCAGCCAGAGATTGGCCTTCCCTTACTGCTATTGCCTCTAGTGTGCTCACATCTGTGATGAACTCCAGTTTTAAGATCAAAGCACCCAAGAAACTTTCCCTTACTGCTATTGCCTCTAGTGTGCTCACATCTGTGATGAACTCCAGTTTTAAGATCAAAGCACCCAAGAAACTTCCCCTGTGGTCACGGCACACTGCTCCCACGGCACCAAAATCCCCTTGCATGGACACTGCCGCATCCACATTCATCTTTGCATGACCCTCTGGCGGAGGCATCCAAGTGTGCTGCCACAAGCTAGCTCGCTTCGTAACACTGCCAGCTCCTTTATCGATCATCTCCAAGTCCCTAAAAAGGAGAGTATGAAAGAGTTTGTAGTAAATGGACTATCAAAGATCTCTTCATGTATAGCTCTCCTTCTTGCTCGCCAGACTGCCCAAAGTGTCACTACCATCCATATGAAATCCCCCTGCGGCAATGATTCATGCAATGTGAAAATCCAGTTTTTTGCATCCAAAGAAAGATTACCCAGCATGGTCTCCACTGTCTCCTCCGAACAAAGTGACCATACACTCCTGGCCATCACGCAATCTACTAGTGCATGCTTCCAGTCATCTTGCGCAGAACAAAAAGCGCACACAGTCGTAGTAGACATATTCCGGTGGTGTAGCACCCCGGCTGTTAGAATTGTTTCATGGCATAGTCTCCATAAGAATACCTTGATTTCAGATGGAACCTTAATGTGCCACAGGGACGTCCAAGCTGCTTCTTCTTCTGCCTCGTTTGAGTGTCCGCCGACCGGTTGCAGTAATGCTTCACCTTGCAGTTTCATTTTCAACAAAAGTTTGTAGACTGACCTTACTGAAAAAACGCCTCGTTCGTCCTCTCCCCAAGCCCAAAAATCATCGACTCTTCTAGTACACAACGGGATTTTGAGTATCACATTTGCATCAACCGGCAGAAAAGTCGCACGAACCTTGTCCTCCTTCCACTTAGCCGAGGTTGGGTCAATAAGTTCAGCAACACGTGCTGGTCTATCCATCGCCAAACACGCTATTGGTCTCATTAGGCCTGATAGGGGGAGCCAGTTTTGGTCCCAGATTCGTGTCTCCTCTCCTGTTCCGATCCTCCGAATCAAACCGTGCACTAGAGCTCCTCTCCCTTCTATGATAGATATCCATATTTGCGAGGGCCTGCTGCCTAGCTCGGCTTCAAGAAAGGACGAGGCAGGGTAATACTTGGCTTGCAAAACTCGGCACTTAATGTAGAGGGAGTGTGTATAATCCGCCAAGCTTGTCTAGCCAGTAAAGAGAGGTTAAAGAGATCAATATCTCGAAAGCCAAGTCCTCCCAAATACTTTGGTTTAGTGCATACATCCCAAGATATCCAGCATGGTTTCCTTTTCCCTCTTTTACTTCCCCACCAGAATTGCCTGATCGGCGATGTGATACTTTCACAAATACCTCTAGGGAGCCTGAAACATGACATAGAATATACGAGTATAGCCTGAGCCACTGCCTTGATTAACACCTCCTTCCTCGCATATGAAAAAAGTTTCTCCATCCATCCTTTAATTTTCTCCCACACCCTGTCCTTTAGATACTTGAAAGTACCATTCTTTGCCTGCCCAACATCCGTTGGCATCCCTAGATACCGATCAGTAAGCTGCTCGTCATAAACCTGCAAAGTGTTTTTGATCCCGTCCCGTGTCACCTGCGGACAACCTTTGCTAAAGAAAATTGATGACTTCTCATTATTCACTCGTTGCCCCGATGCATTGCAGTATGTGTCCAACAGGTTTGGCACCACTTCTGCCCCTTCTGTACTCGCCTTGAACAGCAACAAGCTATCATCAGCGAAAAGCAAGTGGTTAACAACCGGAGCTGTCGGTGCCACCTGGACTCCCGTGAAAGCTGACAACTGAGGAACTGATTTCAGTAGGCACGAAAGGCCCTCCGCTGCTATCAAAAAGAGATAAGGGGAAATAGGATCTCCCTGTTGAATACCTCTGCTAGGTTTGAACTCCTCCAACTTTTCTCCATTAAACATAACCAAAAAAGAAACTGACTTGATCATATTCATTACCACATTAATCCACTGTTGAGCAAAACCGAGTCTCTCCATCATTGCTTGGAGATAATCCCACTCCATCCTGTCATAGGCTTTCATCATATCCAATTTAAGGGCACATTGGCTATTCTTCTTGGATTTACTCCCCTTCATAAAATGCAGACATTCATATGCCATGATTATATTATCACTTATCAATCTGCCAGGCACAAACGCCGATTGTTCCTCTGAGATGATCTCTGGCAGTATTTGCTTCAGCCTGTTTGCAATCACCTTCGAAGCAATTTTATACAATACATTGCACAAACTTATAGGCCTGAACTGAGTTAACAAGGTTGGGCTCATTACCTTTGGTATAAGAACCAAGAAAGTATCATTGATACACTCTGCATCTTCCTCCGCTCTTACTATCCGGAGAACAGCCTTTGCAACTTCTGCTCTACACACATCCCAATGGCGTTGATAAAAGTGAGCTGGAAAGCCATCCGGACCCGGGGATTTCGTGGGAAACATCTGAAAAAGAGCGGATTTGACCTCCTCATCCGAATAATCTTCACAAAGAATGTCATTCATCTCCGGGGTAACCTTCCTTGGAACATGGCAAAGGACAACCTCCATGTCCGCCACCCCCTTTGTTGTGTACAGATTCTTGTAAAAAAGCGTGATCATCTCCTTTAATTCCTCCGGATCATCCACTTGTACCCCTAGTGAACTCATCAGGGCCTTTATCATGTTCTTTTTTCTCCTCATGCTCGCTCTCATATGAAAAAAAATTCGTGTTCTTATCTCCCGCCGAAAGCCACTCTATCCTTGATCGATGTCTCCATAATAATTCCTCTCTATGGTATAGTTCCACCAACCTCTCATTCACCTTCTTCTACTTGTGGCTTGGGCCCGAACGCCCCTGTGCATTGCGCAACTGCTCAAGCTTCTGTTTTAACTCCTTGATCTCCCTGCGAACTGACCTGAAGGTCCATCTGTCCCATCTCCTCAAATCATTTGAAAGATCCGCTAGCTTGAGTTTTAGATCCTCCACTCTTTCCCCATCCAAAGATGCCGCCCAGGAAGTAGCAATAGTGCTCTTCAAGTCCTCATGGGTCTCCCAGGCAACTTCATAGCGAAATTTTTTGTCCCGTACCTTATCCCGCTTCGCGGCCGGGTGGAGCTCTAACTGGATCGGGCCATGGTCCGATGTCGCTGCTGTTAGGTGGTTAATATATGCCGATGGGAATAGAGCACACCAATCAGTCGACCCGAGCGCCCTGTCTAACCTTACTCTTGTGAAAGAACCACCCGACACCTTCTTCTCAAAAGTCCAGAATCTTCCTTTATAGACAATGTCCACCAACATGCAAGTATCAACCATATCCCTAAAATCTTGAATCTGAGCATTACTCCTCTCTCCAACCCCCTCATGTTCTTCTAGACGTAAAACCTCGTTGAAATCTCCAATACAGAGCCATGGGAGAGTGCTCAAACGTGCTATGTTTCTCATAGTGTCCCAAGTCTGATGTCTCAAGTGAGTTTGAGCCTCACCATACACCAAAAATAGCCTCCACGGGTCAAAACCCGGGTCACGCACCTCGCAATCCAAATGATAGTCAGAATAGCCAGCAATATCAATATTTATTGTATTATTCCAAAACAAACTGATGCCTCTGCTTCTACCAACACTACTTCCAGCATAACCTTTATCAAAACCAATTGAAGTAGCTAGACTTTCTACCCTAACTTTGTCGATTTGAGTTTGTAGAATACAAAGTAAGGTAGGGGCAAAATTCTTCACGATCTCGCGAAGTTCACGAACTGTCGAGGCTTTGCCCGCACCTCGACAGTTCCAACAAATGATACTCATTGTTCCTGGCGGTACTCCTCACGGGAGCCCGCCAATGCTGCATTGTTTGCTTCGTTTCCTCCTTCCTTTCTATCCCCTTCCCCTTCAAAACCCCGCATTCCCATGCTGTCCAACTTCCTTCCCTGGCCTTCACCTTCCTTTGGTATCTTCACTTCTTTCCTCGGAGAAACATACACTGGGGGCATCGGAGGCACCCCCGACCGCTTCTCCCTCACCACCATCGCTGTGGACACAATTTCTGCTGCTACAACCCCTCCTTTTTCCACTGTTGGCTCGGGCAACATAGTTGTCGTGTTGTCAGCCGAGAGACGCTTGAGCGAGACTCCAACTGGTCCATTAACCCCCTCCATAGATATGTTCATTCACCTCCCATCCAGCACTTCTGATCCTCCATTATTACCGCTCATGGGGGCTTTATTTTTTCCTCCATCTTGATTCAGAGGCTGCGACTGCCGCTGCAAATCATACTGGTTTGTCTGCGTAGTCTCCCGTCCTCCTTGTGGTCCGTTCGACCCCGATAATTCTCCATGGGGCTGCGGTGGCCGGGCGTTGAAGCGCCAGCTCTGGTTTGGGTTATAATGTTCCCCGCCCCTGCCGCGTCCCCCCCTTGCAAAGCTTCCTCTCCCTCTCTGTGATTGAGCAAAACCTCGCCTCAGAGCTCGAACTCTAACATTATCTGCAAATAAAAAGTCTCCCCACTCAAAAGCAGCTTCGTCATGCACCCCGTCGCCGCACTCCTCATGCCAATGCTCGAACTCTCCACAATTGTAACAGAAAATCGACAATTTCTCATACTTGACTGGATACCTGAGCCTCTCCTCGCCTTTTTTTCATGTGACAAACCTTTTGATCTTTGCGTTAACATCAATCTTGATCCTCACTCTCATGAATTCACCAAAGAATCCGGCCAGCAGCTTTAGCTGTGTCTCTACCACCTCGCCGATCCTCGACGCTAGCCCCTTAACTGCCGGCTCGATCAAGTAATTATCTGGAAGGCGATGGATCTGAGCCTATACCTCAATTCTATCCATCTTGAACGAATTAGGGTTTTTGAATCCATCATATTCCTCTAAGATCACGGCCTGGTCCTTGAACAACCATGGTCCTTCGTGCATAGCTTTCTTCCAATCTGCAAGGCATCCAAACTGCGCCGAAAACAAGTTCTCCTTGATCTTCCTCCATGCTACCGGCTTAGCCGGGTTCCAGGCCGCCCTCATGTCGCCATACAATGCGTTAGGGCTAAAAGTTTTTTGGGTATGCACCCTCGCAATCGCCAGCCACTTCGCCGGCTCCAGTAGATCTGGTAGCTCCTCCTCCCACACAAAATCATCCTCTTCCTCCTCCTGCAGGGTAAGGCAGGCTAGTAGATCCTCAGCCGACTCCTTACCCTTCTCCCTCTACGTGCCCCTGTCCTCTGACATCGTCTCGATCCGATCTGCCAACGCAACCAGCGCTTCCCCAAACGCGATCTGCCCCCCGTCCAAGGCCGGGAAGGATCGCTCGGATCCCCCTTTGTCAGCCCGAGTCGGGAGGTTCCGCCACGATCGAGGACGGTGCCGCAGAAAAAGATTCCGACGAGGATCGCCGGAAGACGTCTAAACCCTAGCGTGTCGCCTAGGGGACTGTGGCTCCAATAATCTCAGCTTTGCGCAGGCTACCAAAGAGCCTAAATTTTAAAATAATAGTAGAAGAACATATTTATAAACTTTAAAAATAGCATATGGATACTTATAGATATTTACTATGTATATTTTATAAATATTTTTTATTTTCAGGCTACACAAAAGACCAATTTCTCTCCAAAATGACAAAAAATAAGCCTAGTTTGATCCACATATTTATTTTTAGTGTAGCCCCTACATAAAAAATATAAATGAAAATTAGTAATCATATACTACTAGACATCTATATGAACATGTCTTTTTTAGAAACTTTTGGAATATAAAATTATCTATACTTACTTATAAAAGACCAAACTTACTCTTCTCTAAACGCACCCCACAAATGGACACAAAGTCATTATCACCACAGGATTAGCCCTGCTAAACTCAATCTAACTCTTAATTTAATTTAATAATCCATCCCTGCATTTAGTAATTTAGGTTGACTGGCCATATTCCACCGTAGAGGAGCTCCAAGCCCCACGCCGGCAACCCCTGCAATCACGCAAACACGCAAAAAAAATAAAGGAAACTGTCCGTCATCACCGAAACAACGTAGAGGAGGAGGATTCTTCGATCTTGACCGCCGGCGGTGATGGATTTCTCAGGCAGGGCCAGCGGGGACGGGGCATAGTGAAGCTGTCGGAGATGTATTGGAGCGCGCGGAGGCTTCTGCTCTTGGCCCACGTCGAGCGGCTCGCCTCGGTGCCGCTCGTCGGGGCGGCGGACCCGGCGGGAGTTGATGGGTGTGGAGGGAGCTGGGGATCCAGTGCGTGTGCGCGCTGATGGACCGGCTCTAGCGCTCCATCTCCGCAAGGGCCAGCTTGATCTCTGGAAGAGGTGAGTATGCTCTTCGATGAGCCTGGGCAATGCCTTTGAATCATGACATGCAATTTGATCCAACAATTAGCAATCTAACCATGGCATTTACGTATTATTTAATGAAGAATGGTTGGAGCTAGCTCCGCCCTTGATTCCTTTGTAGATTGATCCGGTGTCATGCTTGTTTGTGGTTGTAGCAGGTTTGGTCCAACATGCACTAGTAGAAACCAGGGCTTTGGTTTAGGCCAAGCCAGCCCATTAGTCCCGGTTCAGCTCAGAATCGGGACCCATGGGGCATAGGTCCCGGTTCGTGAGGCCAGGGGGCCGGTCGAGCCATCGTGGGGCATTGGTTCTGGTTCATCTGGCACCTTTTCTCCGGTTCGAGGCTCGAACCGGGACCAATATGCCTCGCTCCTGACACACCATCATTGGTCCTGGTTGGTGGCTTGAACCGGAACCAAAGGGTGTCCTTTAGTCCCGGTTCCAAGCACGAACAGGGATCAATGATGTGCCTATATATGCCCCCTCGCCGGCGAGCAGAGCACTCTACACAGCTCTGTTTTTTCTGGCCGACGAGGGGAGGGCTTTGTGGTGTTTTAGCTCACCTCCTATGCACATGAGGTGTTCGATGGAATGCCCGAGCCACACTACTTAAGCTTTCTCCTCTTCAAACTCGACCTCCAAGCTCTATTTTCATCAATATTTGTCTAGGTTTAGCGGTCCGTCACATCCCGTCCCCGTCTTCACCGTCGTTGATCGCCCGCGCCGATCTCGTCGCCGGCACCACCGTGGTGAGCCTCTTGTTCTTATCTTCTTTCTGAAAGGAAAAAAAATTCATACTTGTATGTTTAGATAGGTACTTGTATATTTTTCTTACTTTTATTATTGCTTTTTATTATATAGTGCGATGGTTTTGGTATCCGCCCCTGTTGGCACTCGTCCTGTCTATAATTCGGATGTGGTATATATTATCTTTTATAACTATTTGGTTCATTTATTGTTTATGACTATTATGCCGACCAACATGACATAGATCTTATTTATCTAGGAGGTATGTGAACCGGAAATTCAAACTGACCCCATTGTCGAGAGGTTAAATTTAGTTGAAGAAGAAACAATTACTTGAAGGAAAAATAAAAAAAATTGAGGAGGAGAAGATGCTATTGGAGTTGCATGTTGCGGATGTCGTCGATGATCACAAGATCAAGATGGATGCAATGCGCTTGAAGATTAGAAAGATTAGAAAATATGCCATTCATACCGAGGCTTGGTATCATTATGCCGTTGGATCAATTGTTACCTTGGTTGCAATTATGATCACATTTATTGTTGTATTGAAATGTTTTACATAGTTTCAATGTATGGTTTAATTAGATGCTCTGGAGAGCTATATGTTGTTCAATGAGAACTATGTATGTACTTTGGTTTTAATGTGAAGATGAACTTCTATTAATTTGGTCACTTATCTATTCATGATGTTTTGTAATGCTTTTTGACACACTTAATTATATATAATGCACGCAGATGAATCGACAATGGATGTACAGTGATAGACACACCTCCGAGTACATTAAGGGCGTGCATAATTTTCTTGAAGTGACTGAGGCAAACAAGCAGAATTGTTTTATGTGTTGTCCATACCCTATATGTGGGAATACGAAGTCTTACTCTGACTCGAAAACCCTTCACACCCACCTGCTTTATAAGGGTTTCATGCCACACTATAATGTTTGGACCAAGCACGGAGAAATAGGGGTTATGATGGAAGACAACAAAGAAGAAGAGGACGATGACAACTATGTGCCCCCTGAATACGGTGATGCTGCAACGGGGGAAGCTGCTAAAGATCAAGAGGAACCAAACGATGTGCCCGATGATGATCTCCGCCGGGTCATTGTTGATGCAAGGAGACAGTGCGAAAGTCAAAAGGAGAACCTGAAGTTCGATCGCATGTTAGAGGATCACAAAAAGGTTTGTACCCAATTGCGAAGATGCCAAAACAAAGCTCGGTACCGTACTGGAATTGCTGAAGTGGAAGGCAGAGAATGGTGTGCCTGACATAGGATTTGAGAAGCTACTGAAAATATTGAAGAAGAAGCTTCCAAAGGATAACGACTTGCCCGACAATACGTATGCATCAAAGAAGGTTGTACGCCCTCTAGGATTGGAGGTGCAGAAGATACATGCATGCCCTAATGACTGCATCCTCTACCGCGATGCGTACGAGGATTTGAACGCATGCCTGGTATGCGGTGCATTGCAGTATAAGATCAGACGAGATGACCCTGGTGATGTTGACGGCGAGCGCCCCAGGAAGAGGGTTCCTGCCAAGGTGATGTGCTATGCCCCTATAATACCACGATTGAAACGCCTGTTCAGAAACAAAGAGCATGCCAAGTTGATGCGATGGCACAGAGAGGACCGTAAGAAAGACGGGAAGTTGAGAGCTCCCGCTGACGGGTTGCTGTGGAGAAAAATTGAGAGAAAGTATTGGCAGGAGTTTGCAGGTGACGCAAGGAACGTATAATTTGGTTTAAGCGCAGATGGCATTAATCCTTTTGGGGAGCAGAGCAGCAATCACAACACCTGGCCCGTGACTCTATGTATCTATAACCTTCCTCCTTGGCTATGCATGAAGCGGGAGTTCAATATGATGCCAATTCTCTTCTAAGGCCCTAAGCAACCCGGCAACGACATTGATGTGTACCTAAGGCCATTAGTTGAAGAACTTTTACAGCTGTGGATTGGAAATGATGTACGTGTGTGGGATGAGCACAAACAGGAGGAATTTGACCTGCATGTGGTGCTGTTTGTAACCATCAATGATTGGCCTGCTCTCAGTAACCTTTCAGGACAGACAAACAAGGGATACCACGCATGCATGAACTGTTTAGATGACACCGAAAGTATATAACTAGATAAATGCAGGAATAATGTGTACCTGGGGCATCGTCGATTTCTTCCGGCCAACCATCAATGTCGAAAGAAAGGCAAGCATTTCAAAGGCAAGACATATCACCGGAAGAAGCCCGCCATGCGTACCGGTGATCACGTACTTGCTATGGTCAATGATTTAAAAGTAATCTTCGGAAAGGGTTCCGGAGGACTATCTATTCCGAATGACATTGAGGGACGCGCACCCATATGGAAGAAGAAATCTATATTTTGGGACCTACCCTACTGGAAATACCTAGAGGTCCGCTCTTCAATCCACGTGATGCACGTGACGAAGAACCTTTGCATGAACCTGCTAGGCTTCTTGGGCGTGTATGGGAAGACAAAAGATACACCGGAGGCACGGGAGGACCTGCAACATTTGCACGAAAAAGATGGCATGCCTCCAAAGCAGTATGAAGGTCCTGCCAGCTACGCTCTTACCAAAGAAGAGAAGGAAATCTTCTTTGAATGCCTGCTCAGTATGAAGGTCCCGCTTGGCTACTTGTCATATATAAAGGGAATAATAAATATGGCAGAGAAAAAGTTCCAAAACCTAAAGTTTCATGACTACCACGTGATTATGATGCAACTGCTTCCGGTTGCATTGAGGGGGCTTCTACCGGAAAATGTTCGATTAGCCATTTTGAAGTTATGTTAGTTCCTCAATGCAATCTCTCAGAAGGTGATTGATCCAGAAATCCTACCAAGGTTAAGGAGTGCTGTGGTGCAATGTCTTGCAGTTTCGAGCTGGTGTTCCCACCATCCTTCTTCAATATCATGACGCACGTCCTAGTTCATCTAGTCGACGAGATTGTCATTCTGGGCCCTGTATTTCTACACAATATGTTCCCCTTTGAGAGGTTCATGGGAGTCCTAAAGAAATATGTCAGTAACCGTGCTAGGTCGGAAGGAAGCATCTCCATGGGCCATCAAACAGAGGATGTCATTGGGTTTTGTGTTGACTTCATTCCTGACCTTAAGAAGATAGGTCTCCCTCAATCGCGGTATGAGGGGAGACTGAGTGGAAAGGGCACGCTAGGAGGGGACTCAATAATATGTAGGGATGGGCATTCTTGGTCTCAAGCACACTACACCGTTCTACAGAATTCTACCTTGGTGACCCCATATGTCGATGAACACAAGAACATTCTGCGCTCCAAACACCCGGACCAGTGTGACGATCGGATTACATGTGAACACATCAGGAGTTTCGGCAGTTGGTTGCAAACACGTCTCAGGGGTGACAACACTGTATCTGATGAGTTGTACTCGTTGGCGAGGGAACCATCTTCGACTGTAATGACTTACAAAGGGTACAAGATAAATGGGAATACATTTTACACGATCGCCCAAGATCAAAAGAGCACCAACCAAAATAGTGGTGTCCGCTTTGATGCAGCAACCAAGAGGGGAAAGGACACATATTATGGTTACATAGTGGACATATGGGAACTTGACTATGGACATGATTTTAAGGTCCCTTTGTTGAAGTGCAAATGGGTCAATCTATCTGGAGGTGGGGTACAGGTAGACCCACAGTACGGAATGACAACAGTGGATCTGAACAATCTGTGGTACATAGATGAACCATTCGTCCTAGCCAATGATGTGGCACAGGTTTTCTATGTGAAGGGCATGTCTACCAAACCGAGAAAAAGAAAAGATAAGGAAGCGGATACATCATACTATGGGCCAAAGCGCCACATAGTTCTTTCAGGAAAAAGAGACATCGTGGGATTGGAGGGCAAGATGCATATGTCTCAAGATTATGAAAAGTTTCATGAAATTCCTCCCTCCAAAGTCAAGGCTGACCCAAGCACCCTGTTAAACGATGAAGATTATCCATGGTTACGGCGCAATAAGCAAAGGACACAAGCGAAGAAAAAGTGAAGACTTTCTATCCAGAACTATTATGATGATGCCTTTGATCTAGAATATCACTGCAGTTACATGTGAACAAATGGAGTCCCTTTGTAATAGATGAGTTTTCATCTGAAACCCTGATACTTCCAAAGAGATTGTCTGTTTTGTACACGAAGTGCATCCAGTTTTTGTCGTAACCCGCTCAACTTTTTAGCACATGCTATGTGGGTGAAATGATGATACCATGTCAACGTTCAACCTTTTCAGAGTTCATTTGTAGTGCTTTTCAATTTAAGGGTCATTTAGCAAAAAGAATGAACTAATAGCAAAAAGAATGAACTAAAAATAATCAATTAAAATATTCTGTTATGATCAACTAAAACAAAACTATAATAGCCTTCAATAGAAAAAAAGAATCAACTAAAAAGCTTTTATAAAACTCCAATAGCAAAAGGAATCAACTCAAAAAACTTTTATAAACCTCTAATATTATTGAAACTAAAATTATATAAAATTTATGCAACCAAGATTATCAAAGTATTTTCTGTTCAAAACATTAAAAGCAAAAAGAATTTTCATAAAGAATTTTTTTGTTAGAAACTATAATAGCAAAAAGAATTATCATAAATAATTTTTTTGTTAGAAACTAAAATAACAAAATCTATTTTTGATTATAATGATAAAACACAGTAATATTAAATAGCAGGAAAAAGAATCACTCAAAAATCTATTTTTATAGTAAAGTTATTCAAAAACTAGTGATTCACACAAATTTAAAAAAATCAAATTTAAACTATTCAAATTGGAAAACAAATGGTACTAACAGAAAGTTTAAAATTTTTATTACCTAAAAGCAAAAAGAATTACATGAAAAACTAGTAAGTATTTTGCTGTAAATAGAAACAAAATAAAATAAATAAAGAAACAAGAAAACAATTTTATTTAGAAAAAGTGCCACCGTGGGCCACCACGGCCTGAATACGACTAGAAACCCAACCATGGGCCAGGATTCATGCCCGCAGCAGGCCCAGTAGGCCCACAGGCACATCGTGACATTGATTAGGCCCAAAAGCCTATAGTTGAGAGGGGCTCGAGAGGGTGGGCGCAGCAGCGCTTATAAACCACCCTCGAGCTCTCTCAACTAGCAAGGTGGGACTAAACTTTGGCCGCGACGCGGGCAACACATGGCCTTTTGTCCCAGTTGGTGGCACCAACCGGGACTAAAGGGGTGCATTGGTCCTGGTTCGTGGCACCAACCGGGACGAATGCCCCCCCTTTAGTCCCGGTTGGTGCCACCAAGCGGGACCAAAGGTCCCTACTTCCCGCCCTTTGGGCTGCCGAAAAGAGACCTTTAGTCCTGGTTGGTGGCACCAACCGGGACTAAAGGGGGGCTTTGATCCTAGTTGGTGCCACGAACCAGGACCAAAGCTTAGTGTATATACACAAGACTTCTGAAATTTTTCAGTTTTCGTTGCAGTTTCCCACCCGACGGCCCCGACCTCCTCGGCTCCGCCAGGCTGCCCGACGCCGTCGCCCGAGCCTATGCCGCCCCCGAGCCCAGGCCCACACCGTCTGTCGCCCACGCCTTGTTCTCATCGCCATCGCCAACTCCTCTGCACCCCGACGCCGCTCGCTCCTAGTCGCTGTCGCCGCCCCCATTGTCGTGCCCTCGCCCCCGCCGCCCTGCCTCCGCGACCTCGCCGTCGTCCTCCGCCTCCCCGACCTCACCATCGCCTTCCCGCCAGCCCCTACCCTGCCCCGTGCGCGCCGCCTCTGCCTCAGGCCGGCCCCGACCTCACCGTCACCGACGCCATCCCCAGTGAGCCCCGCGCCCCTGCCTTGCCCCCTGCCGCCACCGACACCGTGGATATATGATGTTTTTTTCTGCATATATATATGATGTGTTTTTTTCATATATGTTGATGTATGTTGATGTATGGATATATATATATGATGTTTTTTTGCATATATGTTGATGTAATATTTTTTTTCTGCATATATATATATATATATATATATATGACGTTTTTTATAGATGATCATATGAAATTTTGTGTTCATAGATGCGATTTTTTTGTTCATATATCATATGATGTTTTTATTATTCATGATCGATCATGTTTCATATGTATGCAAGCGAAGTCGTTGTCGTTAGTTTTACTGTTTGGGGTTAGGGTCATCGAGGAAGAAGGAAAATAAGGAAAAAGAAGAAAAGAGGAAGAAGGAAGAAGAAGAAAAAGAAGGAGAGGAAAAAGGAAAATAAGAAGAGGAAGAAGGAGAAGAAGAAGGGAAGAAGAGGAGAGGAAGAAGAGGAGAAAAAAAAATAAGAAGAGGAAGAAGAACAAGAAAAAAATTCTTATCATCTATTCCTTCTTCCTCTCCTCTTTTTTTTCTTCTTTTTTTTCTTCTTCTTCTTCTTCTTCTCGAGATTTATAAGAGATTTATCAAGAATGCCCCCATTATGGATGTGCATAATTAAGTTGATCCCTATTTTTCTTATGATCTCATCTACCATTCTATATGTGCACATTCTCTTGTGTCAAAGTATTGAATCCTTTGACACTAGACAACGTGACATATAGAAGGGTAGCTGAGATCAGGAAAAATAGGGACCATTTTTTTCTGCACATCCAGAATGGCGCCATTTTGTTAAATCCCTTGTTTGCCATACATGAGAGGGGCGGTCCGAACATCGGACATTCATGAGAGAGGTGGTCTGGGCCAAACATTAGAAGCGTTGCCGAGGCACCCCAAACCCTAGAAGCGTCGAGGCCACCCAAATTTACCAAGTTAAAAGAGTGTTGTCGAAGCCACCCCAAACCCTAGAAGTGTTGTGATTAGCTACCAAGGTCTACGTTTGCCACTATTAATATATCAATCTCTCATGTTTGTATATTAATTGTCATGCTGTAATATTTGTAGAAACTATGGATCAACAAAGAGACTTCGAACAAGAAGAGATATTGGGGGACATAATCCGCGACGGAGGTGATGTCTTGTCGTTTCTCAATGACCTCGATGGTATGGAAGGAGAGGAAGCAGTCTACGGTGATTGAACAATGGAGGAGGAAAGTCATGATCATGATGGTGGCTCCGGCGACCGTGATGACGACTCCAGTGACCGAACAGAGTCGAGATCAGCTGTTGCAAAGTCTGGCAAGGTATATATTAGTTAAGCCTGTACTGACTAGCTAATTGATGCATTAATTGTTTTGGTATGTACATATATTAACTCTTCTTTATTATTTTATAGGCCTCCGGATCGAGCAAACCTTCGGTAACGAGACGAGGCCCGAAGAAAAAGTTGCGCCAAGATGAAAGGTTCATGATCACATAAATCGCGCGCGATGGCCAACCGATTGAACCCCTCCGGACCAAGGAAGCATTTTCTGCTCAGTGCGAGGTTCTTGTTAGGGACATGATCTCGATTAGCATCCACCAATGGTATAAGCCTAAGAAGGAAGACCATGAAGTTTCTTTTGTCGAAGATAGACAAAAAGATGATCTTTGGACCGTGTTGAAGGAAAATTTCACCCTACCAGTAGAGGAGGATCCGGATAAGCCAGTTATAGAGCCATTGGTCAAGGCTCATGCTCTCAAGAAGATGGCATGTCTATTTAGGAGGTGGAAGAATGATTTGAAATCAACATACGTCGATAAAAACAAGACTCCAGAATTCACCGACCAATTTGAGAAGATAAGAGATCACTGGACCGAATTTGTTGCCCACAAGACATCGGAGAAGAGTAAGAAGATGTCAGCGACAAACAAGATAAATGCTGCAAAGAAGGAGCATCACCATCTCACGGGGTCAGGTGGCTACCTCAAAGCCCGACCGTTGTGGGACAAGGCTGAGAGTGACCTGATTGCTAAAGGGGTCGAACCAGAGACATTGCACTGGCCAAACCGTTCAAGGACTTGGTTCTTCGGGGCTGGGGGAACTTTGGAACCTGAAACAAGGAAGTGCTGTTGGACGGATGAGCAACTTGCAACACCCATCACGAAGGTTCAGGCATCAATCAAGGCAGCGCAGGAAGGGACGTTCGTTCCCGACAGAGTGAACGACGAGCTCACACAGGCCCTCGGGAATCCTGAGCACCCTGGACGAACAAGAGGCACGCCAGGCTCAGTTGCATGGAAGGTTGGGTTTCCCAACACAAGCGGTTACAAAACCCAAGAGAGGAGAAGGAAATTGGAGCTGAGCAAACTATAGAAGCTTCAGGCAAAGGTATGAAAGCTAGATGAACGACAAGCTGTTGAGAACCAGCGAGATCCTACCCAAGCTACCCCAGAAGCTACCCCGCCGAGAAGTAGCGTGGCTTCCACCGAGCTCGTTCAGCAGCCTAACTTCACGGGTCCTACCTACCCCGTGGGTGCTATCACGGAGTCACACCAGTGCCAGCTTATGACGCAATGGCAGAACCTCAAAGTCAAGGCGCTGTCGGCTCTGTGTTCCCTCCTGAACCTGACGCAACTTTTCACTGCCTTCCGATTCCACAAGGCTATGATGTTGTGATGGTGGATGAAATAACGGAGGGATTTGAGGAGCTCAAGCTTGACCATCCTACAGGTGAAGGGGAGACTCAGCTAGGTCTTGCTCTGAAGACTACATGTCTATGGCGGAATGAGCACATCAAGCTTCTGAACTTCATGCCTCCGGCGAGTCAGCTGGGCACTTCGCCTCCTTCACCTCCTCCTCCTCCCCCGGCAAGTAATCATGGCACTCTGCCTCCTGCTCCGGTGCATGAGGGAGGCAGTGTTGGAAATATGCCCTAGAGGCAATAATAAAAGCATTATTATTATATTTCCTTATTCATGATAATTGTCTTTATTCGTGCTATAATTGTGTTAACCGGAAATCGTAATACATGTGTGAATAACAGACAACAACATGTCCCTAGTGAGCCTCTAGTTGACTAGCTCGTTGATTGATAGATAGTCATGGTTTCCTCGACTATGGACATTGGATGTCATCGATAACGGGATCACATCATTAGGAGAATGATGTGATGGACAAGACCCAATCCTAAACATAGCATAAGATCGCATAGTTCGTTTGCTAGAGTTTTCCAATGTCAAGTATCCTTTCCTTAGACCATGAGATCGTGTAACTCCCGGATACCGTAGGAGTGCTTTGGGTATGCCAAACGTCACAACGTAATCGGGTGACTATAAAGGTATGCTGCTGGTATCTCCGAAAGTGTCATTGGGTTGACATGGATCGAGATCGGGATTTGTCACTCCGCTTAACGGAGAGGTATCACCGGGCCCTCTCGGTAATGCATCATCACAATGAGCTCAATGTGATCAAGTGTTTGATCACGGGATCATGCATTACAAGAACGAGAAAAGTGACTTGCGGTAACGAGATTGAACGAGGTATTGGTATACCGACGATCGAATCTCGGGCAAGTAAAATACCGATTGACAAAGGGAATCGTATACGGGATTAATTGAATCCTTGACATCGTGGTTCATCCGATGAGATCATCGTGGAGCATGTGGGAGCCAACATGGGTATCCAGATCCGCTGTTGGTTATTGCCCGAGAGCCGTCTCGGTCATGTATGCGCATGTCTCCCGAACCCGTAGGGTCTACACACTTAAGGTTGATAACGCTAGGGTTGTAGGAATATGTATGTGCAGTAACCCGAATGTTGTTCGAGTCCGGATGAGATCCTGGGCGTCACGAGGAGTTCCGGAATGGTCCGGAGGTAAAGAATTATATATAGGAAGTGCTGTTTGACCATCGGGACAAGTTTCGGTGATATCGGTATTGTCTGGGACCACCGGAGGGGTCCTGGGTCCACCAAGTGGGGCCACCAGCCCTGTGGGGGGCCACATGGGCCCTAGGTGGTGCGCCTAGGCCCACATGGGCCAAGGGAACCAGCCCCAAGGGGCCCATGCGCCTAGGGTTTAAGGAGGGAAGAGTCCATGAGGGGAAGGCACCTCCGAGGTGCCTTGGGGAGGTGGACACCTCCCCTCTCTTGGCCGCACCTCCCTTGGAGGAGGGGGCAAGGCTGCGCCCTCCCCTCCTTGGCACCTATATAAAGGGGAGGGAAGGGGCAGCAGCACCTTTGCCCTGGACGCCTCCCTCTCCCTCTCCAACACATCCTCCTCCTCCGTAGTGCACGGCGTAGCCTCGCCGAGAATCTGCAAGTTCCACCATCACCACGCCGTCGTGCTGCTGCTGGAGCCATCTTCCTCAACCTCTCCTTCACCTTGCTGGATCAAGAAGAAGGAGACGTTACGCTGACCGTACGTGTGTTGAACGCGGAGGTGCCGTCTGTTCGGTACTAGATCATCGGTGAATTGGATTACGGCAAGTTCGACTACCTCATCCACGTTCACTCCGAAGCTTCCGCTATGCGATCTACAAAGTGGTATGTAGATGCTATCCAATCTGAATACTCGTTGCTAGATGAACTCATAGATGGATCTTGGTGAAACCGTAGGAAAAATTTTAATTTTCTCGCAACGCTCCCCAACAAAGGGCATCATGAGCTAGGTCTATGCGTAGTTCTTCTGGCGTGAGTAGAACACAATTTGTTGTGGGCGTAGATGTTGTCAATTCTTCTTGCCGTTACTAGTCAATCTTGATTCAGCGGTATTGTGGGATGAAGCGGCCCGGACCAACCTTACACGTACGCTTACGTGAGACCGGTTCCACCGACTAACATGCACTAGTTGCATAAGGTGGCTGGCGGGTGTCTGTCTCTCCTACTTTAGTTGGATCGGATTCGATGAACAGGGTCCTTATGAAGGGTAAATAGAGATTGACAAATCACGTTGTGGTTTGAACGTAGGTAAGAAAACGTTCTTGCTAGAACCCTAATTCAGCCACGTAAAACTTGCAACAACAATTAGAGGACGTCTAACTTGTTTTTGCACAAGTGCTTTGTGATATGATATGGCCAGAAGTTGTGATGAATGATGAATGATCTATATGTGATGTATGAGATGTTCATGCTATTGTAATAGGAATCACGACTTGCATGTCGATGAGTATGACAACCGGCAGGAGCCATAGGAGTTGTCTTTATTTTTTGTATGACCTGCGTGTCATTGAAGAACGCCATGTAAACTACTTTACTTTATTGCTAAACACGTTAGTCATAGAAGTAGAAGTAGTCGTTGGCGTGACAACTTCATGAAGACACGATGATGGAGATCATGATGATGGAGATCATGGTGTCATGCGGTGACAAGATGATCATGGAGCCCGAAGATGAAGATCAAAGGAGCTATATGATATTGGCCATATCATGTCACTACTTTATATAATTGCATGTGATGTTTATTATGTTTTATGCATCTTGTTTACTTAGAACGACGGTAGTAAATAAGATGATCCTCATAATAATTTCAAGAAGTGTTCCCCTAACTGTGCACCGTTGCTAAGGTTCGTCGTTCAAGCACCACGTGATGATCGGGTGTGATAGGTCCTTACGTTCGCATACAACGGGTGTAAGACAGATTTACACACGCAAAACACTTAGGTTGACTTGACGAGCCTAGCATGTACGGACATGGCCTCGGAACACGTAAGACCGAAAGGTCGAGCATGAGTCGTATAGAAGATACGATCAACATGAAGATGTTCACCGATGTTGGCTAGTCCGTCTCACGTGATGATCGGACACGGCCTAGTTGACTCGGATCATGTAATACTTAGATGACTAGTAGAGGGATGTCTATCTAAGTGGGAGTTCATTAAATTTGATTAAATGAACTTTATTATCATGAACTTAGTCTAAATATTTACAATATGTCTTGTAGATCAAATGGCCAACGTAGTCCTCAATTTCAACGCGTTCCTAGAGAAAACCAAGCTGAAAGACGATGGTAGCAACTATACGGACTGGGTCCGTAACACGAGGATTATCCTCATAGCTGCCAAGAAAGATTATGTCCTAAGAGCACCGCTGGGTGACGCACCTATTCTCCCTGCAGAACAAGACGTTATGAACGCTTGGCGATCACGCTGCGATGATTACTCCCTCGTTCGGTGCGGCATGCTTTACAGCTTAGAGCCGGGACTCCAAAAGCGTTTTGAGAGACATGGAGCATATGAGATGTTGAAGAGCTGAAAATGGTTTTCCAAGCTCATGCCCGGTCGAGAGATATGAAGTCTCCGACAAATTCTTTAGTCTGTAAGATGGAGGAAAATGGCTCTGTCGGTGAACACATACTCAAAATGTCGGGTTGCACAACCGCTTGACTCAAGCTGGAAGTTAATCTCCCGGATGAAGCGGTCATTGACAGAATCCTCGATCGCTTCCACCTAGCTACAAGAGCTTTGTGATGAACTACAATATGCAGGGATGGTAAAGACCATTCCTGAAGTATATGCTATGCTGAAATCAGCAGAGGTAGAAATCAAGAAGGAGCATCAAGTGTTGATGGTGAATAAAACCACTAAGTTCAAGAAGGGCAAGGGTAAAAGAACTTCAAGAAGGACGGCAAGGAAGTTGCGGCGCCCGTAAGCAAGTTTCCGGAAGAAGCCAAAGAATGGACCCAAGCCCGGCCGAGTGCTTTTATTGCAAGGGAAGTGGTCACCGAAGCGGAACTGCCCCAAATACTTAGCGGACAAGAAGGCCGGCAAAACCAAAGGTATATGGGATATACATGTAATTGAAGTGTACCTAACCAGGACTCGTAGTAGCGCTTGGGTATTTGATACCGGTGCAGTTGCTCATATTTGTAACTCAAAGCGTGAGCTGCGGAATAAACGGAGACTGGCGAAGGGCGAGGTGACGATGCGTGTCGGGAATGGTTCCAAGGTCGATGTGATCGCCGTCGGCTGCTTGCCTCTGCATTTACCTCACGGGATTAGTTTTAAACCTCAATAATTGTTATTTAGTGCCAAGTTTGAGCATGAACATTGTATCTGGATCTCGTTTAATTCGAGATGGCTACTCATTTAAATCCGAGAATAATGGTTGTTCTATTTATATGAGAGATATGTTTTATGGTCATGCTCCGATGGTTAATGGTTTATTCTTAATGAATCTCGTACGTGATGATACACATATTCATAGTGTGAATACCAAAAGAGTTGATAACAATAGTCCCACATATTTGTGGTAATCGCCGCCTTGGTCACATAGGTGTCAAACGCATGAAGAAGCTCCATGCAGATGGACTTTTAGAGTCTCTTTATTATGAATCATTTGACACGTGCGAACCTTGCCTCTTGGGTAAATTGACCAAGACCCCATTCTCAGTAACAATGGAGCGAGAAACCAACTTATTGGAAATCATTCATACCGATGTGTGCGGTCCAATGAGTGTTGAGGCTCATGGTGGCTATCGTTATGTTCTCACCCTCACCGATGACTTGAGTAGATATGGGTATGTCTACTTAATGAAACACAAGTCTGAGACCTTTGAAAAATTCAAGGAATTTCAGAGTGAGGTTGAAAATCAACGTGATAGAAAGATCAAGTTTCTCTGATCGGATCGTGGAGGAGAATACTTGAGTCACGAATTTGGCACACACTTAAGAAAATGTGGAATAGTTTCACAACTCACGCCGGCTGGAACACCTCAGCGTAATGGTGTGTCCGAACGTCGTAATCGCACTCTATTAGATATGGTGCGATCTACGATGTCTCTTACCGATTTATCGCTATCTTTTTGGGCTATGCTTTAGAGACTGCCGCATTCACTTTAAATAGGGCTCCGTCAAAATCCGTTGAGACGACACCGTATGAATTATGGTTTGGGAAGAAACCTAAGCTGTCGTTTCTAAAAGTTTGGGGATGCGATGCTTATGTCAAGAAACTTCAACCGAGAAGCTCGAACCCAAGTCGTAAAAATGCGTCTTCATAGGATACCCGAAAGAAACTATTGGGTATACCTTCTACCTCAGATCCGAAGGCAAGATCTTTGTTGCCAAGAATGGATCCTTTCTAGAGAAAGAGTTTCTCTCGAAAGAAGTAAGTGGGAGGAAAGTAGAACTTGATGAAGTGTTACCTCTTGAACCGGAAAATGGCGAAACTCAAGAAATCGTTCCTGAGGTGCCTGCACCAACTAGAGAGGAAATTAATGATTATGATCAAGATACTGGATCAAGCTCCTCTTGAAATTCGAAGGTCCACAAGGACACGTTCCGCACTGAGTGGTACGGCAACCCTGTCTTGGAAATCATGTTGTTAGACAACGGTGAACCTTGAACTATGAGGAAGCAATGGCGGGCCGGATTCCGACAAATGGCTGGAAGCCATGAAATCCGAGATAGGATCCATGTATGAAAACGAAGTATGGACTTTGGTGACTTGCCCGTTGAACGGCGAGCCATAGAAAATAAATGGATCTTTAAGAAGAAGACAGACGTGGATGGTAATGTGACCATCTATAAAGCTCGGCTTGTCGCTAAGGGTTATCGACAAGTTCAAGGGGTTGACTACGATGAGACTTTCTCACCGGTAGCGAAGCTGAAGTCCGTCAGAATCATGTTAGCAATTGCCGCATACTATGATTATGAGATATGGCAAATGGACGTCAAAACGGCATTCCTTAATGGTTTCCTTAAGGAAGAATTGTATATGATGCAGCCGGAAGGTTTTGTCGATCCTAAGAATGTCGACAAGGTGTGCAAGCTCCAACGCTTGATTTATGGGCTGGTGCAAGCATCTCGGAGTTGGAACATTCGCTTTGATGAGATGATCAAAGCGTTTGGGTTTACATGACTTATGGAGAAGCCTGTGTTTACAAGAAAGTGAGTGGGAGCTCTGTAGCATTTCTCATATTATATGTAGGCGACATACTTTTGATTGGAAATGATATAGAACTCTTGGACAACATTAAGGCCTATTTGAATAAAAGTTTTTCAATGAAGGACCTTGGAGAAGCTGCTTATATATTAGGCATCAAGATCTATAGAGATAGATCGAGACGCCTCATAGGTCTTTCACAAAGCACATACCTTGATAAGATATTGAAGAAGTTCAATATGGATCAATCTAAGAAGGGGTTCTTACCCGTGTTACAAGGTGTGAAATTGAGCTCAGCTCAATGTCCGACCACGGCAGAAGATATAGAAGAGATGAGTGTCATCCCCTATGCCTCAGCCATAGGTTCTATTATGTATGCCATGCTGTGTACTGGACCTGATGTAAACCTTGCCGTAAGTTTGGTAGGAAGGTACCAAAGTAATCCCGGCAAGGAACACCGGACAATGATCAAGAATATCCTGAAGTACTGAAAAGGACTAAGGAAATGTTTCTCGTTTATGGAGGTGACGAAGAGCTCGTCGTAAAGGTTACGTCGACGCTTAGCCCGACCTGCATCTGGATGACTCCAAGTCACAAACCAGATCTGTGTATATTTTGAATGGTGGGGCAGTAAGCTGGTGCAGTTGCAAGCAAAGCGTCGTGGCGGGATCTACATGTGAAGCGGAGTACATGGCAGCCTCGGAGGCAGCACATGAAGCAATTTGGGTGAAGGAGTTCATCACCGACCTCGAGTCATACCCAATGCGTCGGGGCCAATCAAGCTCTTCTGTGACAACACCGGAGCTATTGCACTTGCAAAGGAGCCAGGTTTCACAAGAAGACTAGGCACATCAAGCGTCCGCTTCAACTCCATTCGTGAAAATGTTCAAGATGGAGACATAGAAATTTGTAAAGTGCACACGGATCTGAATGTCGCAGATCCGCTGACTAAACCTCTCCCTAAGGCAAAACATGATCGCACCAGAACTCTATGGGTGTTCGATTCATCACAACGTAACTAGATTATTGACTCTAGTGCAAGTGGGAGACTGTTGGAAATATGCCCTAGAGGCAATAATAAAAGCATTATTATTATATTTCCTTATTCATGATAATTGTCTTTATTCGTGCTATAATTGTGTTAACCGGAAATCGTAATACATGTGTGAATAACAGACAACAACATGTCCCTAGTGAGCCTCTAGTTGACTAGCTCGTTGATTGATAGATAGTCATGGTTTCACGACTATGGACATTGGATGTCATCGATAACGGGATCACATCATTAGGAGAATGATGTGATGGACAAGACCCAATCCTAAACATAGCATAAGATCGCATAGTTCGTTTGCTAGAGTTTTCCAATGTCAAGTATCCTTTCCTTAGACCATGAGATCGTGTAACTCCCGGATACCGTAGGAGTGCTTTGGGTATGCCAAACGTCACAACGTAATCGGGTGACTATAAAGGTATGCTACAGGTATCTCCGAAAGTGTCTGTTGGGTTGACATGGATCGAGGCTGGGATTTGTCACTCCGCTTAACGGAGAGGTATCACGGGCCCTCTCGGTAATGCATCATCACAATGAGCTCAATGTGATCAAGTGTTTGATCACGGGATCATGCATTACGATGTGAGAAAAGTGACTTGCCGTGCTTGAGATTGAGCGAGGTATTGGTATACCGACGATCGAATCTCGGGCAAGTAAAATACCGATTGACAAAGGGAATCGATATCACGGGATTAATTGAATCCTTGACATCGTGGTTCATCCGATGAGATCATCGTGGAGCATGTGGGAGCCAACATGGGTATCCAGATCCCGCTGTTGGTTATTGCCCGAGAGCCGTCTCGGTCATGTTCGCATGTCTCCCGAACCCGTAGGGTCTACACACTTAAGGTTCGTAACGCTAGGGTTGTAGGAATATGTATGTGCAGTAACCCGAATGTTGTTGAGTCCGGATGAGATCACGGACGTCACGAGGAGTTCCGGAATGGTCCGGAGGTAAAGAATTATATATAGGAAGTGCTGTTTCGCCATCGGGACAAGTTTCGGTGATATCGGTATTGTCTGGGACCACCGGAGGGGTCCCGAGGTCCACCAAGTGGGGCCACCAGCCCGAGGGCCACATGGGCCCTAGGTGGTGCGCCTAGGCCCACATGGGCCAAGGAACCAGCCCCAAGGGGCCCATGCGCCTAGGGTTTAAGGAGGAAGAGTCCATGAGGGGAAGGCACCTCCGAGGTGCCTTGGGGAGGTGGACACCTCCCTCTCTTGGCCGCACCCTCCCTTGGAGGGGGCAAGGCTGCGCCCTCCCCCCCTCCTTGGCACCTATATAAAGGGGGGAGGGGAAGGGGGCAGCAGCACCTTTGCCCTGGACGCCTCCCTCTCCCTCTCCAACACATCCTCCTCCTCCGTAGTGCACGGCGTAGCCCTGCCGGAGTACTGCAAGTTCCACCATCACCACGCCGTCGTGCTGCTGCTGGAGCCATCTTCCTCAACCTCTCCTTCACCTTGCTGGATCAAGAAGAAGGAGACGTTACGCTGACCGTACGTGTGTTGAACGCGGAGGTGCCGTCTGTTCGGTACTAGATCATCGGTGAATTGGATTACGGCAAGTTCGACTACCTCATCCACGTTCACTCCGAAGCTTCCATTGCGATCTACAAAGTGGTATGTAGATGCTATCCAATCTGAATACTCGTTGCTAGATGAACTCATAGATGGATCTTGGTGAAACCGTAGGAAAAATTTTAATTTTCTGCAACGTTCCCCAACAGGCAGTACTCCGCCTCCTTCTCCGCCTACTCCGGCGCGTCCTAGAAGCCCGCCTGCTCCTTTCCCTCATTGGCGCGGCAGAACACAGACGCCGCCGCTCCGGCTGCTCGGGCGCGTCGTAGAACTCCGCCTCCTTCCTCTCTGCCTCGCAAGCAATGAAAGAAGACAGCCGCAGCCGCTCTGGCTGCTCCGGCGTCTAGTAGTACAACCAGAGGTGGGAGGCAGTACAGATTCGGTCCTTCTCTCAAGCCTCTAGATAAGTTACCATACGAGATGAGCGAGGAGGAAAACAAGAAGATCTGTGAAGCCCAAGTGAAGGACTTCTTTGAAACGCAAAAAGCAAAGAAACATCCACCTCCGGAGGAGAAGATAGATCCAGTGAAAGCGAAGCGCACTTTGGATGCCCTGAAGCGAGCACCACTGCCTCCGCCACAAACCAACTATGACCGCATTATTTAAAGGACATATAAGGAAGCGGAGCGGTCGGGAAGTACTTGCAGTGATCAAAGGTTAGCGGAATGAAGAAGTGGGAAAAAAATTCCCCAGCTCGGCAAACAAGCGAAGCAATCGTGCCCCCCGCTCAAGGTTGAAGGAAATATGCCCAAGAGGCAATAATACAGATATTATTTATTTCCTTAATTCATGATAAATGTTTATTATTCATGCTAGAATTGTATTAACCGGAAACTTAGTACATGTGTGAATACATAGACAAAACATATAGTCCCTAGTATGCCTCTACTTGACTAGCTCGTTAATCAAAGATGGTTATGTTTCCTAACCATAGACATGTGTTGTCATTTGATGAATGGGATCACATCATTAGGAGAATGATGTGATGGACATGACCCATCCGTTAGCTTAGCATTATGATTGTAACAGTTTCTTTGCTACTGCTTTCTTCATGACTTATACAAGTTCCTCAGACTATGAGATTATGCAACTCCTGAATACCGGAGGAACACTTTGTGTGCTACCAAATGTCACAATGTAAATGGGTGATTATAAAGGTGCTCTACAGGCGTCTCCGAAGGTGTTTGTTGGGTTGGCATAGATCAAGATTAGGATTTGTCACTCCGTATTTCGAAGAGGTATCTCTGGGCCGTCTCGGTAATACTCATCACTATAAGCCTTGCAAGCATTGTAACTAATGAGTTAGTTGCGGGATGAAGTATTACAGAACGAGTAAAGAGACTTGCCAGTAATGAGATTGAACTAGGTATGATGATACCGACGATCGAATCTCGGGCAAGTAACATACCGATGACAAAGGGAACAACATATGTTCTTATGTAGTTTGACCGATAAAGATCTTCGTAGAATATGTAGGAACCAATATGAGCATCCAGATTCCGCTATTGGTTATTGACCGGAAGTGAGTCTCGGTCATGTCTACATAGTTCTCAAACCCGTAGGGTCCGCACGCTTAACGTTCGATGACGATCGGTATTATGAGTTTATGTGTTTTGATGTAACCAAGGTTGTTCGGAGTCCTGGATGTGATCACGGACATGATGAGGAGTCTTGAAATGGTTGAGACATAAAGATTGATATATTGGAAGGCTATTTTTGGACACTGGAAAGCATCCGAGTGGTTCGGGCATTTTTCCGGAGTATCGAGAGGTTACCGGAACCCCCTGGGGAGTTAATGGGCCTTAATGGGCCATGGTGGAAGAGAGGAGGAGGCGGCCTCGGCGGGGGCTCCCCCCGAAGCCCAATCCGAATTGGGAAGGGGCCCGACCCCCCTTTCCTTCTCTCCCTCTCCCTCTTCCTTCTTCTCCTACTCCAACTAGGGAAGGGGGGGGGGGGGGGAAACCAACTCCTACTTGGAGTAGGACTCCCCCCTTGGGCGCGTCGTAGAGAGGGCTGGCCCTCCGCTCCTCCACTCCTTTATATATGGGGGAGGGGGGCACCCCATAGACACAAGTTGATCAAGTTGATCTTTTAGCCGTGTGCGGTGCCCCCCTCCACAGATTTCCACCTCGGACATATCATCGTAGTGCTTAGGCGAAGCCCTCCGCCGGTAACTTCATCATCACGGTCACCACGCTGTCGTGCTGACAAAACTCTCCCTCGACCTCAGCTGGATCTAGAGTTCGTGGGATTTCCCCGAGCTGAATGTGTGCATATCGTGGAGGTGTCTGATGTCTACTACACAACCTTCTTATTGTAGACGTTGTTGGGCCTCCAAGCGCAGAGGTTTGTAGGACAGTAGCAAATTTCCCTCAAGTGGATGACCTAAGGTTTATCATTCCGTGGGAGGCGTAGGATGAAGATGGTCTCTCTCAAACAACCCTGCAACCAAATAACAAAGAGTCTCTTGTGTCCCCAACACACCCAATACAATGGTAAATTGTATAGGTGCACTAGTTCGGCGAAGAGATGGTGATACAAGTGCAATATGGATGGTAGATCACTAAAAAAAATACACTTTCGTGATGATACGTGTTTGTCACAGTAGGTCGCGGTTTTTGTCATGCATGTACATCCATGACAAATTTATGACAGAATCAAGATAGTCATACCTGTGCTGTCATAGAAGTGTTCCATGACATTACCAAAATTATCATCACGGAAGTGTCCACTTCCATGACGATAAATCGCGCATCACAGAAGTGCTCTCGTCAAGGGTGACCGATACGTGGCATCCACCGTAATGGAACGCCGTTAAGCTATCGGGTCGGGTTTTGGATCCGATAACCCGTTAACAGCCCCGACCAATGGGGATTTTCCACATGTAAAATCATCATTGGCTGGAGGAAACACGTGTCGGCTCACCGCTGGGACAGATGTCATCCACTCATTGCACGGAATACGCCTATGGTACGTCGACACATGGCACGACCCAACAGAGGCCCATTCCTGTGAAAAGGCCGGCCCAGTAAAAATTAGCAGGCCAGCCCATATAAGGCCTACTTGTGTCAGGTCCATTTAAGCCCACGGCCCATACGAGATGAGCCAATTCGGCCCGTCAACGGCCCGTTAAAGATTTGACACCATTGCAGCCCATCGTCAGTTCGAGCCCGTTAACAGCCCGCTATATATCTGGGCTCAATATCGGCCCGATGAGATTTCGGCCTGTTAACGACCCGTTTAATGGATGGGCCAATTTTCAGGATGTACATATTTCGGCCTTTTAGCGACCCATTTAAATATTGGGCTAGTTTCTGGCCCGGTGTGTCTTTCAGTCTGTTGACGGCCCATAAATCTGATGGGCCATTTGTTGTCGGACCCGAGTTTCGGCCTTTTAGCGTCCCATTTAAGTGTTGGGCCAATTTTCTGGCCCGATGTCACTTTCAGCCTGTTGACGGCCCATAAATCAGTTGGGCCATTTTTAGTCGGACCTGAGTTTTGGCCCTTTGGGGACCCATTTAAGTGTTGGGCCAATTCCCGGCCCTGTGTGACTTTCGGCCTATTAACGGACCATAAATGAGTTGGGCCATTTGTAGTCGGACCTTAGTTTTGGCCCTTTAACGGCCCATGCCCTTCATGGTCCAATACCAGCCTGGTTTCTCTTTCGGCCTGCTAAAGGCCCATAACACAGTTGGGCCATTTACAATACGACCTGACTTTCGGCCTCTTAGCGGCCCATGGTCTTCATGGTCCAGTACAAGCCCGCTGTCTCTTTCGTCTTGGTAAAGGCCTACAGTATAGTTGGGCCATATGTAGCCCAAACTTAGTATTGGCCTATTAACGGCCCGTGAAATAAACTGGGGCCACCTGTTGCCCGGTTCGATGTCGGCCTGCTAACGACCCGGGAGGTAAGAGGGCCAACCATTAACTTTCGGCCTAGTAACGACACATTAACTTAATGGGCCGACTAAAGTTCGTATATGTCTTTAGGCCAAATTAGATAATTTGAGCCCATTACGACGAGCAATTATGCACAGGACCAAAACCGATCACGCAAAGGTACGGCTGAAGGAAATATGCCCTAGAGGCAATAATAAAGTTATTATTTATTTCCTTATATCATGATAAATGTTTATTATTCATGCTAGAATTGTATTAACCGGAACATAATACATGTGTGAATACATAGACAAACAGATAGTCACTAGTATGCCTCTACAAGACTAGCTCATTAATCAAAGATGGTTATGTTTCCTAACCATAGACATGTGTTGTCATTTGATTAATGGGATCACATCATTGGGAGAATGATGTGATTGACATGACCCATTTCGTTAGCTTAGCACTTGATCGTTTAGTATGTTGCTTATGCTTTCTTCATGACTTATACAAAGTTCTGAAACTATGAGATTATGCAACTCCCGTTTACGGAGGAACACTTTGTGTGCTACCAAAGCGTCACAACGTAATCGGGTGATTATAAAGGTACTCTCTGAGTGTCTCCAAAAGTATATGTTGAGTTGGCATGAATCGAGATTAGGTTTTGTCACTCCGATTGTCGGAGAGGTATCTCTAGGCCTTCTCGGTAATACACATCACATAAGCCTTGCAAGCATTGCAACTAATGAGTTAGTTGTGAGATGATGTATTACGGAACGAGTAAAGAGACTTTCCGGTAGCGAGATTGAACTAGGTATTGGATACCGACGATCGAATCTCGGGCAAGTAACATACCGATGACAAAAGGAACAACGTATTTAGTTATGCGGTTTGACCGATAAAGATCTTCGTAGAATATGTAGGAACCAATATGGGCATCCAGGTTCGCTATTGGTTATTGACCGAGAATGGTTCTAGGTCATGTCTACATAGTTCTCGAACCCGTAGGGTCCGCACGCTTAACGCTTCGATGACAGTTCATTATGAGTTTATAAGTATTGATGTACGAAGGTTGTTCGAGTCCCGGATGTGATCACGGACATGACGAGGAGTCTCGAAATGGTCGAGACATAAAGATTGATATATTGGAAGCCTACATTTGGACATCGGAAATGTTCCGAGTGAAATCGGGAATTTAGGAGTACAGGAGGTTACGGAACCCCGGGATCTATATGGGCCATAGTGGGCCTTGGTGGAAAGGAGAAAGGGCCAGCCCTAGGTGGCGGCGCCTCCCCTTCCCCTAGTCCTACTAGGACTAGGAAAGGGGGCCCCTCTCTCTCTTTCCCCTCAGAATCCTATTCCAACTAGGATTGGAGGGGAATCCTACTCCCGGAGGAGTAGGACTCCTGGCAGCGCCTCCTCTAGGGCGGCCGGCCCCTCCCCTTGGCTCCTTTATATCACGGGGCAGGGGGCACCCAAGACACACAAGTTGATCTACGGATCGTTCCTTAGCCGTGTGCGGTGCCCCTCCACCATATTCCACTTCGGTCATATCGTCGCGGAGCTTAGGCGAAGCCTGCGCCGGAGAAATCATATCGTCATGGAGCTTAGGCGAAGCCCTGCGTCGGTGGAGCATCATCATCGTCCTGCGCCGTCGTCTTGTGGAACTCATCCCCGACACTTTCTGGATCGGAGTCCGGGATCGTCATCGAACTGAGCGTGTCTGAACACGGAGGTGCCGTCGTCGTTCGGTACTAGGATCGGTCGGATCGTGAAGGCGTACGACTACATCAATCAGCGTTGTTATAACGCTTCCGCTTCGGTCTCACGAGTGCGTGGACAGACACTCTCCCCTCTCGTTGCTATGCCATCACCATGGTCCTGTGTGTGCGTAGGAATTTTTTGAAATTACTACGTTCCCCAACAACGGCATATAGGGAATAATTTTGCACATCTAGCATATATTACAGGAAATTACATCCACTGGGCAATCAAAGATTGATGCCAGTGCAAATAAATGAGCAGAACCTAACCATCTACAGCGTCACAATCTGCAACCTCAGCACAGATGACGCCCATAAGCATGTGGGCAAGTTCTTTCTGCTTTGCTACACTGTCTCTGAAAACATTGATCAGTTGTTGTGTCGCATGACTCTGCACCTCTGATTCATCCACCATTTCCAGCATTGCTTTAGCCATTAATTGGTTCACAAACATACATTTATTCCGTTGCATTCGAGACAGAGGATACTGAACAGATTCAGATGGCAATTTTGGCAGGCTTGTATTATTGATAGTGGAGAGTGTCTCGACCACTGCATCATAACATAAATTAGGACGGGAACCAAACACATTAATCATGAGTTATTGCCATATTACCTGGCCTAGATTTACTGGAAAGAAACAATGGGGTTGCTTTGCTGTTTTCAGAGTTTGTCTTCTTATCTTCAGCAGCCTACACAAAATTAACACACTAGCATTGCTATCATTGGCCATGTCAGATAATAGGAAAGCAACATTGACACAACGAACGTTTGGGCAAGTAGCCTACACCAAATTAACACAATATGGCACAGCTAAAATCATCCAGGTAAGGTAGTACGAAAGCAACATTGACACAATGAATGAATGGGCTACCAGAGAAGCACTACAATTCAGTAATGTGTGTGATATGAGATAGTACATTCATGCAGCTCAGTATGCAAAACTACCAGGCAGTTTTCCTTACAAAAATCAACATTGGCGCCTTTAACATTTTGCTACAACTAATTTTAGATCAGATAAAGGTTAGATTCACGCCGATTAACAAAATACATGTGATGTAAAAATATAGTGATATACAACAGGTACTTACATCAACATTGGAGCACAGAGAATTCCCGCAAGATATTTTCCTCGAATACGATCCCAATGGAGAAAGTCTTCGATCGTTTAATCTTATTTTCTAAAAGAGAGATGGGTAAGAAACATGTAGAAAATATGATCAGAATGCTATCAAATTTCATGATGCGAGGATACGCCACACACTTCTTAGAATGGAGTTGACATTCTTTTGCTGGACTGGAGAGGACTAGTTCTTTGGCCACTGGAATCTGCTTATTATCAGTGGGAGTTGGGTTTCTCTGTGCTGGAGCAGTATCTATGAAAAATGGAGTTGGTTTATTATCTCCTGTCGTTTGGATCTTTTGCAAATAACTGGTTTTTAACCTTCGATTCTATGAGCCGTCTTCCCCTTGCATGCCTTATATAGAAGAATGGTGATTCAGATATAAAACATGCTACAACAGAGATGGAATAGGTACTGAAGAATAGAAATGCATGACATATTGACATGTATTCCCTCCATCCGAAAAGAAATGGACGGGTCTAGGCGTATTTCAGTTCTAGATACATCCAGTTTTATCCATTTCTGCGACATTTAATCCGGACGGAGGGAGTATGATGTAAGAGCTAAGGATACGACAGGACAACACAGTAAAAAACACTGAAAAACCCAACTGCAGAACCAAAGTATTCAAACCCACCGAGATGAGATAGTACACTCATGCAGCTCGGGATGCAAAACTACCGAGCAGTTTTCCTTACAAAAATCAACATTGTGGCCTTTAATCATACATTTTGCTACAACTAAATTTAGATCGAGATAAAGGTTGGAATCACGCCGATTAACAAAATACATGCTGATGTAAAACTATAGTGATATACAACAGGTACTTACATCTGCACTGGAGCACGGAGAATTCCTGCAAGAATCTTTCCTCGCAGACGATACCAGTGCAGAAATTCTTCTATCCGTTAATCTTATTTTCTAAAAGAGAGATGGGTAAGAAACATGTAGAAAATATGATCAGCATGCTATAAAATTTCATGATGCAAGGATACGCACACGCTTCTTAGAATTGAGTTGACATATTTTTGCTCGACTGGAGCGGACTAGTTCTTTGGCCAGTAGGAGTTGGGTTTCTCTGTGCTGGAGTAGTATCTATAAGAACTGGAGTTGGTTTATTATCTCCTGGAGTTTGGATCTTTTGCAAAGGCCTTGTTTGTAACCCTTCAGATTCTAACATAGTTGTCTTCCCCTTGCATGCCTTGTATAGAAGAATGGTGCTTTAATTATAAAACATGCGACATCAGAGAGATGGAATAGGTACTGAAGAATAGAAAGGCATGTATTCATCATCTTTCTGCAAGTCTTCTGAAGAACTGCCTTTACATGTTCCATCATATTGGGTATCATTGACAAGTTTATTGGCCTTTACATTGCTCCGTGAGGTTCTTGTGGATATATCAGTGTGTGCAATTATATCTGACATGCATGGAAGACAACTAGTAGTTAGACTTATGTAAATGAGTGCACAGAGGAGGCGACATAAATAGTAGGACTGGGGTTAACTAGCAGCAACAGGTCTCATAAACTAAAGGGAGAACACAGATGAAAGCTACATAATATGTATCGTTTGTACTCGAGATTAACTAGATGGCACACAAAAGTTTTAAAGAACAACATAGGTAATAGTAGAAGTGGTATATACTATAATCACCAGCCTGTGGGATCGCATTGGCTGATGGATGATAACTATGGAACAACGTTACCTAAAGAACAAGTATCTTAGCTGAACTATGAAACAGCGTGAACTCCTGAACAAGACCCGTAAGAGATCAACATGAATATACAGTGAAATGTGATGATCTATTTTCCGTGCTTAGATGAATAACAAAGCCATAAATGTTGCACACAAGTAAGATGGGGGTACAACCTATCTGGCTGCCATCCATAGGAGTGAGCATCATGTCGACTTGTCGATGGCCTACTGCGGTTGTTATGGCTGTCCATGTCGAACACGCGCATTCGATCTGAGGAACTGTTGAGTGGGGACTGTAGCTCCCTTACGGTGTATGCTTCCCTTGTTGGAGCAGCTGCGGTGAGTTGGAAGGCGGTGTGTGCGAAGATGCGAGATAACGCATAAAGTTAAGAACGACATATCTCTTTGATCCGAAGAAATACACTAAGAGATCAACGACAAAGGTACGAGAGTGGTCACACGTCACATTGTTGAAGACTAAATTGGGGTCACACGATTTTATTTTATTTTGGTAATGTCCGATCTTCGCGGATGGCTTGATGGCCGTCTTGTGCCTCCCGGTGACACTGCTCGCATAATCTTCCCGAAGAGCCAGCGACCAACGGCAGAGCAGCCTGCCTCCGCCGTCCGTAGCCCCGTCCAAAACCCCGCTCCCCGCCCCACCGCACTATCGTGGTTGCGCCGCCCCCGGGCCAATCCACAAAGACTCCCTGTCATCCAGATCCGGCGGCGGCAGTACCTTCAACCCACGCAACTCTAAAAGATAGCCATCTAAGCGCTGCTTCCGTGGCGAACTTGCGGCCCCGCACCCTTACGTTAGACACCAGCCAACCGGCAGCCTAGGAGCTCCGCCGCCTCGAGGGGTGCTGCTTCCCATTGGGAATCGATTGGCCCAGAATAAAAATTCAGACAACTGACGCCTATATAAAGTTATTTCAGATGAGGGTGCGACCTATCTGGCGGCATGGTGAAGTAGGCAGGTCTAGCTGCCGAGTCGGTGAGGCCGGCGCGGTTGCGGTGGTGACCGGCGGCAGGGAAAGATCGATGTCGCTACGGTCGGCCACTACTGTGAAGCGGCGCCAGGACTACAGGCCGGATCGAAGTTGGAGCCGCTCCGGCGCCGTGAACAATGGCGGGGGTGAATCGGCTCTGGTACGGTTCATGCAGCCGTCATCGAGGCAGCACCAGCAGCACGGAGTAAGAGGCACGGGAGGAGGGCGGCTGTGAAATTGGTGCGGTGGGGGGGCGCCATGGAGGTGGGGCTGAGGTTTCGCGGCTCGGGAGAAGGGAGCTTCCCAGGGAGAAGGTGATTTGGCGCCCACGAGGTATGAATGGGGGCGGGCAGGGGGGAATTGGGAGGGAGTGGAACCATGTCTTATGAGACACATTTGTTTGAAATGTGAGGGGAGTTCTGATTCTACCCTTGCCTATAGGCTTCTCGGCTTGGAGTGCATGTCTTGAGGGTCGGGGATAGTAGAGTAACTTTGCTTCTCCCCAAATAGTGGGCGGGAAGCGATTTGAGGCGAGGAGGGCGTGTTTTGAACTATAGTGGGCGTGGCCGAATTGAGGCGAGACGGTGTGTTTTGAAATAGTGGGCGCGAGCTACTTGAGCGAGGAGAGCGTGTTTTGCCGACCATGGTTTATGAATTATTCGGCACATGTCATTTCGGCCGAGGAGAAGGCGCTTGGATGAAGTTACTGAACCTACCCTCGATGTACAACAGGCAATTGATGCGTGTCCCACATAGGACGGTAATTTCGCTTCTCCCATTTATTTGCTCAAAGCGAATTCCACGGCGAGAGAGGATGTTTAACGGTTCGTTCAAATTTTGGGAGAACGAGCATCCACGTCTACCTTACCAAGTCGATTGAATCAAATTTTGAAATATTAGCTTGCCACTTCTTTTTTAGATGGAGAGATGATGCTCGGGAGTAATGTGTTTTTACATGCTCGTTGCTAGCGATTTACTATATGACAAATAGTTGACCCACTCAAAACGCGAATCAAACCCAAAATGAAATATCTCGATTCAATGAACTAGCTCGTTCAGTAGGTCAAAATAGTGAACTAAATCCAAAATTGAACACCTCAATCAAGTAGCATGTTGTACAGTATTATAGTACTCCATGAACATGTTGAAAGTCAAATTAATGAACTTGTTTGATATACGCATAGATCCGTTCATGTGTGGATTGCAGACAACATGGTCTCCAATTTAAATATTTGAATGCAAGTTTATATCAGTCTTTGATGCATAAAACGCGACCTCCCCCTCTCCCGGACTCCTGTTCTCTCTCTCTCTTTCTCTCACTCTCTCGCCGACAATCTTCAATTCTATCGCACGCATCCGACACAAAAACCTTGTTGGTGCCTCTCCCTTTATCTCTCTCTCTGTGTGTGTGTGTGTGTGGGGGGGGTCTTTCTAGTCCGCATTCATATATACACCATCTATAGGTCTCTCTCGCACACTATGTATGATACTCTAGCTAGTCGAAGCTAGATATCTTGGGTGCACTCATCGTACGCACAGAAATTCCTTGGCTCTTTGCCCGTAACTCTCTCACGCACCACTATGTCGTCTCGGAGCTCTTCCCCCCTCTCTCAAACTCTCCATCCACCTGGGTCACACATACACATGCATATCTCACTCGCACTTGATAGGCCCATCCAAAACTCTATCTCTCTCCATCGTTCTCTCTCCATCTCACACGCACACACACACACAATCTCATGCCGAGCTAGCTTAGCATGATGGTCTCTCACTCAATTGTAGGCACACGCAGTCCCCCGTATATGTATATGACTAGCTAAGCATAGTCTCCATCACAAACATGTGCATGGTCTATCTCGATTTATCTCGGGGCATCTTTCTATCGCGCACGCACTCCCTCGATCTCCCACTCATATAGTCCCCTCACGATCTCGAGGGAATCTCTCTATCACAAACACACCCTCTCTCCCTCCCCATGCGTCCATGCCATCCATGTGTCCCTCTCGACCTTTTTTCCTTGTTGGCCAGACCTCTATTGGACATGTGCTACAGGGGTTCTCTCTCCGTTGCAAACAATCACACACTAGCTATCTTCATGTATCTCCTCGCCTCGCTTTTCCATCTCGGAGATGCATGCGTGATATGTTCGCATCAGAAACGAAAAAACACACACTCTCTCTAATTTATCGTTTGTTGTCACTTTCTCTTTCACACGCATACTCTTTTTGCACACTTACTCATTCTCCTTCACACGCACTTGATCTGTCTCGACTGAGGCACTCACCTCCGTCCATAGCACATAGATTTATTGAAAAGTCAAACATCACAAAGTTTGACCATGTACGTGGAGAAAAGAATTACATCTAGTACGACAAACATATACCATTAGATTCACCATGAGATGTAGTTTTGTATGATGTATCTTTGGTATTGTAGATATAAATAACATTTGCGTAAACCTGATCAAAGTTTCCAAAGTGTGACTTCTAAAAAATTACATACCTTTGCATTATCGAGCGGATGGAATATCTCTTTCCCCCTCTCAGCTATTTGACGCACCACTCAACCTTATCGGGGCTCCTCAATCTCTCTCAAACTTTATTGGTCAGTTTGGTTCATGACCTGACCCTCATACCTTGATGGTCGGTCTTTGCACGGTGTGGACGTGAGATGTAAAATATTTCTGCTGGCCAGACTTGTGTGGTCTTTGACGGTTGGTTCATGCCTGGGCCAGGCAAAGCATCAACGTCCCATCAATCAATCCATGCATCAATTATTTAATGCTAATATCCATCCACGTTGTTGTTAGCCTCGTGGCCGCACGACCAGGCACGTCCAGGCGTTCGAAATCGCTCGCTTGGGCCAGGCTACTTGCAGTGTCTAGAATTCAGCCAGGCTAATTAAAGTGCAAGGGAACCCAGCCCAGGCGGGCTTTCTTTTTCACAGGGTAGCAACCAAACAAGCGTGCATGAAATCCAGCCACAACCCGTGCCACGCATAAAAGATGCTCACGACGCAAGCCAAACGGGCCTTACCTCTCCCTGGTTCACACATACACATGTCTCGCTCGCGCTATACATATAGACCCATCCAACACTCTCCGCCCTTGTTCTCTCTCCATGTGACACGCACCCCCCTAAGGATCATAATTCCTCACTCCATCATAGGCTCTGTTTGGATCCATGGGTTAGAGTTAGTTTGGATTAGTTTGGAGTCAACTAACCCAAAAAGATCCAAACAGGAGGGTTAGTTTAGGTTAGATGCATCTAACCCATCAAAAAACTAACCCATCCAAGAGGTGCTTATTTGGGTTAGTTCTTCTCGGGACCACTAATAAACACTTTTTCTCTCGCTCTCCCGCAGCAGATCCTCCCCACTTCCTCGAAGCTTCTCGTCCTCTCCCTCCCTCCCTCTCGCACCGCCCATGAAGGTGCCTCGCTGTATCCGCGCTCCATCTAACCCTGCCATCCAAACACCTCTTTACTTAGAGTTAGTTCAGGGTTAGAATCTAACTCTAACCTCTAACTGAGTTAGAGTATCCAAACAGGGCCATAGGCGCAAGCACCCCCCCTCCTAAGTATGATTATCTCTTACTAGCTATCAGGAACACACGTATTGTCTCCTTCCATCCATACGTCTATCTCGATATCTCTCGGGGCATCCTCTATCGCGGCACACACCTTGTCACTCGATCTCCCACCCATGTAGTCCCATCACGATCTCCAGGGGATCTCTCTATGACAAACATACACTCTCTCCTCCCCATGTATGCATTTTCTCCGTACGTCTCTCTCGACCTCTCTCCCTTGTTTGTCAGACCCCTCTTGGCCACGTGCTAGGGGTCTTCCTCTCTCGGTTCCAAACAACCACTCACTATCTCCTCACCTTGCCTCCGTTGTAGAAGATGCATGTGTGATATGTTTGAATAAGACACGCACGCTTTTTCTCCACTTTTATCGTGTGTTGTCCATGTCTCTTTCACACACGCACACACACTTTTTCACTCTCTCTCTCTCTCTCTCTCTCTCTCGTAAGGGACTCATCACGTCCATAAGCATATGGATGTTTTGAAAAGTCAAACCTCAGAAAAGTTTGACTAGGTATATGTGGAGAAAAACATTTACATCTAGAACGATCATTAGATTCATCACAACATGTACTTACTTCATACTATCATTTATCTTTGGTATTGCCGATATAAGTAATTTCTTTATAAACTTGTTCAAAGTTTCAAAAGTTTGACTTTTAAAAAATGTTGTAACTACATTATCGAACGGAGGGAGTAGCTCTTTCTCTCTCTCTCTCTGCTATCTCTCACGGGCCTCCCCTCTCACTCGAACTCTCTATACCGACGTATTATCGCTCCTTTGTGTCGCGTATAGCTCTGTATATTGTTTAGTTGACGGTCAACCAATCCACATGCTGCGTTGTCAACTCGTGTTCTGTATCTTGGTGTCTTTGGCCCATGTGACAGTGGGTGAAAATAAGTAAACTAGAGGCCCATCTGACACGCGGTGAAGGAAACAAAGTTGAAACCACTCGGGGTAGCACCCCGCACGCTAGTAAATTGAGGGCGCATTGAGGACAAACTTCTTGCGCGCGAAGGACACACTCGCGCACAATTCACCACTTCACGGCGGCATGCACAGAAGGACGCACTCGCGCACACCCAGCACACAACACACACCAGCACACGTGTACACCGGCGTCGCCGCTGGTTGAGATGGACGGCGAGGCAGCCAACAAGCGGAGGCCGCTCGAGCCAAAACCGCATCCGGCGAGCCTGGACTTCATCAGCAGCCTCCCCGACGACATGCTGCTCGTCATCATCGACCTCCTCCCCACCAAATCTGCCGTGCGGACCGCCCTGCTCTCCCGGCAGCGGCGCGCCCTCTGGCGCTGCATCCCCCTCAACCTCACCGTCGACAGATGCCTCTGCGACGGGGATTGCAAACGCATGGCCGCAGTCTCCAAGATACTTTCATCGCACCCTGGGCCAGACGCCTTGACATCCGCATGTTCAGTACCAACTGCAAGGTCCAACCCAAGTTGGACGAGTGGTTCTTATCCCCCACCATAGATCAGCTCGAGGAGCTCAGCTTTGAAGCTGGACGATGTCGCTCTCTGCCGCCATCCGCGCTCGCCTTGATGATGTTATGTACCTAAGGTAGGGTCATGGACCTATCTAGGATACCATACCCAAGGACATCCTTAGACGAAGCTATCTTCCAGTCGACCAAGAGAGGCTCCACTCGACCAAGAGAGACTCCACTCGACCGGCTAGAAGACACTCGACCATGAATACGCACTTGACGGTCAGAAGTTCAGGATCTACTCTGTATCCAAACGGTCTGTAATTAAGTAGTCTTAATGGTCATGATGACACTTTTATATAGGGCGTTACCAGTAACGCCCGGCCTTAATGTACTTTAACCCTCTGCTACGCGGGTAGGCTGGGGTCCTGGCGTCCTCTATATAAGCCACCCCCCTCCACTGGTAGAAGGGTTCGCACCCCTGTAACTCATATACACATAAACCAGTCGACCGCCTCCGGGCTCCGAGACGTAGGGCTATTACTTCCTCAGAGAAGGGCCTGAACTCATAAAAACACTTGTGTGTACAACTACTCCATAGCTAGGATCTTGCCTCTCCATACCTTCCCCCCATTCTACTGTCAGACTTAGAACCACGACAGTTGGCGCCCACCGTGGGGCAGGTGTCTTAGCGACTTTTTTGGAGAAGTTGCAATTTGTCCGACCGCCTTCATCATGGTTTCCGGCGGAGCTCTGGTCGAGGGCCGCGAGATCCGTCTCGGGGCGCTCGCTTTCATCGCCGACGACTCCGCTTGGCTCCAGGAGGCACCACTCGACATCGAAGCGCTCCCCGTCCGCAGGGCGACGCACTTTCGGGCGTGTATCCGCGGTGTCTTGCTGCGGCAGCCGTCGACCCCATACCGGTCGACTCCCGCGCCGTCCTCCCTCCCTGTCTCCCGCCAGCGTAAGCGCTCCGGTCGATCGAGGCTCCAGCAATGGGTAAGACACGATGGCTTCATGTCAGCCACCACCCAAGTCATGGAAATTGAGCCCGACGAATCTCTCTCTACTGCTCGATTAGGCCGACTGGCTCCATAGAGACTGCATCCGAGTGCGACGGCGGAGGTCCTGATGGTCAACGGGCCTCGTAGTCCTCCCGGTTTCCCCTGCGACGACAGGATGGACGACGGAGGTGACCCCGCTCAAGCCCATGAAGAGTATCAGCCCAAGCCGCTCACTTCTCAGCAGAGGGAAGAACTTCGCCGCCGTAACATGGATGCCCTGCATACTCCCATTGCAGGAGAAACTCCTGAGGCTCATGCCCTGGAAGAGGCGCGTTTAGCCAACCTGGCTGAACGCACTCGACTGGAGAACCTCCAGCGAGCACTCGACGAGCGTGCGCGTCAACGAGTGACCAACTCCAACCGACGTCAGCTCTTTCCGCAACCGACTCAGGTATATCGAACCCCAATTCAGAATTTGGCAGCTGCAGCCCATATAGAGGAGTCAATTCAGCCCTCTCAGTCAGAGGCTGGGAGAGGCTTGATGCAGATCAGAGATTTGCTCCGGGCGGCAGGAGATCAGAATTCAGCTGTGTCACAGTCGTGCAACAGGATTCACAGTCGATCCATCGCTGCGAATCTTGTTGATCGACTCACAATCAAAATTAAGCCTCCGGCGCGTGGGACGTGAAGGCCGGCAGGACCACTATGATGATCGATTTGATCGTGATGACAGGCGTCGAGTGCTCACTCCTCCCCCGAGGGGTGGGTCTAACGCCCATCGACAGCAAGATGACAGACGCCAGCTCAGTGTTGGGCGGAGAGCCCCAGTCTACCCCAGAGAGCCAGGCTTTGACGTGAGATCCATCATCATGCAAGGTTTGGTCGACCGGAACAGTGCTCATAGAGGTGGCCATGACAGAGATGTGCCCACAAGCAGCCGAGTCCATGTTTCAGGTCCAGAATGCTTTAGCAGAGCCATCAGAGCCGCAGTGATACCCCCCAACTTCAGGTTGGCGACTGGAGTGAGTAAGTTCACTGGAGAGTCTAAGCCTGAAACTTGGCTTGAAGACTACCGGGTGGCTGTTCAGATTGGTGGTGGTAATGATGAGGTGGCCATGAAGCATTTGCCACTTATGCTAGAGGGTTCAGCCAGGGCGTGGTTGAATCAGTTAGCTCTTAGCAGCATTTACACTTGGGAAGATCTTTCCCGAGTGTTAAATCGAGACGTTCGAGGAACTTGCAAGCGACCGGCGGATTGATGAGCTGCAAGTTTGTGTACAAAAGTCGAGTGAAACTCTGAGAGATTACATCCAGAGATGGATCACTTTGCATCATACTGTAGAGAACGTGTCAGACCATCAAGCGGTCTGCGTCTTCAAGGATGGTGTCAAGAACAGAGAGTTGAGCCTGAAGTTTGGTCGAACTGGAGATATGACCCTGAGTCGGATGATGGAAATAGCTACCAAGTACGCCAATGGCGAAGAAGAGGACCGACTCCGGAGTGGCAAGTACAAGCCGAGTCAGTCGGATAAAGGAAACTCCAGTCGAAAGCAAAAGCGGAAGGCCGAGCCAGCTGCTCCTGGAGAGGCTCTGGCCGTGACCCAGGGCAAATTCAAAGGGAAGCCCAAAGGATCTTGGAACCCCAAGAAGGTAAAAGATAAGGAAGGTAATGACGTGATGGATCTACCGTGTCATATCCACACGAAGAAAGACGAAGAGGGTAACTTCATCTACCCAAAGCATACCACTCGCCAGTGCCGGCTCTTAATCCAGCAGTTTCAAGGGAAACAGCCGAAGGACAAAGAGAAGGAGTCGGACAAGGCTGAGGACAAGGAGGACAGTGATGGAGAGTACCCTCATGTCAACTCCACTCTGATGATTTTTGCTGATGTAGAGAGCAAAAGTCGACTGAAAGTGATCAACCGTGAGGTCAATATGGTCGCCCCGGCGACACCAAACTATCTGAGATGGTCGCAAACTCCCATTACTTCCGACCAGTCTGATCATCCTACTCACATTGCCACCCCTGGGAGGCAAGCGCTGGTGGTCGACCCAGTCGTCGAAGGCACTCGACTGACGAAGGTATTGATGGATGGCAGCAGTGGATTGAATATACTGTATGCAGAGACACTCAAGGGAATGGGCATTCCGATGTCTAGGCTCAGTTCCAGCAACATGAGTTTTCACGGAGTCATCCCAGGAAAGAAGGTTGAGTCACTCGGCCAAATAGCTCTAGATGTAGTGTTCGGCGACTCGAAGCATTTCCGCAAAGAGAAGCTGACATTTGAAGTCGTGGATTTCCGAAGCGCCTACCATGCTATTTTGGGAAGGCCAGCCTATGCACGCTTCATGTCTCGACCATGTTATGTGTACCTCAAGTTAAAGATGCTTGGCCCCAAAGGCGTGATCACCATCACTGGCAGCCGGAAGAAGGCAGAAGAGTGTTTCCAGAAAGGCTCAAAGATTGCGGATGACCAGATAATGGTGGTAGAGCTGGAGGAATACAAGAAGAATGCAGATCCGAGTGATTTGCTGCGGGCCAAGAAGCCCGCTACAGAGTCAGCATTTCATTCGTCCGGGGAGACGAAACCAGTTCATATCCACCCGACTGACCCCAATGTAGCTCCGACCCATATTTCCACAACACTCGACTCTAAATAGGAAGAAGCGCTCATCCAGTTCCTCCGTGAGAACTGGGACATCTTTGCATGGAAGCCAGCTGACATGCCGGGTGTTCCCAGGGGGCTGGCTGAGCATCACCTTAGAGTCGACTCAAAAGCGAAACCCGTTAAAGAACATCTTCGACGGTCCGCCGTTCAGAAGAAAAAAGCCATTGGCGAGGAGGTGGCTCGACTCCTTGCAGCAGAGTTCATCCGAGAGATATACCACTCCGAGTGGCTCGCCAATGTCGTCATGGTCCCCAAGAAGGACAACTCACTTCGTATGTGCATTGATTTCAAACACATCAATCGGGCCTGCCCGAAAGTTCATTTTCCTCTCCCTCGCATCGACCAAATTGTCGACTCGACCGCAGGGTGTGAGAGATTGTCTTTTTTAGACGCTTATTCTGGGTATCATCAGATCCGTTTGTATGGACCCGACGAAATCAAAACAACTTTCATCACTCCATTCGGGTGCTTCTGCTATATCACCATGCCATTCGACCTCAAGAATGCCGGAGCCACGTTCATGAGAATGATTCAAAAGTGTTTACTCACTCAAATCAGTCGGAATGTGGAAGCGTACATGGATGATATCGTGGTTAAGTCGCGAAAAGGTTCTGACCTATTGGTGACCTAGCGAAACATTTGCCAATCTCGGAAGGTATGATATCAAGCTCAATCCATCGAAGTGCACATTGAATTACACGGCGGAAAGTTACTCGGTTTTCTCGTTTCAGAACGAGGAATCGATGCTAACCCAGAAAAAGTTGGCACCATACTCCGAATGAAGCGCCCTGTGCGTGTGCACGACGTCTAGAAGCTTACTGGATGCTTGGCCGCTTTAAGTCGATTCATTTCTCGCCTCGGTGAAAAGGCATTGCCCCTTTACCGACTGATGAAGAAGGCAGACAAGTTCGAGTGGACTCTAGAAGCTGATGCAGCGTTTGCCGAGTTAAAAACTCTGCTCTCCACCCAGCCGGTGCTTGCTGCTCCAATCAGCAAAGAGCCTCTGTTGCTTTATATTGCAGCCATAGGACAAGTCGTCAGTACAGTACTTACGGTCGAGCGGAAAGAAGAAGGGAAAGCCTTCAAAGTTCAGCGCCCAGTGTATTATCTCTCTGAAGTATTGACCCCATCGAAGCAAAGATACCTTCATTATCAGAAGCTCGTATACGGGATCTACATGACCATGAAGAAGGTTGCTCATTATTTCTCTGATCATGACATTACAGTCGTCAGTGATGCACCATTGTCAGAGATTCTGCATATCAGAGATACAATTGGTCGAGTGGCTAAATGGGCGATTGAACTCCTTCCCCTTGATGTCAAATTCGAGGCAAAGAAAGCCATTAAGTCCCAGGCTATAGCAGATTTCCTTGCCGAGTGGATTGAGCAACAACAGCCGACTCAAGTTCACTCGGAGCATTAGACCATGTTCTTTGATGGCTCTAAGATGTTAAATGGTTCTGGTGCTGGGGTTGTTTTGGTTTCCCCCCGAGGAGACAAGCTCAGATATGTACTCCAAATCCACTTTGATTCTTCCAACAATGAAGCAGAATATGAAGCACTCTTGTATGGGTTGCGCATGGCCATTTCACTCGGCGTCCGTCGCCTTATGGTTTATGGCGACTCAGATTTGGTGGTCAATCAGGTGATGAAGGAGTGGGACGTTAGAAGCCCAGCAATGACTGGATACTTCAATGCAGTGAGGAAGCTCGAAAAGAAGTTCGAAGGGTTAGAGCTCCACCACATACCCTGACTGAAAAATCAAGCAGCTGACGATCTGGCGAAGATAGGATCCAGGAGAGAAGCCATCCCTAGTGATGTGTTCTTGGAGCATATCCACACTCCGTCAGTCGTAGGAGACTCTTTTACCGATGAAGCTGCGCAACCTAAGAGTATTACGGACCCGACTGAGGTTGAAGTCCCAGCAGTGGTCGACCTGTTCATGGAAGTTCTAGTGATCACTCCAGATTGGACAGTACCATACATCGCATATATCTTGAGGAAAGAACTCCCGGAGGACGAAGAAGAGGCTCGACAGATCGTCCGCCGATCTAAGGCCTTTATCGTGATAAGAGGACACTTGTACAGAGAAAGCGCGACTGGAGTTGGTCAGAAATGCAGAACACCGGAGGAAGGTCGAATAATCCTTGATGACATCCACTCGGGGACCTGTGGCCATCATGCGTCCTCTCGGACCATCGTGGCCAAAGCATACCGAGCTGGATTTTATTGGCCAAGAGCGAATGAAATGGCAAAGGAGATAGTCGACAAGTGCGAGGGATGCCAATTTTACTCCAATATGTCACACAAGCCCGCGTCAGCTTTGAAGACTATACCACTCGTCTGGCCCTTTGCAGTGTGGGGTTTGGATATGGTCGGTCCTTTGAGAACAGGCAGAAGCGGTTTTTCCCATGTGCTGGTAGCAGTCGACAAGTTCACTAAGTGGATCGAAGCTAAACCCATCAAGAACCTCGATGCCGGTACTGCTGTCAGCTTCATCAGAGAATTGATATTCAGATATGGGGTTCCGCACAGCATCATCACTGACAACGGGTCAAACTTCGACTCCGAAGAGTTCAGAGCTTTCTGCACATCTCAAGGCACGCGAGTCGACTATGCTTCAGTTGCTCACCCACAGTCGAATGGACAAGCAGAACGAGCAAACGGTTTGATTCTCAAAGGGTTGAAACCCCGTTTGATGCGCGATCTTAGGCATGCGGCTGGTGCATGGGTCGACGAACTTCCCTCAGTGCTTTGGGGGTTAAGGACCACGCCCAACCGGTCGACTGGAAGAACTCCATTCTTCTTGGTCTACGGAGTTGAGGCAGTCTTGCACAATGCTCCCCGAGTCGAGCTCTACACTGAAGCTGAAGCAGAACAAGCGCGGCAGGATGCAGTCGACCTTCTAGAGGAAGAGAGGGAGATGGATCTGATCAGATCAACCATTTACCAACAAGACTTGCGTCGCTTCCACGCCAAAAACGTGAAGAGTCGAGCCTTCCAGGAAGGAGATTTAGTTCTCCGAGTGGATCAGCAGAAACCACACAAGCTTGCTCCTTCTTGGGAAGGTCCCTTCATCGTCACCAAGGTTCTCCACAATGGAGCATACCGTCTTTACAATGTCAAACATCAGATCGACGAGCCCCGAGCTTGGAACGCGGAGCTTCTCCGCCCCTTTTACACCTAAGTATTCACTCGGATGAGTTGTAATAAAAGTACTTCTGTAGTTTACTTATCAAAGACAAGAGCTTTATAATCTTCCCAATCATCGTTATTTCTTTTGTCCGCTCAAAACAATCCCCCAGTGGGTGGCTTGGCTGCGAATCCGATTCGCCCAAGTCTGTAAAAAAAATCCTAACCGAGTGGTGAGCCAGTCTCCCACACGAAGGCTTAGCTGCGAAATCCGTTTAGCCTAAGATAAACAAAATCCTACCGAGTGGTAAGCCAGCCTTCCACTCGGAGGCTTAGCTGCAGTCCAAGTACTCGCCTAAGATAAATTAAATCCTACCGAGTGGTAAGCCAGCCTTCCACTCGGAGGCTTAGTTGCAGTCCAAGTACTCGCCTAAGACAAATAAAATCCTACCGAGTGGTAAGCCAGCCTTCCACTCGGAGGCTTAGCTGCAGTCCAAGTACTCGCCTAAGATAAACAAAATCCTGTCGAGTGGTAAGCCAGCCTTCCACTCGGAGGCTTAGCTGCAGTCCAAGTACTCGCCTAAGATAAACAAAATCCTGTCGAGTGGTAAGCCAGCCGTCCACTCGGAGGCTTAGCTGCAGTCCAAGTACTCGCCTAAGATAAACAAAATCCTGTCGAGTGGTAAGCCAGCCTTCCACTCGAAGGCTTAGCTGCAGCATTGCGCTCGCCTAAGTACAAATACAACATGCGCTTCGCAAGGAGGACGAGGTGCAGGTCGACTGCTACCCTGTCCTTCCGAGCTACGCCACAAGTACAACGTGTGCTTCGCAAGGAGGACGAGGTGCAGGTCGACTGCTACCCTCTCCTTCCGAGCTATGCCACAAGTACAACGTGCACTCTGCAAGGAGGACGAGGTGCAGGTCGACTGCTACCCACTCCTTCCGAGCCACACCACCAATATGAAATCCTACCGAGTGGAGAGCAAACCTCCCGCTCGGGGGCTTAGCTGCAGCCCAGTGCTCGCCTAAGTATCTGAAATCCTACCGTGTGGAGAGCAAACCTCCCACTCGGGGGCTTAGCTGCAGCCCAGTGCTCGCCTAAGTATCTGAAATCCTACCGAGTGGAGAGCAAACCTCCCACTCGGGGGCTTAGCTGCAGCCCAGTGCTCGCCTAAGTATCTAAAATCCTACCGAGTGGAGAGCAAACCTCCCACTCGGGGGGGCTTAGCTGCAGCCCAGTGCTCGCCTAAGTATCTGAAATCCTACCGAGTGGAGAGCAAACCTCCCACTCGGGGGCTTAGCTGCAGCCCAGTGCTCGCCTAAGTATCTGAAATCCTACCGAGTGGAGAGCAAACCTCCCACTCGGGGGCTTAGCTGCAGCCCAGTGCTCGCCTAACTATCTGAAATTCTACCGAGTGGAGAGCAAACCTCCCACTCGGGGGGCTTATCTGCAGCCCAGTGCTCGCCTAAGTATCTAAAATCCTACCGAGTGGAGAGCAAACTGCTCACTCGGGGGCTTAGCTGCAGCCCAGTGCTCGCCTAAGTGTATTGGGGAACAAGTCGATTGCAATGAGCGCTTCACTTTAACCTGCAAAAGACACCTCAAACCAAATACAATCATATTCAACGTCGAATCCAAGTTCGGATAACACCTCACGGAACCAAAAGTGCTCAGGCGCTAAGCCTGTTAAGGTTTGTCGGTTACAAAACACACTCGGCATACCGAGGCAAATTTAAAGTATCAAGCTCAGAAGTTTTTTACCCCTCCTGTGGAGGGCTGGAAGGTGCAACAAACTCGTCCAGATCAATTCCATCTGCAATCCGAGTGGCAGCAGCAATGAAGGTCTCCATGAAAGATCTGAAATCGTGCTTCTTGGTATTAGCCACCCTAAGAGCCACCAGCTTGTCCTCTCGTGCATCCTTGCAGTGAACGCGGACCAGAGACAGAGCAACATCCGCACCGCACCTGGCCGAAGACTTCTTCCACTCCTGCACTCAACTTGGGACCTCGTTCAGTCGAGTCATCAGAGACTCGAGGTCGTTCTGGAGTGTTTCTCTTGGCCAGAGTGTTGTGTCGATGCGAGAAGTTGCGACCTTCAGCCGTGCGAGATAATCGATGACAGCAGCAACACGAGATTCCAGCCGGAGCACATTCATGGCGACTTCATCTTTCACGGGAGAGTTGATGGGATCCAGGTTTACTTCCAGTCGACCAGTCTCCTCTTCAAAGTTTTGACAAAACTCTGCAAGCACAGCCTCCGAGTCAAGACAAACAGTCGGAGGTTATAATTAAAATATTTGTTTGAGACAAAGTATTACCTTCAAGCATGAGGAACAACTTCTTGGCGAGTCCACCCAGATAAGCCTCTAGATCGTTCTTCTTTCTCTTCAACTCACTGGCCTTGTCATTCAGGGTGGTCTTGTCACTTTTCAGTCGACTGACCTCCTGGTTGGCAGCATCAAGAGCAGCTTTCAGATTGGTGTTTTCTTCTTCAAGCTTGGTCACTGAAGCCAGCTTCTCATCAGCAAGCCTGGTCTTCTCTAAAGCAGTTTTTTGCATCTCAGCCAAGTCAAGCTCTTGCTTCTTCAGAGCATCCCTCACTTTGTCTGCAAAGTTACAGTGAGATTAGATTCGGAAACAAGTAAGAGGCAAAGGCAGTCGTCAAAGGCCTCACCAAGCATACCTTTAGCTTCCTCCTTCGCCTTCATTAAGTTCTCTTGGGCCAGTTTCTGATCGAGCTCGAGCTGAATGTGTTTGTTCTCCAACTCAGTATAACGAGCCGCAAGGTCACATGATTTCTACAAAGAACCAATCGACAGATGTCAAAGACAATTCACTTCTGAGTGAGTAAGGAAAAATCATAGCGTTTCTAAGACTGCGGCCGAATACAAACATTCGACCATAGTCTCAGGACTACACCCAGTGGGTGCACTCAGCGTGCCCCCACTAGTTTCATCAGTTAGAGTCGACCAGTCGACCAACAAAAAAAAGGGGGAAGAGATGTTCTTCAGACTATAGTCGACTGCCAGCAGTCGACCACAGTCTCGGGGACTACACACAGTGGGTGCACTCAGCGTGCCCCCACCGGTCTATGATCTATTCGACCTAGTCGAGTAAGGAAAAAACTTAAAGCCTATGGTCGACTGCCAGCAGTCGACCATAGCCTTGGGGACTACACCCAGTGGGTGCACTCAGCGTGCCCCCACTAATCCGGAATTTCAATCAACACACCCAGTGGGTGTAGGACAAACTCGAAGAATTTCAGAAAGAAGAGTTTTTAGATATCATATCTCAACAGAACAGGCAATGACCGACTGACCTGAACGTTACTCTGAAGAGCCGAACTGGCGTCATAGGCTGCCTGGCTGGCTTCTCGTATTGCCTTCACTTGCTCCATCATGACCCCCGCTTGGCGTATTGCTTCTTTAGCAGCACTAGCTTGGTCTTCTGGAACGGGGTAGGTGGAGAAAAGCGAGGGCTGAGCAGCACTCGACGATGGAGGACGAGCACTCGTCAATGGCACCGCAAAGGTTACGGTAGGCCGAGTGACATTGTCTCCTTCCACGACCAACGTCTCGGGTGCTGGCACATCCTGAGTCGCCTTGCCAGCAGACGCTTTCTTGTTCCTCCTCTGCCTTGGTGGTTCTTCATCGTCGTCGTCAGGAAGGTCAATAACAATGTTAGATGAAGCTGCAGAAAGAATCAAAATTAGAGACAATAAGTCAGTCGTCTGAAAACGACATCATAAGAGTCATACCAGGTTTTGAGGTAGCAGCATCCTCCATCTCGTGGTCTTCAGCCCTGGCCGAAGTATCAGAAGTAGCAGCACTGCAGTTCTGGAAGTCAGTCGATTGACCCATGAGTCGACCAAGAGCAAGTTCATGAAACGGGGAAAACTCAAGACTACCATTACCCTGAGATAGTGGGGATCACCATCTTCATCTTCGGCAAGTCCTTCGCAGGTTTCGATGGTGCCACTCGAGATTGCTTCGGAGCCTTCTCAGTCGGCGCCGGAGAAGTAGTCCGAGGGCGTTTAGTCGACTGGGTAGCGGTCGCGACCCCCTTACCACGCTCAGTCGCGGGATCATGGACAAGCTTCAAAAGTCTTTCCGAGCGGGGAGGTGCAACCTCCTCCTCCTCCTCCTCCTCTTCCTCCTCATCAGAGTCTTCAGCCTCATCGTCGTCGTCAGCATCCGAATCCCACTCCTCCGGGCTTTCGCCCCCACTTCCTTCCTCCTCTTCAGTCGGCGTCTGCGCTCCATTGGGCATCGAGTATAACTCTGTGGTGGCCTGTCAAGCAACAAAGCAAAACAAGGATCACTCGACCAATTCACAGCGAAGCAGAACGAATAGAGCAAGATTGCGATTGGAAATAAATGGCCATACCGTGTCCGGTGTGTAGGTACAGTCGAGTGGTGGGATCCTCTTGGCCCCTCGAGGGTTGTCCTTATTCCCCGTGATCGCGGTCACCCACCTCTCTAGTGTGGCGTCGTCGACCGCCTCTGGATGGACCTGAGTGGTGTCCTCGGTCCGACAATACAGCCACATCGGATGGCCTCGGTACTGAAGTGGTTGGATGCGCCACCTAAGGAAGACCTCCAGAAGATCCATACCCGTCACTCCTTCTCTAACGAGTTGGACTACACGCTCCATCAGCATTTTCACCTGAACTTTCTCCTCAGGAAGCACTTTCAGAGAAGAAGGTTTGTCCACTCGGTCCATGGAAAACGGAGGGAGACCAGTCGACTGCCCCGGCGTTGACTCGTCTTGGCAGTAGAACCAAGTCGACTGCCACCCTCTGACTGACTCAGGAAGGGTCATGGCTGGGAAAGTACTCTTGTTCCTCATCTGGATCCCAAGACCACCGCACGTCTGGATAACCTTAGTCCTCTCATCGTCCGGACTCGCCTTTTCCTTGTCACGTGGCGGCGGTGAATATGTGCTTGAAGAGACCCTAGTGAGGTCGACAACCCAGGAAGTTCTCGCAGATGGACACAAAGGCAGCAAGATAGGCGATGGAGTTGGGAGTGAAATGGTGGAGTTGCGCCCCGAAGAAATTCAAAAACCCCCGGAAGAAAACACTCAGCGGCAGAGAAAAACCACGGTCTACATGAGTGGCTAAGAGAACGCACTCACCCTCCTGCGGTTGCGGTTGACACTCGGTCCCCGGAAGCCTGTCCCTCATTGGCCAGGTCATTGAGATCTTTCTCAGTGATGGTCGAGCAGATCCAATCCCCTTGGACCCAACCCTTCGGCAGGCGGGACCTTGACAAAGATCCGCCCCGACTGGATGGTCTCCCCTTCGCTTGCCCCGTCGCCGTCGCCTTCTTCGCGCGCTCTAGGGCCGCCGTCTTCTCCTTCTCCATTGTCGCCGGCGAAGCGCGCGAGGAGTGGATAGGCGGAGGCGAGAGCAGGCGCAGTGGGCGGAGGCAAAGAGGGAAGAGAGAAGAATGGGGAGGCACTGTTCAAAAACCCTCCCCCGGCGCTTTATATAAGGGCACTTCCGAGTGGCTTACAAGTGGGTCCAGGCGATCCTGTCACATCCCGAAACAGTCGCGCACACGCGATACGTGGCGAAAAAGGCGGCACGGAAATCGAGGCGACCACGCCCTATCCCATCCGATTGCCGCGGTCCTCCCCACTTCGCGCGCTTCCCAAATTTCGGATCCCGCAAAATCCGCTAACAGCAGATCAATCTGTCAGACGATATCTTTCCCGCGATCCGTCGCTCGGAAGTTCACCAAAGTTCAAAAGTTCACTCGACAGAAGACAAGAATGGATCAAGGTGACTGAAGTAAAAGTTGACGCCAACGCCAAAAGAAAAATCGCTGGTCCAAGATACGACATAATCAAAGAACAGGAAATAAGTCGGAGAAAATCATCAACTCCTTCCTCACTCGAACCTCGATCCATTCGGGGGCTAATGATGATGTTATGTACCTAGGGTAGGGTCATGGACCTACCTAGGATACCATACCCAAGGACATCCTTAGACGAAGCTATCTTCCAGTCGACCAAGAGAGGATCCACTCGACCAAGAGAGACTCCACTCGACCGGCTAGAAGACACTCGACCATGAAGACGCACTCGACCGTCAGAAGTTCAGGATCTACTCTATATCCAAACGGTCTGTAATTAAGTAGTCTTAATGGTCATGATGACACTTTATGTAGGGCGTTACCAGTAACGCCCGGCCTTAATGTACTTTAACCCTCTGCTACACGGGTAGGCTGGGGTCCTGGCGTCCTCTATATAAGCCACCCCCTCCACTGGTAGAAGGGTTCGCACCCCTGTAACTCATATATACATAAACCAGTCGACCGCCTCCGGGCTCCGAGACGTAGGGCTATTACTTCCTCAGAGAAGGGCCTGAACTCGTAAAAACACTTGTGTGTACAACTACTCCATAGCTAGGATCTTGCCTCTCCATACCTACCCCCCATTCTACTGTCAGACTTAGAACCACGACACGCCTCACGCCAACGCTGCGCCGCGCCAACTTGAGCTCCTGCTATCTTCCCCAGATTAATGCCGCGCCCGGCCTTCTTCTCCCTCAACTCAAGCAGCTCGACCTCTTCGACCTTGTCATCTCGAAGAAGGCTATGGAGCACCTGCTCCACAGCTGTACAGCGCTCGAGTACCTCCGTCTTGAGCAGATCCACGGGTTCATTAGCCTCCACATCGCCTCGTGAGATCTCCGATGGATTTATGTGTCTTGCTGGCCCCGCAACAAGACATCAATTGGGAAGATATCACTCCAGCTGTTCCACGTTATGGCCATTGAGAATGCGCCTTTCCTTGAGAGATTGCTTGTATCGGATCTAGAAGGTCCAACAAAAATCAGGGTCATTGACGCGCCGAAATTGACAGCGTTGGTGTACTCGTCTGCCAAATTCTTCGAACCCTTTATTGGATCCGTAATCGGTCAGGTACAACACTCATCTTCTTCTCCGTCTTCTTGAAATTCACATTTTAAATTTCTTCTTGATGTATTTACGACCGTCTTCCAAAAAAATGATTCCCACAAGCTTGACCCAGTCCATGCGCATAGTGAATATCTTAGCACTAAAATCTATCGGCCCCAATCTGGATCAAGTTGTTGGATTCCTTACATGCTTCCCATGCACGAAGAAGCTACTCATCGAGGTGAAACTTCTTTCCTATTAGTAAACGGTAATCACAACGTAGCTCAATTTTTTCGTAATTTTCCCAAATTACGATGACAAGTGTAGTGTTCAAAACTACATCTACGCCTTTGCACCGAAAGAAATGTTTTAGTATTTTTTCTCTCGTGATCACCTGCATCGTTTTTATCTGTACTACTATAGTAGCCTAGGCTAGTCATAGTGGAAAGTAACTTAGACTACTCCAGTAACTCTATGGTTACCCTAAGGGCAAGTACTACCTCCGTCCTGGTTTACTCTTCCAATTTTGTAGTATCAAAATTTGACCATAGATTTAACTGACAAAATGTTAATGCATGTCACTAAAAACTATATCGTTCGATTCGTATTTGAACATAATTTCAAATGGTGTAAATTTTAGTGACATGCATTGGCATTTTGTTAGGTAAATCTATGGTCAAAATTTTATACTAAATACGAGGTAGTATACAAAAGTGGGCTATGTAGGCCAAAACATGTGCCAAATTCACTTGTGCTGCATTTGGCATCGATGCCCCTCCATTGCTCACCTGGTGCCCCAATCTGGAGCACCTACTTTGCTCCGGTGCCAAATTAACTCACGCAATGAAAAAACACTGCATGGGAGAGAGAGAGAGGACTGAGGCAATAAAAAACACTTGTTTGGGAGAGTGAGAGGCTGGTGTAGTTGGTTTGATTGATTTGTTTATACATGTGGGTCTGTGTGCACAGTGGTGCCAACTCTCTCACATCGCGAGAGTGGTGCCAAAATCTTTTGATTTGACATTGATGCGTATTATGTGGCATACTTTTGCGAAATATGTCATCGGCCACATAATGGAAGGCAACAAATGCCCAAGCTCTTCACGTGCTCCTAGTTAAATGAGAGGAAACAGAAACAGAGAGAGAGAGAGAGAGAGAGAGAGAGAGAGAGAGAGAGAGAGAGAGAGAGAGAGAGAGAGTGAAAAAATATCACTAGCCAGCCAACCCTATCGTATGAGCGAATGATATTGGTACCTCTTGATGACACGTCAATCTTATGTAGCCAGCTGCTCTAATATCTTCTCTTCTTTTGCAGATAAAAAAGACCGAAAGTGAAAAATGTGCTGCACTATAACAATCTCATCGAATGCCTTGATCTCCATCTTACAGAAATTGATTTGATCGACTACCGAGGCTGCACATCTGAGACTAAATTGGCCAGGTTCTTTGTTCTGGAGGCAAGTGTGCTCAAGGTAATGAGGTTTGGTGTTCTCTGGCGCAACAATGAATGGCGTGCTGATCACCGCAAGCGTCTAAGCCTAAATGACAAAGTCTCCACAGAAGCTGAATTTGTTTTGAAACATCAAGTGGCGTGAGACTCGAAAACTTATTTGCCCATTAGTGACTTGTCGTATGGTGGATTTTAGTTTGTACGATAACGCTGCATCCACCTAAAGTAACGAAGTTCTTACGTGAACTTCCTAGTAATTCCCTCTTCCTAGGTGCAGCATTACTCCTAACATTTGTAATATCGGTTTGAAACTTGTAATATTGCCGTGTCCTATTCCTGCGTTTTCAAAATCCTGCGAATCAAACAGGTCCCGAGTTGGTGATGATGTTGTGCCTCCCATCTTTCACCAAAGAGTCCGTCGGATCTAGATCTGACGCATACAAACCAAGCTTCTCCATTTTTGCAAAAAGATGCCCGCACTTATTCCCTATTTACAAAAAACTCCTTGTCTCTCACAATCAGCCTTATCTCCTCCCCACCACATCTAGAAGGCCATGTAAAAATCTAGCGCGATGGCCGCTGCCGGAGCAGTCCACCCCCAATCTTGGTGTTCCGTGCAATGCACGGGCATCTACGCACGGGAAATTATGTCGAACAAGGCTAGTTGTAAGCAGGCTAGCTCTACAGCCATGATGATAGTGACTGCAGACGGTGAGGCTGACTATGGTATGCCGAACACGGCGCCTATACTTAGGTGTCATCTCCGGCGCAGGGTCTTGTCACTTCACTGTGAGGACCAGCATGTAATAATTTGACCAACGGGTAGTACAATGCTAGTACTCCTAGGAGTACTACATTGGTAGTAATTCTACTAGTACTAGTAGCACCACCGTCTGGATTTAGGAGTACTACCACGTCCATTTGGATTTTAGTATTTGACTAGCAATATCTAGTAATGCATGTCACAAAAAATGTACTACTCCCTCTGTAAATAAATACATGGTGTTTTATTCCTATCGGCAAGAGAACTTAATGTTTTCTTGCTAACTAGAGTCTTAATAGTATTACATGCAATGAACTAAACACTGCATGTCATGTTTGGTAGTATCAAGTCATTGAAAGCATGCACGGCCCACATCTCTCATTGGTTGATATGTCACGAAATAAGAAACAAGGAGGGAGTTAATGCACCGTGCCTAAGTGTTTTGGGATTATTTGGTTTTCGTAATGTGGTGACACAACATTTTTGTTTACATGCATTAACATTTTATTAGTTAAATCAAAGGTCAAAACTTGGCACAAAATGCAAAGGGGACCAATAAACCACTAAACATCAAACTTCTCTCGTTTGGCCCCAACTAGAGGTCCGGTGAGATGACTATACCGCACCGCAAGACGGAGGGGGCGCAACTTCATTGACTTACGGCAATCGCCTTTGGGTGAATGACACGTGGGCCTGTGGGGTGGCTGGCCCACCTATCATCTGACCCAAAGGCAAAAAGAGAGGGCCGAGGAGTAGTAATGAAATCCCACGCACTCACGCACGCTAACCAAGGGCAAGAGTGATCACTCGAATCGCAAGATCAGTTGACTAGTAGAAGCTAAGCTAGACCCATGGAGGCGATGAGCGCGAGCATCAGCCGGCTGTGCCAGATGGTCCACGACGCTGGCTTGCGGCCCGACAACGAGGAACGTCTCCAGGTAGTATTGCTTGAGGCCGTCAGGGCGAGGGGCCGCTTGGACGACAACTTCGTCTCCTTGTTCGACGAGGTCCTTGTCGGTTTCCTCGACAAGTTCACCGTCGTCAAGAAGCTCGTGGACGACTTTGATGTAAGCCTTCAGCCGACGCGCCCAGGCTTTGCGATGCCGGCCACCCACAACGGCCACTATGGTGACAACCTCTTCGACGACCGGTGGCCTGCGATCGCCCGCCGTCGCGCCGGAGAATGTCCACCTTGAGGTCGCGCTCGCCGCGCAGCGCCTAGTGCAGCAAGACACCATGGACATAATCACCCACGTCTACGCGCATGCAAGAGGAGGACGATAGGACGCTGACCTTCTTGGACCGTAGGGCAATCTTGTATGCACTGTTCAGAAGCACGTTGAGCTCGCCGCCAACGCCGCTGCTCCTCACACGTCGGTTGGTGACCCGGCGCACTAGGGCGTGAGGATGTCGTTGATGGATCCGTATGTATTTTTATCTTTCCGTCAAATCCATGTAGTAGTATATGATACTACATTAATTATCTTACCTTTCGCATCAACTTCATAATTTTCGTACGTACTCCATGCATGAACAGCGCCAGAACCAAACTTCTCATTACTCTAGAAAAATCGTTATTTTCTATCTATCGATCGCGCCATGGAGCAGAACCAAATTTTACAAGTTACGAATTCAAAAGGAAAAGCCTGCCGTGTTCGCGTCACACCCCCACACGGTTGGTCCGGCACGCCACTCAAGCGGGAATGCCTGCGGTGTTGCATTTTCACTTACAAGTGGGACCGTAGTTGAGCAAACCGACTATCAGCAAACCCCCACCCCGCCCACCGCGCGATGGCTGAGAAAACAAGAGGGAGAAGAGATGGCTGTAGCACGGACTCCAAGAAAATTGGTGTCGGATGGGACTCGTGTGGGTGGCGCAGCCGTAGTGCTAGACGTGAATGCAAGTTATGGCCCATGCCACCCCACTATATCGAGCTTATATCGAGGTACAGTACGTAGAACAAATTTCCTGTAGTCCGTGCTCAGCACTCCTCTATCTCTCTTCTCAGCCAGCCAGCGGACGCGCGGATCCCATCGTCTGTTTGCTCACATGCGGTCCCACATGTCAGTGAAAATGCAATCGGACCCACTGAACCTGCACATCTTTCACCTCGACGTGCTGGTGATGAAAAACAAATCCAAGAAAGATCTTCGGTGGCCGCTTTTGGAGTTACTCAAGTGTAGTAAGATTCTATTTACAGTTTAACCCAAGATGCACATCTCATGGCTCCAACTTATCAACTACCACTCTATTTTCTTTCATGACATGACCTGGATGCTGGATGTCCCACGTGTCGGCAAAAGGAGGAAGAACCCAACCAAATCTTCGGTTGTGCTCTCGGATTAGACTAGTTGTGCTAACTTAAATTTTTTATTTTGTACTCCCTCCGTTCCAAAATACTTGACTTCCATTTATCCAAAAATGGATGTGCCTATATACTAAAACATGTCTAGATACATATATATTTTGACAAATAGAAGGCATGTATTGTGCAACGGAGTTAGTAGAATGGATGCAATTTTTTGTATTGGGAAGAAGAGTACATCCATATATTGATAGAACGCAATTTAGTAGATGTTCTATCACTTTTAGCTAGCACAGAGGCTATAGATGAGATTAGTGCACTTGTTGATACTCCTACTTGGTATGCGTGTTGCTGCTTAGACGGAGAGAAAAATGGGCCGGAGGGAGTACTAGAATAGAGGCTAGACATGAGACTAGATGCGAGGAAGCAACGTCTACTTCTTTACACTCGAAGAAGAAAGAAGCACGCAAGATCGAGCCTCCGCAGATCAACAATGAATGCATCGAGAAGGCACTAATCCAACTTACGTGAGTAGTAAAATGTATTCTTGTGGTTCTTGTTTTCTTTGGTCTTGCTTTTCTAGTCAAAATTATCATTGGAGTTAATGCAAGGCGGAGGTCCGTTTGGGGTCAATGCGTTGCGATTGGCCTTACAAGTGGGACCGCTGATTAAGGAAACCGACTATCGGCAAACCCCCACCTCGCCCGCTTGTAGCGATGGCTGAGTTAGAGAAACGATGAGGTTGAAGAGATTGCTCTAGCACGGACTCCAAGAAATATGATGTCAGATGGAAGTCGTGCTGGTGGCGTGTTTCGTACTCCTAGACGTGAATGCTTGTTCTGGCCCATGCCACCCTACTACTCGTACTAGTTAGTACTATATAGTACTACTAGTATCGAGGATTCGAGGTGCTGGTTACGTAGTACAGTATGGCTACAGTAAAAACACCCGCACGACGCGTAAAGCATGTGAAGCTAGTACAAATAGTGTACTACTATTGTTGATTGGCCCCATCCGATAACCTGTTGCAATGCATTACAATTATGTATTCGGAAAATATTTTTTTGCCTCGTCGCACCACTCACTCACAGAAGCAACTCGAAAGCCATTCATAAATTTAGTAAGTTTATCACAGGCATATCATTTTATTACATACAACAGGTCATCAACCCACGTCAACAACGAGGATACATTATAAATACTAAAGTTTTCACCACACAGCAAATAACAATCAATGAAATGAACTTCAACTCAACCATTCCTCGGCGTTGGAAACGCTTGCTTTGAACCACAAGTGATTCTATGGGACGGGCCATCCATTGTCGATCTGGAGACCAACGCAGGACTGATCATCCAGGCTGAAGCGGCCTACTATATCGATGCCGTGGTAAGGAACCACCCAAATGTCCGAGGTATAGACACAGTTGCTTCTCATAAATGGTAGTAACATTGTGTCAACAGCAGTTGGATCGCCTTTCACCATCATTGGATAGTTTTGTCCAAGGAAGAGCGAGTTTTCTCCAAGAATATCAATGCTGTACCAGGGAGAAGGAGTTGGCGCTAGCACACTAGTATCCATCCCGAATACCATGCAACGGGTGTTGGAATAGGTCCGGAGAGTGCGACCATGGGAGACTACACCTGCTTCCTTGGCAGTAACATCATCAGTGGGTTGTATACACACGAGAAGAGGTGATCCATCAAAATTAGTTGCCAGGCGCCAAATAGTATATCGGCGCTGCTCGTCCTCATGCTTGTGATCATCACCATCATCATCTCCCCCTTGGTTATAAAAATCTTCAAGTATAGGTGGTGGAATGTTCATAGGATCTTGGAAACACAAGAAGAAGGTTAATTAGTAAGGCTGGCCATAGTGGGGGTAAGGCTGGCCATAGTGGGGGTAACATAAGTAGTATCATGCACTTGGGACTCGCAAACATGCTTATGTGGCAGACAATTAAAGAAGAAAGAGATGATCATAGTAACATAGGTAGATACTGTAACATAATAAATGTTATGCTACTATGTGTCATGCATGGCAATAAATGAGACCACCTATGATACTAATCTATGATACTATGCACTATAGAGGTAGTAACATAGACTAGTAACATATGCATGTTACTAGTCTAAGTTACTCCCCACTATGACCAGCCTAACATAAGTAGTATCATGCACTTGGGACTCGCAAACATGCTTATGTGGCAGGCAATTAAGGAAGAGAGAGATGGTTATAGTAACATAGGTAGATACCGTAACATAATAAATGTGATGCTACTATGTGTCATGCATGGCAATAAATGAGACCACCAATATTACTAATCTAAGATACTATGCTCTATAGAGGTAGTAACATAAACTAGTAACATATGCATGTTACTAGTCTAAGTTACTCCCCACTATGACCAGCCTTACTAACCCGCATGCATGTGGATGAAACAATTATAATCACGGTGGATGACAAACGTACTGAAACAACGAGGATGCCATGCAAAAACAGTGCCACGAGTGGTGGCAGCAAACACAAGGCCCTCGTATTGAATTGCATCACAGTACTCATCCGTGTACAGAAACTGATTTTTGAGCAATATCCATCCAGTCAAACCAATCGACGATGGCAACAATCTTGTCGAAGATAGCAACAACTTCATAGTTGTTGTAATCAAGAGCGGTTGGGGACTCGAGAAATTGCTATCTTCCGTAGAAGACAGTCCACCATGATTGTATTTGAGCGTATGCGTACAATACCGGTGTGCTCAACCTCCGGGCAGTCTGCTGAGATTTTTGGAAGTGGAACCGGTCACGAGTGTACACATTCACAAGTTCCCACTCGCGATTGGACCCAATGTAAACAACCCAATCGCCATTTGCGCCTGCCCAAGCCTTGCCCTCAGCGATGGCATCTTAACATCATACGTATCATTATCAGCGGCATCAACTTGCAGGGCGAGGCCTCCGTCAGGACGATGCTACCATCGTGGTCACGGCAAAGAAGATAGGGGAGATCAAACCGCTCCTTGACTCTTGGGTTCCTTGTAATGATGTTATTATTTGAGTCGAAAATGGGCTTGAACGAACCTGCCATGCTAGCCGAGGTGATGACGTCACACCGATCAATGAGTTCCTCCACCACGTCATCTTTCAGATCGGGGAAAGAATAACGGGGTCGTTTCCGTCCTGTTCCCTCCATGGAGAAGACGATCGAACAATGGCAGAAGAAAGGGTGAAGGGCTGAAGGAAAATGGAGGAGGGAGAGGAAGAGTGTGCGACAGCAGTTCCAAATCGAGAGGGAAAGGCGAAGAGTCGGTGGACGGTTGCCAGTTTGCCACGGTTCACGAAGGGGCACCCCGGCCTACACGTCAGTTTGAAAATACTCCTACTACTCGCCGTCGTCTCACTGATATGTGGAACGGGACCACATGTCAACGAGACATGGTGTGTAATTTCTCGTGCAAAATGCGATCTGGCCGCGTTGGCCCGAGGTGCCGCATTAGTTATCGGCCTTTATTTTTTTAATGGCGCGCCGTTCAGTTTTGAAGCACGACTAACTGGTACTGTATGCAGAGAAAATATAAACTACTCTACCACTACTCCACCTCCAGTACTAGTAGTTCAAAGAAGATATATAGGCTGGAGCTTCAGCTCTTTCTTGCCAAGGGCTGCCCACTTGCTTCTCACACTACCACCCTCCCCTCTCTACCTCCTCACCGGTGGTCACAGATCCGCCGGGGAAGAAAAGGACGTGCAGCGTTGACGCACTCATCATCGGCGAGCAAGGTCACGCACTGACGACAAGGCCGTCCTCTCAGACCTAGTGCCCGCGCGGGATCACTGCCGTAGTGTGTGCGGAGGACGACGACCACGAGCGAAGCCACTTCCTGCCGACCCGTGTATGCTACCTCTTTTCGAACCATACCCTTGTTCTAGTGCCCCATATGGCACGTCGTTGCATGTGGATCTTTTTCCACTCCACCATCTTCCCAATTTGCTATCCTCTGCTTTCTGCCACGCAGAGGAAAACCATAATTTGCACTATTAAAGGAAACCCTACTTCATGCAAACTATTGCATGTGCAGGTTGAATAAGGAAAGGAAGGAGACTGTCTTGTCCAAGAGAGTAGGCATCGAACCCGCATCTAGGTTGAAAAGGGGAAAATCAGTAGCTAAGGAACGAGTCTTGTGTCTCTTGGTTGAAGAAGGGTAGAAAGGCATGACAACGCAATAGAGAATGACCAGGTCGATCGGTTTGTTGTCCTCACATAGGAAAAAGGTGGCTAAAGAGAACAAAAATGGGATGTAATCCACATATGCTGCCTGGATATTTGTTGCTCTGGGCAACCATACCTCTCTCACCACTCCGCGTCCGTGGAGGTACATCGTGTGCGCCCTTGTCCGAATGGGCCTCACATGCTCTTATTGCCACTTTTTTGCTGTTAGTATAACGCCAGCAGTCAAGTCAAGCAATGGTACTGCTAAAGTGATGCCACATTTAACTAATGCGCTCTCAGTCTAATGCCACAGATAAATTTAAGCAGTGTCATTTAATGTCACTGGATCATTTCAGGGTTAGCTGTTGATTATGGATGTATTAAAGATTTTTCAGCTAAGGCATTCTAATGCTTTTGCACAGCCAGTATACCAACGATGAAACTTGTTACTACCTTCAGATTTTTGCACTGTTAATGCTTATAGATTACATACCTCACTTTCATGAGATAAGTTAATTTTTTGTACAGTGTCACCAAAATGCCAAGGCGCTGATGTCATTTTATTTTGGTTAAACTGCACAGACAATTATGAAGACAAGAGGAAAGGTCAAGAGTGGGCACCTCCTCCTTCGGCTGTTCTCTTGATTATCAAGAGGAAAGATCAAGTTTTTATGTTTGATCGATTATCAAGATTGGGATACCAATTTTTAAGGTCCCCCCGAGTTCGAAATGATATTTACCTTGGAGGTACATGGTTTGCAATTTTTTTATACTGTCATTAGTTAATAATGCTAGTTACCTTCAGACTTTTGTATTTGGTTTAATGCTCAAGCTAGTATACCAATGCTGAAACTTGTTACCTTTACATTTTGTATTGTTAATTCTTATAGAAACCTTCCAGTGCTAGAGTTTATTGAAATCTATTCAAGAAAAACCATTGTACTGCACTGTAATAAACTAACTACTCTCTTGTTGCACTAGCCCTTGGATTAGTGTATATTTGTAGTATTCGAATGGTGTTTCATTAGCGTATGGACATAAATAAAGTGTGGCAAGCTTTCCCAGATATGTGCTCAAGAAAACTACTACCTGTTTTTCTAAATACTAGACGTTTGGCTACTTTAAATTGAACCGCGAAAACGTCTTATATTAAGGAACAAAGGGTGTAGAGTTCACTCAAATTATCCTGGTAAAGCTAGTCACACCTTTGTTAAAATTAATGTTCATTATGTTATTGGAGGAGTTCCATATGTTTTTCTCTAATGCCTGTCTACTACATACCCGACATCATGATGTAATGTTAAGTCATTTCCTTTTGTACAGTGTAACTAAATTGTCAAGGCGGTGATGGCATTTTATTTTAGTAGAACTGCACAAAATTTGATTAAAAGAAGAGGAAAGGTCAGGAATGGCTCAGTTTTTCAGAAAAAAACTATGTATGCCTTCCTGACATTAGCCGCTGTTGCTTTATTTATTCCTTCAAACAGGTGGTTAGAAACAGTCTTGCTACCTTTTCCCATTAAGAAATTGGAATGCTTATATTTGTGAGTCTATGCTTCAACTAGTGCCACTTTTATAGTAATCACACTTTCAATATCTATGCAAACAGGGATGCTCGATTTTAGTGGAGCTGCACAAAAAGTCCAACTGGTTCAACATTAGGAGCATGTTTTTCCAAACCTTTATATCCAATTGGTGGCACTATGAGCTGTTCATTAAGAAGGTACATGGTTTGCTACTATCTTGCTACTCTTTTTGTACTTGTCATTAGATAGTAATACTAGTGGTTTGCATGTGAATTTATTGGCAGGGTGGACCTACATTGGAGGTGCAGGACAGGATTCAATGATTGGATGCTCAATTTCAGTTGTATCGATTTCACCTCTTCCATCACTGCGAACATGGTTTGGTATATGTTTACTAGCTGCTTGATATTGTGCAGACAGAGATGTCTGCCTGTTGCTATTTGGCAAACAAACAAAGTGTCCGCAATTTTGGTTGAACTTCACAAGAGAATAGTATAGTCACTGCATGTAGTGCCATTTGAAAATAGACACAAAGATTGGATAGTCACTTCATGGACTGCAGAAAAGTAGTACTATACTATTTATTGGCCAACAGTTGGTGCTTCATTGCTTTGGTCTGATTATACAATGGGCATCATTTTCCCTAAGTTAAAGTTTGTATTCCGAAAATAGTCTCGCGGTGTGATCGAGAGAAGACCAAATCATATTGCAGTGGATGTTCCTCCATCATGTGTGGTTCATTCTCATGGTTCCAGCTGTTGGTGAAACCACTTATGTTTGCAAGAGGAATTGTAGACTTCACAAACAAATTTGTCTTTCAGTCTGTACTGAATGTTGGCCAAGAGAAGCATCCATGTTAGTAGGAAGAACAGATGTTTTTTCTAGATCTTTGCTTTTGGAGCTACATATTTGTATATGATCTATGAATCATTGAGATGCATTAACATGTTGATCTTATGTATGGGAATCGTACTAGTTAGTTTTAGTTGCGACGCAAGATCCGAACTGGCTGATCTTTGCTTTTGGAGCTACATATTTGTATATGATCTGTGAATCATTGAGATGCATCAACAATTACTTATTTCTGTTTGCTCAGTGTTTACAAGTTACTGATTGATCACTAGCTAGCCTACAAATGCGCACCTGGCAGTTTTATTTGCGACGCAAGATGCGAAGTGGCAGTTTTTTGAATAAAAATGCCTACCTCACGAAGAAAGCCCGACAAGCTACACTATCGATCCTACACGGATAAAAATGCCTACCTCTGAAGAAACTGACAAGCTACACTATCGATCCTACACGGATAAATAGCATATCACGCATGTACTACCTCCTTTCCGGTTTACAGGGATCAATTGAAGAAACGACCTACTCGATCCTACACGAATAAACAGCGGATCACGCACGTACTAGTACCTCCTTTCCGGTTTCCAGGGCTTAATTCAAACCTCTCACCAACCAAGGTACTCCCTCCGTCCGGGTTTATTAGTCCCGTGAGCAAAGCAGCAAGACCAAGGCATGGCAATGATTAACGGCATGTAGAAGTTTAAGCCTAATTAATTCCAGCGATTTAAGTGGATGCATGCGTGCCCTCGGCTGTGACTCGTTGCATGCTGCTTCGCAGCATCGCCAATGGCGATTACGAGTGCACGCATGCAGCCGGCCGTAATTAAGGCAGCTAAGCGATGCGAAAAAGATACGCTTTAATTGTTGCGGGCTTTTTAAATCCGTGAAATCATTATTGACAAGGAGGAGATGATTCGAGTGCACTCGTTTGACCGCCATGCGGCGTCACGACCAGACGGAGACGGGGCGACACGATCATAATTCCAGTTTCCCTAGTTTTCCACGGCAAGTTTGGCGCGCTAAGCCATTATGCATTGAATTCCGATGACCGTCGCGCTACCTTCCCCTATAAGTACTGCTTTCCGGCATTCTCCAAAGGCCACCGTGACTCAACTCGCCATATCCTCATAAGCCCCCACCAGCCCGACGCCGCCACGCCCGCCATGCCCTCGCCGTCGCCGTAGGCGACGCCGGAGGCGTTCACCGCCGGAACTAGTGTTCGGTTTTTCACCGGAAGGCAGACGGAGGGAGGAGGCATTCTATCTGTCTTTAGATGGCAATGCGCAGATCGAGGAGTTGTTGGAGCGTGACCGCATGGCGGAGGAGCAGGAGTTGTTGGAGTGCGACCGCCTGGCGGAGGAGCAGCGTAACGCCGATTTGCGCCGCCAGCGGGACATGGAGCAGCAGCGCACCGACGCTCTGAGTCGCAAGCAGAACGCCCGCAACTGGGCCGACTACATGGAGGTCGGCGCCGCAAAATAGCCCCGAGGCTGTCGTGCACCCACGCTGTCGCGACGCTGATTTTTACTACCAGCTCGTCAAGTGGGTTTCCTGCTTGGAAGCCGAAGCTTCGGTGGACCACGCCGGCATGGAAAGGGCCAACGCGCGCGAGCAACGCGCCCTATTGCACCTCTGGCAAGTCCGAGGCGAGGCGCAGGACGCCGGTGCCGGTGTTTAGCGTGTACCACCGACATTGTCTAGTTAGCTAAGAGTAAGTTACTACTTGTCTAGTAGGAGTAGATAGTTAACTTGTCTATGATGGTTGCCAACGTGGAAGTTCAGTACTCTATATGTGGATCAGACCTGTTACTTTGCTCTGAATGTTGAACTGTCCGTTTGAACGTATGGAATGGGCTGTTATTTTTTTAAATGGGTTGTATTTGTCTTCCACGGGTTTAGAGGCTGACTTGTGGGTCTAGCAAGTTGACGCATACACAATTAGGAGATGATTGTACGTGGAGAGGATGATAGCAGGGACCCGCCAAGGTCATGGCAGTACGCAAGCAAGTGCCTCCTTATTTCAAGCCAATAAAAAAATGGCTCCTCCTAGTGGATTTTTGACATCTGGGTCCCATGCCATTGTCAACATAGTCAATAAACGAGAGAATTGCACAACGAGCGGCTGACACCAGGGACCCAGCAGCTCACCCAGTTATTTTTTTTGGGTTAATTTGATAAATGCCTCCAAGAAATGCCACTGCAATTTCCAAACTTTGAAAAATGCCATTTCATGCCATTTCTAGTGGCATTTTTTGAAGTCTGGAGTGGCGTTTTTCAAAGTTTGCAAACTGCGTATGGCGTTTTTCAAAGTTTGCAAAATTGCAAAGTGGCATTTTTCAAAGTTTGGAAATTGCAGTGGCATTTTATGAATCGCCATAATTGGAGTGGCATTTATCTAATATGTTTTTGAGACGGAAGGTGGTGTCAATCGGACTGCAAGGGACACTCGCCTGTCTAGACAACCTTTTCTTTTATGTTTACCACATACCAGCCTAGTAGTTTTTTTTTCTTTTTGAAAATGGCTAGCCCAGTTTTTTTGTGATTTGTCAAGTAAGTCACTTTATCAGGCCTGTTAGGCTAGACAAGGAGAGCTTCATTCGGCTGGCCGAGAAAATGGCCTATCAGTAATGAGAAATGGGCTATACATTTTTAAAACACATCAAACCGGCAATTAGTCTCAAATAACTTTTTTTATTTCAAGATTTTAAATTGCATTGATTTTTATGCATGGACAATTTATTGGATTTCATATTGATATACATTTATTTTTAAAATCAGTCTGAATGTGACTCGAAATTTCGGGATTAAAAACAGTTCAAACCGCACCGATATATGCAAAATTTCGTATAATTTTTTAACCGTGGCCACAATATGGGCTGTAATGCTAACCAAAAGAATATGGGCTCCAAAAAAACCCGTAAGAATTAGCAAATGGGCTGTAAACTATTTGAAATAATGGCAGATGGGCTGTATCTTTGTTTTCCACAGATTTGAGGCTTTCCACAGGATGGTTCAGATATTGTTGGATGTCCATCCAACGGCTGTCGTCTTCTTCAATCTCTGCTCTTCCTGCTCCGGCCGCTCAAACAAGCGCGGGACTGCTCCCTCCTCCCGCGGCATGTCTTTGCCGCGTAAACCTCACCGCCCACCGTACTCCCATCGCTTGCCTAGCTATCCCTCTACTCACGGTGGGTCCCACACATCTTGTTATTCTCCGCCGACGCAGACGAACCAAGAAACCTCGTACTCCTCCGTGTGGGAAATAAGCTGCTGAGTATTCCACGGATCCGTGTCGTTCCTTCCTAGGCCTCGCCGTCGTCCCTTTGCCACGGTGCTCTCGCGGCTGGTCAACATGGTCAATGAACGACAGCCCATCGAAGTGGATCAGACGTGGAGAGGCTGACAGCTGGGTTCACGGTCGCACGCAAGGAAGTGCCTCCTTATTACGCACAAAATAATGATTCCTCCACCTGACATCTGGGACCCACCGAAAGGGCCTCTGTATTTCGCGAAAAAAATGTTACCGCCGCTGACAGCTTGGACCCACCAGCTATATCTTCGCACGCAAGGAAGTGCCTCCTTATTACGCCCAAAAAAAAAGAATACTCCCCCTACTAGCTGGGACCTAGTATAGTGGGCCTACTAAGTTGACGGGGACGAAGGGCTTTGTCAACTTAGTCAATATGCACGATTCTAGATCGACTGACCGTACGATGTCCATCCAACGGCCGTAGTGCTTCTTCAACCTCTGGTCTTCTTGCTCCAGCCGCCCAAAGCAGCGCTGGTCGTGCCGCCGCTTCCTCGCCTCCGTGGCGGCTGTCTTGCCGCAGAGGCCTCACCCCCATACTACTCCCACCACCGGATGTGCCATCCCTCCACGCCACTCACCCACACCCCCTGTTATTCTGCGGCGACGGCAGCGCAGCCGAACCAGTGAACCCTCGTACTCCTCTTCACGTGGGCATCCACTGCCGCGTCTTCCCCGGCTCCGCGTCGTCCCCTTCCTAGACCTCGCCATCATCCACCGCCGTGGTGCTCTCGGCGCGGCGTGGTCAATGTGGTCAACGAACGAATTCCATCGGAAGAATACTGTACGTGGAGAGGCTGACAGTTGGGTCCACGGCAGCCGCAAGGAAGTGCCTCCTTATTACACGGAAAATAATTATTCCTCCACCTGACAGCAGGGACCCACCGGATGGGCCACTAGTATTTCGCGAAAAAAATATTTGCCCCTGACTGCTGGGACCCACCCGACGGGCCATCGTATTTTGTGAAAAAAACGTTCCCCCTGCTGTCAGCTCGGACCCACCGGAAGTGCCTCCTTATTACGCACAAAAAAATGAATACCCCCCCCCAGCTAGCTGGGACCCACCTTGGTGGGAGGCTGACTTGTGGGCCTACTAAGTTGACGGGGACGGAGGGCTTTGTCAACTTAGTCAATATAAATGATTCTAGCTCCAAAGGATTACAATGTCCATCCACCGGCCGTAGTGCTTCTTCAACCTCTGGTCTTCTTGCTCCAGCCGCCCAAAGCAGCGTCGGTCGTGCCGCATGCTCCTGCCTCCCGTGGCCGGATGTGCTGCCGCGGAGGCCTCACCGCCCCCTACTATTCCCACTGTTGGCCAGTCCCTGCGGCGACGGCAGCCTCACACCGCAGCCGAACCAGTGAAACCTCGTACTCCTCTCGGCGCGGGCTTCCACTGCCGCGTCTTCCCCGGCTCCCCGTCGTGCCCTTCCTAGGCCTCGCCGTCGTCCACCGCCTTGGTGCTCTCGGTGCGGCGTGGTCAACTTGGTCAAGGAACGATTTCCATCGGACGTGGACTGTATGTGGAGAGGCTGACAGCTGGGTCCACGGCCGCAGCAAGGAAGTGCCTCCTTATTACGCGGAAAATAATTATTCCTCCACCTGATAGCACGGACCCACCGGACGGGCCACCATATTTCGCGAAAAAAATGTTTCCCCCCTGACTGCTGGGACCCACCAGCTACGCCTTCACACGCAAGGAAGTGCATCCGGGCAGAAAAAAAAACGATTCGCCCCTCTGACTATTGGGACCCACCAGCTACATTTTCGCACGCAAGGAAGTGCCTGACAGTCGGGACCCACCTGGTCGAAGCGTACGTATCGTTGTCATTTTGGTCACGAACGTGTACATACATACTGGTCGTTGTAGAGGCGCGCACGTGTCATAGTAGAGGCGCGCACGTAGCATGTACATGTACGTACAGCGGCCAGGGTGCAAGAAAGAAAATACGGCAATGTATGTGTACATACGGGCGGGGTCTCGAACGCCTAGTCGCGCATACGTACGGCGAGGGCTCGCGTTCATGGGGAGGTAACGGAATGCGTCGTGTTCATGGGGAGGCAATGGAATGCATCGTGTTCATCGGGAGGCAACGAAATGCGTCGTGTTCATGGGGATGCAACGGAATGCGTCGTGTTCATCGGGAGGCAACGGAACGCGTGGGAGCCAACCGGCTTGGACGGAACAGGCGATGGAAACGAGGCCTGGCGTACCGCAGAACGGAGGAAATGGACCTCCTATGGTCGAAACGGGGGTCCTGTTGATCGGGAGGGGTGTGGCGTACCGCAAAACGGAGGAAACGGACCTCCTACGGTCGAAACAGGGGTCCTGTTGATCGGGAGGGGTGTGTCGTACCGCAAAACGGACGAAACAGACTTGTGTTGGAGCTCTACGGTCGAAACAAGGGTCCTGTTCATCGGGCGGGGTGTGGCGTACCGCAAAACGGATGAAACGGACTTGTGTTGGAGCGCTACGGTCGAAACGGGGGAGGTGTGGCGTACCCCAAAATGGGACTCCACGGGATCTGCTCATCTCCACCGTCGACCTCCTCCGGCCTCCACGGGCTACCGTCGACCTCCTCCAGCCTCCACGGGCTCCTGTTCATCCAGCCTCCACCGCTGCGCTACTCCACCGGCCATTGTTCAACCACCCCTCTCCACGGGCACCCCTCCACCATCTACTATTCATCCAGCCCTCCACACCACGGGGTCATGTTCAACCACCCCTCCACGGCCACCCCTCCACCGTCTACTCTTCATCCAGCCCTCCACACCAAGGGTTCCTGTTCATCCAGAGGCAATGCCACCGCTCAATGTTCATCCAAACCCCCCCGCAACGCTCACTATTCATCCAAAGGCAGCATCGATCGGCTTCGGTTAGCAGCAGTAGCGAAGGAATCGCTCCATCAGGTTCAGTTAATAGCCATCGATCAATCGCTCGGGATCAGTAATGCGTAGCCTGCAGTGCAATCGCTCGGGTTTAGTTAGAGCCCAACGCCTCGCTCGGCTACAGTTAGAGCCAACGCCTCGCACACACGCGCATACATACGAGCCCGACCTCCCACCGTAACCGGCAACTCCCCGAAATTTTCCTCCCCCTCGCTTCTACCACGGTTTTTTCCGTCATGGACGGCCCAAAGAATGTCATGCAACTGCGTCTCCGGCCCGCCCAGGACAAAAAGCCCATTTTCTGTCATGATTTTTTGTCATAGAGGTAGGAGCCCACCACATCTATGATGATACCGGGTTTTGTCACAATTATCGTCATAGAAGTGTCATATGTATGACAGAAAAAATTTCGTTCGGGCCAAAATGTCACGGATGTGTCTTTTTTTTGTAGTGGATATAGGTATTTGTAATCTGAAAATATAAGAACAGCAAGGTAGCAAGCGATAAAAGTGAGCGTAAACGATATTGTAATGGTAGGAAACAAGGCCTAAGGTTCATACTTTCACTAGTGCAAGTTCACTCAACAATAATAACATAATTAGATCATATAACTATCCCTCAACATGCAACAAAGAGTCATTCCAAAGACACTAATAGAGGAGAGCAAACGAAGAGATTATGGTATGGTACGAAACCAGCTCAAAGTTATCCTTTCTGATCTATCTATTCAATAGTCTGTAGTAAAATAACACGAAGCTATTCTTTCCATTCGATCTATCACAGAGTTCATACTAGAATAACACCTTAAGACACAAATCAATCAAAACCCTAATGTCACCTAGATACTCCATTGTCACCTCAAGTATCCATGGGCATGATTATACGATATGCATCACACAATCTCAGAATCATCTATTCAACCAACACAAAGTACTTCAAAGAGTGCCCCAAAGTTTCTACCGGAGAGTCAAGACGAAAACGTGTGCCAACCCCTATACATAAGTTCAGTGAACCCGCAAGTTGATCACCAAAACATACATCAAGTAGATCACGTGAATATCCCATTGTCACCACAGATAAGCACGGCAAGACATACATCAAGTGTTCTCAAATCCTTAAAGACTCAATCCGATAAGATAACTTCAAAGGGAAAACTCAATCAATTACAAGGGAGTAGAGGGGGAGAAACATCATAAGATCCAACTATAATTACAAAGCTCGCGATACATCAAGATCGTGCCAAATCCAGAACACGAGAGAGAGAGATCAAACACATAGCTACTGGTACATACCCTCAGCCCCGAGGGTGAACTACTCCCTCCTCGTCATGGAGAGCGCCGTGATGATGAAGATGGCCACCGGTGAGGGATCCCCCCCTCGTGAGGTGCCGTAATAGGGTCCCCATTGGTTTTTGGTGGCTACAGAGGCTTGCGGCGGCGGAACTCCCGATCTATCTTCGTCTCTGATGTTTTTAGGGTATATGGGAATATATAGGTGAAAGAAGTTGGTCGCGGGACGCTCGAGGGACCCATGAGATAGGGGGCGCGCCCAGTAGGGGGGGGGGGGCGCCCCCACCCTCGTGGCTTCCTCGAAGCTTCTCTGACATGCACTCCAAGTCCCCTGGATTGCTTCTGTTCCAAAAATAACTTTCCCGAAGGTTTCACTCCGTTTGGACTCCGTTTCATATTCCTTTTCTTCGAAACACTGAAATAGGCAAGAAAACAACAATATGGGTTGGGCCTCCGGTTAATAGGTTAGTCCCAAAAATAATATAGAAGTGTAAAGTAAAGCTCATAAACATCCAAAATAGGTAATATAATAGCATGAAACAATCAAAAATTATAGATATGTTGGAGATGTATCAAGCATCCCCAAGCTTAATTCCTGCTCATCCTCGAGTAGGTACATGATAAAAACAGAATTTTTGATGTGGAATGCTACCTAGCATATATCTCAATGTAATTTTCTTTATTGTGGCATGAATGTTGAGATCCAAATGATTCAAAATAAAAGTCCATATTGACATAAGAAATAGTAATACTTCAAGCATACTAATTGTAACATCCCAAAATTCTAAATTTTGGAATGTTATAAACATATAGATAGTTTTGATTGATTGTTTGATTGATTAACTGAAATTGTGTGAAATTCGAAACTTTTTGAAGGTTAAATGAGAGGGAATTAAAGGACTTTCCCAAACTTTCATTTTGCTTTTATGATCTCCGGAAATTCAAATTCTTTTCATCACAAAACACTGGAGAGAAGATGACATGACTTCTTCCATTTATTTAAATGACAAGGGGTGTTGAAAATATTTGAACTTCATTTGAGAATATTTCCAATCCTGAAACTTTATGCAACTCAATGATTTCCACGAGCGAAGATAAAATGACTTCTTCAAAACATATGAAATATGAGTTGGGAGTTTCAAAGAATTAAATTCAAAGTTCCTTTGAATTTATTTTCAATTTGGAGTTATTTGAGTTTTATTCAAATTATTTTTCTCCAAAAATAAAATATATGGAAAATAGGGTAACATGATTCCCTACATCAGAAAAATGGAGAGAAATAAATTTGAAATCATTTTGGTATTTTTAAAAAAATGATTTTGGTTAGATTTTATTAAAGCAGAAGCACTCTTTGCTTTATTTGAATTTGTGTGGATTTTATTTGACATTAGAATAATGTTCATCTTGTAGGAATTATTTTTCTGCAAATTTTGATATATTATATGCCTATATAAAAGTTTTAATTATTTTGTTTTTATTTTAGTTCTGTGAAATTTTGTTAAAAAAAATATGCAGCGCCTTGGGCCAAAGGCCCAAGCCGCCGACCAGCCGGCCGGCCGAGGCCAAGGCCATCGCTAGCACGCGCGCACCTAGGGAGCCAGGGAGCCAAGGTTTCCTATTCTTTTACAAATCCTAGTAGGATTTGATCCCGTTTCGTTTATTCCGATTTGTTTCTAGATCTTTTCCCTTTTGTTTCCTAATCCTAGTCTATTTCTTGTCCCCTACCCCAAGCAAAACCCTTCCCTCCCCAATATAAATACCCAAGCACCCACCCTCCAACACATCAAACCAACACCTGTCCTCTCCTCTCCGCAGCAGCAGCAGCAGTAGTGCAGCACCACCACCGCGCCGCCGGCCTCACCCGCCGCCGCCGCCCCTCACCCGCGCCGCCGCGCCCTCGACCTCTCCTGAGATTTATATGATCTCCTCTCCACCGTCCCGTGATCCCCTTTCCTCTAGGAGCAACCGCAACATCGGATCCGATCTTCTTCCCCAACTCCGACGACTACTCCGGTGAGATCCACGAAATCCCGTAATTCATTTTTTTTTCCAAAAAATAGCAATCTTAGAAAATTCATATCTTTTAGAGTTTTTAGTATTTTTGAGTGATTCCAATTGCTATGTGTCACAAATTTGCTGAAGTTTCTGTTAGTGTCTCTGGATTTCAAATTTGAGCAGTTTAAAGTTGAATTTGATAAATTTTGTTCAAATTAGTATTTTGGCCATAACTTGAGTTTAAAAATAGGTTTTTAATTAATTCTTTTTTCTCCTGGTCATTTGTGATATTGTCTAGCTGTAGGATTTAGTTTGGTAATTTTGGAGTATTTTAAGTTAGATTTTTAGTAGAAACAATACTGTTTTGCTTATATAGTTGTTTTAGTTATGTAATTATTGTTTTTAATTATTTTTAGTTCATTCCTTTTGTAGATTTTCACTTGTTGTTATATGTTTATGTTTAACTACAGTAGATAAATTTTTGTAGTTATTTATTAGTGTTTAGCTACTGTTTTTGTAATTGCTTGTTTAGTTCATAGTGATAGAGGATAAAAATAGTTTTATTAGTTTTAAAAGTAATTCTTTTTCCACTTCAAGTTATATTGTTTTTGTTTCTGTTATTTGTGAACACATTAGTTGTTATATTTATTTAGTATAGTTTATTTTAGTTGTTATATTTATTTAGTATAGTTTATTAATGTTTTAATAAATGATTTGCTGTTATAGTTGTCTTAGTGTTTTGCTAGTTGTTATATTTGCTCTAGTATTAACTAGATGGTTATAGTAGTTTTATATTAGTTCTTTTTGTTAGTTATTAAATCAGTAATTTATTTTCTGTTATTTTATTAGATTTATATTTTTTTTGCTGTAGAAAAAAAATATCAGAGTAATTTAGTGATGTTATGTTAAGATTTGTGTGAGTTGGTCACCACTAGTTTTTCCTTGAATTTTTCTTTCGAAGTTTTTCCTTTGGTTTTCGACTTGGTTTTCTTTGTTGCTTTTATTTTGATTGGGTATTGTTATGATTGATAGAATTGATTGCTAGGATGATTGCTTATATGATTGTCTGTTTAATATAGATTTTCAAAGGAGTGACGAATAGTTCTACCAAGTCTTTATTCTGAGAGCGTTATTATCTTCATCAAGTAATACCAGGCAAGTTCACTTTGACCATGCTTTCATACCTATGTTTTATTGCATTCAGTGGCATCTTTGCAACAATCCTCCAGTAGTGATATTGAATTCTTGTAGTTGAGTAGTATGCATGAGGTAGGAACCCATCACCGTTACCAAGCCCGGACGTTATTTATTTTAATGCTACGCTATAGTAGACGGGTTGGTATGAGTGCTCGGGAGTGGTGTGAGAATGGAGGATCTACGTCAATGACGACAACTCCATGATGGAATCTGCAAGGACTGCATCTTCAAGGCCTCAAGACTTCAAGACTCGAGACAATAATTCAATACACACTCATCGGGTGAAGGGCGGTTGACGGGCACCTGGAGAAACCAAAGGTTGGCGGGATGCATGGAGAAGTGCCATGACATCTTGCGGAAAGCTTCACCCAGACTCAAAGAGACGAAAGAATACTTCAGGCCCGGAAGCTTACCTGTGCAACCGCAAGTCACTATGGGCTCTGGTTTGGTTGACCTTAGTTGTGACTCTGGCTGGGACGGTGCTAGCAGATGTAGAACTACGGTAGGATTGGATGAGCACCGGACAGTGGTCAGGGGAACTTTTCGGAAGACCATGTTTCGGTCATCTTGTTCTCAAACACCCTGAAGAGCGAGAACGTAAAAAGAGGGATTGAATCTTGCGGGTAAAGTGTACAAACCTCTGCAGAGGGTTAAAACCTAATCGATTAGCCGTGTCCCCGGTTACGGACAATTTGAGCATCTGGACTTGGATTTATCTCGGAACTCTCAACACCGCATCGATAACTTAATTGTGGGCAACTTATGATGATTTGGGCTATGAGACATCGGTTGGCGGAACCATGTCATGATAGGAAACTCCATAGTATAGACTTCATTTATTCCTTTGATGTAGGGAAAATAAATCAGCTTTTACGCAAACGAAACTCAGATACAGAGCCACAAAGCCAAATTGCATATAGTATAGTTTTACCATCTATTTATTCATGTTGTGATCTTGCCGGTACATTCAATGTACTGACCTACACGGCTGCAACATATCATGTTGCAGGATTTTCTTCGACGAGTAAGAGTTACGATACAGGGTTACGGTCTACACTTAACCTGCCGATGGCGTTGATGGGACTCCACACTCGTTTGATTGTTTCCGCTGAGTATTATGAGGTATATATCATTTTACGTTATTTATACATGTGATTGCACTTTGATATATACATTGATGTACTGTGTGTGTGCCAAAGATATCTTGATCCGAGGATGGCACAGATACACGCAGGCTTGACCGTCACGAGGTCGGGTCGCTTCTGAGATATGGTATCAGAGCACATGTTGACTATAGAACGTGACCCTATAAATCGGAAAGCCCCTAGGACAGGATGTCTCAAAAAACTTTATTTTCAAAAGGATCCTTTACTTCTCGTCTTTTTTGATTTTATCAAGTAGTTCCTCTGACCTCAAATAGTTAGAATATACACCTTTCCTTTTGACCACATGAAAGATCAATCAAGTCACTCCAAGAATTAAAGATATCGGACAACCGATGGCCATCTCGAGTAAAGAGGATTTCACCATGCGTTGGAAGAATTGCAGCTGCAACAATTGAAGACTCAAGACTAGAAGAATTTGAAGAATCAAGAATTATTTGACCTTTAGAAGACCAAACCCTGTTACATACTTACGTTAGATGCGACGATTTGTGAGCTGTCATTTGTTTGATGTTTTCCGACAGCCACAAAGTAAAACTTGTTTCTTCAAAAACTATTGTTTGTATTGTGTGTATATCCTCCCCACCTCTCTCATATCTCATCCCAAAACTTTTGGACCCCATAGATGATGAATGAAGTTGGACTGATATTCTTCGATCAAGGCTCAGCCGGAGGCGAGCTATGGATTCGAACATGGAGAATCACTTCGGGAGCAATTTGGTTTCAAGGAAGAATGAAGTATCGTACGCTCTTCAGTACTTTGAAGGAAGTGCTGCAACATGGTGGCAGATGCATCAAGCTATACTGGGATGGAATGGAGCAAAGACTTGGGAAGAATTCAAGAAGACTCTGACAAGATCTTGTCTTACCCGGAAGCACCATGATACACCAAGAAATAAACCTTGTGCCTACAAGATTTGCGGAGAAATAGGACACACCAGGGAGGAACACAAGGATGGATGCCCTCATTGTGAGGAGAAACACCCGGTGAGGAATGCCCAACTAGTCAGGTGACTTGTTTCTTGTGTGAAGGAACCACCCATTACCCGACTCAGTGTCACATTTACCCCATGGTGCAACAAACTATTCAGGAGCAGGAAGAAGGAATGAAAGAAGCCCTCCGAGAAGTTATGAAAGAAGATGAAGGAATGTGTTGAAGACCCTGATGGAGAAGGCCTCAACAGATTTTACTCCAACGCTTGCTATTCATGTGGAGAAGAAGGACATTTTTCGCAGTATTGCACCAAGGAAAGAAAAGAGTATCCGGGATACTTCCCAACAGAAGTGAAGTTTGACCCTCGGGAAATAGAAGCTCTGATCATTACGGAGAAATCCAGAAGAGAAAAGAAGGCAACCCCAGAACAACACAATTTTCGCAGAGAAGGACCTGAGTCATATCACTTGTTACAGGTGCAAGGATTTAGGTCATTACGCTAGTAAATGTCCAGAAAAGAAGCCAATAATCTAAGGAGCCTACATAATCACAAAGAAGCCCCGAGACATGTCGGAAGTCTTTTGTTTTCGCTGCAAGGAAGCAGGACATTATGCTACTAAATGTCCCAACAAGATGAAAGCTGGAGTTGAGTAGTTGGAATTTTGATATTGGAAACAAGAGTAATAGAAAGCAATTTCATGTTTATGAGTAAAATAAGTTGAGTTATGTAATGGGTGCTCAGAGTTTGTAATGGATTCATGAAATCAATAAAGTTAAGGTGACATGTTTTCATATGTTTAATTGTAGGAGTTGTTACTCTGTGAACAAAGATTTTGACCATTTTCGAGGATATGAGAAATATGGTCTATGGATGGATTTGTGAATTTCATTTTTAGAGTGGTAGTACCCTGTGAAGAAGACTGGACTAATGGATAAGAAAATATATATTCCACGGACTGTAGTTCGAAGGAAAAAAGTTGGAGTGTTGCTTTTGATATGATGGTATGAATAAACATAGTACTACTGGATTTAAAGGATGTGTAATATGTAACAAGAGAGTTACACCAAGGATGAGATAAAGCTTCACTAGTGTTTAAGTGGGCCATAAACCACAGGCCCAAGAATTAATAAGGATCAAGTACCTTTGGAGAAAGAAATTTTGGGAATAGACTACGATTTGATCAACCGACGATTCTATAGGAGTTTACGCAAAACCTGAGAGTTGTTAAGGAACGATAGATGTTTGTTTGTCCTGCATAATCAATGGATTTTCCGAACTTGGTTCGTCGACAAGAGAAATTCTGCAATGCTTGTGAGGATGACCGAGTGTTAGAATGCGAGATTCGCTAAACCATGTACAAGGTAATGATTTGGGTGCGGGATGGATTGATCACCATACCGACTTACTCTTATTATTCGCTTTGCTATATGGGATGGTAAAATCTGAGTGACTTACCTATAGTAGAGAGACGCATTTATCAAAACCTTGTTTAAACCTTAGAAAGGTATAGGTATTTTTCCCTTGTACACGGCAGTGGTTGCCAACCGTAGGTTATACGGTGAGGTTCAACCTGCACCCGTTTTCTGCAGTGGAAACCATAAATCGTTGACCACCATGAGATACCGATATTTGTTTAGAATTGGCGCCAGACCCGTCATCTATGAAGACCCAGTCTCGGAATAACCTTACCAAGAGTAAAAGACAAAAGAATTGAGGAAAAGGTTATGCCACTACCGGAAGAGCCCAGAGAAGGAATTATCCTTAATATCTGAGAAGACCGACATCACAAGAATAAGGATGGAGTATCCGAGTTTTGATGGAACCGTAACACTGTTTCTAAGGGTGGTAGCACCGAGACCCGGAGACGATCGATGGATTTTGAGAAGACCCCCAAACCCTAACCTATTTCTTGCTAACCTCTCCGAATCTCGAGGACGAGATTCATTTTAAGGGTGGTAGTTTGTAACATCCCAAAATTCTAAATTTTGGAATGTTATAAACATATAGATAGTTTTGATTGATTGTTTGATTGATTAACTGAAATTGAGTGAAATTCAAAACTTTTTGAAGGTTAAATGAGAGGGAATTAAAGGACTTTCCCAAACTTTCATTTTGCTTTTATGATCTCCGGAAATTCAAATTCTTTTCATCACAAAACCCTGGAGAGAAGATGACATGACTTCTTCCATTTATTTAAATGACAAGGGGTGTTGAAAATATTTGAACTTCATTTGAGAATATTTCCAATCCTGAAACTTTATGCAACTCAATGATTTTCACGAGCGAAGATAAAATGACTTCTTCAAAACATATGAAATATGAGTTGGGAGTTTCAAGAATTAAATTCAAAGTTCCTTTGAATTTATTTTCAATTTGGAGTTATTTGAGTTTTATTCAAATTATTTTTCTCCAAAAATAAAATATATGGAAAATAGGGTAACATGATTCCCTACATCAGAAAAATGGAGAGAAATAAATTTGAAATCATTTTGGTATTTTTTAAAAAATGATTTTGGTTAGATTTTATTAAAGCAAAAGCACTCTTTGCTTTATTTGAATTTGTGTGGATTTTATTTGACATTAGAATTATGTTCATCTTGTAGGAATTTTTTTTCTGCAAATTTTGATATATTATATGCCTATATAAAAGTTTTAATTATTTTGTTTTTATTTTAGTTCTGTGAAATTTTGTTAAAAAATATGCAGCGCCTTGGGCCAAAGGCCCAAGCAGCCGACTCAACCGGCCGAGGCCAAGGCCATCGCTAGCACGCCAGCACCTAGGGAGCCAGGAGCCAAGGTTTCATATTCTTTTACAAATCCTAGTAGGATTTGATCCCGTTCGCTTATTCCGATTTGTTTCTAGATCTTTTCCCTTTTGTTTCCTAATCCTAGTCTATTTTCTTGTCCCTACCCCAAGCAAAACCTCCCTCCCCAATATAAATACCCAAGCACCCCCTCCAACACATCAAACCAACACCTCTCCTCTCCTCTCCTTGCAGCAGCAGCAGTGTAACACCACTGCCATGTGCCGCCCTCACCCGCTTGCCGCCGCCTCACCAGCGCCTGGCGCCTCGACCACTCCTGAGGTTTATATGATCTCCTCTCCACCGTCCCGTGATCTCCTTTCCTCTAGGAGCAACCACAACATCGGATCCGATCTTTTTCCCCAACTCCGACGACTACTCCGGTGAGATCCACGAAATCCCGTAATTCATTTTTTTTCTTCAGAAAATAGCAATCTTAGAAAATTCATATGTTTTAGAGTTTTTAGTATTTTTGAGTGATTCCAATTGCTATGTGTCACAAATTTGCTGAAGTTTCTGTTAGTGTCTCTGGATTTCAAATTTGAGTAGTTTAAATTTGAATTTGATAAATTTTGTTCAAATTAGTATTTTGGCCATAACTTGAGTTTAGAAATAGGTTTTTAATTAATTCTTTTTGCTCCTGGTCACTTGTGATATTGTCTAGCTGTAGGATTTAGTTTGGTAATTTTGGAGTATTTTAAGTTAGATTTTTAGTAGAAACAGTACTGTTTTGCTTATATAGTTGTTTTAGTTATGTAATTATTGTTTTTAATTATTTTTAGTTCATTCCTTTTGTAGATTTTCATTTGTTGTTATATGTTTATGTTTAAATACAGTAGATAAATTTTTGTAGTTATTTATTAGTGTTTAGCTACTGTTTTTGTAATTGCTTGTTTAGTTCATAGTGATAGAGGATAAAAATAGTTTTATTAGTTTTAAAAGTAATTCTTTTCCACTTCAAGTTATATTGTTTTTGTTTCTGTTATTTGTGAACACATTAGTTGTTATATTTATTTAGTATAGTTTATTAATGTTTTAATAAATGATTTGCTGTTATAGTTGTCTTAGTGTTTTGCTAGTTGTTATATTTGCTCTAGTATTAACTAGATGGTTATAGTAGTTTTATATTAGTTCTTTTTGTTAGTTATTAAATCAGTAATTTATTTTCTGTTATTTTATTAGATTTATATTTTTTTGCTGTAGAAAAAAATATCAGAGTAATTTAGTGATGTTATGTTAAGATTTGTGTGAGTTGGTCACCACTAGTTTTTCCTTGAATTTTTCTTTCGAAGTTTTTCCTTTGGTTTTCGACTTGGTTTTATTTGTTGCTTTTATTTTGATTGGGTATTGTTATGATTGATAGAATTGATTGCTAGGATGATTGCTTATATGATTGTCTGTTTAATATAGATTTTCAAAGGAGTGACGAATAGTTCTACCAAGTCTTTATTCTGAGAGCGTTATTATCTTCATCAAGTAATACCAGGCAAGTTAACTTTGACCATGCTTTCATACCTATGTTTTATTGCATTCAGTGGCATCTTTGCAACAATCCTCCAGTAGTGATATTGAATTCTTGTAGTTGAGTAGTATGCATGAGGTAGGAACCCATCACCCTGTTACCAAGCCCGGGACGTTATTTATTTTAATGCTACGCTATAGTAGATGGGGTTGGTATGAGTGCTCGGAGTGGTGTGAGAATGGAGGATCTACGTCAATGACGACAACTCCATGATGGAATCTGCAAGGACTGCATCTTCAAGGCCTCAAGACTTCAAGACTCGAGACAAGAATTCAATACACACTCTTTGGGTGAAGGACGGTTGACGGGCACCTGGAGAAACCAGTGGTTGGCGGGATGCATGGAGAAGTGCCATGACATCTTGGAAAGCTTCACCCAGACTCAAAGAGGCGGAAGAATACTTCATGCCCGGAAGCTTACCTGTGCAACCGCAAGTCACTATGGGCTCTGGCTTGGTTGACCTTAGTTGTGACTCTGGCTGGGACGGTGCTAGCAGATGTAGAACTACGGTAGGATTGGATGAGCACGGACGGTGGTCGGGGAACTCTTCGGAAGACCATGTTTGGTCATCTTGTTCTCAAACACCGTGAAGTGCGAGAATGTAAAAAGAGGGATTGAATCTTGCGGGTAAAGTGTACAAACCTCTGCAGAGGGTTAAAACCTAATCGATTAGCCGTGTCCCCGGTTACGGACAATTTGAGCATCTGGACTTGGATTTATCTCGGAACTCTCAACACCGGACTGAACTTAATTGTGGGCAACTTATGATGATTTGGGCTATGAGACATCGGTTGGCGGAACCATGTCATGATAGAAAACTCCATAGTACAGACTTCATTTATTCCTTTGATGTAGGGAAAATAAATCAGCTTTTACGCAAACGAAACTCAGATACACAGCCACAAAGACAAATTGCATATAGTATAGTTTTACCATCTATTTATTCATGTTGTGATCTTGCCGGTACATTCAATGTACTGACCTACACGGCTGCAACGTATCATGTTGCAGGATTTTCTTCGACGAGTAAGAGTTACGGTACAGGGTTACGGTCTACACTCAACCTGCCGATGGCGTTGATGGGACTCCACAACCGTTTGATTGTTTCCGCTGAGTATTATGAGGTATATACCATTTTACGTTATTTATACATGTGATTGCACTTTGATATATACATTGATGTACTGTGTGTGCCAGCATACTGATCCAGGGATGGCACAGATACACAGAGGCTTGACCGTCTGAGGTCGGGTTGCTACACTAATCAAAGCAATCATGTCTTCTCAAAATAACATGGCTACAGAAAGTTCATCCCTACAAAATCATATAGTTAGGCCATGCTTAATTTTCATCACATAAAAATGCTCCCATCTTATACACCCCCGATGACAAGCCAAGCAATTGTTTCGTACTTAAATAATATCAAACTTTTTCAACTTTCACGCAATACATGAGCGTGAGCCATGGATATAGCACTATGGGTGGAATAGAATATAATGATGGGGATTGTGTGGAGAAGACAAAAAAGAGAAAGTCTCACATTGACGAGGATAATCAACGGGCTATGGAGCTGCCCATCAATTGATGTCAACATGAGGAGTAGGGATTGCCATGCAACGGATGCACTAGAGCTATAAATGTGTGAAAGCTCAACAAAAGAAACTAGTGGGTGTGCACCCAACTTGCTTGCTCACGAAGACCTAGGTCATTTGAGGAAGGCCATCGTAGGAATATACAAACCAAGTTCTATAATGAAAAATTCCCACTAGCATATGAAAGTGACAACATATGAGACTCGCTATATGAAGAACATGGTGCTACTTTGAAGCACAAGTGTGGAAAAAGAGATAGTAACATTGCCCCCCCCTTTTTTGGGCCTTTTTTTTTCTTTTTGGCCTTTTTTTCTTCCTTTTTTTCTTTGGCCTTTCTTTTTTTTCGGCCCTTTTTTCGTTAGGGACAATTCTCTAATAATGATGATCATCACACTGCTATATATTTACAACTCATGAATTACAACTCGAAACTAGAACAAGATATGACTCTATATGAATGCTCTGGCGGTGTACCGGGATGGGAAATGAATCAAGAGTGACATGTATGAAACTTTATGCATGGTGGCTTTGCCACAAATACGATGTCAACTACATGATCATGCAAGGCAATATAACAATAGTAATGTATGTCATGATGATAAATGGAACGGTGGAAAGTTGCATGGCAATATATCTCGGAATGGCTATGGAAATGCCATAATAGGTAGGTATGGTGGCTATTTTGAGGAAGATATAAGGAGGTTTATGTGTGATAGAGCGTATCGTATCACGGGGTTTGGATGCACCGGCAAAGTTTGCACGAACTCTCAAGGTGAGAAAGGGCAATGCACGGTACCAAAGAGGCTAGCAATGATGGAAAGATAAAAGTGCGTATAATCCATGGACTCGACATTAGTCAAAAGAACTCATATACTTATTGCAAAAATCTACAAGTCATCAAAAACCAAGCACTACTCGCATGCTCCTAGAGGGATAGATTGGTAGGAAAAGACCATCGCTCGTCCCCGACCGCCACTCATAAGGATGCACAATCTAAGAACACCTCATGTTTCAAATTTGTTACACAACTTTAACCATACGTGCATGCTACGGGACTTGCTAACTTCAACACAAGCATTCTTTAAATTCATAATAACCCAACTAGCATGACTCTAATATCACTACCTCCATATCTCAAAACAATTATCAAGTATCAAATTGATCATAGCATCCAATTCACTTTCTATGATAGTTTTTATTATACCCAACTTGGATGCCTACCATTCTAGGACCAATTTTATAACTATAGTAAATACGATGCTTTTCTAAGAGACTCTCAAAATAATATAAGTGAAGCATGAGAGACTAGCAATTTCTTTAAAATTAAGCCACCGCCGTGCTCTAAAAAATATAAGTGAAGCACTAGAGCAAAAATTATCTAGCTCAAAAGATATAAGTGAAGCACATAGAGTATTCTAATAAATTCCAATCAAGTGGGATTCTCCCAAAAGGTGTGTACAGAAAGGATGATTGTGGTAAACTAAAAATCAAAGACTAATATCATACAAGATGCTCCAAGCAAAACACATATCATGTGGCGAATAAAAATATAGCTCCAAGTAAAGTTACTGATGAACGAAGACGAAACAGGGGATGCTTTCCGGGGCATCCCCAAGCTTAGGATCTTGGTTGTCCTTGAGTATTACCTTGGGGTGCCTTGGGAATCCCCAAGCTTAGGCTCTTACCACTCCTTATTCCATAGTCCATCGAATCTTTACCCAAAACTTGAAAACTTCAACCACGCAAAACTTAACAGAAAACTCGTAAGCTCCGTTAGTAAAAGAAAACAAACCACCACTTTAAGGCACTGTAATAAACTCATTATAAATTCATATTGGTGTTAAACCTACTGTATTCCAACTTCTCTATGGTTCATACCCTCCGATACTACTCATAGATTCATCAAAATAAGCAAAGAACACATAGAAAACAAAATCTGTCAAAAATGGAACAGTCTGTAGTAATCTGTATCAAACTTATACTTCTGGAACTCCAAAAAATCGGAAATAAATTGGTGGATCTGAGGAATTTGTCTATTAATCATATGCAAAAATAATCAACCTAAAAGAACTTTCCAGTAAGAAATGACAGCTAATCTTGTGAGCGCTAAAGTTTCTGTTTTTTACAGCATGATCATAAAGACTTCACCCAAGTCTTCCCAAAGGTCCTACTTGGCAGAAACACTAATTAAACATGAAACCACATCTAACCAGAGGCTAGATGAATTATTTATTACTAAACAGGAACCAAAATTAACAAACAAAAATAAATTGGGGTACATAACCAACAGCGCTATTGTTTAACGCCCCTAGCTAGGCATGATGATTTCAATGATGCTCACATAAAAGATAAGAATTGAAACATAAAGTGAGCATCATGAAGAATATGACTAGCACACTTAAGTCTAACCCGCTTCATATTCATAGGGATTTTGTGATCAAACAACTTATGGGAACAATAATCAACTAGCATAGGAAGGCAAAACACGCATAACTTCAAAATTTTAAGCACATAGAGAGGAAACTTGATATTATTGCAATTCCTACAAGCATATGTTCCTCCCGCATAATAATTTTCAGTAGCATCATGAATGAATTCAACAATATAACCAGCACCTAAAGCACCCTTTTCATGATCTACTTGCATAGAAAATTTACTACTCTCCACACAAGCAAAATTCTTCTCATTCGGAATAGTGGGAGTATCATAAGAGACTTGAATACTATAAATTGTTTCCACATTAAAAGAATAATGTTCAGAAAAAGGGTAATCGTAATCATGACAAGTTTTATAAATATAATCATCACTACTCTTTATAGTATAAGTTTTATCACAATAATCATCATAAGTAGCAACTTTGTTCTCATCATAATCGATTGAAACCTCTTCCAAGATAGTGGAATTATCACTAAATAAAGTTGAAACTCTTACAAATCCACTTTCATATTCATCACAATAAGATTTAACATCCTCCAAAATAGTGGGATCATTACTTCCTAAAGTTGACACTCTTCCAAACCCACTTTCATCAATATAATCATAAGTAAGAGGCATGCTATCATCATAACAACTTTGCATATCAAAACTTGGGAAGCTAAAAATATCATCTTCATTATTTGTAGCATCGCCAAGCTGGGGAAAAACATTAATTTCAGCAAATATATTCTCAAATATTTCATCCTCATCAAACATAGCTTCCCCAAGCTTGGGCCTTTTCATATCATAAGCATAATCACTCTCATCATTAATAGTGTGGATAGCACCAATAGTATAGCAATTATCATCATCACAATGAGTAGTAGGAGCAACATCATTTGGGAGGGATAACTTTTTACCTTTGTTGCTCATTCTTTTCTTTTTCTTCTTCACATTATGTGTGGGTTCGACCTTCTTCCTTGAGCTCCTTATTAATGAGATTGGTTCAATAGAAAGTTCCTCCTCGTTACCTGATTCATCATAAGAAATAATAGGAGGACAATGGGAAGTCTCTTCCCTTTCATTAGTATTCTCTTCATCTTCTATTTGTTTTCTTTTCTTTAGGTAATTGACAATATAAGTATTTTCAATGCAATTCACCGCACAATACATATAAATTTCCTCTAGATCAATATCAAGGAATTTCTCAAGGTTAAATTCTGGAATATGCTTAGTTGCATGTTTCAATTCTTCATAACCCAAAAGCAAACTAAGTTCATTATGATGTGCAAGGGAAATCAAATCATCACAATTTTTGGACACGATACGATCATGAAACAATTTGTATCGGAGATTTAAATGACCATGTTCATTGCAAAGTTCACAAGTAAAGCGGAGATATTTTAAATTATCAGCACTCACATTAATCCTTTCTTGCAACCATTTAGTTTCTAAATGCTTATGCTTCTTGCAATATCTATCTTCTCTATTTGGTGTGTACTTGCAAACCTAATTTACTCCACAAAAATTGACATGCTTATAGGAGACATTTTCATCATAACTAGTGCAATCATCATTAGTACTATGGATATTCAAGGAATTCATACCAACAACATTGCAATCATGCTCATCATTCAAAGATTTCATGAAAAATATTTCATAGACTTCTTCTTCTAGCACTTGAGCACAATTTTCCTTACCATCATTCTCATGAAAGATATTAAAAAGATGAAGCGTATGAGACAAACTCAATTACATTTTTTGTAGTTTTCTTTTATAGACTAAACTAGTGATAAAACAAGAAACAAAAAGATTCGATTACAAGATCTAAAGATATACCTTCAAGCACTCACCTCCCCGGCAACGGTGCCAGAAAAGAGCTTGATGTCTACTACACAACCTTCTTCTTGTAGACGTTGTTGGGCCTCCAAGTGCAGAGGTTTGTAGGACAGTAGAAAATTTCCCTCAAGTGGATGACCTAAGGTTTATCAATCCATGGGAAGCGTAGGATGAAGATGGTCTCTCTCAAACAACCCTGCAACCAAATAACAAAGAGTCTCTTGTGTCCCCAACACACCCAATACAATGGTAAATTGTATATGTGCACTAGTTCGGCAAAGAGATGGTGATACAAGTGCAATATGGATGGTAGATATAGGTATTTGTAATCTGGAAATATAAAAACAGCAAGGTAGCAAGCGGTAAAAGTGAGCGTAAACGGTATTGCAATGGTAGGAAACAAGGCCTAAGGTTCATACTTTCACTAGTGCAAGTTCTCTCAACAATAATAACATAATTAGATCATATAACTATCCCTCAACATGCAACAAAGAGTCACTCCAAAGCCACTAATAGATGAGAGCAAACGAAGAGATTATGGTAAGGTATGAAACCACCTCAAAGTTATCCTTTCTGATCTGTCTATTCAAGAGTTCGTAGTAAAATAACAAGAAGCTATTCTTTCCGTTCGGTCTATCATAGAGTTCATACAAGAATAACACCTTAAGACACAAATCAACCAAAACCCTAATGTCACCTAGATACTCCATTGTCACCTCAAGTATCCGTGGGCATGATTATATGATATGCATCACACAATCTCAGATTCATCTATTCAACCAACACAAAGTACTTCAAAGAGTGCCCCAAAGTTTCTACCGGGGAGTCAAGACGAGAACGTGTGCCAAACCCTATGCATAAGTTCATTGAACCCGCAAGTTGATCACCAAAACATACACCAAGTAGATCACTTGAATATCCCATTGTCACCACAGATAAGCACGGAAAGACATACATCAAGTGTTCTCAAATCATTAAAGACTCAATCCGATAAGATAACTTCAAAGGGAAAACTCAATCCATTACAAGAGAGTAGAGGGGGAGAAACATCATAAGATCCAACTATAATAGCAAAGCTCGCGATACATAAAGATCGTGCCAAATCCAGAACACGAGAGAGAGAGAGAGAGATCAAACACATAGCTATTGGTACATACCCTCAGCCCCGAGGGTGAACTACTCCCTCCTCGTCATGGAGAGATCCGGGATGATGAAGATGGCCACCGGTGAGGGATCCCCCCTCCGGCAGAGTGCCGGAACAGGGTCCCAATTGGTTTTTAGTCGCTACAGAGGCTTGCGGCGGCGGAACTCCCGATCTATCTTCGTCTATGATGTTTTTAGGGTATATCGGAATATATAGGTGAAAGAAGTCGGTCGCAGGACGCTCGAGGGACCCACGAGACAGGGGGGCACGCCCAGTAGGGGGGCGCCCCCCACCCTTGTGGCTTCCTCGAAGCTTCTCTGACGTGCACCCCAAGTCCCCTGGATTGCTTCCGTTCCAAAAATAACTTTCCCGAAGGTTTCATTCCGTTTGGACTCCGTTTGATATTCCTTTTTTTTCGAAACACTGAAATAGGCAAGAAAACAACAATATGGGATGGGCCTCCGGTTAATAGGTTAGTCCCAAAAATAATATAAAAGTGTAAAGTAAAGCTCATAAACATCCAAAACAGGTAATATAATAGCATGGAACAATAAAAAATTATAGATACATTGGAGATGTATCAGTGTCGTACCTTCGGTGCTAGGATTGGTCGGATCGTGAAGACGTATGACTACATCAACTGTGTTGTCATAACGCTTCCACTTTTGGTCTACGACTGTACGTAGACAGCACTCTCCCCTCTCGTTGCTATGCATCACCTAGATAGATCTTGCATGATCATAGGAATTTTTTTGAAATTACTGTGTTCCCCAACAGTGGCACCTGAGCCAAGTCTATGCGTAGATGTTATTATGCACGAGTAGAACACAAAGAGTTGTGGGCAATAATAGTCATACTTCTTACCAGCATGTCATGCTTTGATTCGGCGGTATTGTTGGATGAAGCGGCTCAGACCAACATTACGCGTACGCTTACGCGAGACTGGTTCTACCGACGTGCTTCGCACACAGGTGGCTAGTGAGTGTTTGTTTCTCTAACTTTAGTTGAATCGAGTGTGGTTACGCTCGGTCCTTGTTGAAGGTTAAAACAACACACTTGAAGAAAAATCATTGTGGTTTTGATGCATAGGTAAGAACGGTTCTTGCTAAGCCCGTAGCAACCACGTGAAACTTGCAACAACAAAGTAGAGGATGTCTAACTTGTTTTTGCAGGGCTTGGTGTGATGTGATATGGTCAAGGCATGATGTGATATAAACTATTGCATGAGATGATCATGTTTTGTAACAAAGATATCGGCAACTGGCAGGAGCCATATGGTTGTCGCTTTATTGTATGCAATGCAATCGCCATGTAATTGTTTTACTTTATCACTAAGTGGTAGCGATAGTCATAGTAACAATAGTTGGCGAGATGACAACGATGCTATGATGGAGATCAAGGTGTCGCGCCGGTGAAGATGGAGATCATGGTGATGCTTTAGTGATGGAGATCATCAGCACATGATGATGATGGCCGTATCATGTCACATATTTTGATTGCATGTGATGTTTATCCTTTATGCATCTTATTTTGCTTAGTACGGCGTTAGCATTGTAAGATGATCCCTTACTAAATTTCAAGGTATAAGTGTTCTCCATGAGTATGCACCATCGCTACAGTTCGTCATGCCGAGACACCACATGATGATCGGGCGTGATAAGCTCTACATTCACGTACAACGGGTGCAAGCCAGTTTTGCACACGCAGAATACTCGGGTTAAACTTGACGAGCCTAGCATATGAAGATATGGCCTCGGAACACTGAGACCGAAAGGTCGAGCATGAATCATATAGTAGATATGATCAACATAGTGATGTTCACCATTGAAAACTACTCCATCTCACGTGATGATCGGACATGGTTTAGTTGATTTGGGTCACGTGATCACTTAGATGATTAGAGGGATGTCTATCTAAGTGAGAGTTCTTAAGTAATATGATTAATTGAACTTTAATTTATCATGAACTTAGCACCTGATAGTATTTTGTATGTCTATGTTGTTGTAGATAAATGGCCCATGCTACTGTTACATTGAATTTTAATGCGTTCCTAGAGAAAGCTAAGTTGAAAGATGATGGTAGCAACTACACGGACTGGGTCCGTAACTTGAGGATTATCCTCATCGCTTCACAGAAGAATTACGTCCTGGAAGCACCGCTGGGTGCCTTGCCTACTGCAGATGCTACTAATGACGTTAAGAACATCTGGCAGAGCAAAGCTGATGACTACTTGATAGTTTAGTGTGCCATGCTTTACGGCTTAGAACCGGGACTTCAACGACGTTTTGAATGTCATGGAGCATATGATATGTTCCAGGAGTTGAAGTTAATATTTCAAGCAAATGCCTGGATTGAGAGATATGTAGTCTCCAATAAGTTCTATAGCTGCAAGATGGAGGAGAATAGTTACAAGGTGAACATATACTCGTAATGTCTGGGTACCATAACCACTTGACTCAACTGGGAGTTAATCTTCCTGATGATAGTGTCATTGATAGAGTTCTTCAATCACTGCCACCAAGCTATAAAGGCTTTGTGATGAACTATAATATGCAAGGGATGAACAAGACTATTCCCGAGCTCTTCGCAATCCTAAAGGTTGTGGAGGTACAAATCAAAAAGGAGCATCAGGTGTTGATGGTCAACAAGACCACTAGTTTCAAGAAAAAGGGCAAAGGAAAGATGGGGAACTTCAAGAAGAACGGGAAAAAGGTTGTTGCTCAAGAGAAGAAACCCAAGTCTGCACCTAAGCCTGAGACTGAGTGCTTCTAATGCAAAGGGACTGGTCACTGGAAGCGGAACTGCCCCAGGTATTTAGCGGATAAGAAGGATGGAAAAGTGAAAGGTATATTTGATATACATGTTATTGATGTGTACTTAACTAATGCTCGCAGTAGCGCCTGGGTATTTGATACTGGTTACATTGCTCATATTTGCAACTCAAAGCAGGGCTCTGATTAAGCGAAGATTGGCTAAGGACGAGGTGATGATGCGCGTGGGAAATAGTTCCAAAGTCAATGTGATCACAGTCGACATGCTATCTCTACATCTACCTTCAGTATTAGTTTTAGACCTGAATAATTGTTATTTGGCGCCAACGTTGAGCATGAACATTATATCTAGATCTTGTTTGATGCGAGACGGTTATTCATTTAAATCAGAGAATAATGGTTGTTCTATTTATATGAGTAATATCTTTAATGGTCATGCACCCTTGTTGAGTGGCCTAACTTTGTTGAATCTCGATAGTGATGATACACATATTCATAACATTGAAGCCAAAAGATGGAAGGTTAACAATGATAGTACAACTTATTTGTGGCACCACCGTTTGGGTCATATCGGTGTAAAGCGCATGAAGAAACTCCATGCTGATGGACTTTTGGAATCATTTGATTATGAATCAGTTGGTGCTTGCGAATCGTGCCTTATGGGCAAGATGACTAAAACTCCGTTCTCCGGAACAATGGAACGAGCTACTGACTTGTTGGAAATGATACATACCGATGTATGCGGTCCAAGTATTGAGGCTCGTGGTGGGTATCATTATTTTCTTACCTTCACAGATGATTTGAGCAGATATGATTATATCTACTTAATGAAGCATAAGTCTGAAACATTTGAAAAGTTCAAAGAATTTCAGAGTGAAGTGGAAAATCATCGTAACAAGAAAATAAAATTTCGACGATCAGATCATGGAGTAGAATATTTGAGTTACGAGTTTGGTCTTCATTTGAAACAACATGGCATAGTTTCACAATTAATGCCACCTAGAACACCACAACGAAATGGTGTGTCCGAACGTCATAACCGTACTTTATTGAATATGTTGCGATCTATGATGTCTTTTACTAACTTACCACATCATTTTGGGGTTATGCTTTAGAGACGACTGCATTCACTTTAAATAGGGCACCATCAAAATCTGTTGAGACGACGCCTTATGAACTGTGGTTTGGCAAGAAACCAAAGTTGTTGTTTCTTAAAGTTTGGGGCTGCGATGCTTATGTGAAAAAGCTTCAACCTGATAAGCTTGAACCCAAATTGGAGAAGTGCATCTTCATAGCATACACAAAGGAAACTGTTGGGTACACCTTCTATCACAGATCCGAAGGCAAAAACTTTGTTGCTAATAATGGATCCTTTCTAGAGAAGGAGTTTCTCTCGAAAGAAGTGAGTGGGAGGAAAGTAGAACTTGATGAGGTAATTGTACCTTCTCCCTTATTGGAAAGTAGTTCATCACAGAAATCAGTTCTCGCAATTCCTACACCAATTAGTGAGGAAGCTAATGATGATGATCATGAAGCCTTAGATCAAGTTACTACCGAACCTCGCAGGTCTTCCAGAGTAAGATCCACACCAGAGTGGTATGGTAATCCTGTTCTGGAAGTCATGTTACTAGACCATGATGTACCTACGAACTATGAGGAAGTGATGATGAGCCCAGATTCCGCGAAATGGCTTGAAGCCATGAAATATGAGATGGGATCCATGTATGAGAACAAAGTGTGGACTTTGGTGGACTTGCCCGATGATCAGCAAGCCATAGAAAATAAATGGATATTTAAGAAGACCGACGCAGACGGTAATGTTACTGTTTACAAAGCTCGACTTGTTGCAAAAGGTTTTCGACAAGTTCAAGGAGTTGACTATGATGATACTTTCTCACCCGCAGTGATGCTTAAGTCTGTCTGAATCATGTTAGCAATTGCTGCATTTTTATGACTATGAAATTTGGAAAATGGATGTCAAAATTGCATTCCTGAATGGATTTCTGGAAGAAGAGTTGTATATGATGCAACCAGATGGTTTTGACAATCCAAAGGGTGCTAACAAAGTGTGCAAGCTCCAGCGATCCATTTATGGACTGGTGCAAGCCTCTCGGAGTTGGAATAAATGCTTTGATAGTGTGATCAAAGCATAAGGTTTTATACAGACTTTTGGAGAAGCCTGTATTTACAAGAAAGTGAGTGGGAGCTCTATAGCATTTCTGATATTATATGTGGATGGCATATTGTTGATTGGAAATGATATAGAATTTCTGGATAGCATAAAGGGATACCTGAATAAGAGTTTTTCTATGAAAGACCTTGGATAAGCTGCTTACATACTGGGCATCAACATCTATAGAGATAGATCAGGACACTTAATTGGACTTTCACAAAGCACATACCTTGATAAAGTTTTGAAGAAGTTCAAAATGGATCAGTCAAAGAAAGAATTCTTGCATGTGTTACAAGGTGTGAAGTTGAGTCAGAACCAATGCCCGACCACTGCAAAACATAGAGAGAAAATGAAAGTCATTCCCTATGCTTCAGCTATAGGTTCTATCATGTATGCAATGTTAAGTATCAGACCTGATGTGTGCCTGGCTATAAGCATAGCAGGGAGGTACCAAAGTAATCCCAGAGTGGAGCACTGGACAGCGGTCAAGAACACCCTGAAATACCTAAAAAGGACTAAGGATATGTTTCTCGTTTATGGAGGTGAAAAAGAGCTCGTCGTAAACGTTACGTCGATGCAACCTTTGACACTGATCCGGGTGACTCTAAGTCACAACCCAGATACGTATTTTTATTGAATGGAGGAGCTGTTAGTTGGTGCAGTTCCAAGTAGAGCGTCGTGGCGGGATCTACGTGTGAAGCGGAGTACATTGCTGCTTCGTAAGCAGCAAATGAAGGAGTTTGGGTGAAGGAGTTCATATCCGATCTAGGTGTCATACCTAGTGCATCGGGTCTAATGAAAATCTTTTGTGACAATACTGGTGCAATTGCCTTGGAAAAGGAATCCAGATTTCACAAGAGAACCAACCACATCAAGAGACGCTTCAATTCCATCCATCATGAAGTGTCAGAGGGGGCATAGTGATTTGCAAGATACACACGGATCTGAATGTTGTAGACCCATTGACTAAGCCTCTTCCACGAGCAAAACATGATCAGCACCAAAGCTCCATGGGTGTTAGAATCATTAATATGTAATCTAGATTATTGACTGTAGTGCAAGTGGGAGACTGAAGGAAATATGCCCTAGAGGAAATAATAAAGTTATTATTTATTTCCTTAATACATGATAAATGTTTATTGTTCATGCTAGAATTGTATTAACCAGAAACTTAGTACATGTGTGAATACATAGACAAAACATATAGTCCCTAGTATGCCTCTACTTGACTAGCTCATTAATCAAAGATGGTTATGTTTCCTAACCATAGACATGTGTTGTCATTTGATGAACAGGATCACATCATTAGGAGAATTATGTGATGGACATGACCCATCCGTTAGCTTAACATTATGATCGCAATAGTTTGTTTGCTACTGCTTTCTTCATGACTTATACAAGTTCCTCAGAGTATGAGATTATGCAACTCCCGAATATCGTAGGAACACTTTGTGTGCTACCAAACATCACAATGTAAATGGGTGATTATAAAGGTTCTCTATAGGTGTCTCTGAAGGTGTTTGTTGGGTTGGCATAGGTCGAGATTAGGATTTGTCACTCCGTGTTTCGGAGAGGTATCTCTCGGCCCTCTCGGTAATACTCATCACTATAAGCCATGCAAGCATTGTAACTAATGAGTTAGTTGCGGGATGAAGTATTACGAAACGAGTAAAGAGACTTGCCGGTAACGATATTGAACTAGGTATGATGATACCGACGATCGAATCTCGGGCAAGTAACATACCGATGACAAAGGGAACAATGTATGTTGTTATGCGGTTTGACCGATAAAGATCTTCATAGAATATGTAGGAACCAATGTGAGCATCTAGGTTCCGCTATTGGTTATTGACAGGAAGTGAATCTCGGTCATGTCTACATAGTTCTCGAACCCGTAGGGTCCGCACGCTTAACATTTGATGACGATCGGTATTGTGAGTTTATGTGTTTTGATGTCCCCAAGGTTGTTCGAAGTCGTGGATGTGATCATGGACATGACGAGGAGTCTCGAAATGGTCGAGACATAAAGATTGATATATTGGAAGGCTATGTTTGGACACCGGAAAGGTTCCGAGTGGTTCATGCATTTTTCCGGAGTACCGGCAGGTTACCGGAACCCCGCGGGGAGTTAATGGGCCTGGGCCTTAATGGGCCATGGTGGAAGAGAGGAGGAGGTGGCCAAGGTGGGGGCGCCCCCCCACCCAAGCATAAGACGAATTGGGAAGGGGGCTGGCCGCCCTTTCCTTCTCTCCCTCTCCCTCTTCCTTCTTCTCCTACTTGAAGTAGGGAAGGGGGGGGGGACCTACTCCTACTAGGAGTAGGACTCCCCACCTTGGGTGCGCCATAGAGAGGGCCGACCCTCCCCTCCTCCATTCCTTTATATACGGGGGAGGGGCTCCCCATAGACACAAGTTGATCAAGTTGATCTTTTAACCGTGTGCGGTGCCCCCCTCCATAGATTTCCACCTCGGTCATATCATCGTAGTTCTTAGGAGAAGCCCTGCGCCGGTAACTTCATCATCACTATCACCACGCCGTCGTGCTAAAACTCTCCCTCAACCTCAGTTGGATCTAGAGTTCGTGGGACGTCACCGAGCTGAACGTGTGTAGATCACGGAGGTTCTGTACCTTCGGTGCTAGGATCGGTCGGATCCTGAAGACGTATGACTATATCAATCGTGTTGTCATTACACTTCTGCTTTTGGTCTACGAGGGTATGTACACAACACTCTCCCCTCTTGTTGCTATGCAACACCTAGATAGATCTTGCGTGATCGTAGGATTTTTTTTGAAATTACTGCTTTCCCCAACAAAGGTGTCTAGCGATATCGTTGCTAATCTTCCGGGGATGGTGCCCGGTACAAATCCTGGAGATTACATGCTCGACGATGCACTTTTTGATACAATGGAGGTGGACACATTCAAATACCGACACGGGAAGCCTCTTGTCAAACCTGGTCATCCTCTAACAACGATGATGCGAAGATTCCATGATTGGTACATGGACATCTACACCAAGTCTGGGAAGGATACTTTGACGCTGAGAGTTAAAGAGGAGCACGACCTCGTTGGAATTAATCTGTTGTCTGTTCCATATGAGGAGTTCTTCCAGTTTTTCAATCAAAAGGCCCTCGACAAAGTAATCATCACTTGCTACTGTCTGTAAGTACTACTTCTGTAATTATGTCTCTATATATAGCTCAGCTCTTTCATTGCATGTATATATAATTATCCTCACTATATTATGCAAATTGAAGATCGCCGAATGCAAGAAAAGACAAATAGGTGTTATTGGTTTCATTAACACAAATCTCATAGATGAATGGAATGTTAAACATGATGCCAAACAAACCGAGGCCAACTTGCTACGATCGTTACTTCGAAATCAAAACAAAAATGCAATACTCTTTCCTTATGAATTCAAGTGAGTGTTACTATCTTGTGCATATTCGGTTTTCCTTATTACTCGAGGTTATAGTGATGTAATTTATGAGTTATGCATGCATGCGCAGCTTCCACTTTATTCTTCTAGAGATTAAGCTTGAGCAGGGACTAGTAACCGTCATAGACTCGAGATGAAAATATCCCGAGGAGTATGCGACCATGAATAAAATGCTCGAGAAGTAAGTTCAATCAATCATTATCGCACCATATTGGCAACTTTTGTTCATTTCCTGATATCAAGTAATTGCTTTCTTTGTCTGGCAGGGTTTGGGAAAAGTTCACCGCAGAAGCTCCGGGACTGCCGGGGGAGTTGCGATTTAAAGACCTGAAAGTAAGTACTACTAGCTAGTTCCGCGCATCTCCCATTGATTCTAGCTAGTTTCATCAATACCATTTAGCATGCTTGCTTATCAGTTTGATTGACCTCTATTTCTTGTAAAGTGTTTGTGGCAGGAACTCGGGAATAATTACCGTGGATACAACATTTGCGAGTTCATCCGCCACACGACCTGTGAGTGGGGCTACTCTAAAAAACAATATGAAGTGCGTAAGCAATAATATTCACAATTTTATTTTATTACCATCATTTGTGTTAATTTTCATTCATATATATGTATTGACCCCCTTCTTCAAATTAGATGTTTCAGATGCGGGATGAACTCCTACCACAAGATCGCATACGAGCAATTCAAGAGGAATTGGCGGGATTCTTTCTTGACCACGTCATTGATAAAGACAGAGAATACCATGTGGAACTTGAGTTCAGATGTTAGGGGATTGTAAGAGATCTTATACTGTATATATGTAGCCAGTAGCGTCGGATAGATATACGAAAACTTGTTGTTCGACCAATCTCTCGGAGAAGGAGAGGTCGGTCACTTCTCTCTGTATATGTTCATGACGATCTTCTGTACTTAATGGTTTCCTTCATTTGCTTACTATCTAGCTAGCGTGTCGAGTCCTCTCTATACGTATAGTACATAGCGTCGACCAAGCACGGAGATAAGAGAGGACACTTCTCTCTATTAGCTAGCTAACACAATATATGAAACCCCTAAATTAACCCTACAAAAACCCCCAAGCCCCGAACCCCCCTTTAAAAAACAAAACCCCAGCCCTGAACTCTCGTGACGTGGATGCCTTTTGGTCCCGGTTGGTGCTACCAATCGGGACAAAGGCCGTCTACGGGCAAGCCGCAGCGGCCACGTGGAGCCCCATCTGTCCCGGTTCGTGGGTGAACCGGGACTAAAGGTATTGGGATTTAGTACCGACCCTTTAGTCTCTATTCGGGAGCCGGGACAAATGGGCCTTATGAACCGGGACAAATGGGCTTTTTTCTACTAGTGATGGTTGATGATTCCTAGGGTTGCCCGTCTTGATCTATGTTGTCCCATGTTTCTGTGATCACAATTGATGAAGATGAAGATGCTGCCGTCATGCCCGCCAACTGCCACTACACCATGGAACAACAAGATATCCCTAGCTTATGTCACAACAACGACATCGTCCTGGTTGGGCCAGGAAGCGATCTGGCCATGGTGCCAGCAGCTCAGCCGGAGGTGGAAGCGAAGATGCTGTTGGCCTCGTGTAGAGCATCACCACAGACAGGAACAACGAACAACACCACCACCACCAGATGGAGGAGGGAACGCAGCCAGAGCCCCAGAAGCCCTCGACTGATGAGATCATTTACGGTTTGTCTTGTCCAGCCTTCTCCCCTGGGATGATCCGGATCTGCATCTTGAAGCCGTGGCCCCTGTCACCTACATCCATGGCCGCCATCTTGTTGGGCCTCTAGTGGATTCCATCAGCTTAAGTCTCGTTCATTATACATGGTTTTCCTATGCATTTTCGCTTAGTTTGCCAATGTTATGTTAGATATCTGAGCTTGTTTGCAACATTACAACATGTGTAATCTATAAGCGATCATTCTTTTAAGCAAATGATGGTACACATAAATAAATATGTTATGAATGAAAGAAAATGTCAACATTCAAACATATTTCAAAGAAAAATCTTTCAATTGAGAATGTCTCTTGGCATTTTTCAAACCGCAGGAACTAAGAGCATCTCCAACAGACGTTGCGCCTGTGCGGCACGCTAAATGTATTCTACAGCATTGAAATAGCGCTTTTGCGCGCTGAAGTAGTCTGTTGCTTCACCAGGTGCTCAAAAAATTTAGCGCGCCAGCATTGCCGCTTCAGCGGGTGCGGTAAAATAGAGTGTGCTCTCCCAGCCGGCACACAAACAACACATACAATATGATCTCAAACATCCAAAATATGCAAATTTTGCACAAACAAGATGATCCCAAACATGAATGATAAACATAGCATAGTTCAAAATATGCAAAGTTCGCACAAACAAGATGATCACAAGCAAGTTCATGACAAACAAGTTCAAACAAATGAATTAAAGATCAACAATCATTCCCCATCTTCTTCCTCCTCATTTGCCTCCACTATTTCATCTGTTTCTTCTTGCGATTCTTCATCCTCTTGTGTGTACCATTCATGGAGTCTTCACATCATCGTTGTCAGACGAGGATGATCAGGTTTGACGAGAGGCTGCCCGTACTGGAATCTGAATTCGTCCATCTCCATTATTTTAATGGGTACATCATCGGCAGGTAATCAACAAGATTGGTACCGGGCACCATCCCTGAATGATTAGCGACAATATCACTAGACACCTTGAGCGGGGGCAAGTTTGCTTTGCCTGTTCGCTGAGCTGGGGATTTTTTCCCACTTCTTCGTTCTGCTAACCTTGCATCATTGCAAGTACTTCCCGACCGCTCAGCTTCCTTATAGGCCTTTTTAATAGTGCGCACGTAGTTGGAATCCGGCGGAGGCGGTGGTGGTCACTTCAGGGCATCGATAGTCCGCTTCACTTTCACTGGATCTAGCGTTTCCTTCGGAGGTGGAGGTTTCCGTGCAAAAAATTCCCTCACTTGGGCACGACTGATGTCCTTGTTTTCCTTGTTGGTCCTCTCATAAGCTAACTTTTCCGGAGCCTTGAGAGATGGACCATATTTGAACTGCTTCCCTCTTCTGCTTGTACTACTCCTAGCCGCCGGAGCGGCAGCCTCTCTCTTCCGCCATTGCTGACGCGGCGGAGTCGGCTGACGCAGTGGAGGAGGCGGAGTGCTCCGATGCGTCGGAGGACGCGGAGGAGGAGCTGTAGTGCCCTCACGCGCTGGAGGAGGTGGAGTGCTAGTCGGAGGAGGCGAAGAAGGAGTCGGAGTGCCGTCACGCACCGGAGGAGGCAGATGAGGAGGCAGAGAGCCCTAATCACTCGTCGGAGGAAGAGGCAGAGGAGGAGGCGGAGTGCCCTGACTCGCTGGAGGAAGAGGATGCGGCGGAGGCGTCCAGTTTGGAAGATTTCACTAGTAGAAAAAGGGCCTAATGTTCAGCCCTTGTGTCCCGGTTTGTAAATGAACCGGCACTAATGTGACCATTAGTGCCGGTTCGAAAGGCTAAGCATTAGTGCCGGTTCATTTCTGACATATAGTCCCGGTTTGTGTCACAAACTGAGATTAAAGGGGTGGTGGCAGACTGGCGTCAGGCCGGGGCTGCACGAGCCCCTTTAGTCCCGGTTTGTGACACAAACTGGGACTAAAGGGGCAACCTATAGTCCCGGTTTGTATCACAAATCGGGACTAAAGGGGTCTAACCTTTAGTCCCGATTGGAGACACAAACCGGGACTAAGGGCAATTTTCAAACTCTCCCCACCCCCCCCCCTATCACCTTTTTTGTTTTGAAAAAAAAACAAAAGAAAATGATACAAACTTCAAAAATTAAAATCCTTCGAGATGTAGTTATGTTACTACATCTAGTAGTTAGGGAAATTTAAAAACATAAACTTCGACATGTTTTGCAAAAAAAAAGTGTTAGGAAAAAGTAAAACGATCATATACTTTGCATACGATGTCGAAAAAAACATAATATATCCAAAAATAAGCAGGAAAAACTGCATACATATGTGAAAGGATCGAGAAGAGGTGTCTAGAGGGGGGGGGGGGTGATTAGACACTAAGCAAGAAAAGTTGTAGTTTTTAATTTCTTTAAGTTGAAGTGGAGTTTGGGCACAAGTTTAACAATCACAATACATAACAAGCAAGTATGCAAAGAGTATATGAGCAGCGGAAAGTAAAGTATGCAACTTGCAAGAATGTAAGGGGATGCGATTGGAGTGTGCAAACGCAATTTGGAGACACGGAGATTTTTGAGCCGTGGTTCTGATAGGTGGTGCTATCGTACATCCACGTTGACGGAGACTTCAACCCACAAAGGTAACGGCTACGCAAGTCCGCGGAGGGATCCACCCACGAAGGGTCCACAAAGAAGCAACCTTTTCTATCCCACCATGGCCGTCGCCCACGAAGGACTTGCCTCACTAGGGGTAGATCTTCATGAAGTAGGCGATCTCCTTGCCCTTACAAACTCCTTGGTTCAACTCCGCAATCTTGTTGGATGCTCCCAAGTGACACCTAGCCAATCTAGGAGACACCACTCTCCAAGAAGTAACAATGGTGTGTTGATGATGAACTCCTTGCTCTTGTGCTTCAAATGATAGTCTCCCCAAAACTCAACTGTCTCTCACAGGATTTGGATTTGGTGGAAAGAAGATTTGAGTGGAAAGCAACTTGGAGAAAGCTAGAGATCAAGATTCATATGGTAGGATTGGAATATCTTGACCTTATCACAAGTGTAGGTGGTTCTCTCTCAGAAAAACTAAGTTGGAAGTATAGGCATGTTCTGATGGCTCTCTCCAGGAATGAAGAGTGGGTGGAGGGGTATATATAGCCTCCACACAAAATCTAACCATTACACAAAACTTACCAAACTCGATGGGACCGAATCGTGAAAATCGGTCGGACCGATTTATAAAATAATGTGACCGTTAGGATTTTCGGTGGGACCGACATGTCAACTCGGTGGGACCGATATGGTTAGGGTTAGGGCATAACGTAATCTCGGTGAGACCAATTACACAAACTTGGTGGGACCAATTTTGGTAACAAGCTAGTTAGGCAAACTCGGTGGGACCGATTCGCTCATCTCGGTTAGACCGAAACAACGAAAAGGAATAGAGAGTTTGCATTGTAATCTCGGTAGGACCGATCACACAAACTTGGTGGGACCGATTTTGGTAATAAGCTAACCAGAGAGATTACAATCCCATCTCGGTGAGACCGAGATCCCTATCGGTGAGACCGAAAAGACTAGGGTTTGTGGCAGTGGCTATGACATCTGAACTCGGTGGCGCCGGATAGAAAGAATCGGTGGGGCCGAGTTTGACTTTTGGTTTAGGTCATATGTGGATGTGAGAAAGTAGTTGAGGGCTTTGGAGCATATCATTAAGCATTTTGAGCAAGAGCCTCATTAAGCAACACCTCATCCCTCCTTGATAGTATTGGCTTTTCCTATAGACTCAATGTGATCTTGGATCACTAAAATGGAAAAAGTAGAGTCTTGTGCTTTGAGCTTGAGCCAATCCTTTTGTCCTTAGTATTTTGAAGGGGTTCCACATCCTCTAGTCCATGCCACTCCATAGCTGAACTTATCTGAAACACACTAGGTAAAGGTATTACTCCAACAAGAGATATGTTGACATAAATTACCAAAATCACCCAGGGAGAACTTGTGCTTTCAATCTCCCCCTTTTTGGTAATTGATGAGAACATACATCAAAGCTTTAGATAAAGATATAGAGAATAACAAGTAAAGCTTTGGAAAGACATGTAATATGCATAGGCTCCCCCTATATGTATGGAATCATGTAAATATGGAATATAGGAGCATGTGAATGCATGAGCATGACAGAGAAAGCAATGTGTTACATGTATCTTGGCTATATGCATCAGAGCAAAAGATGTGAATATGGGAAGTGTACCTTCATGCTCATGAGTCCTTCTTGCAAACAGTATGTAAATCAGCAAGAAATCTTCATACACATGATTTTTATGCATATACTTACCTTGTGGTCTTGAGTTGGCTTAGGATGGAATGAACCTACGTAAACAAGGTTAGATAACACAGATGCACCTTCTAGCCAGAGCAAACAAAAGAAACCACAAGAGTACCAAGACTGGGATGACATGTAGAGAGTGAGTACTGAGTACTCCATTTGGTATAGGCATGTCCCCAAAGGTAAAGATGTGCAATGAATTCAATGATTTCCTTCCCTTAGATGTCTTGCTCCCCCTGAATCTAACATGGGATACTGGGAGAAGATAGGGAACAGAAAACCAGAGCTCAAAGAAAAGAAACAGAGCTAATGCAAACAACCAAATATGAACATGTCTTTCCCCTCTTAAAGACATGTGACTTCTCTCCTCTTGAACACCAAGCATCTGGGGTCCTTGAAGATTACTCTATCTCCCCTTCAGTATTTTTCCCCCTATAGATATGATTAAGCTTTGATGTGATCTCTTTCTCCCCTTTGACATCAATTTCCAAGAAGGGTCCTTCTGGAATTTTGTTACAAATGGGTTGGTCTGGGAGGCACAAAACAAAGCAGTGAGGCTAAAGTGGTGCTGGTAGAGGACAAGATTCATTGAGTGGAGCTGGAACAAAAGAATTCAGGAATAAGTGGCAAGGTGTTTTTCCTATTGTGAAATCGGTGGCACCGAGTTGTATGCTTCGGTTGCACAGAAAGGATTCGGTTGGACCGAAATTATCAGGCCGGTGTGACCGTGTTCATCACACAGAAAGCACTTGTCACCTCAGCTCACTAGACATGTAAGACCTCACAAGGATTTGCAAGGAATTGGATGCATGGAATGTAGAACAGAAAAAGAAAGGAAAACAAAAGGAATCTAGATGAAGTTTTTTTTTGAAAGAGGAAACAAATATGCATGAGACAAATGCAAGAGCACAGAAAAGAACACGAGAAAACTTCATCTAGAATTGGCGGCGACAAAGTCACCTATGTTAGAGTATAGTGACATAGGAGTCAAGTGAGATCACTTGATCATAGGTCATACTCAGCGTTTAAGCTCAAAATGGGGTTACCATTTTTCATTTATGCATTTTGTTGTATTCACATCTTGTTGAGTTGCTTTGACTCATGACTTGGAGTAAAGCTTCTCTAAGATGGAATAACATACCTTGGGTGGTGGTGTTGATCATGATCATGTAGTTGAACTTGTGTGGATTGCTCAAAGTTGATGTAGCTCATCAAGAGTTGGGACCGCAACTTGGAGTGTGAGTTCATCTACCTACATGTGTTAGTTTTTGCAAGGAAGAGCACTTGTGTATCCAAAATGACAATCATAAAGTTCAAAAGTAGAATTTGTCAAAGGATATTTTGAAGGGTTTCGTGTTTCCTTGTCTTCAACCACCATTGTGTAGAGACTTGGTGATGCAGAGATTGCTCAAGATGTGAGTGAGTTGCAATCTCATATATTTAGATTTATCCAAGTACCTACAAGTGTTAGATAACATGCAAGGTGCAATTGTATCCAAGACATTAGATTATCATCATAAAAGAAATATCAAGGATTTGTCATTGGCTCATGTCTTGCATGTATCCAAATGGAGTTCCTACTCCAAGTTTGAAGCATCAATGATGTTCAATTGACCTCTCAATCTGCAAAACACTTTCTCATCAAGTGGTTTAGTGATTATATCCGCTAATTGTTTATCGGTGCAAACATGCTTAAGATTAATGTCTCCCTTAGCAACATGATCTCGAATGAAATGATGACGAACTTCAATATGCTTAGTTCGAGAGTGTTGCACAGGATTGTGAGCAATCTTGATAGCACTTTCATTGTCACAAAGTAATGGAACATGTTTCACATATATCCCATAATCCTCAAGAGTTTGGGTCATCCAAAGTAATTGAGCACAACACGATCCAGCGGCAATGTATTGCGCTTCGGCGGTGGATAAGGATACCGAGTTTTGTTTCTTGGAAGACCAAGACACACGAGATCTGTAACGCCCCGAGACCGACGCTCCAGAAGACTTCCAGCTATTCCGAGTTTCGCCGTGTGTTTCTTTTGTGCTTGCTCTTTTATTTTTGCATTGCATCATGTCATCATGCCATCATGCCATTTAATTTTAAAACTCATCTAAATAAATTGTATGGATCTTCGATCCATTTAAATCGAGGGAAGGGTGACTTCTCTTTATAACATATCCTCCCAATATTATGGAGCTATATAAAATTATTCCATTTATTTGGAATTGATCATAACACACTTGCAAATAAATCCCAATGCCTTTGTTATCTTAATTCTTGGCCTCCAACTCTGCCCATAAATTCTTTCGTCATTTTCAGGAGCCCCACCGAAATCCTCAACATTTTTGGACACTTCTAAAACCTTGTTCTAGTTCAAACCATTTGAATTAAATTCAAATAAGTTTGAATTTAAATCTTGCATTCGTGCCTCTTTTCTATTTTTCATGGATCGAGCTTATTTTTGCGAGTCCGGAAAATTATCCCCATGCTTAAATCTTTCCCTAACCCTCTCTTTCTTTTCTCTCTCTATTTCTTTTCTGATAGAGATTAGTGAGAGAGAGAGAGAGCCCAGCCCAGCTGCCCAGCCAGGCCTCTGGCCACTTCTTTCTCCACTGGGCCGGCCTCCCAAGGCCCAGCCGCCCCTCCTAACCGGGTTAGCCCGACCCCCCTCCTCTCGATCTCTCCCTCGTCCTCCCTCCAGCGCCGCACACCCGCATCTCTCCCTCGATCCCCATCTCTCCCTTCGATCTCCTCCCTCGCGCCCCTTCCTCCTCCCATGCCTCTCGATCCCGCCGCCCCTCGCCGTCGCTCAGGCCCGCCGCGGTGCCCTGCGCCGCCGGAGCCCTGCGCCAAGACCTCCCCTGCCTTGTCTTGTCTAGGGTGAGGAGGACGACCCGCATCACCTCCTGCCCGTGCTCCGCCGCCCCCGTTCAAGTATCTCCATCGGAGCACGCCCGCTGAGCTCTGTCGCGCGCCCTCGTCGGCCCTCGTCCCCGCCTCCTCGTCTACCTGACGCCGCGCCTGGCCTCCCGCGCCGCCACTGGAGTCCAACTCCAGCGCCCCCTGCCTCGCGTTGCCCTCCGTCGTCAAGCGCCGCCCCTGTCTGGATTCGTCGGGCCCTGCCATGGCCGCGCCTCCCCTGCTTCGAGCCAAGGCCGACGCCAGCCACTTCGTCCATGCCGCCCCATGGAGGCCTAAGCCGCCGACCTCGCCGGGCCTCCACCTCCGTCCCACGGCCGCATGTATGCTCTGGATCGAGAGGAGCTCGATCCCGAGCGCTTTCTGCCCGTCCATGCCGCCGTGGCCCCTGTGTTCCTCGCCCCGCTGCCGCACCGTCTTCTTCACTTCCTGCCATCGAGCGCAGCTCTGCCCTTGCTTTGTCCTCTGCCGCTGGTTTCGTGCACCTCCGCTGCCGGTTGCATGGATGCCAAGATCCCCTTCGTTTTGCCAAGTTGCGGCAACCAGGAGCGCCCAAGGACGCCTTCGTGGATTTCGCCAAGTTCAACGAAGGCCTAGTACGACTACAGGACCGGAACGCCAAGTACCTCTACGCACGGATACGCAAGACCGTCTCGGATATCACCAAGTACCATGACAATATGAGTACCACTACCGGCGACATGCTTTTCGCCAAGAACGGACCGACAAGTACCTCGATGACGTGTGTACCACTACCGTCGACCCTCGAAGACCTCGTGGACCCCGAACATCCACGGGACATGAACAACTACTTCCACTACGAGATGTACCTCTACCGTCGCCGCGAACGACTACTTCCACGACGTCCGTGAACCACTACTTCCACTACGACCGCTACGAGAACGTCTACTTCCTCTACATCGTATCGAACTCGACCCGCTCCGAAAATGCACGCTTCGAAGGTATAACCCCGAGAAGACCGCCCGTGAACGAATGCTTGAGTGTTGTATGAGATGAACCGTATGTTTGCATCGTGCCCGTTTGTTTCGTGCGTGTTCCTCCTTGTTTGCCATGCCGTCGACCCATGGGAACCCGATAACCGGGATCACCCCACCATCTTGCATGACTCGCTCACGCTCACTTCCTTTTGCACCGGTATCTCCGTGAGCTACCGGAACCGATATGTTGTTGTGACATCATTTTCGGATCCGTTGCCGTGGCACCCGTTTCGTTCCGCCATGGTCACCAAATGCTCCTTATCATCTTCATGTCAACATTTTCATAAAATTGCATAAACCTTGATTATGGCATCCGCATCATGATAACAACATTTAAATGTTTAAAATTGTGTTTGCACTAAATTGCTAATGACATATGGGGATTTTCTGGAATTGTTGTTTGTTATTTCCGGCCTCATTTAAACTTGCCTAAATAGTTAGTTCAATTATGTTTCACCTCTTGCCATGTTTAACAACATTTAATATTGTTTGGTAGCTTAACGACATTAAACTAAATAATTGATGTGGTGTTTCGTCAATATGCAACTCGTTGCATATTGAGCTCCGCTTAATTTGTAGTTGTTTGTTGCACTTTGCCATGCCATGCCTCATTAAATTGGACATGCATCATACTTGATTGTGCATCATGCCATGTTTATGTGATGGTTGTTCACTATGTCGTTTGATTCTTTCCGGTTGCGCTTCTCCTTGATAGTTCCGGGTACGTTGCGATTGTGAGGATCCGTTCGTCTACATTCGTTTGTCTTCTTCATGGACTCATTCTTCTTCCTTGCGGGATCTCAGGCAAGATGACTATTACCCTCGATATCACTTCTATCTTTGCTTGCTAGTTGCTCCGTTCTATCGCTACACTGCGCTACCTATCACTTGTTTACCATGCCTCCCATATTGCCATGTCAGCCTCTAACCTTTTCACCCTTCCTAGCAAACCGTTGCTTGGCTATGTTACCGCTTTGCTCAGCCCCTCTTATAGCATTGTTAGTTGCAGGTGAAGTTGAAGATTGCTCCATGATGGACAGGATTATGTTGGGATATCACAATATCTCTTATTTAAATTAATGCATCTATATACTTGGTAAAGGGTGGAAGACTCGGCCTTATGCCTGGTGTTTTGTTCCACTCTTGCTTCCCTAGTTTCCGTCATACTGGTGTTATGTTCCTTAATTTTGCGTTCCTTATACGGTTGGGTGATTTGTGGGACCCCCTTGACAGTTCGCTTTGAATAAAACTCCTCCAGCAAGGCCCAACATTGGTTTTAACATTTGCCACCTAAGCATTTTTCCCTTGGGTTCTGCAGACTCAAGGGTCATCTTTATTTTACCCCCGGGCGGTGCTCCTCCAGTGTTGGTCCAAACTAGAGCACCGTGCAGGACCATTCCTTGGCAACTTGGATTATGTCGGTACATGTACACTTCGCTTATCCGGTGTGCCCTGAGAACGAGATATGTGCAGCTCCTATCGGGATTTGTCGGCACAGCGGGTGGTCTTGCTGGTCTTGTTTTACCATTGTCTAAATGTCTTGCGAACCGGGATTCCGAGGCTGATCGGGTCTTCCCGGGAGAAGGTATATCCTTCGTTGACCGTGAGAGCTTGTGATGGCTAAGTTGGGACACCCCTGCAGGGTATAAACTTTCGAAAACCGTGCCCGTGGTTTCGTGGCAGATGGGAATTTTTTAATGTCCGGTTGTAGAGAACTTGACACTTGACTTAATTAAAACGCATCAACCGCGTGTTTAGCTTTGTTTTTCTCTTTTCGGCGGTGTCCGTGAATTGAACACGGTTTTGGGTTATGTTTGACGTAAGTAGGAGTTCAGGATCACTTCTTGATCATTGCTAGCTTCACGACCGTTCCGTTGCTTCTCTTCTCGCTCTTATTTGCGTATGTTAGCCACCATATATGCTTATTAATTTCTGCTACTCCACCTCATTACCACTTCCTACCCATAAGCTTAAATAGTCTTGATCTCGCGGGTTTTGAGATTGCTGAGTCCTCGTGACTCACCAGATACTATCACAACAGTTGCAGGTGCCAATGATACCAGTGCAGGTGATGCAACCGAGCTCAGATGGGAGCTCAACGAAGACCTTGGTCGTTACTATGTTTTGGTTTCTTGATGATCAGTAGTGGAGCCCAGTTGGGACGATCGGGGATCTAGCAGTTGGGTTATCTTCTTTTCTTTTGGCTTCGTCCGTAGTCGGACTATATGTGTGTACTATGAATGATGTATGATTTATTATATGTTCATTGTGTGAAGTGGTGATTGTAAGCCAACTCTTTATCCCATTCTTGTTCATTACATGGGATTGTGTGAAGATGACCCTTCTTGCGACAAAACCACAATGCGGTTATGCCTCTAAGTCGTGCTTCGACACGTGGGAGATATAGCTGCATCGTGGGTGTTACAAGTTGGTAATTAGAGCCATCCCCGACTTAGGAGCCCCCTGCTTGATTGTTTGCTGGCGTTGTTGAGTCTAGAACAAAAATGTTTTGAGTCTTAGGATTATATATATCGGAGAGTAGGATTATTTTTACTCCTCAGTCCCTTCGTCGCTCTCGTGAGGTCTCCTGACGTAGATGTTTTGACTTTCCTCTCTTCAAATTTCACTATCTTTTTTTTTAGGATCACGCGGGTATCTTGGAATCGTTCCGATGGTTTTGTGACGAGAACATTGTTCTTGGTGCCTCCTGTCTTTTATGTGGCATTGACCCGGGGAGTTGAGCTCCGAGGTGTTGTCGTCATAATTTTATCGTTGCAGTTCTGGAATACCTGAGTTTTGCCGACATCGAAAATCTCTTTTATGCAGTTGTTGGTGAGATAACCTCGACGCCACCCAGTACTGGGGCGGGAGTTCGGGAGTATTGCCATAGCTCGTATAACGGATGCTTTTCGAAGGTTGAGGTACACGATTTCCGAAGGTTTCTTGGTTATGTGTTGACGGATGGATACAGCTTGGATGTAGGTATTGTTAGTTTTGGGTGAGATATATATTGCTTCCCCTGTATCCCCAACAAAAGATTGCATAACCAGAAAGTTTCGGGAGTTTTATAGGTGGGAATTCAAGTAGCTCCTAGAATATCTTTTCGACAGATGCATGATATGAGATTGGGGTTTGACGTCTAGTGGTCCGCCTTTCCACGGTCGTTTTTACAGTGGTCTCGTTGTGTCTTAAAAACCCTTGGCTATGCTGGTTCGGGGACACTTCGTATGTCATGTGCACTGCCTTGTACATGATGGTGCTGTACACTTGAGCCCGTGTGGGCCCCACCACGAAAACTTCGGACGAAATCTCTATCATATGATTGTTCCGGCTTATTCTGCAAGCCAAATCCTTTGTTTTGTTTTATTTGTGGTAATAGAGTTGCTTCAAAGTCAAATGTTGAACCATACCTTTCCTAAACGGTGTTCTCATATTGCTATGTGAATACTAATCCTTCTTGATCATCGAGGTCGTCATGTTAATTCTTTTCCAACCGGCGTGCTTTTCTTCAAGTGGATCCGAACATTTCAACATTCGCAAGATCAATTCTAAGTTTTCTCAACGGTGTTTGTTTCGTTCATCCCAAGTTGTCTTTGTTTTCCCCACCCTCCCACCCTTTTCTTCAAGGACTCATATATTTTAATCATGTAACCATTTATTCATGTGAAGTCACTTCAACCTTTTCAATCAATGTTCTGATCCGGTGATCCCTCGTGAAGATGCTCACGAGCTTCAAGTTTATCATTCTTCGTTCTCTTTTCTTCTTTGGTGGATTCAATTCAAGCTTTGTCGATCATATCCTTTCCTCGTTTCAAATGCTATCCCATGCCAGTGCATCTCATAATTGTTCACCTCTCTCTATTCTTATCCGGAGTGCTCAAGATATCTCGGAAGATTCGTGTTTCCATTCTCAATCCGTTCAAGTTATTTTGAGGTCGTTACCTCATTCAAGCAATTTAATTCTACCGGTGCAATCTCTATTTCAAGCAATCATTTCAACGATGTTTCTTTTGAGTGGGCTCTAACCCACAGGTCTTTTCCCAGGATCTTACCTGACTCTTTTATTTTTCTGGAGCTATTCTAAATTCTTTTCAAATGTGACGTAAGAATGGATTTCATCAGTCAGATGACATCTTCAAGATCGCTTTCAAATTGTTTTCATCTTTGGCTCAACCTTTTTTTCTTCTTTTAATCCTTCCGGAGTGTCTCAACAATTCATGGTGGTGTTTCTCGTCGTCATTCTCGGATTTTGAAGACCGAAGAAGAGTTTTTCCTCCAAATCTTATCCGTTCTCTCAGAGATGCGTAGTTCAAGCTTGCTGCCATCCTCTCATAATTGTTTTTGATTGTGACAATTCTTTTCTTACCACCCGGAGCATTTCGTGAGTTCTTTCCATTTTTTTCCTACGAAGGCCATCATTTCGGGTTTATTCATTCTCAGTTCTCAGCTCTCGTTCTCCAAATCTTACCGGTGAATCGTTCAAATATCATCTAATCAGTTCATGACCCCTTCGTTCTCATGTATCTAAATTTCTCAAGTATCTTCGTTTGTTTTCAAACTCTTCCCGGTGTTCTGCTATCTTTTCAATTCTTTCGGTGGTTCGTTCAACATTTCATTTCCTTTGTTATCATATCAAATATTTGTTGTTTCCAAATCCCACCGGTGGTTCCATCAAGACCTTCTCAAGTTTACGCTATGTCTCTCTTAATCCTATCTACGAGAATAAGTAGTATGCCAAATCCATTGCTTGTCATCAATTTAAATCGGTGAAGGATAGGCATGACATAATTCTTATTCTTGTTTCATCCAAGTGATTAATCCTTTCCTTCGGAGTTTGTTCAGGAGGAATAAATTCTTGGCTTCTTGTTGTTCATCTTTTCTTTCTGGAGTTCCAAGTTTTCTCGGTTATATCGTCGCGAAGCTTCATCTAATTCACCGCAAGGCTTCACCTTGTGTTTTCAACTTCCCTTTCTTTTTATCATCCTTTTATTACCGGAGTTCTTCATGGAGGCTCAACATGGTGGTTCATCAAGGATTCTTTTCATTCTCCAATTGTTCTTCAAGATTTCTCTTGAAGTTATGACCCGCCAAGCTACACCCTAAAATAAACATGGTGCTCAACACATGTTTTGTTTTGAGGCGTTCAAGCATTCTTCATCTTGCATTCCAAAGTGCAATTCTTTCTACCTTATCTTTTGAGGTGGTGTTATATCATTCTTGACAATTTTCATTCATGTTTCGTGATTCAACAGTTGTCAAGAATGAGGTAGTTAAACCCATCAACTCCTTCGAGCATGAGTTCTTCTCAATCCATCAATCTCTTCATTGGAGTTATCTTGGTATAGATTTCACCTAAAGCCTTCCCTAAGGAATGTTGCTATTTTTGGTGCTTATCAATGATCCAAGCTTTCTCCATATCCTTCTCAGTGAAAGAAGTTTTTCATCTCTTTGGTGCTCTCAATCAAATCAATGGTTTCCATTAGTGGCCGGTTGTCACCTCATAATTTTGAGATGTTTTCCATAAGTCTACTACAAGCTTATTCGTTTCGTTGTTGGTTTTCAAACAACCCTGTTGTAACCTTCTTGAAAGGGTGCTTTCCAAGCTCATTTGTGGCAGAAGTTGGCATTTTCTTCTCCATTCTGTTATTCCAATGATCTATCTTCTATTCTTTCTTCCGGAGGCATTGTGATGTTGCTCTTTTCACTCATCATCTCGAATTGTGAGGATCATGTTCTTTGCGTGCTTATCCATTTAACAGGAGTGTTGTGTCATATTTTCAAGTTCTTTCATCTTATCAAGTTTTGCCTCCCTTCTCAACCGGCGTGCTGTCTGAAATCCTTCTTACCCCTTGTGCCATTTTTTCAATAGTTCCGAAGGCAGTATGTTGTTGATTTCATCATGTATCATCCCATCTTCTCAAGTTCATGTTCAATCCCTTCCATTTACAGTCGGAGTGCTGCAAAAATTATATCATTCTTATCTTGTTTCAATTCATTGTACTCGTCATTCATAGCTTTGCAACCTCCAAGGTTCACATGGTGTTCCTTGTTTCTATTTTCTACCGTAGTGCTCTCAATTGTGTTCAACTCCGTTGTGTTTTTTCTTTCTATTTTTCAACCTCTCAAGGTTCTTTGGTTTCACTCATTGTCGAAGAAGCAACTTAGTTTTACCCCCTCTCTTGCTCTTCCGTTTCACTCCGGTGCCATCCTAGATCTCGGGACGAGATCCTCTTGTAGTGGTGGAGTGTTGTAACGCCCCGAGACCGACACTCCAGAAGACTTCCAGCTATTCCGAGTTTCGCCGTGTGTTTCTTTTGTGCTTGCTCTTTTATTTTTGCATTGCATCATGTCATCATGCCATCATGCCATTTAATTTTAAAACTCATCTAAATAAATTGTATGGATCTTCGATCCATTTAAATCGAGGGAAGGGTGACTTCTCTTTATAACATATCCTCCCAATATTATGGAGCTATATAAAATTATTCCATTTATTTGGAATTGATCATAACACACTTGCAAATAAATCCCAATGCCTTTGTTATCTTAATTCTTGGCCTTCCAACTCTGCCCATAAATTCTTTTCGTCATTTTCAGGAGCCCCACCGAAATCCTCAACATTTTTGGACACTTCTAAAACCTTGTTCTAGTTCAAACCATTTGAATTAAATTCAAATAAGTTTGAATTTAAATCTTGCATTCGTGCCTCTTTTCTATTTTTCCTGGATCGAGCTTATTTTTGCGAGTCTGGGAAAATTATCCCCATGCGCAAATCTTTCCCTAACCCTCTCTTTCTTTTCCTCTATTTCTTTTCTGATAGAGATTAGTGAAAGAGAGAGAGCCCAGCCCAGCTGCCAGCCAGGCCTCTGGCCACTTCTTTCTCCACTGGGCCAGCCTCCCAAGGCCCAGCCGCCCCTCCTAACCCTAGCCCGCCCCCCCACCTCTCGGGCTGTCCCACGTCCTCCCACCAGCGCACAAGACACCCGCATCCCTCCTCGATCCCCATCTCTCCTTCGATCTCCTCCTCGCGCCTTCCTCCTCCCGTGCCTCTCGATCCTGCAGCCCCTCGCGCCATCGCCAGGCCCGTCGTGGTGCCCTGCGTCCGGAGCCCCGCGCCAAGACCTCCCTGCCTTGTCTTGTCTAGGGCGAGGAGGACGACCCAGATCACCTCCTGCCCGTGCTCCGCCGCTTCGCTCAAGTATCTCCATCAGAGCACGCCCGCTGAGCTCCGTCGCACGCCCTTATCAGCCCTCGTCCCCGCCTCCTCGTCTACCTGACGCCACGCCTGGCCTCCCGTGCCGCCACTGGAGTTCAACTCCGGCGCCCCCTGCCTCGCGTCGCCCTCCGTCGTCAAGCGTCGCCCCTGTCCGGATTCGTCGGGCCCTGCCATGGCCGCGCCTCCCCTGCTTCGAGCGAAGGCCGACGCCGGCCACTTCATCCATGCCGCCCCATGGAGGCCTAAGCCGCCGACCTCGCCGGGCCTCCACCTCCGTCCCACGGCCGCATCCAAGCTCTGGATCGAGAGGAGCTCAATCCCAAGCGCTTTCTGCCCGTCCATGCCGCCGTGGCCCCTGTGTTCCTCGCCCCGCTACCGCACCGTCTTCTTCACTTCCTGCCATCGAGCGCAGCTCTGCCCTTGCTTTGTCCTCTGCCGCTGGTTTCGTGCACCTCCGCTGCCGGTTGCATGGATGCCAAGATCCCCTTCGTTTTGCCAAGTTGCGGCAACCAGAGCGTAAGGACGCCTTCGTGGATTTCGCCAAGTTCACGAAGGCCTAGTACGACTAGAGGACCGAACGCCAAGTACCTCTACGCACGGATAGGCAAGACCGTCTCGGATATCGCCAAGTACCACGACAATATGAGTACCACTACCGTCGACATGCTTTTCGCCAAGACCAGACCGACAAGTACCCTGATGACGTGTGTACCACTACCGTCGACCCTCGAAGACCCCGTGGACCCCGAACATCCACGGGACATGAACAACTACTTCCACTACGAGATGTACCACTACCGTCGCCAAGATCGCGAGTACCTCTACCGTCGCCGCGAACGACTACTTCCACGACGTCCGTGAATCACTACTTCCACTACGACCGCTACGAGAACGTCTACTTCCTCTACATCGTATCGAACTCGACCCGCTCCGAAAATGCACGCTTCGAAGGTATAACCCCGAGACGACCGCCCGTGAACGAATGCTTGAGTGTTGTATGAGATGAACCGTATGTTTGCATCGTGCCCGTTTGTTTCGTGCGTGTTCCTCCTCGTTTGCCATGCCGTCGACCCGTGGGAACCCGATAACCGGGATCACCCCACCATCTTGCATGACTCGCTCATGCTCACTTCCTTTTGCACCGGTATCTCCGTGAGCTACCGGAACCGATATGTTGTTGTGACATCATTTTCGGATCCATTGCCGTGGCACCCGTTTCGTTCCGCCATGGTCACCAAATGCTCCTTATCATCTTCATGTCAACATTTTCATAAAATTGCATAAACCTTGATTATGGCATCCGCATGATGATAACAACATTTAAATGTTTAAAATTGTGTTTGCACTAAATTGCTAATGACATATGGGGATTCTTCGGAATTGTTGTTTGTTATTTCCGGCCTCATTTAAACTTGCCTAAATAGTTAGTTCAATTATGTTTCACCTCTTGCCATGTTTAACAACATTTAATATTGTTTGGTAGCTTAACGACATTAAACTAAATAATTGATGTGGTGTTTCGTCAATATGCAACTCGTTGCATATTGAGCTCCACTTAATTTGTAGTTGTTTGTTGCACTTTGCCATGCCATGCCTCATTAAATCGGACATGCATCATACTTGATTGTGCATCATGCTATGTTAATGTGATGGTTGTTCACTATGTCGTTTGATTCTTTCCGGTTGTGCTTCTCCTTGATAGTTCCGGGTACGTTGCGATTGTGAGGATCCGTTCGTCTACGTTCGTTTGTCTTCTTCATGGACTCATTCTTCTTCCTTGCGGGATCTCAGGCAAGATGACTATTACCCTCGATATCACTTCTATCTTTGCTTGCTAGTTGCTCCGTTCTATCGCTACACTGCGCTACCTATCACTTGTTTACCATGCCTCCCATATTGCCATGTCAGCCTCTAACCTTTTCACCCTTCCTAGCAAACCGTTGCTTGGCTATGTTACCGCTTTGCTCAGCCCCTCCTATAGCATTGTTAGTTGCAGGTGAAGTTGAAGATTGCTCCATGATGGACAGGATTATGTTGGGATATCACAATATCTCTTATTTAAATTAATGCATCTATATACTTGGTAAAGGGTGGAAGACTCGGCCTTATGCCTGGTGTTTTGTTCCACTCTTGCCGCCCTAGTTTCCGTCATACCGGTGTTATTTTCCTTGATTTTGCTTATCCGGTGTGCCCTGAGAACGAGATATGTGTAGCTCCTATCGGGATTTGTCGGCACAGCGGGTGGTCTTGCTGGTCTTGTTTTACCATTGTCGAAATGTGTTGCGAACCGGGATTCCGAGGCTGATCGGGTCTTCCCAGGAGAAGGTATATCCTTTGTTGACTGTGAGAGCTTGTGATGGGCTAAGTTGGGACACCCCTGCAGGGTATAAACTTTCGAAAGCCGTGACCGCGGTTATGTGGCAGATGGGAATTTGTTAATGTCCGGTTGTAGAGAACTTGACACTTGACTTAATTAAAACGCATCAACCGCGTGTGTAGCCATGATGGTCTCTTTTCGGCGGAGTCCGGGAAGTGAACACGGTTTTGGGTTATGTTTGACGTAAGTAAGAGTTCAGGATCACTTCTTGATCATTGCTAGCTTCACGACCGTTCCGTTGCTTCTCTTCTCGCTCTTATTTCCGTATGTTAGCCACCATATATGGTTAGTGCTTGCTGCTACTCCACCCCATTACCACTTCCTACCCATAAGCTTAAATAGTCTTGATCTCGCGGGTTTTGAGATTGCTGAGTCCCCGTGACTCACCAGATACTATCACAACAGTTGCAGGTGCCAATGATACCAGTGCAGGTGATGCAACCGAGCTCAGATGGGAGCTCAACGAAGACCTTGGTCGTTACTATGTTTTGGTTTCTTGATGATCAGTAGTGGAGCCCAGTTGGGACGATCGGGGATCTAGCAGTTGGGTTATCTTCTTTTCTTTTGGCTTCGTCCGTAGTCGGACTATATGTGTGTACTCTGAATGATGTATGATTTATTATATGTTCATTGTGTGAAGTGGCGATTGTAAGACAACTCTTTATCCCATTCTTGTTCATTACATGGGACTGTGTGAAGATGACCCTTCTTGCGACAAAACCACAATGCGGTTATGCCTCTAAGTCGTGCTTCGACACGTGGGAGATATAGCCGCATCGTGGGTGTTACAAGATCTACCAAGAAATTGACATGTACCCGAAGTGGACTTTCTAGCAACCTTGTCACCAGCATAGTCCGAGTCGGAGTAGCCAACAAGATCGAAATAGGCCCTCTTTGGATACCAAATGCCAACATTTGGTGTATGATTAAGTATCTCACTATCCTTTTCACAGCCTTAAGATGACATTCTTTAGGAGCCGCTTGATATCGGGCACACATGCACACACTTAGCATAATATCGGGACGTGAAGCACATAGATATAACAGTGAACCAATCATAGAGCAATAAACCTTTTGATCGACCAATTCACCATGTTTGGTCAAGTCAAGATGTCCACTAGTAGGCATGGGTGTAGTCATACCTTTGCATTCTTGCATATTGAACTTCTTGAACAAGTCCTTGGTGTACTTCATTTGAGAGACAAAAGTACCTTCCTTAGTTTTCTTGATTTGCAAACCGAGAAATAATTTGAGTTCACTCATCATCGACATCTCAAACTTCTCCGACATTAGCTTTCCAAATCTCTCACTAAAATGAGGGTTAGTCGAACCAAATATAATATCATCAACATAGCTTTGGCACACAAATAATTCTACATTAACCCTTTTAGTGAAAAGAGTAGAATCAAAATTTTCCAATTTCAAAGCCTTTTTCAATAAGGAACTTGGTTAAGCATTTATACCAAGCTCTAGGAGCTTGTTTAAGACCATAAAGAGCTTTGCGAAGTTTGTAAACATGATTAGGTTTCTTAGGATTGACAAAGCCGGGAGGTTGCTTAACATAAACCTACTCCTCTATTTCACCATTTAGAAAAACACTTGTAATGTCCATTTAGTACAAGGTGATATCATGGTGATTAGCATAGGCAAGTAAGATGCGAATGGACTCAAGTCTAGCAACGGGGGCATATGTCTCACCATAGTCCATACCTTCGACTTGAGTATAGCCTTGGGCGACGACATGTGCTTTGTTGCGAACTACTTGTCCATCTTCATCTTGTTTGCTGCGAAACACCCATTTGGTACCGATGATGTTGTGGTTGTTGTCGGGCTTCTCAACCAACGTCCAAACTTGGTTTCTTTCAAAGTTGTGTAGCTCTTCATGCATGGCGTTTATCCAATCCAGATCTTCCAAAGCTTCTTCAACCTTCATAAGTTCAATGGTAGAGATGAATGAATAGTGTTCACAAAAGTTAGCTAAACGAGTTTTAGAGCGAGTAATTCTCCCGTTTTGGATATCATTGTAGATTTGCTCAACGGGATGGTCTCTGGCAACTCTTGCTTGAACTCGTGAAAGCTTTTGCTTGGATCTTGGTGGAACATCTTCTTCATCTTGTTCTTCTTCTTGGCCTTCTTCATTGTTGTTGACGTTGTCGTTCTCTTGTCGTGGTGGAGAAGGAGGTCGTTGATGTTCATTTTGGTGTACTTCCTCGTTTTCTTCATCTTGGTGTGTCCCACTTGTGGATGCTTCCGGATCAACTCTAGGTTCACCTTGTCGTGAGGTAGACGCTCCCACCTGGACAGACGAGGTACTCTCCTTCACCTCCGTTGGACGAATCTTTCCAATAGACAAGTCTTGAATCGCTTCTGAAGGGTCTTTGTCTCCTACATCAACTTGAAATTGCTCTACTTGCAAGCCGTTAGATTCATCAAACTTCACATCTACCATCTCTTCAACCTTTCGGGTGAAATTATTGTAGACACGGTAAGTGTGAGAGTTTGAGCCATAACCAAGTAGGAAACCTTCATGAGACTTAGGAGCAAATTTAGAACGATGATGCTTATCAAGAATGTAGCACTTTGAGCCGAATACTCTAAAGTATCCAACTTGGGGTTTGTTACTGGTGAGTAGCTCGTATGTCGTCTTGCCGAGTAGCTCGTGAAGATACAAGCTATTTGTTGCATGAAAAGCTCTCGCAACCGCTTCTGCCCAAAAGTGCTTCGGCGTCTTGTACTCATCAAGCATCGTTCTCGCCATTTCGATGAGCATACGGTTCTTCCTCTTAACAACTCCATTTTGTTGAGGTGTGTACGTAGCCGAGAACTCATGTGAAATCCCTTCTTCGTCAAGAAAGGTGTCCACATTTGCGTTCTTGAACTCCGTTCCGTTGTCGCTCCGAACCTTCTTGATCTTCACTTCAAATTGATTCTGGGCCTTACTAGCAAATTTTTTGAAGATCTTTTGTACCTGCGATTTATCATCTAGAAAGAACACCCATGCAAATCTTGAAAAATCATCAACTATAACTAGACCAAAAGAATTTCCACCAAGACTTTTGTAGGCGTTGGGACCAAAGAGATCCATATGAAGTAGCTCGAGTGGCCTCCTTCTGGTCATGATGTTCTTCACGGGATGCCTTCCTCCAACCTGTTTACCTGCTTGACAAGTGCTGCAAAGTCTATCCTTATCAAATATGATATCGTTAATGCCAAGGATATGATTTCCTTTAATAAGCTTGTCAAGGTTTCGCATGCACACATGACCTAATCGTCTATGCCATAACCAACCTTTAGAGGATTTAGCAATGAAGCAAGTTCTAGGTTGAGCCTTTTTAGTGAAATCAACAATGTAAAGATAACCTCTACGAATGCCGGTAAACACCATTTTATGATTATCTCTCCGAAACACTTGGCAATCTACTTCAGTAAATAGGACATTGAAACCGAAATCAGCAAGTCTAGATACTAAAAGTAAATTGTATCCAATAGATTCAACGAGCATGACATTTTGTTTGGAGCTATCATGTGAGATGGCCACCTTACCGAGGAAAACCACCTTACCCTTTGAGTTGTCACCGTAAGTGACATAATTTCAAGGGCCGTCGTTTCCAGCAACCTCACAAAACATATCTTTATCTCCGGTCATGTGATCGGTACATCCACTATCAAGAACCCATTCCTTTCCTCCTGCCATATATCCCCGAAGATTTGCCATAAGACCAAAGTGTCTCATTGCATCATCAAGATCAAAGTCACTATCATCATCCTCATCATAGTATCCATGTTCAACATCATCGTGTGGTGGATCAATTCCTAGAGAGGGTGATTCGTTAGAGTGAGTTTGAAAATGATCTTTTCTATGAAATCTAGTAGCTTCAGAAATAATATCGCTAATGATTCCAACATTTCCTTTGGCATGCATAAGTTTTGTAAGCTCAAATAGACGATCACCAAACATAGGATTATTGGAATTCATCTTACTCAAGGCAATAGACTTATGGAGAATTTCATCTAGATTTTTTCAAGGAATAATTTGCAAATCGTTCCTCAAGAAATTTCCATATGGTTTAGGCACATTTAAGAGTTGGCAAGCACCCTATCAAGTTTCTAGGCAAACCTCTAGTGATAAGGTCAATAGTTCTAAGATTGGGAATTATGTCAATTGACTCATCAAGAGTAGGATGCATAGGATCAACATGAGGTGCACAAGAGCTAGTAATGTACTTGTTTAAATGATATTCATTGAAAATCACAAGCATCTCATTTTTCCACTCATGAAAGTACTCTTCGTCAAGTATGGGCACTCTATGTCTAAGACTCCCCAAAATAGACTCATCCATCTTCCTCCAATGGTGTTTAAACCAAAGCAGTGGAGACCAAAGCTCTAATACCAATTGAAAGGACCGAGAAGAGGTGTCTAGAGGGGGGTGATTAGACACTAAGCAAGAAAAGTTGCAGTTTTTAATTTCTTTAAGTTGAAGTGGAGTTTTGGCACAAGTTTAACAATCACAATACATAACAAGCAAGTATGCAAAGAGTATATGAGCAGCGGAAAGTAAACCATGCAACTTGCAAGAATGTAAGGGGATGGGATTGGAGTGTGCAAACGCAATTTGGAGACACGGAGATTTTTGAGCCGTGGTTCCGATAGGTGGTGCTATTGTACATCCACATTGATGGAGACTTCAACCGACGAAGGGTAACAACTGCACGAGTCCACGGAGGGATCCACCCACGAAGGGTCCACGAAGAAGCAACCTTATCTATCCCACCATGGCCGTCGCCCACGAAGGACTTGCCTCACCAGGGGTAGATCTTCACGAAGTAGCACTACTAGGTAAAACCCTAGCAGTAGCGCTGGTTTTGTGCTCACTAGTAGCGTGGGTAGGCGCGCTACTAATAAGGCGCTACAGCTATTGCTTAGCAAGAACGCAGCGGCAAAGGCGCCATCGCTAGGACAAATAGTTGTAGCATTTGTTCACCTCACGCCATCGCTAATGAAACTAGTGGCAGCGCGTTTTACATCCATCGCTACTAGTATTCATTTTTTATTTTTTATTTTTAGTGTATTTATGCGGTTTTTCTCTCCATCGTACAAATATTGGTACAATACCAGTTATGAGGTTTACATCATTATGTCGATGTGTCAAATGAAGGTGCATTAGGTTCAAGTGGGGGCAATATGTGGTGCATGTCAAAAGTATACTACTAATCCAAACTTGATCTAGTTTGGACTAGTAGTACTTTTGATGTGCACCACATGTTGCCTCCACTTGAATCTAATCCGCCCGCACAAGCTATTTAATCATCATCATAGTAATTACCACCAACATTATTTATTTAATCACCACTAACACTAGCTAATAATAGTCATCATAGTCATTACCACCAACACTAGCTATTTTATCATCATAGTAAATGTGTAACTCATCATCATCCTCAAACTCATTTCTAGCTAGCTAATCACTCTTGCTGCTCTCTCTTAGGTAAGATAACATAAAACATGTGTAGCTCTCCTCCTTGATCAAGTTGGAGCATGCAGATGAACCTGTCTCCTAATCGTGGGATGCGCTTCTGTTTGCTACCCCCTAGTACTTCTCTGCGCTCCCCCATCACATATTTGGTCCATTCTTGCACTATTAAGCATTCGTTGCTAATCTTGAATGCACTACAGTAATCTGTAGGATATCTTGACCGTAAGCTAATAATACTCATGGTACCTTTAGTCTCGATCCCATAAGGCACAACATTCATCGGGACTCCCTGTTGAAGAACATCGTATGGTAACATACTTAGCAATGAAGTTTAGCTTCAAAAATAATGTATGGAAAAAGATGCACCGAGGACAAATATTAAAAATCTTACCATGCTTCTTAAATAGATGTGACCGTAGTTCAAGACGAACACTATTGGTCGACGCTTTTCAATACTAACATTTCTAAATGCAGGAAGAAAATTTGTCTTGACAGTATCAAGATCCGCAAGCCATGAAACATAATGACTGAGCTCCTCGCAGTTGAGTTCAGCCCCGGCACAGTATACGGTCCTGTCTACCAAGCGTTGGACATGTTTGCTTGCACCTAAATAAGCTATCAATAGAAATTAATTGTCAACTATTTTTGAATAAACAATATCAAAGACATAAATATGGTTGAGAAACTCACATTTTGGTATAACTGGAGGCGTCTACACATTGACCCAGATGTCGGTATTACCTTCAATATCATCTTCCGGACGAATATCAAAGGTGATAACCATATCAGGCTCAAATGCATAAGTCTTGCATAGTGCTCACCAGGTTTTGCATCCAAAATAGGTGTAGTCATCTGAATTGTATAATTTTGTGTGGAAAATATAACCATGCTCGGTCTTCAAGTAAAATTTCTTTACCTCCATAGTAATGACCGCAACCTATCTTATCCAATACAAAAACTCTTGCATGGCAGGGGATACGCTAGTAGAATAGTAAAAACAAATTATAAGTTGAAGCAAATGAAGCATATGTCATGCTTAATTACGAAAAAAGACTTGTCGTTGTGACTTACTGTATCCACTTCGAAGTTCTTGTCCAGCTTGATGCTGAAGCGCCTATCATCATCTAGGAAGATTCCGTCGCACAGGCCGCGCTCGTCTTCGCAGTATTTGCAAATACCGAAATCCTTTTCATCGTCAGACATTTCCTATGTTCATCGTTAAAACATTAATTGAAAATCGATCGAAGACAAGTACCAGGATACTCAACCACAAATCTGGGGCACTCGATATTTCCTACATATTATGGCACAAGTCATGCCAAAATTCACGAAAAAATCCGGCATGACCATTGCTAAAATAGGACATATCGAGCGCCTGAAATTTGCCGGAACGGAAATGAATCAACACTCCGGCAAAACATAGGCCACTCGGAGGTGTAACCTGCAAACATGACCGGCCACTTGGGCAAGCACATATCATATTTGAGCAACACAAGATATACATTTCAAAATATCTTATAGGACTCAAATTAGCATGCATTGAATAAGCAAAAGTAAATCATCTCATGCGTGTTCGTACATCGTCGAATATTATCACTAATACATCCCGAATAGTGTCATACATATAACATCACTAATACAACTAAAACCCTAGCACACGACGGGTATCGGCGCGGGCGGTGGACACCCACAGAGAAGGAACCATCACGGGATCATAGCTCGGTGAGACCTCGGAGAACTCCGCTGTATTGGAGAACCTGTGCTCCAACGCAAACAAGTAGCGACGGACGTACGCGTCCTCCTCACTGACACGGTGACGCACCACCTCCGCGGGGTCCTCGAGCCTCTGGACCGTCACTGGCCCGCGACCGCCACCAAAGAAGGTTCGGGTCAACAATAGGCTGGCTCCTCACCAACCTGCGCCCCCGTAGGTAGCGCCTCCCAGTACCACCCCGGCGAAGCCCAGTCCCGGACATGGCCCATCTGGTCAAGCAGGTGTCGTCCTCCACCGACTCGATGACGAGGATGCGGGATAGGCATCGTCCACGTCGATGTGGGAAAAATTGCTTTAACTAAAAAAATAGCAACAAGTTCTTACTAACATGTTCTATTAATTCAATTAGTTCTTACTGAAAATAAACTTACTATAAATAAAAATAAACTAGAACCTAGCTAATTAGTACCTAGTTCTTACTAACTAATTAGTACCTAGGAACTACTGCTAAGGGTTCATACTAACTAACTAACTAACACTAAATTAACTAACTAACACTAAAAATAGCCTAGGGTTCATACTAACTAGCACTAAATAGCTAGGGTTCATACTAAGCAAATTAACAAGAGGGATCGGAAGGGGAGAGTGCTTACAGAGGGCGGGGAGAGAGATGGGGTCGGGGGAGACGGCGGCGAGGCAGGGTCGGGCGAGACAGCGGCAATGCGAGGTCGTGGGAGACGGCGGTGAGGCGGGGTCGGGGAGACAGCGAGGCGGGGGTCGGGGAGACGGCGCAAGGCATGGGTCGGGGAGACCCATGAGGCAAGGTCGGGGAGACGGCAAGCAGACGGCGTGGCGGAGGCGACGAGGGGGAGAAGAGAGAGTGGTGAATTGGGGGAGGAAGAGGAGGGAATCAGGCCGCGCGGGGGGTTAGGTGAGAATAGATTTAACAGTAGCGTGGGAGGGGAAAACTCGCTGCTGCTAAAATCGGTAGTAGTAGCGCCGTTTCTAGAAGGGCGCTACTACTATACCTAGCACGTCGGCAATGGTGTGGCAATTATAGTAGTAGCGCGTTCAGTTCTGCGGCCATCGCTAAGGGGTAACGATAGCGGTTTTTGGCGGACGCACTACTGCTAATTACCAGTAGCGCCTCATTTTAACACGCGCTACTGGTAAGATTCTGTGTATAAGGTTTTCCCTAGTAGTGTAGGATATCTCCTTGCCCTTACAAACTCCTTGGTTCAAGTCCACAATCTTGTCGGAGGCTCCCAAGTGACACCTAGCCAATCTAGGAGACACCACTCTCCAAGAAGTAACAAATGGTGTGTTGATGATGAACTCCTTGCTCTTGTGCTTCAAATGATAGTCTCCCCAACACTCAACTCTCTCTCACAGGATTTGGATTTGGTGGAAAGAAGATTTGAGTGGAAAGCAACTTGGGGAAAGCTAGAGATCAAGATTCATATGGTAGGATTGGAATATCTTGACTTCAACACAAGTGTAGGTGGTTCTCTCTCAGAAAAAGTAAGTTGGAAGTGTAGGCATGTTCTGATGGCTCTCTCCATGAATGAAGAGTGGGTGGAGGGGTATATATAGCCTCCACACAAAATCTAATTGTTACGCACAACTTCCCAAACTCGGTGGGACCGAGTCGTGAAACTCGATCGGACCGCTTTAGCAAATAATGTGACAGTTAGGATTTTTGGTGGGACCGACATGTCAACTCGGTGGGACCGATATGGTTAGGGTTAGGGCATAACGTAATCTCGGTGAGACCGATTACACAAACTCGGTGGGGCTGACTTTGGTAATAAGCTAACCAGAGAGTTGGTCACGCTAACTCGATGGGACCGATTCGCTCATCTCGGTTAGACCGAAACGTTACGAAAAGGAACAGAGAGTTTGCATTGTAATCTCCGTAGGACTGATCACACAAACTCGGTGGGACCGATTTTGGTAATAAGCTAACCAGAGAGATTACAATCCCATCTCGATGAGACCGAGATCCCTATCGATGAGACCGAAAAGACTAGGGTTTGTGGCAGTGGCTATGACATCTGAACTCGGTGGCGCCGGATAGAAAGAATCGGTGGGGCCGAGTTTGACTTTTGGTTTAGGTCATATGTGGATGTGAGAAAGTAGTTGAGGGCTTTGGAGCATATCACCTCATCCCTCCTTGATAGTATTGGCTTTTCCTATAGACTCAATGTGATCTTGGATCACTAAAATGGAAAAAGTAGAGTCTTGTGCTTTGAGCTTTAGCCAATCCTTTTGTCCTTACTATTTTGAAGGGGTTCCACATCCTCTAGTCCATGCCACTCCATTGCTGAACTTATCTGAAACACACTAGGTAAAGGTATTAGTCCAATAAGAGATATGTTAAAATAAATTACCAAAATCACCCAGGGAGCACTTGTGCTTTAGTATGCCGTTTTGCAAACTTTTAGAATCCTCAAATTCTTTAAGGAAAAAAAGATATCCTCAAATTCCAGTTTTTTTGAATTTTTGTTCAAACTATAGTCAAACTACTTATTCAAGAAATATTAGTGTTAATAAATAATTATTCTAGTTTTTATGAATTTTGGTTAAACTATGGTCAAATCTGATCAAACTATGGTCAAACTACTTGTTCAAGAAATATTAGTGTTACTAAATAATAATTATTTTTTAGAATAATAATTTGAAACTTAAACGGTGAAACGTGTGACTTCATGCTGAAGCTAAACTCCTGAGGGTTAATAGGATTGACAGCTTACTATTGTAAGGTAAACAGCAAGTGCAGACTTGGAAACTAGGGGGAATACAACTCGGAAGTTAAGCATGCTCAGGCTGGAGTAGTGAGAGGATGGGTGATCAGCTGGGAAGTTAGACGATTTGGATGATGAGGGATGATTAGAGCAATGATGAGGGGTGATTAGAGATTAAATCGTCAAATAATTCAGAAATTTGAAAATCAGAAAAAATATCAATAAATTTTTTTAAAAAATTAGTACCGGATGGTGTTACCAATTGGTACTAAAGGTCTCCCAGCCCCCGGCGTGGGCTCGTGCCATGTGGTGGCCCTTTAGTGGCGGTTCGTGTTGAACTGGTACTAAAGGGGTGACCTTTAGTCCCAACCCTTTAGTGCCGGTTACAGAACCGGCACTAAAGGGCCTTACGAACCGGTGCTATAGCCCGGTTCTGCACTAGTGTTGATGTACTCCTTCCACCATGGACATGGAGTCTTTAGAGAAAGACCCAGCTGAATCTCCCGTTCACCTGTAGGGTGGTGAAGCTCAAGCTCCTCAAATCCCTCCATTACTTCATCCGCTATCACAACAGCATAGCCCTGTGGAATCGAACGACAGTGAAAAGTTCCGTCGGGTTGAGGAGGTGGAACAGTGCCGATAGCCGCCTTCAAGGTGTTATTTTGCCATTTCGTCATAAGCTGGCAATGTTGAGCCTCCATGATAGCATCCATGGGGTAGCTAGGAGCCATGAAGTCAGGCTGCTGAACGAGCTCCATGGAAGCCATGCTGCTTCTCCGCTGAGATGGTGGGGTAGCTTCTAGGGTAGCTTCGTGCCGCTGAGATGGTTGGTCGGCAGCTTGTTGGCTCTCAACTTGTTCCTCTAGCTTTAGTACTCTTGCATTGAGCTTCTGTATATCGCTCAACTCCTGTTTCCTCTTCCACTCCTGGGTTTTGTAACCTCCTATGCCGGGAAACCCAATCTTCCATGCAATGGAGCTTGGTGTATCCCGTGTTCGTCCAGGGTGCTCAGGATTCCCGAGGGCCTCAGTCGGCTCATCATTCTCTCTGTCGAGAATGAACGTCCCTTCCTGTGCTGCCTTGACTGCTGCCTAAAGCTTCATGATGGGTGTTGCAAGTTGATTGTCCTTCCAATGGCACTTCCCTGCTTTAGGGTCCAAAGTTCCCCCAACCCCGAAGAACCAAATCCTTGAACGGTCTGGCCAGTTTAATGTCTCTTGTTCGACCCCTTTAGCAATCAGGTCCTTCTCAGCTTTGTCCCACAAAGATCGGGCTTTGAGGTAGATACCTGACCTCGTGCGATGGTGCCACTGCTTCTTTGCAGCATTTATCTTGTTTATCTCTGACATTTTCTTACTCTTGTCTGATGTCTTGTAGGCCACAAATGCGGGCCAATGATCTCTTATCTTCTCAAATCGGCCGATGAATTCTGGAGTCTTCCCTTTGTTGACAAACGTTGATTTCAACTCTTTCTTCCACCTCCTGAATAGCTCTGCCATCTTTTTAAGAGCATACGACTTGACCAGTGGCTCTTTAAATGGCTTATTCTGATCCTCCTCTGGCGGTAGGATGAAATTTGCCTTCAGCAATGTCCAAAGATCATCTTCTCTCTATCAGTGACATAAGAAACTTGAGGGTCTTCTTTCTTAGGCCTATTCCATAGTTGGATGTTGATCGGGATGCTCTCCCTAACAATAGCTCTGCACTGAGTAGAAAATGCTTCCTTGGTCCGCGTGGGTTCAATCGGTTGGCCATCGTCCGTGATTGCTGTGAAGGTGAACCTTTCATCCGGGCGCAACCTTTTCTTCGGGCGTCGTCTCGTTACCGAACTTTGGCTCGATCCGGAGGGCTATAAAAGAAGAAATAAGAGTTAATATATGTACATAGCAAAAAAATTAATGCATCAATTAGCTAGTCAGCACTGGCTTAATTAATATATATACCTCGCCCGACTTTGCAACAGCTGATCCCGACTCCGTTCGGTCACCGGAACCATCATCACGGTCTACTTCTTCCACCAGCATTCGGTCGCCAGAGCCATCATGATCATGACTTTCCTCCTCCATTGTTCTATCACCGTAGCCTGCTTCATCCTCTCCTTCCAGACCATCGGTGTCGTTGAGAAACGATAAGACATCACCTCCGCTGAAGATTATATCCCCCAACAACTGTTCTTTTTCGAAGTCTCTTTGTTGATCCATAGTTTCTGCAAATATTAGAACATGGAAATTAATATACAAACATGAGAGATCGATATATTAGTGGCAAACATAGACCTAGCTAACTAATCACAACAAGGAATATTAATTAGTGGCCTTGACACTTCTACGGTTTGGGGTGGCCTCGACAACGCTTATAGGGTTTGGGGTGGCCTCGACAACAACACTCTTTTAACTCGGTAAATTTGGGTGACCTCGACGCTTCTAGGGTTTGGGGTGGCCTCGGCAACGCTTCTAGGGTTTGGGGTGGCCTCGACGCTTCTATGGTTTGGTCGGGCGAGAGGGGGTTGATCGAAGTCCCCCCTCATGTTGAAGAGTTACCCGAGTTCTCTCATGAATGTCCGACGTCTGGACCGCCTCTCTCATGAATGTCAAACAAGGGATTAACAAAATGGCGCCATTCTGGATGTGTAGAAAATGGTCCATATGTTTCCTAATCTCATCTACCCTTCTATATGTCACGTTGTCTGGTGTCAAAGGATTCAAGAAAACCATGGCTTCATCATTAGCTGGAAGTAACAGGTGCATGATGGTACAAACCTCTCCAAAGTTGTTTTGGAACAGAGTCCCAAATAGGATAATTCGCTTTTGGGTACGAAGTTCGGCAAGAGCCTACTGAATATCGCTATTTGGAAGGCCTTTGCTGAACTTCGTAGCAAAAAGCAAGTTACCCTATCCAGGACTCCGTCCCAAAATAACTTTGGAGAGCTTCGCACCATCATGCGCCTGGTACTTCCGGCTAATGATGAAGGCATGGATTTCTTCAATACTTTGACACAAGACAACGTGACATATAGAACGTTACATAGATGAGATCAGAAAAAAATGGATCAACTTGTGCACATCCATAATGGGGGCATTCTGGATGTAGACCGAACCTCGTGGTGAGATTCGATCTGTTGTTGCGGCCCGATCTTTCACGACACTCCACCACCAGCAGTAGCAACCTCTCACCCGCGCACGCGCCGTACATGAATTAGAGGGTTTGAACCTTGTGACCCAGCATGACAAAATCAATCTCGACGAAGATACTCACGCGCAAAACAATTTCCACGAAGAGAAATCGCAACACAGAGGTTTTCTAAAGATCCCTCCAAAACTTGATACGGTGTCTACCCTGAAAAACACATCGTGTCTATTTCCTCAAAAAAATAACCTCCTCATGTGACGCACCTTGGCTTTATATATCAGCCGACACCTAATAAAATTGGAAACCAAATATATTTCTATCCTAGACTTGCACGGCAACACAAAAAATAAATAAACTTTAAACTGACTTGGACTCTACCGTTCGGATGACTTGCATGCAAGCATGCAATCTTTTACAAGCCAATTTAAACAACATAACGTCAACTAATATGGACTGATGCGCCATACATCATCAAGTGCATCTCTATCCGCAGGTGGGCCCCATCCGACTTCTTTTAAGGTAAGCTGATTACGTATTAACAATCCATTCCATACATGCTCTTTCCATGGTAACAAGAGGAATACAAAATAATATATATATTTGATCCTCACGTAGCAACTGATCTTGGTTAGCAAACACACAAGATCCATCATGGACTCCTTGATGCCTCCTTGTAAACGTGGCTCACCAAAATAGTTGGAATATTTTTTTCCTTGTTTTTCTTCTAATGCATGGAAGTCTAACGCACAAGAAATTATCATCTCAACCTGAACATGCTTCTCATCTTTCCAAATGCACATGGCCTGCAACGATTCAGCGTGCATGCATGTATCTTTTATGAGTGGTTGCTCATCTTTGTAACTTAGCAGCGGGCACTTTGACATATATGTAGTGTACTTTTGGACACAACCGGCTTCTGGCAAAACATCGACGATCTTAGTGTCTATACTACAATAGGTCGCATCAATTCTTGATAAATCTTGACCCTCGACCCCTCGACGACCCTCGACCCCTCGTGGATCCTCGAACCTCGACCCCTCGGCGACCCTCGACCCTATACCCTACTTCCCGACCCTCGGCCGCTCGACGACCCTCGACCCTCGACCCCTCGGTGATCCTTGACCCTTGACCCCTCGGTGATCCTCGACCCTCGACCCCTCACCGGCCCTCGACCCTCTACCCTAGTCCCCGACCCTCGACTGCTCGGCGATCCTCGACACACTCGTACCCGATAAAAAATAAGAAGAGGAAGAAGAAGAAAAAAAGAGGAGAAGAAGAAGGAAAATAGAATAATTATTCTATTCTTTCTTCTTCTCCTCTATTCCTTCTTCGTCTCCTCTTTTTTTCTTGTTTTTCCTCTTCTTATTTTTTTCTCCTCTTCTTCCTCTCCTCTTCTTCTCCTTCTTCTTCTCCTTCTTCCTCTTCTTATATTCCTTTTTCCTCTCCTTCTTTTTCTTCTTCTTCCTTAGATCGCCGTATCTGGCCCCTAGCGCTCTTGCAGGTAGGATTGGTTGACCGGGGATATGCAATTTATCTACATCGGGGATATCTATACGGTCCTGAAGCCGAGGCTGCTGAGGCGGCTGGATCATAGAATCAGCTTTTTTGCCTTTCCTCGCTCTCTCCTAGACTTCTTTACTACCGGAAGGTCGTCCATAATACGTTGAGACGACAATTCAGGAACCGACTCATGATGCTCAAACCATGAGGAGGCGCTAGTATAGACATACTATTCAGCGCCATCGTCATCCTCATCCTCATCCATGGCAACGTCATCAGTGACTAATGGAGCCTCCTTCTTACCCTGTCCGCTATCACCCAACCCGACACCTGATGCTAATTGGGTAGGTGGGGTTTTGATGTTCATACCTTGCTGAGGCTGTGTGCTCGTGGGTGTGCTCCCGGCCACCTCCAGACGAAGCAGACTCTTTGGCCACAACATGACCCACCCATTGCAGCAATCACCAAGCCGCCGCGGGGTCTCGTCGTCATCCCCCACTAGTATCAGAGGAGTCAAATTCTCGTGGCCCGGTTTGACACTGGCCACGGAAACCTTGAAGGCGTTCAGGGGGATCGGCCGGCTGTGGAACAATGGTTCCTTCGGCTCCATTATCATCGCCTTCCCCACGTCCACCTTCTGGTCCCCGATGGTGTACAATATGGTGCACGGGGTTTCGTCGGCCTGCAAAGAAAAGTCTGCGACATGAGACATCCGAAAGGCAACGGAAATGGGAGATTATACATTTATATTGAAGGGGGCCGGTGTGACAGATACTGTGAGGACGTCGAGCTCAGCCAAAGACGAAGCACCGCCGAGCACGTCCGGTGCGGGAGCCAGTGCTGGTGCAACGCTAGTCGAGCTGCTCCCCAAGAAGTCAGCAAGGGGAAAGTCCTCTGCATTTTTTTCTGGATTTTGCCTTGACTAAGTGAAAACGGCCGGAACCAAGGAAGTAGACAAATCTGCAACCACCTATTTTGCGGCAGCTACTGCTGTTGCGACTGTCTGAGATGATTTCTTCTCAACCGCAATCTCAACCTTCTTGTCGATGTTTTCTTCAGTTAACCTCTGTCTTTCCTTTCTCTCCTCCATGGTCTCACGGTAGTACTTCTTGCACGTGGCGCCGTCTCCGACACCGTGCACGCGTCCATACGACGGTCGAGTATCCACCGGTTGTCATTTCAATATGTTCAACGCCCGGTTGAATGGAGTGTCCCACTTGGTCCTCGCCAATGCCTCAGGCGGCGAGTCGCTTTCGGCCGCAATCTAGTGGTTCTCTCTCTGCAAAAGGCACAAGGATCGTTTACAAATATGACTAACGTGTGCAGTCGAATTGATCAGAAACTAAAATTACCAGCAGTCTCATGAACTCCGTAATGACTGGTTTTGTCTCTTAAACCTTCTTCACTGGGTCCCAACGATGCCGGGCCCTGAGGACGTCACGCTCCTGCGGGACGGTGAACTCCGCCAAGTGGTGCAGGATGCGGACTCATGGCTTCCGCGTCCTCCTTGGCCCATTTGGACCTCTTTCCGCTGTAACCACGACTTCTGAGGTGGTGGCTCCCAATGTTCCTCTCTTGAAGCCCCTTCATGTACTTAGACTTTTGTTTGGCAGCTTCGGCCTTGCAAGCCTCCTTGAATATGTATAACTGATCTTCCGTGATTGTCGGATTATCCTTTACAATCTCGGAGTAGGGTTCCTTCTTGTCGATGATCTTTGCTTTCACTCAATTTTTCCAGGCGGCCAACGTGTCGCTAAACTTGGTCATGGCGTGTTTGTTTATCTTCTTCATTGCCGGGTCCTCATCTGGATCTTCATAATCCTTCTCATTCCGGCCCGGGACAAGAATATCTGGTGAAACTTCTTTAGGAGGGAGCTCCTCATATTATCTATCTTCTGTAGTTTCTCATCGTTGATGGTGGCGGTTGTCCGTACGATGCAGCTTATTTGATTGCCGTAGCATGAGCGCGCTTCCTCGGGCGCCTTTGGCTCAAAATTGCCGTCGTCCACCTCCATGACCACCAGTCTAGTAGTCCTGAGTTTGTTAGGAAGTCGTTGCCTCTTTGCTTTCGGTTCTACACCGGCTCCGCTCCCCGAGGCAGCGCCGGTCTCGATGCCGGTCTGAGTCTCAGCGCCGGTCTCAGTCTCAGCACCGGTCTGCATGTCGGTCTCAGTCCCCGATGCCACCGGTGGGCCCAGCAACCACATCTGTTGACCCTCGGCAAGGCTAAAAAATTCGTCTGCCGCCCGGTAGGCGTCGTCGCAATCACCAGAACCCTGTCCTTCATCGTTGCTAGCCATGTTTCCTATGATTAAATCTAGTCCATTAATTATAGACCTAATAAAATGAATAATGACATAAAAAGGCCTATTGTTTTGCAGGAACGTTGACTCCTTCCTGGTGCGGCAAATCCCGGGCACTCGATATGTCCTAGTTTGTAGTACAAGTCATGCCGAAATGCACAAAAAATTTAGGCATGACCTTTGCTAAAAAGTGGACAAATCGAGAACCAGAAATTTGCCAGAACAGAAATGAATCAACATTCCGGCAAAACATAGGCCACTCAGCATCATTCCCTGGAAACAACAAAGCCACTTGGGCACAATCGAACCACTTCAATGAAAAGATATAACATGACCACTTCAATGAAAAGATATAATCAACAATAAAAGTCTAGGAACGGATCATCTTTAAAATAAAATAGTGGTCTTTTCAAAAGTAGTGGTCTTTTCAAAAATAGTGGTCTTTTCAAAAATCAAAAACCTTTGCAAAATGACCTCACTAAACACTTCTCTGCCTAGGACAGAACCCAAATTATGTTGATCTAGCTATTCCTCTCTCTCACACACAAACACACATTATTATCTCTAACCCTTCTCTGCCTAGGACAGAACCCAATTAAATTGCAAAGGAACTCCATTTCTCTAACCCTTCTGACGTAATGCTCTAAAATAAAATTTTCCTCTAACCTAGCCAACCTACTTAACCTAGCTTGTTAATCCAATGAACCTAATTAACCTACCTATTTATCCTAGTTAGTTAATCTAGTTTACCTAGAAAATTAACCTAATTAAACTAGTTAACGCGGCTAGTTCTCTCTCAAAGCCCTAAATAAATTTTTTGCACTAATTAACCTAGATAATTAACCTAATTAAAATAGTTAACCTGACTAGTTCTCTGTCAAAGCCCTAACTAAATTTTTGCACTAACCTAGATAATTAACCTAATTAAACTAGTTAACCTAACTACTTCTCTGTCAAAGCCCTAACTAAATTTTTGCCCTAACTTAGATAATTAACCTAATTAAACTAGCTAACCTATGTATGAGATAGAGAGAGGAGGGGTGGGGGCTTACAGAGGATGGCTCCGGTGGTGGCGAAGGAGGCAGTGATGGCGAGGGAGGCAAGGGCGTCTCCGGTGACGGCGAGGGAGGCAGTTGTGGCGAGGGAGGATCCGGTGGCGTCGACGGCGGCTACGGTGATGTTGATGAGGCCGCGCGGCTCCGTGGCGTTGGGGGCGGCTCCAGTGGCGTCGACGGCCCATGGCTTTGGTGGTGTCTACGTCGGCAGGAGACGGCAGCGAAGTGGGGCGACGGCGAATCGGGGAGACGACGGCGGGGTGGGTCGAGGGATTTGGGGGACAAGTGGTGGCCGGGGGGAAACGGTTTTTTGGTTAAGTCAAACTTAGCGGTAGCGCGTTTCGTAAAACGCGCTATAGCTACGATAGCTATAGCGGTTTTTACAAAACGCGATGCTGCTATAGCTATGTAATTTTCTTCCATTTTTAATTTCCTTTTCTGTTTCTATAGCTGGGGTCTAGGACACGCGCTGCAGCTACGTTAGCTATAGCGCCTCTTACGAACACACACTACTGCTATGCCTTCCTCTGTTTTTTTTTTGCTTTTTCATTTATTTTGCTTTACATTTAATTTTTTCCTTTCTCCCTTTTCTATTTCTTTCATTTTCATTTACTTTTCTATTTGTTTTTTATGTTATATTATTTCCATTAGTAGTAGCGCTGTTCGTAGGAAACACGCTACTACTTATGCCCTAGCAGTAGCGCGCTTCTTCCAGGCCCGCTACTGCTATGCGTAGCCTATCATTCTAGCGATGGGAATATTAGTAATAGCGCTTTTATCACTACACGCGCTACTGCTAAGATTGTATCTGTAGCGCGGTATTTTCTCAATCGCTACTGCTATCTAGCACTAGCGCCCTTTTTTGACCCGTGCTGATGCTAAATTTTTGCGTATAAGGTTTTCCCTAGTAGTGTATTTTCCATTTTTCTCTAATTCTTTTTCTTCTTCTTCCTTCTTCCTTCTTCCCCTTTTCTTCTTTTTCCTTATTTTCCTTTTTCCTCTCCACTAACCTAAAATTGATATCCACTAAAATCATATATATATAGATGATATATGCTTTTTTTGTTCATATATCATCTATATATAGATGAACAAAACAAGACAAAAAACAGGGGATGAAAGGGGGTCGGCCGCCTGACCGAACGGGGAGGGGCGCGGGGCAGCGCACTCCGCCGGGGCAGGGCTGGGGCATGGGGCGGCATGTCGACGGTGAGCTTGGGGCAGGGTAGTGCGCGGGGCGGCACGGACACAATGATCTCCATAGGGCAGCGACGCGGTGGCGGTGTGGACACGGCGAGCTTGAGGCTGGGTAGGGGCGAGGGTGTCGTCGGTGAGCACGGGCAGGGGTATGGTTGCGGCGCGTCGACGGTGAGCTCGGGGTAGGGAAGGGCATTGACGGTGAGCACGGGTAGCCTGGCGGCATCAATGAGCTCGGCGCCGTTGAGGGCAACTGGTCGATGAAAACTGAAAAATTTACAAGTGTTCCTTATATACACGAAGCATTGGTCCCGGTTCGTGGCACCGACCGGGACCAATGCTAACCTTTGGTCCCAATTCGTGCCACCAACCGAGACCAAAGGTCTCTTTTCAGCAGCCCGAAGGGCGGGAAGCAGAGACCTTTGGTTCCGGTTGGTGGCAAGAACCGGGACCAAAGGTGGGCATTGGTCCCGGTTGGTGCCACGAACCGGGACCAAAGGTGTCGATGGGAAATGACACCTATGGGATCACAAGAATCCCTACCACGGTTGCGGGGCGCGGGGTTGTGAGAAGAGCATGATTAGTAATCAGCACAAAGATTGTTTACCCAGGTTCGGGCCGCGAGGATGCGTAAAACCCTAGTCCTGCTTGGTGGATGTATTGAGTGTTCTTGAGCTCTCGAACTAGCTATGGGCGCTGTGTGGTTTGAAAGAGCCGAATCCTTTTCCAGTGCGCCATGGGCCTCGTTTTATAGGCGAAAGGGGCTGCCACAGTGGCACACATGAGGTGGAAAGGCCTACAGTGTTGCGAGCTTATCACTCGTATTACAGGACAAGATGCATTTAATGCGTGGTCTAGGTGTCCCTCCACTTTATCGGGGACGAGGGCGAGGCCCGTCCCATCCGTTGCCGCTCCTCCTTGCTTCGACATGCGCCCTAGCCAGCGATGCATGCGGTGCAATGTAGGCAGGCATGCAGCTGAGGTGCCGCGGTGGCGGAGCCTCCACGAAGATCTGCATGCCGCCACGCAGGTGTGTGCTGCTACGTCTTGAGCTTGCGTTGGTTTCCTTGAAGAGGAAAGGGTGATGCAGCACAGTAGCATAAGTATTTCCCTCAGTTTTTGAGAACCAAGGTATCAATCCAGTAGGAGGCTCCTCACAAGTCCCACGAACCTACACAAACAAACAAAGAACTCGCAACCAACGCGATAAAGGGGTTGTCAATCCCTTCACGGCCACTTGCGAAAGTGAGATCTGATAGAGATAATATGATAAGATAAATATATTTTTGGTATTTTATAATATATATGCAAAAAGTAAAGATGCAAATAAAAGTAGGTTGAAAGCTTATATGATAAAAGATAGACCCGGGGGCCATAGGTTTCACTAGTGGCTTCTCTCAAGATAGCATAAGTATTACGGTGGGTGAACAAATTATTGTCGAGCAATTGATAGAAAAGCGAATAATTATGAGATTATCTAGGCATGATCATGTATATAGGCATCACGTCCACAACAAGTAGACCGACTCCTACCTGCACCTACTACTATTACTCCACACATCGACTGCTATCCAGCATGGATCTAGAGTATTAAGTTCATAAGAACAGAGTAACGCATTAAGAAAGATGACATGATGTTGAGGGATAAACTCAAGCAATATGATACAAACCCCATCTTTTTATCCTCGATGGCAACAATACAATATGTGCCTTGCAACCCTTTACATCCTTTGGGTAAGGACACCGCAAGATTGAACCCAAAGCTAAGCACTTCTCCCATGGCAAGAAAGATCAATCTAGTAGGCTAAACCAAACCGATAATTCAAAGAGACTTGCAAAGATAACTCAATCATACATAAAAGAATTCGGAGAAGATTCAGATATTTGTCATAGATAAACTTGATCATAAACCCACAATTCATTGGATCTCGACAAACACACCGCAAAAAGAGTTTACATCGAATAGATCTCCACAAGAGAGGGGGAGAACATTGTATTGAGATCCAAAAAGAGAGAAGAAGCCAACTAGCTAATAACTATGGACCCGAAGGTCTGTGGTAAACTACTCACAACTCATCGGAAGGGCTATGGTGTTGATGTAGAAGCCCTCTGTGGTCGATTCCCGCTCCGGCGGAGCGCCAGCGAAGGCTCCAAGATGGGATCTCGCGGATACAGAAGGTTACGGTGGCGGAAATATTTCTTCAGTGGCTCCCTGGATGTTTTCGGTGTACGTAGGTATATATAGGAGGAAGAAGTACGTCGGTGGCCGCTCGAGGGGCCCAGGAGACAGGGGCGCCCAGGAGGGGTGGGCGCGCCCTCCTATCTCCTGGCCGCCTCGATTGCTTCTTGACTTGCACTCCAAGTTCTCCGGATCACGTTCGTTCCAAAAATCACGCTCCCGAAGGTTTCATTCCGTTTGGACTCCGTTTGATATTCCTTTTCTTCGAAATACTGAAATAGGCAAAAAACAGCAATACGGGCTGGGCCTCCGGTTAGTAGGTTAGTCCCAAAAATGATATAAATGTGTAAAATAAAGCCCATAAACATCAAAAACAGGTAATATAATAGCATGGAGCAATCAAAAATTATAGATACGTTGGAGACGTATCAAGCATCCCCGAGCTTAATTCCTGCTCGTCCTCGAGTAGGTAAATGATAAAAACAGAATTTTTGATGTGGAATGCTACCTAGCATAATTCTCAATGTATTTCTTTTTATTGTGTCATGAATGTTCAGATCCAAATGATTCAAAATAAAAGTCCGTACTGACAAAATAAATAGTAATACTTCAAGCATACTAATAAAAGCAATCATGTCTTCTCAAAATAACATGGCTAAAGAAAGTTCATCCCTACAAAATCATATAGTTAGGCTATGCTTCATTTTCGTCACACAAAGATGTTCCCAACTTCTACACCCCCGATGACAAGCCAAGCAATTGTTTCGTACTTAAATAATCTCAAACTTTTTCAACCTTCACGCGATACATGAGCATGAGTGTCGGTGTACTAGAGTAGGGGTACCCAAGTACCCCGAACTCGTGCACGGGCAGTTGCAGCGCCCCACGGCAGGGCCGGCCTGATGACCGCCAAGGCCCTCAGCGGCTCTTTTGGAGCCATTCAAGAACAAAGAAGTCCAGACCCCGGCAAGAGGAGCTTGCGGTAAGGCCACTCGGTATGAAGGAAACAAGGCCCCGGCAAGAGGAGCTTGCCGAAGGCTTGGTGGGCGCCCGGGCCCCAGGCGCGACAAGGTTCCTGCGGCAAGGCGCTTGTCGGGCGGGCGACCTCTCTTCATCTCCGCTCCAGCTCACCCGCCAACGTGTCGCCACGGGCTCTCCCAAACAAGCGTGTCGACGGGCTGTGCCGCCCGGGGAACAGCGACAAGCTGGCTACCGACAAGCTACCATCGTGGCAAGCGGAGGTGCACTTGACGGTCCCTGTTATAATCGTTTCGGGCGGCCGAGGCGGGCATTGATGACTCTTGTCCCTTGCCGTCGAGTTAGGTATAGATTACTGTACCTTTGCATAAAGCGGTGTACCAACCTATGTTTTTACTATCTTACCCTTGTCTACTTGCCATATGTGGTAACCCCTTGTGCCTATAAAAGGAGGGCCGAGGGCAACGTAGAAAGGGTTCGGCTCAGCTCCGGCTTAGTTCATCCTACTCGTACGAAACCACACCCAGACTAGGTCTTGTAGCTTCCATTGCTCCCTAGCAAGAACACAAGATAATCCACTAAAGCAGCAGTAGGAGTATTATCTCTCCGGAGAGCTCCGAAGCTAGGTAAGCCTGCTCGTGTGCATCGCCTCGATCTGCTCTTTGTGCAATCTCCGCCCCCCCCCTCCGAACCACAAGGGACCCAGGTCCCGTAGGTGTTCGTGGGACACGATCAGCCCTTCCCCGACATCTTTGGCGCGCCAGGTAGGGGGTGCGTCGAGGCTGTGTGAACCAGATCCGGTGGTCACATGAGCAACTTCATCAACATCTTCGTCAACATGGCGCCGAAGAAGAAATCTTCGGCAGCAGCAGAGCCGTCTGCGTCGAACCCACCACCACCGGAGCTGTCAGGTGGTGGGGGAAATGCTGGCGGAGGGGCAGGCGTCGACGAAAGAGCCCACAACGCCGCCAGGTCGAAAGACAAGGCGGCGCAGGCGTCGGCGTCCGAATCTTCACCGCGTCCTTCTCAGGAGGCGCGAGACAGATAGCGTCGTGAAGCTCGCGGCACCATACGCTCGTTGGACCAAGGCCAAGCTGGGGGATCCCGAGGCCCTCGAGACCCGCATGCACCCCAGCATGCTGGTACGAGCGGAGTACGGTCGCTTGGGCGGGATGCTACTCCTCCTAACTTGGTTAGGAGTCCGAGCACGTCCCGTTCTTCGCTCCGTACGCCGTTGCCGCCAACCACACCGGCGGAAGCCTTGGCAAGAGCTCAGTTACTTCTAGACTACCCTCCAACGGCCGACAAGGTCGACGAATGGAGGGCCACAATTCAGAGTCTCATCGGCTACGCCAACGGTGATGTCCCGCGGCAACCGAGCGCTTCGCAGCCGCGGCAAGGCGACAAGGCGCGAGCTGATGGCGACGAGACTTACGGGGGTGCAGCCACCGTGCACTCCCCTTCCCGAAGACCCAGATCACCGACTCGCCGGATCCACCTCGATAGCGACTCCACATCGTCGTCGGATCCGCGAGCTCGTCGCGACCAGCGCCAAGTTCTTCGAGAACGCCAAGAAGAAGACGCTCGAACCCGTATCGAGCGCCGAAGAGAAGCGCGCCGTCAATGTGACCAACGCTCCGGGCCCACTGTCGATATGAATGCGCCAGGGGAACCAGGCGACTTGCCGTACGCGGTAGGTTGCCCTGCGTTCACTCGTGAGCTGCGGCAAGTCCGGTGGCCCGACAAGAAAAACTTCAAACCAGATGTGCGGAGAAATACGATGGCAGGACACACCCATCGGAGTTCCTCAGCATCTACACCATCGCGGTGCAGGCTGCGGGGGGACGAGACGACAAGATCCTTGCCAACTACTTTCCCCTGGTGCTCAAGCCAAACGTCAGATCTTGGCTCATGCACTTGCCGGACAGCTCCATATCTTCTTGGGCAGATTTGTGCCACCAGTTTGTCGGCGCCTTCACAGGCGGCCACAAGCCTCATGGCCAAGAAAGTGATCTTCACCTGCTTGCCCAGAAGGAGGGAGAGTCCTTGCGCAAGTTTATCCAGAGATTGATCGTGTGCATTACAACATCCGGACGTCCACCTGCTGCGAAGTGATCGGTCGTTTCATCGTAATGTACGAAACCGCAGGATGAGAGAGGAGATGGCGATGTGCAAAGTGAAAGACGTCAGCGAGCTCTACGCCCTGGCCGACAAGTGTGCACGCGCTGAAGAAGGAAGAAGGCTCCCAGGAGAGAATGTGGGAGCAGAATCTGACAGTGAGGAAGTCGCCCCGGCAAGAAAAAGCCGGCGGCGAAACAACAGGAGGAAGAAAAACCAAGAAGTGTTAGTTGTTGAGCAGTTCGGCAAGGATGGGGCCGCCGACAAAGCCAAGGCTGATGGCTCCGGCAAGGAGGTTGCCGTTGACGCCGACCGCCAAGCTGTGGCGGCCGCCGACAAGCCCGGTAGCTCCAACAAGCAGTACTGTAAAATCCACAGCACCAAGGGCCACGATCTCCAGAGCTGCAAGAAAGTCGAGCAGCTTGTTGAGCTACAGAGAGCCGAATACGAGCGGCGAGACAAGGAGAAAGCTCAAGAAGGTGCAGGTGCAGCAAGTAAGAAGAGACCCGGTCGGGGAGGACGACGCGGCAAGGCCAAGCAGCGGCAAGGTGACAGACCTCCCCGCGGCCGCGACAAGGAAGAGCACGAGGATGAAGATGATGAGGACATGGAAGACGATGAAGCGGACGAGCAAGAGTTTCAAAAGGCAACAGAGGTCCTTTGTGTTGACGGTGGTGCTTCTCTGCATACCTCGCACCGCCAACTCAAGCAATGGATGCGTGAGGTGAATGCAGCAGAACCCTCCATAGAGTCACGCAAACCTCTGAAGTGGTCTAGCACGCCCATCATCTTTGACATTGAGGATCACCCTGATCGCATCACTGCGGTCGGGTGCTTGCCGATGTTGGTCTCGCCAACCATCCGCAACCTCAGGGTCACAAAGATGCTGGTTGACGGGCCGGGCCTGAACTTGATTTCCTCTGCGGTGCTTGAAACTTCAAATCCTCGACAATGAGCTCGAAGAAACTGGTACTTTCCAAAGAATCAATCCAGGAAGGAGCAAGCCCAAAGGGAAGATCACGTTGCCGGTAACGTTCGGCAGCGAGCTCAACTTCAGAACTGAGAGGGTCACGTTTGACGTCGCCGACTTCCCATTACCCTACAATGGCATACTTGGCCATCCCGCGCTCGCCAAATTCATGGCCGCCTCTCATTATGCTTACAACCTACTCAAGATGCCCCGGTAAGCGTCATTTCTGTCCATCGAGACAAGAAGGACGCGCTTATCTGTGCCGACAAGATTTACCGGGAAGCAGCAGCTGCAACAGAAAACAAACCACTTGCCGCTGAAGCTCCCGGGGGAAAGAAGACCACCAAGTCCGGCAAGAGCTCTGTTGCCCGCTCCGGCAAGCGCACCTCCTCGGAGTGCTGCGCTACCGTCGAGTGCAAGAGCTCTGTTGCCCGCTCCGGCAAGCGCACCTCCTCGGAGTGCTGCGCTACCGTCGAGGACGCACCATCGAGCTCCACCGGCAAGGGCAAGAAAACAATGGCGGCTCCGCCGAAGATCAAGAAAGTGCCCGCCAAGGAGGACGGCACTGGTGGTACCTTCACCATCAGTGCCACGCTTGATCCTAAATAGGAAGGCGAGCTCGTTGCTTTCCTGCGGGCGAATGTTGATGTGTTTGCATGGCAACCATCTGACATCCCCGATGTTCCCAGGAAAGTAATTGAGCACCACCTAGCCATCTGTCCTCACGCGCGGCCCGTCAAGCAGAAAGTTAGGAAACAGGCACTGGAACGCCAAGAGTTCATAGCAGAAGAAATCAAGAAGTTGGAAGCGGCAGGGCTTATCAGAGGAGTCCTCCATCCCACGTGGTTGGCCAATCCGGTAGTGGTACGCAAGGCTAATGGGAAATGGAGACTTTGTATTGACTTCACTGATGTTAATAAAGCTTGTCCCAAAGACCCATTTCCCTTGCCGCGTATCGACCAGATTGTTGACTCCACTACCGGATGTGATCTACTTTCGTTTCTTGATGCATATTCAGGATATCATCGAGATCTTCATGGCGAGAAAAGATGAAGAGAAAACCGCATTCATTACACCATGTGGCACGTCTTTGCTTTATACGGATGCCTTTCGGTTTGAAGAATGCTGGTTCAACCTTTGCAAGGGTAGTCCATGATGCCTTTGAACCACAGATACACAGAAACGTAGAAGCATACATGGATGACATAGTGTTCAAAAGCAAGGACAAAGCGACTCTGGTTCAAGATTTGGATGAAACATTTGCAAATCTGCGCAAGCTCAACCCCGAGAAGTGCGTGTTTGGAGTCCCTTCCGGCAAGCTTCTCGGGTTCTTTGTGTCTCAGCGGGGAATTGAAGCCAATCCCGACAAGATCAAGGCCATTGAGCAGATCGAAGCACCAAAGCGCGTCAAGGATGTCAGAAGGCTTGCCGGTTGCGTGGCTGCTCTCAGCGAGTTCATCTCTAAGTTCTGTTGAACGCGCATACCGCCATTTTCAAAATATTGAAAAAGGCAGGTCCAATGAAATGGACTCCCGAAGCGGAGGCTGCGCTGCGGGACTTGAAGAAATACCTGTCCTCCGCTCCAATACTTGTCGCACCTAAGCCACAAGAGAAGTTGCTGCTGTATATAGCAGCAACCAATCAAGTGGTTAGTGCTGCGTTAGTAGCGGAGAGGGAGGCAGATGATGGGCCGACAACAGAGGCAGGCGCATCCAGCGACAAGCAAGGGGCTTCGCCGTCAAGCTCTGGTCCCGACAAGGATGGATCAGCGCAGGGTTGCGACAAGATACAGAAGAAGATGGTGCAGCGCCCAGTCTACTTTGTCGGTTCCCTTTGCGGGGGCTAGATCAAGGTACTCTGGTGTGCAAAAGCTGCTTTTCGGCCTCCTCATGGCCTCGAGAAAGCTGCGCCACTACTTCCAAGCACACGAGATAACAGTTGTCACTCGCTTTCCGCTGAAGAGGATATTACAAAATCCAGAAGCAATAGGCAGAATCGTCGAGTGGGCCTTTGGGCATCAACTTTGGTCTCAAATTTGAAAGCACTTCAACTATCGAGGCGAGCATTGGCGGAATTCATAGCTGAGTGGACGCCAACGCAAGATGAAGAAATTCCAGAGACGAGCATCCCCGACAAGGAGGCAAATAAAGAGTGGCTGATGTACTTTGACGGTGCCTTCTCGCTGCAAAGGCGCCCGGTCTTGGCGTCTTGATTATCGCACCCACCGGAGAGCACCTCAAGTACATAGTCCAGATGCATTTTCCCAAGGAACAAGCAACAAATAATACTGCAGAGTATGAAGGTTTGCTTGCCGGCCTCAGGATTGCGGTAGACCTTGGGATCAAGAAGCTCATTGTCAGAGGGGACTCGCAACTTGTCGTCCGCCAAGTGAATAAAGATTATTAGAGTCCGTTGATGGAAGCCTACGTCGACGAAGTGAGGAAGCTGGAAGAGCACTTTGAAGGCCTGCAAATGGAACACGTTCCAAGAGCTCAGAATGATATAGCTGATGGCCTCTCCAAATGTGTCGCACTTAAGTTACCTGTGGAACCAGGGATTTTTGTGCTCAAGCTAACTCAGCCAACCGTAACACCTTCAACAGGACAGAGCAAGAAGAGAAAATTGGTTTCTGGCGACTACTTTCCGGCAGAGCTCCCTGAAGCCGCCGCCAAGAAGGTCCCTAAAACCAGTGCAAGTATCACTGAGGAGCAGTATGCTCCGACAAACCATGCGGTTTGTATCGTTGAAGCAAACGCTCCCGACAGGTTTCGCTCCGGCAAGCTTGTCGGGGATCATCAAGCTCCGGCAGACCCACAGGTTCTTGCCGCAGAAGCTGATGTTCCCGCAGTGATAGGAGAGCCTTTAGTCCTTGTTGTCGAGCCACAAGCTCCAGCATGGGCACAGCAAATCGTCCATTTCCTTCAGATAGGAGAACTTCCCGAAGAGCAAGAAGAAGCGGAAAAAGTAGTCCGGCAGTCAAGTATGTACCAGTTTGTTGACAACATCCTATACAGAAGAAGGCTCAACGGTGTGAAATTGAAGTGTATTTGCCGGGAAGATGGACAGAAGCTGTTGGCAGAGATACATGGAGGCATATGTGGTCATCACATTGGCGCCAGAGCACTTGCCGGCAAAGCTTTCCGGCAAGGTTTCTTCTGGCCAGAAGCCCTCCAGGATGCGACGCACAAGTAACCAAGTGTGAAGCGTGCCAGTTCCATTCCAAACAGATACACCAGCCAGCTCAAGCTCTCCAGACGATCCCTTTATCCTGGCCCTTCTCGGTCTGGGGGCTCGACATCCTCGGCCCTTTCCCCCGAGCTGTCGGGGGCTTTGAGTACTTGTATGTTGCAATCGACAAGTTCCCAAAGTGGCGAAGTGGAACCGATGAGGAAGGTGACAAGACACCGGTCGGTCAAGTTCTTGGTCAATTGTTTGCCGCTTTGGGATTCCTAACAGAATCATCACCGACAACGGCACCACAGTTCACGAGCCGCACCTTCATGCAAGACGCCCAAGATCTTGACGCCAAGATCTGCTTTGCTTCATTGCTCATCCGAGAAGCAATGGTCAAGCGAGAGAGCAAACGCTGAAGTGCTGCGAGGACTCAAGACCGTAACTTTCGACAAGCTGCGCAAGTGCGGAAGAAATCGGATCGAGGAGCTGCCGGTGGTTCTTTGGTCGATCAGACGACGCCAAATCGAGCCACCGCCGCATACACCTTCGCTCTAGTCTATGGAGCAGAGGCAGTTCTCCCTACGTAACTCGTGGTACGGGTCACCTCGAGTGCTCGCTTATGATGAGCTTGAGCAAGAGCAGCTGCGACAAGATGACGCGCTGCTCCTCGAGGAAGATCGTCTTCGAGCTGCTTTGTCACGAGCTGCTCGTTACCAGCAAGCTTTGCGTCGCTACCATAGCCGCAAAGTTAATGCGGAAAGCTTCGAGGAAGGCGACCTTGTTCTTGGTAGCGTTCAATCCGCCAAGAATTCCAACAAGTTGGCCTTGAAGTGGGAAGGCCCTTATCGGGTGAAACGAGTCACTAGGCCCGGCGCTGTCCGCCTCGAGATCAAGATGGCGCCCGGTGAGCAATTCCTGGAATATAGAACATCTTCGCAAGTTTTTCCCATAAGGCGCGGTTGCCGGAACCTGTTCCGGCAACCACCCTTTTGTACAAGTCTTGCCGCTGTTGCATGTAATCCTTTGTACAAAGCCGGGCGCAGACCCCGCTCATCAGTAAAGCCTATGTGTTGCGCACAACTTGTCAATACATGCCCTCATAGTCATATATGCATGTGTTTACTAACATCTTGTGCAGCATCCACACCCGGTAAGCGATAACGAGCCACTAAGCTCCATAACTTTATTTTCTCTTCTTTCTTCTCAAGCAAGAAGAAGGGTCATCCACCCACAAGTTAACCGGGGAGGGAAGGAGAAGATAATAGTGTGGGCCGCCAAGCGTCGCTCAAGGAACTATCGCCTTGCCGGAACATGGATAACAGAAAGCTAAGTTGCTAAGTTTAAGCGACCAGTTTTAAATTTTTAAGTTATCTTCCTCGAACGATAGTACTTTGTATGGAAAACCTGTGCATGGAGGAACCGACTCGCGACTAGCTTGCGCCCTTACTTTGTTTCGAGTCCGCTCAACAACTTAAGCGTGCTGCAACTAGTTGCGACAAGGTTGCTTGTCGGGAGCGGCATCGCCAGCACGCTGTTGAGGTTCCGCACTCAACGCTCGCGGCAAGGGTGTTCGTACTGACAAGTTCTCCTAAAAACGTAGGGTATAAACATACAAGGGAAGAAATCGAGTAAAGGAAATAACATTTGCATTCGATGGCCTAAGATAGTGTATATTACATAATAACTTGTCGCGCGTCTAATGGACATTTTACCTAAACATGATCTGCAACGACAAGAGAAAGATAGACTTGGCGGCCTAGTCCACACGGCCTCCCTCGAGCCTCTTAACTCTGCTCACCCTGTCCACAATGGGTGCGACAAGGGCCTTGAGCGCTTCAACATCAGCGGATGGAGGAAGGGACTTGAGCACTTTGGTGAAGTCGACGCCTGGGTTGCGGAAGGCCACCTTCATCAACACCTTCTGGAGAGCCTCGGCGCAGACTTGACGTGATTCCTCCGCCAGTTGCTTCGGGACCTCTTCCCGGAGCCGTTGGATACCCGCCAACACGCCTTTGAAGAATAGGCTGAGCTTAACGCTGGGTTGGAGGTTCTCGTCAGTGGAGTATCCAAGATCCGTCATCCCCAACTCCATCAGCTCATTATGGATACCGGCGGCGGTGTCCACAAGGCCTTCTGTCCAGTGCATTATGCTGTCTCGAAGATTATTCTGGGTGGTCACAGCATTCGACAGCAACTCCTCGGTGGCCTTGATCTTCTCCAGCAGGCCCTTTTCCCGATCCTTGACGCCATTCAACGTCTCCGTCAGGGTGGTCAGCTTCAGCTCCAAATCCGCTTTGACGTCCTTGGCGGCATCGATCTCCTTGATCTTTTCAGCAAAACGACCCTGCAGCTCGCCGAGGGTGTAAGCGTCCTTCTCACGCTCGCGCTTCAACCCGGCGACCTCCTCGGCACTCTTCTGGAGGGTGGACTCCAGCTGAGCCACCCTCGTCTCCAATTCCCTCTTGGCGGCCTCGGCAGCCGCAGCAGCATCCTTTGCCTACTGAAGTGGCCCGCTGATCATTTGCTCACGCGCGGCGAGATCTTCCTCAAAGCTGTCGAGGATGATCTTCCGCTGCGCCAGCTCACCTTCTCGCGTGGAAAGCTTCTCGCCGGCAAGCCTCTGCTGTTCTTCGACCTCGCCCTTCTCCAAGATGAAGGCCGTGCGCTCCTTAGCAAGCTGTGAAGGAAATATGCCCTAGAGGCAATAATAAAGTTATTATTTATTTCCTTATATCATGATAAATGTTTATTATTCATGCTAGAATTGTATTAACCGGAAACATAATACATGTGTGAATACATAGACAAAACAGAGTGTCACTAGTATGCCTCTACTTGACTAGCTCGTTAATCTAAGATGGTTATGTTTCCTAACCATAGACATGAGTTGTCATTTGATTAACGGGATCACATCATTAGGAGAATGATGTGATTGACATGACCCATTCCGTTAGCCTAGCACTTGATCGTTTAGTATATTGCTATTGATGTCTTCATGACTTATACATGTTCCTGTCACTATGAGATTATGCAACTCCCGTTGACCGGAGGAACACTTTGGTGGCTACCTAACGTCACAACGTAACTGGGTGAGTCTAAAGGAGTACTACAGGTGTCTCCAAAGGTACATGTTGGGTTGGCGTATCTCGAGATTAGGTTTTGTCACTCCGATTGCTCGGAGAGGTATCTCTGGGCCCTCTCGGTAATGCACATCACTATAAGCCTTGCAAGCAATGTAGCTAATGAGTTAGTTACGGAATGATGCATTACGTAACGAGTAAAGAGACTTGCCGGTAACGAGATTGAACTAGGTATTGGATACCGACGATCGAATCTCAGGCAAGTAACATACCGATGACAAAGGGAACAAAGTATGTTGTTATGCGGTTTGACCGATAAAGATCTTCCTAGAATATGTAGGAGCCAATATGGGCATCCAGGTTCCGCTATTGGTTATTGACCAAGAATAGTTCTAGGTCATGTCTACATAGTTCTCGAACCCGTAGGGTCCGCACGCTTAAGGTTTCGATGACAGTTATATTATGAGTTTATGAGTTTTGATGTACCGAAGGAGTTTGGAGTCCCGGATGAGATCGGGGACATGACGAGGAGTCTCGAAATGGTCGAGACGTAAAGATCGATATATTGGACGACTATATTCGGAGTTCGGAAAGGTTCCGAGTGATTCGGGTATTTTTCGGAGTACCGGAGAGTTACGGGAATTCACCGGGGAGTATATGGGCCTTATTGGGCCATACGGGAATAGAGGAGAGAGGCCAAAAGGGAGGAGGCCTGCGCCCCCCTCTGGTCCGAATTGGACAAGGGGCGCAGCCCCCCTTTCCTTCTCCCTCTCCCCCTCTTTCCCCTTCTCCTACTCCAACAAGGGAGGTGGAATCCTACTAGGACTAGGGAGTCCTAGTAGGACTCCAACATGGCGCGCCCCCTCCTAGGGCCGGCCTCCTCCCCCCTTGCTCCTTTATATACGGGGGCAAGGGGGCACCCCATGACACACAAGTTGATCTACGAATCGTTCCTTAGCCGTGTGCGGTGCCCCCCTCCACCATATTCCACCTCGGTCATATCGTCGCGGAGCTTAGGCGAAGCCCTGCGCCGGTGGAGCATCATCATCGTCACCACGCCGTGCGTCGACGGAACTCATCCCCGACGCTTTGCTGGATCGGAGCCCGGGATCGTCATCGAGCTGAACGTGTGCTGAACTCGGAGGTGCCGTACGTTCGGTACTTGGATCGGTCGGATCGTGAAGACGTACGACTACATCAACCACGTTGTCATAACGCTTCCGCTTACGGTCTATGAGGGTACGTGGAAAATACTCTCCCCTCTCGTTGCTATGCCATCACCATGATCTTGCGTGTGCGTAGGAATTTTTTTGAAATTACTTCGTTCCCCAACAGTGGCATCCGAGCTTGGTTTTATGTGTATGTTATATGCACGAGTAGAACACAAGTGAGTTGTGGGCGATACAAGTCATACTGCTTACCAGCATGTCATACTTTGGTTCGGCGGTATTGTGAGATGAAGCGGCCCGGACCGACATTACGCGTACGCTTATGCGAGACTGGTTTCACCGCTTGAGCACTCGTTGCTTAAAGGTGACCGGGCGGGTGTCTGTCTCTCTCACTTTAGTTGAACCGAGTGTGGCTACGCCCGGTCCTTGCGAAGGTTAAAACAGCACCAACTTGACAAACTATTGTTGTGGTTTTGATGCGTAGGTAAGAACGGTTCTTGCTGAGCCCGTAGCAGCCACGTAAAACTTGCAACAACAAAGTAGAGGACGTCTAACTTGTTTTTGCAGGGCATGTTGTGATGTGATATGGTCAAGACGTGATGCTATATTTTATTGTATGAGATGATCATGTTTTGTAACCGAAGTTATCGGCAATCGGCAGGAGCCATATGGTTGTCGCTTTATTGTATGAAATGCAAAAGCCATGTAATTGCTTTACTTTATCACTAAGCGGTAGCGATAGTCGAGAAGCAATAGTTGGCGAGACGACAACGATGCTACGATGGAGATCAAGGTGTCGCTACCGGTGGCGATGGTGATCACGACGGTGCCGGAGATGGAGATCACAAGCACAAGATGATGATGGCCATATCATATCACTTATATTGATTGCATGTGATGTTTATCCTTTATGCATCTTATCTTGCTTTGATTGTCGGTAGCATTTTAAGATGATCTCTCACTAAAAATTATCAAGACGTGTTCTCCCTGAGTATGCACCGTTGCCAAAGTTCGTCGTGCCCAGGCACCACGTGATGATCGGGTGTGATAAGCTCTACGTCCATCTACAACGGGTGCAAGCCAGTTTTGCAGACGCAGAATACTCAGGTTAAACTTGGCAAGCCTAGCATATGCAGATATGGCCTCGGAACACGGAGACCGAAAGGTCGAGCGTGAATCATATAGTAGATATGATCAACATAGTGATGTTCGCCATTGAAAACTACTCCATCTCACGTGATGATCGGTTATGGTTTAGTTGATTTGGATCACGTGATCACTTAGATGACTAGAGAGATGTCTATCTAAGTGGGAGTTCTTAAGTAATATGATTAATTGAACTTTAGTTTATCATGAACTTAGTCCTGGTAGTATTTTGCAAATTATGTTGTAGATCAATAGCTCGCGTTGTTGCTTCCCGATGCTTTTATATGTTTGTTTTGATATGTTCCTAGAGAAAAATTATGTTGAAAAATGTTAGTAGCAATGATGCGGATTGGATCCGTGATATGAGGTTTATCCTCATTGCTACACAGAAGAATTATGTCCTTGATGCACCGCTAGGTGATGGACCTATTGCAAGAGCAAGATGCAGGGCGTTATGAACGTTTGGCTAGCTCAATATGATGACTACTTGGTAGTTTAGTGCACCATACTTAAAACGGCATAGAATCGGGACTTCAAAGACGTTTTGAACGTCATGGACCATATGAGATGTTCCAGGAGTTGAAGTTAATATTTCAGCAAATACCGAGTTGAGAGATATGAAGTCTCCAACAAGTTCTATAGCTAAAAGATGGAGGAGAATCGCTCAACTAGTGAGCATGTGCTCAGATTGTGCGAGTACTTCAATCGCTTGAATCAAGTGGGAGTTAATCTTCCGGATAAGATAGTGATTGACAGAATTCTCTAGTCACCATCACTAAGTTACTAGAACTTCGTGATGAACTATAGTATGCAAGGGATGACGAAAACGATTCGAGCTCTTCGTGATGTTGAAATCGACGAAGGTAGAAATCAAGAAAGAGCATCAAGTGTTGATGATTGACAAGACCACTAGTTTCAAAAAAGGGCAAAGGGAAAGAAAGGGGAACTTCAAGTAGAATGACAAGCAAGTTGTCACTCCCACGAAGAAACCCAAAGCTGAACCAAAGCACAAAACTGAAAGTGCTTACACTGCATAGGAAATGGTCACTGGAAACGGAAATACCCCAAATATTTGGTGGATAAGAAGGATGGCCAAGTAAACAAGGGTATATTTGATATACAGGTTATTGATGTGTGCTTTACTAGTGTTTATAGTAGCCCCTGAGTATTTGATACTTGTTCGGTTGTTAAGATTAGTAACTCGAAACAGGAGTTACAGAATAAACAGGGACTAGTTGAAGGGGAAGTGACGATGAGTGTTGGAAGTAGTTCCAAAATTGATATGATCATCATCGCACACTCCCTATACTATCGGGATTAGTGTTTATAGTAGCCCCTGAGTATTTGATACTTGTTCGGTTGCTAATTAGTAACTCGAAACAAGAGTTACAGAATAAACAGAGACTAGATGAAGGGGAAGTGATGATGAATGTTGGAAGTAGTTCCAAGATTGATATGATCATCATCGCACACTCCCTATACCTTCGGGATTAGTGTTAAACCTAAATAAATGTTATTTGGCGTTTGCGTTGAACATGAATATGATTTGATCATGTTTATTGCGATACGGTTATTCATTTAAAGTCAAAGAATAATAGTTGTTCTGTTTTCATGAATAAAACCTTCGATGGTCATACACCCAATAAAATAGTTTGTTGGATCTCGATCGTAGTGATACACATATTCAAAATATAGATGCCAAAAGATGCAAAGTTAATAATGATAGTGTAATTTATTTGTGGCACTGCCGTTTGGGTCATATCGGTGTAAAGCGCATGAAGAAACTCAATAAAGATGGATTTTCGGAATCACTTGGTTATGAATCATTTGATGCTTGCGAACCGTGCCTTTTGGGCAAGATGACTAAAACTCAGTTCTCCGGAACAATGGAACAAGCTACTGACTTATTGGAAATAATACATACCGATGTATGCGATCCAATGAGTGTTGATGCTCCTGGCAAGTATCGTTATTTTCTGACCTTCACAAGATGATTTGAGCAGATATGGGTATATCTACTTGATGAAACATAAGTCTGAAATAATTGAAAGGTTCAAAGAATTTCAGAGTGAAGTGGAAAAATCATCGTAACAAGAAAATAAAGTTTACTGCGATCTGATCACGGAGACGAATATTTGAGTTACGAAGTTTGGTCTTGATTAAAACAATGTGAAATAGTTTCACTACTCACGCCACTGGAACACCACGATTGTAATGGTGTGTCCAAACGTCATAACCGTACTTTATTAGATATGGTGCGATCAATGATGTCTCTTACTGATTTACCACTCTCGTTTTGGGGTTATGCATTAGAGACAGCTGCATTCACGTTTAATAGGGCACCATCTAAATCCGTTGAGACGACACCGTATGAACTATGGTTTAACAGTAAACCTAAGTTGTCGTTTCTTAAAGTTTGGAGTTGTGATGCTTATGTGAAAAAGTTTTCACCTGATAAGCTCGTAGCCAAATCGGAGAAGTGTATCTTCATAAAATACCCAAAGGTAACTATTGGGTACACCTTCTATCACAGATCCGAAGGCAAGTTTTTCGTTGCTAAGATGGATCCTTTCTAGAGAAGAAGTTTCTCTCGAAAGAAGTGAGTGGGAGGAAAGTAGAACTTGATGAGGTAATTGTACCTTCTCCCTTATTGGAAATTAGTTCATCACAGAAATCAGTTCCAGTGATTCCTACAAATATTAGTGTGGAAGCTATTTATGATTATCAAGAAACTTGAGATCAAGTTAATACTGAACAGCGTAGGTCAACCAGAGTATGATCTGCGCCAGAATGGTACGGTAATCCTGTTCTAGAAGTCATGTTACTAGACCATGAAGAACCTACGAACTATGAGGAAGCGATGATGAGCCCAGATTCCGTGAAATGGCTTGAGGCCATAAAAATCTGAGATATGATCCATGTATGAGAACAAAGTATGGACTTTGATTGACTTGCTCGATGATCAGCAAGCCATGTTAAATAAATGGATCTTCAAGAGGAAGACAGATGCTGATAGTAGTGTTACTATCTACAAAGCTAGACTTGTCGAAAAAGGTTTTAGACAAAGTTCAAGATGTTGAATACAATGAGATTTTCTCAATCGTATCGATGCTTAAAAGTCTGTCCGAATCATGTTAGCAATTGCCACATTTTATGAAATCTGGCAAATGGATGTCAAAACTGCATTCCTTAATGGTTTTCTTAAAGAAGAGTTGTATATGATGCAACCAGAAGATTTTGTCAATCCTAAAGGTGCTAACCAAATGTGCAAGCTCCAGCGATCCATCAATGGACTGGTGCAAGCATCTCGGAGTTGGAATATACGCTTTGATGGGTTGATCAAAGCATATGGTTTTATACAGACTTTTGGAAAGGCCTGTATATACAAGAAAGTGAGTGGGAGCACTACAACCTTTCTGATAAGTATATGTGAATGACATATTGTTGATCGGAAATAATGTAGAATTATTCTGCAAAGCATAAAGGAGTGTTTGAAAGGAGTTTTTTCAAAGAAAGACCTCGGTGAAGCTGCTTACATATTGAGCATCAAGATCTATAGAGATAGATCAAGTCACTTGATAAGTTTTTCAATGAATACATACCTTGACAAGTTTTTGAAGTAGTTCAAAATGGAACAGTCAAAGAAAGAGTTCTTGCTCGTGTTACAAGGTGTGAGATTGAGTAAGACTCAAAACCCGACCACGGCAGAAGATAGAAAGAGAATGAAAGTCATTCCTTATGCATCAGCCATAGGTTCTATAAAGTATGTCATCTTGTGTACGAGAACTATTGCATACCCTACCACTAAGTTTGACAAGGAGTGCAATAGTGATCTAGGAGTAGATCAATGGACAACGGTCAAAATTATCCCGAGTGGAATAAGGATATGTTTCTCAATTATGGAAGTGAATAAAGGGTTAGGTGTAAAGGGTTACGCCGATGCAAGTTTTAACACCGATCTAGATGACTCGAGTCTCAATCTGGATACATATTGAAAGTGGGAGCAATTAGCTAGAGTAGCTCCGTGCGAGCATTGTAGACATAGAAATTTGCAAAATACTTACGGCTCTGAATGTGATGAGACCGTTGACTAAAATTATCTCACAAGCAAAACATGATCACACCTTAGTACTCTTTGGGTGTTAATCACATAGCGATGTGAACTAGATTACTGACTCTAGTAAACCCTTTGGGTGTTGGTCACATGTCGATGTGAACTATGGGTGTTAACCACATATAGATGTGAACTATTGATGTTAAATCACATGGCGATGTGAACTAGATTATTGACTCTAGTGCAAGTGGGAGACTCAAGGAAATATGCCCTAGAGGCAATAATAAAGTTATTATTTATTTTCTTATATCATGATAAATGTTTATTATTCATGCTAGAATTGTATTAACCGGAAACATAATACATGTGTGAATACATAGACAAAACAGAGTGTCGAGTATGCCTCTACTTGACTAGCTCGTTAATCGAAGATGGTTATGTTTCCTAACCATAGACATGAGTTGTCATTTGATTAACGGGATCACATCATTAGGAGAATGATGTGATTGACATGACCCATTCCGTTAGCCTAGCACTTGATCGTTTAGTATATTGCTATTGCTTTCTTCATGACTTATACATGTTCCTGTAACTATGAGATTATGCAACTCCGTTTACCGGAGGAACACTTTGGGTGCTACCAAACGTCACAACGGAACTGGGTGATTATATAGGAGTACTACAGGTGTCTCCAAAGGTACATGTTGGGTTGGCGATTTCGAGATTAGGTTTTGTCACTTCGATTGTCGGAGAGGTATCTCTGGGCCCTCTCGGTTATGCACATCACTACACCAGCCTCTCACTCTCCCAAACAAGTGTTTTTTTATTGCCTCAGTTCTCTCTTTGTCCCACGCAATGTTTTTTCATTGCGTGAGTTAATTTGGCACCGGAGCAAAGTAGGTGATCCAGATTGGGGCACCAGGTGAGCAATGGAGGGGCATCGATGCCAAATGCATCACAAGTGAATTTGGCACATGTTTTGGCCTACATAGCCCACTTTTGTACTCCCTCCGTCCCAAAATTCCTGTCTTAAACTTGTCTAAATACGGATGTATCTAGTTACAATAATCGCAAGCTCATTTTTGTATCCAAACAATGTGTTTTTCTGGGTTACAGTCCACAACACAAACGTGTAAAATGCCTGGATGTGTCTAATATGTCTCCAACGTATCTATAATTTTTGATTGTTCCATGCTGTTATATTATCATTCTTGGATGTTTTATAATCATTTTATAGTCATTTTACATCATTTTTGGTACTAACCTATTGACATACTGCCAAGTGCCATTTGCTGTTTTCGCATGTTTTTTACATCACAGGAAATAAATATCAAACGGAGTCCAAACGCAGAGAAACTTTTTGTGAATATTTTTGGACAGAAGACATCCAAGGGCCAAAGAAGTACTCAGAGGGGGCTCCAAGGGGAGCATGATATGTCTCCAACATATCTATAATTTTTGATTGTTCCATGCTATTATGTTATCTGTTTTGGATGTTTAATGGGCTTTAATATGCTCTTTTATATTATTTTTGGGGCTAACCTATTAACCGGAGGCCCAAAGGTGCAAATTGCTGTTTTTTGCCTATTTCAGTGTTTCGCTGAAAAGGAATATCAAACGGAATCCAAACAGAACGAAACCTTCACGAGGATCTTTCTTGGAACAAATGCAATCCAGAAGGAGTTGAAGTCTGGAACACCGTGAGGCGGTCACGAGGTAGGAGGGCGCGCCTAGGGGGGTAGGCGCGCTCCCCACCCTCATGGACCCCACGGAGCTCCACCTACCTGTTTCTTCTGCCTATATATACTCTTATACCCTAAAAACATCAGGGGGAGCCACGAAACCAATTTTTCACCGTCGCAACCTTCTGTACCCGTGAGATCCCATCTTGGGGCCTTTTCCGGCGCTCCGCCAGAGGGGGAATCGATCACGGAGGGCTTCTACATCAACACCATAGCCTCTCTGATGATGTGTGAGTAGTTTACCATAGACCTTTGGGTCCATAGTTATTAGGTAGATTGCTTGTACTCTCTCTTTGATTCTCAATAAAAAGTTCTCCTTGATGTTCTTGGAGATCTATTCGATGTAATACTTTTTTGCGGTGTGTTTTCTGAGATCCGATGAATTGTGGATTTATGATCAAGTTCATCTATGAATAATATTTGGTTCTTCTCTGAATTATTATATGCATGATTTGATATCTTTGCAAGTCTCTTCGAATTATCGGTTTAGTTTGGCCTACTAGATTGATCTTTCTTGCAATAGTAGAAGTGCTTAGCTTTGGGTTCAGTCTTGCTTTGTCCTTTCCCAGTGACAGAGGGGCAGCAAGGCACGTATTGTATTGTTGCCAAGGATAAAAAATATGGGGTTTATATCATATTGCTTGAGTTTATCTCTCTACATCATGTCATCTTGCTTAATGTGTTACTCCGTTCTTATGAACTTAATACTCTAGATGCATCTTTGGATAGCGGTCGATGTGTGGAGTAATAGTAGTAGATGCAGAATCGTTTGGTCTACTTGACACCGATGTGATGCCTATGTTCATGATCATTGCCTAGAAATTCTCATAACTATGCTTTTCTATCAATTGCTCGGCAGTAATTTGTTCACCCACCGTAATACATGCTATCTTGAGAGAAGCCACCAGTGAAACCTATGGCCCCCGGGTCTCTTTTCTTTTATATTACATCTCTTTTATTTACATCGCATCTCGTTTACTATTTTGCAATCTTTACTTTCCAATCTATACAACAAAAATACCAAAAATATTTACTTTATTCACTACTGGAATCTGGCACTTTGCCATACGCCATGGCGTATGGCAAAGGCATGGTCGGCGGCGGATGGCAAAGGCTTTGTCATCTGCCGCCAGATGGCAAACAGGTCGTCCAAACCCCGCGGTAAAGGCTTCTTTGCCGTCCTGGCTGATGGCAAAGAGCTGTGGCTTTGCCATCTGGCCGGCAGATGGTAACGCTTTGCCATCTGCCAACAGATAGATGGCAAAGGTTGCAGCTCTTTGCCATCTGCCAACAGATGGCAAAAGGCTGCACGCTCTTTGCCGTCTGCTGACAGATGGCAAAGAGTTTTGCCATCTCCGTCGAGATGGCAAAAGAGCCCAAATAGGCCAGCCCAAATGTTACATGTAGATGACACGTGGCCTCTTTGCCATCTGCCGGTGATGGCAAAGCTCTTTGCCATCTGCCGGTGATGGCAAAGTGACTATATTGCCCCATTTAATTTTGTTTTTCTTATATCAATTCATTTTCACGAAGTCAAACACAAATACATTTATATGACCAATATAGCATATTCAACACATATTACCGATAGTCATGAACACATATGTATCCAACACATGTTACCAATAGTAGCAAGTTTCATCCGTACATATACATAGTTTCATCAATATTACAGTTTCATCCATAGGTAGCAAGTTTCACAAGGTCAAAACAAAAACTAAATACAAGCACTCCATCAACCCAAGCTTCCGTGATCAATTAAGCAAATCTGTAATATAGGAAAGAAGAAAGTTAGAAGAAGAAGACTAGAAGAAGAAGATTATTATGATGCAACTAAAATGTAAAGATTATTATGATGCAACTTATATCTTAAGCATATTATGTCATTTTAGAGCTAGTTAAGCATATTAACTAATTTTGGAGGAAAAGATTCTAAGTATAGGTCATTTTGAAGCCAGCTAAGCATATTAAGTCATTTTGGAGGAAAAAATGCTAAGTATAGGTCATTTTAGAGCTATCCTAGGTTAAATAGGTCATTTTGGAGCTAATTAAGCTTATTATGTAATTTTGGAGCTAGCTAAGCATATTAAGTCATTTTGGAGGAAAAATGCTAAGTATAGGTCATTTTAGAGCTAGCCTAGGTTGAATAGGTCATTTTGAAGCTAAGTAAGGTTATTATGTCATTTTGGAGCTAGCTAAGCATATGAAGTCATTTAGGACCTAAAATATGTCATTTCTTAAGCATATTATATCATTTTAGAGCTAGCTAAGCATATTAAGTCATTTTGGAGGAAAAGATGCTAAGTATAGGTCATTTTAGAGCTATCCTAGGTTAAATATGACATTTTTAAGCTAGCTAAGCATATTAAGTCATTTTGGAGGAAAAATGTTAAGTATAGGTCATTTTAGAGCTATCCTAGGTTAAATATGTCATTTTGGAGCTAATTAAGCTTATTATGTCATTTTTGAGCTAGCTAAGCATATTGAGTCATTTTGGAGGAAAAAATGCTAAGTATATGATTATGTCGCTAGTATCCATATGCAGAGAACCCGGCCGACATGACTAGTCATAGAACCAAGGTGGCACAAGCGTCTGAGGGACAGGCATACATGACCCAGCAATGCATGTGTCGGTCATCGTGAGTGCAACCAAGTCGTAGCAAGCTACAAGGACTTGGTGATACACCGTGCCATTTCCCCATAGGGACGGACACAGGAGCAAAGAAGGACACATGCCGGTCAATCCATGTGTTCCGGAGCAGTAGCGAACTACCATGGATCAGTGGAAGCACTAGGAGGCATTTCCCTGTATGGAAGGCTACCAAAGGCACACGACTAGGTGTCGAATCCCACACATACAATACATTTCAAACATACACACATTATGCACGATATGTGTAGATACAACATGGCATCACAACAAAACTCTATTAAGCAAAACACTTGGGAAACTTACCGTCATCATGGAGGTGTAGGTGTAGGTGTAGGTGTAGGACCGGTCGCGCCGGTGGAAGACGGAGAAGGGTCGGTCGATGCTTGTCGGGAGTTACGCTGCACCAAAGATTATTTCCAATGTATCGTTAGCATGATGCAACTCAAATGTGAAGACTAGTAACTAATGACCGTTCAAATGAAACTCATAATTCACAAATATATGACCCCGTCGGCCTCTGGAAGGCCGAAGAGGACCTTTTCGGTCAACAGGAGGCCAAAGAGGTGTCGGGTGTCGGGGGTGTCTTGTCTGTGTGTCGTGGGCACACTGGTTTGTTCATCCAAATAAGCAGATATTACAAACTGCTTGCCATAGTTTACAATTTTTATGTGTTGTGGCCTTCTTGATTCAGTTTGGCAACCGACATATTTGAATGCCATCCACATGTCCAAAATTGATTACTTCATCTCTGTCCAAACTAAAGTTGTCAATATAGATCATGTCTGTGAGTTCTTTTTACCCTGGGCTGTCAACTATTTTGAAACACAAGGAGTAGCATCTATTTTCATCCTGTAGACGAAACCATGTCAGAAGTCACGATGATGGGTGCAGAGGAAGTCAAGATGCAAGTGGACATGTTCGTGGGGTGTCCACCATCAGCCGCACCATTCACGAGGGCTAATGACGGAATTAATTAGCAGGTGCCCACGTACCAGAGTGTTCGCCTGGCCGCAACACCGAAACATGCTACACAGCCACTCCATTCTTGTTTATTTTTGCAAATTATAAGAGCTGCTTTTTTCTTTCATGTACACTCATGGGGAAGCAGAGGCATGAGGCTTGTGCATGCTAATGTTGTCATCTACTCTAGTTAGCACCAACAAACGAAACAAAGCGGGTTTTAGTCTCAATTTGCCAACTTTTCTTCTGCTCAATTTGCCAACTTTTCTAGGAGATTGATCACGATAACTATGACGATGGTGACGTACGTGCAGTCATTTCCTTTAATGCGGGTTTTAGTCTATCAATCAACTAAGTCGACCAGTTGTAAGGTGTGTGCTATACGCCGAGTGTAACACTTGGCGTATAGTTCGCCGAGTTTGAAACAGCTTTTGCCGTGTATGAAACATACACAGCTTACAAAGTTTTTCCTGTAGTGAGATTGCTATAATGTATATCCATGTAGTTGCATGAAGCAAACACAACTTCGATGTGCATGTCACTTATTTTCAAATACTTTACTGAATGCGCCATACTGTAGTTGACTTCTTATATAGGGAAAAGATGCGGAAGATCCTCCACGTGATTCCACTGTACGTTTTAACACTAGGTTGAACATGTTGGTTTGGCTGCTTCAGCACATGCACTGACAGGCATAAGCATCACGTGTGTAAACTGAAAATTCAGTCTATCCTCATGCTAAATTAGCATAAGCTTCTAACTTATTAGGACAATGATACTAGGCTTCAACTCAAAAGGTATACGTATAAAGGGTATTTTTAATTTTATTGCCTTAAGAAAATAAATTTTATATATATATATATATATATATATATATATATATATATATATATATGCATGGCATGTCTCTTACGTAATATTGATTGTACCTTGCTGAAATCATATTTTTATATACTTCGGTGTCAGGTGGTATCAAGCTTGATCATGAAATCTTGGAAAGTATAAACACCATTCTTGCATGTGTGTGAACTTACATGCAAACTCACCCAAGGTGCCAGGTACAATGATTTTTCACCAACCAGTTCAACGCCGCCTTCTTGACTGTTATTGGGAGTTTGGGACATATTCAGTACTGAAACCTAGATGAGTTCACATGCAGGTTTTTCTTTCAGATTGCTTTGTATGTGTTGACTTCTACCCAGCTTCTGGGAATCCAAGACATTTCAACTTTTTATAAATATGCATCAAATATATTTTCCCAAAAAGGTCTACCATCTGCTGCTATTCATGCATTAGTAGTAGTCGTAATTTAGTTCACCAACTTACAGGATTTGTGAAGCATCTATCTATTATATAATTAAGACAAGAGTAAAACAAGCCATCACGTTTGTCCATATATGCAAATATATTTTACGCCGTTTGATTAAAATAACAACGGTTCAGATTTAAAGTTTCTTACGTAACATGTAAAAATATATGTACAAACAGTATTGAACTTTTATGTTGTCACGTTAGATGTATAGAAGAAAGAAAAAGAAAAAAACAGGAAATATTACTACATACGTGTCCCATGACTATATAGATTTGGAAGTTGTATATCAATTTGAAAAAAAATAGGCCATATACGATGTGGACTCTTATTCTAACCGGAGAAGCAAAATAAGATGGTACGAAGCCGTACGTCCTCAGGTCATCTCAACTGAAAGACTTTAAAGTGCCCTGCCCGACCTTGCTTCTTGGAGGAAGCTTATGGAGTCTCCGCCGAGGGCATGAGAAGAGCGAGGAAACCATGACTACAACGAAGTAGACACAGGCCGGAGCAGCTGCGTGCTCGATGCATCGATGAGCCTGGACACACGGCACCTATAGGTCCCTGGCTGAACCGCGCGCGTTGAGGCACGTTGTCTGCATTGACATCCACCCGGGCAGCACTCCATGAAGGTCGTGGCATGTATACATGCTGCCGCTTTGAACAGCAAACAAAGGCAGATTGTCAATTTGTTGCCGGTTCCGAAACAAGAAGATGTCACTGGAAGACTCCACAAGCAATTGGAGGAAAACAACATTGGGATAGCTTGATGTGTCAAGGCATGGATACATGATGCCGCATTGGACGACATATAGAGGCAGAGCATGGAGTTGTCTCCGATTCCGAAATACTTAGATGTCACCGTCAGAACCCACGAGCAATCAAAGGGAGACGGGTCTGGGACAGCTTGAAGTCACCGTGCAGATGCACTTCCTTATTGAAAAAAATTAAGTTAATGGTGTTTTACAGCAAAGTTCAGAATCTGGAGTTGCATGAGCAGACTACAAGCAATCACTCGCTTGATATGTTGTGATTCTGTCTGCACACACATCAGGAAGTTCAGAAACATGGAATCAGGTATGGATGGTTACTGAAGACAATGCGTGTGAATATACCAGCAGTCTCGCTGGAGCATGACATCCTACAGGTATTATTAAGCCTATAATAATTGTTCTTCTTCAGTTATAAATCTCATATATATTGAATTGAGATTTTTTTTAATAGACCATAGATCTAACTTCATGTACTTCAAAATGAAAATCAGGGTTTGGCGGAGCTTTATCAATAAACTGTCTATAGTCAATTCTAAATGAAAATCCACCACCAGAAGAAAAAAGGCATGTGTCTTGGAGATCAGTTCAGCTGAATAGGTTGGTTATTCACAAACAAAGGGTCTATTTTACTTCATCGCCTACATTTACTTTGTAGTAATGGATGACCAAGTCAACATGCGTGTGTTGCTTCCATGTATTTACATGCATAGGTATGGGAGCATGCGCTAGAGAGAAGGCATGCATGAGTAGTGGTGCACTTGAAATAATAAAAGAGTATGCCTGTGTGCATATAGAAAAATTAATAAATAAAATAGTTCACAATACAATATTGGTACTGCTTATACCAGTAAGCATACTCTGAAATCCAAATCAGATTTATAGCTTGAGAACAGTAAGGTTATAATTCTCAGATTATAAATATGTAAGTGTTTTTGTTTGCGGGGGTAAGCATGTAAGTCATGTTTATAGCCATTATGATTTACACTATTTGATATAGATAGATATTTGAAATTTGAGGTGTAATAATTTTATTTAAAATCAGTAGTCCCGCTGTATGACAACAATATGATGTTTAGATATGGGATCTGTCTCAAAAATTAGAACGTTGACTATGGATGTCATTAAGATAAGGAAACCTATAGAACACAATGGGACACCACATCTGCTATTCACATAATCCATCGGATCAATGTCATCGTAATCTATCTTAATATACATGCATACATAGCTTTTTTCTCAAGTCATCAGATATTGATCATGCACTACACTCTAATTTTATTTTATTTTTGAAAATAAATACTATGCCTTAATTTTTTTAAGCCAACAGTAATTTTCCTTAATTCAAGAGTTGAATTTTAAATAGAGGCATATGACTTAAAAAATGGAAAATGCACTCCTGTTTAAATATGACCATCGTGGGCTAATCTGCTGACTGGCCGCCAATAAGCTTCCGGTGCGAGAAGAATAAAGAGTAGTAGTAGATTTCGTTTGTATCTAGGATTATTCATGATTTTCTATGATATCCACATCTAACGATGGCATTGGTCATTTACTATTGGTAACTATTAATATGCTAGCACACAATATTTCGACCAAATTACATTCATCTTAAGAAATGATGTATATTTCGTCTATATTTAAATTCGTAGTTGGTTATGTGACCAAATATAAATGGATAATAATCAATGTAGATATAACATATAGTAAACCTAGCCGCGCAAATGCGCGGGCCACACTGCTAGTTCTAACTAATTCACGAGTGCTCAGCCTTGCTCTGTTTCAATTTTCGAATCAAAAGTGTGTTAAATTTCCATTCCAATTAAGAGACATTTGCATGGATATGGGTAACCAATTGGTATATGTATGACAAGACAAAAACAAATCATATTGTTTGATTCATATAGCTGAATTGTTTTGGAGGGAAGTATTCTAGTGACTCTGTAATCTGCCTGTGAACATGTTGTTTAGTTATGCATATTTACTCAGATGCGGTAGTACCCTAATAGATAAAAAAGGAAAGAGATGAGGGCATATGCTGCATTCTTTGATGGATTTGACATTAAGTTGGGCCTATAAAGATGAAGTAATCATTGAACTATCACACATGTTGCAAGGTGCTATATTATCCCAGGGAGTCAGGTACGCAAGCTATAGGAAAAGGACATAGATTCATAATGAAATAATCTTCGTGATAACATTATTTGAGAGAGAGAACAAAGTTCAGTCAACAATAACAGGGTGCAATCATCAAGTGTGCTTATGCACCGCTCTGCATGCAGCAATAAAATCTGTTGATTATTCAGCTCAATCGATTCTTGGTTTGTTACAGAACAATAACAATAGCTGCGAAGGATCATAATTTGTATGTACCTCTGGATTTCATATACTGTTGTTGATATTGACAATGAACTATGTTCTGTGACGGGGTTTATATATTTTTTTGCTACATGAGTTGGTATAAATTTTAAATCAGAACAGTCAGAAGTTAGCAGATGGAGGCAATATAGGTTATTTCTTTCGAGCATGGAGTTTTTGCACAAGAGTTTAAATGCTCCCTCGTGTACTGTAAAATCAAAATAAATAGTACTAAAAACAGGAAACACATAATTGTGCACGCCGTGTTCTACTAAACTCCAGAATCTCTCTTATATCAAAAACTATATGAGCAGAAATGGCATGAAACTTATGGATTAATTTTCTTTTTGCATACATGCCGAGCTGGGAGTCATAGGGTATTAAACTGTATAATCCCTCTTATAAGAAAAAATATGAGCTGAAATGTCATGAACCTAATGGATTAATTTTCCTTTTGCATACATGGTGAGCTGAGAGATCATAGGGTCTTATAGGCCATTGATTGTTTGTATTCAGTCCAACTAGGACACATTTTTGCCATGTTATGGCTACTACTCACCTTCGCTAGCTCCTTCAAGGATGTTTTGACCTATACTCCTTTGTTATCTACAACGGGGTACTAATCCATCAGAGGCCATTCACTTTCCTTTCAATAAATTAAAAGGTGGATCTCACCTTATTTTCAACAAATGTCAAAACAGAGAATCTAAAAATAACTTGGTCAACATGAAAAAAAAATGAAAGGGTGCCTCATTCAGGTTTAACTATACTTTGTTGATATTCACACTGAACATTGTTGCAATTTACTTACAGTCTAAACCATCTGAATGATTTGTTGTTGTTGTTTAGGAAAAATAGCTAGCCCGTGCAAGTTGCATGGGTTGACGACTAGTGCTTTAAGATTGACATTGCCACGTGGCATTCATCAGGATGGGTCTCACCTGTTGGCCTGTGAGACCCGGTTTCATAGGATTTTTTCCCCAAAACTGTATTAACTCAACGTCACTGCTAAAAGTGCGGCGGAAAAAATACGTTTAGCGGTAGGTGCTGAAAAGTGTTACGACTGATGTTCCGTTCAAAATTTCAACTAGAGACAACTACTACTACTTCGAGAAGAAATAGTGGTATTGGTACTGGTGTGATCATCAATGGTAAGTACAGTTTGGGTTGAAGATTTGTAGCTGATGTAAGTACCTCGAGGAGGAGGTTGCGGGGAACTGCTTGACGGAGAGCACGTCGGCTGACGATGGTGTCGGGCGGAGCTTGGCGAGGGGATGGCACGGACGACGGACTCCATGGAGAGGATGGAGCTGCAAACCAGCAGCACGTCCGGCTGCTCCTCGCACAGTGCCTCCAAGCTTCTGTTGTTGTCGACATTTCACAGCATGATCGATCGATCCCTTGCAGTTGGATCCGGACCGGAATCGAAGAAAGATAGGTTCGTGGGTTGGCATGGCTGGTCACTGAAGAAGCGAATCCCGTGGGCGGAGCGATATTCGGAGTAGTCGGATCTGGAGGTGGCCAAGACGCGGCGTGGCCTCGCTACGCTGGATGCCCTGGCGATGAACTGCCGAAGTTGCCCAACCCGATGATCCCCACGCGCAGCGCCGCGGGATCTTGGGCCTCCGTCGAGGACACCGATGGTGACGGCGATGGCACCTCGTAGGCGCCGCACCATGAGGAGGCGAGTTGCTGCTCGTGCTCGGTGGAGGTCGTGGCATCTCTCGGGGGCTTGGCGCCGGCGGCGGCCTGACCTGATTAGGCGGGAGGGCCGGGCGACGGGCGGGGAGCGACGGCGACGGGCGGGGAGGGACGCGGCGGCAGGCGAGGGAGCGACGGGGCCGGCGACAGGGTGGCGGCGGGCGAACCTAGAGCGCCATCGACGGGGGTTGGATGGGATGTGAAGGTCGTTTTTTTACCTGGATGGGTGGGGAGAGAGAGGGAGGGGATAACCCCATAGTTTTTTACGGAAAAAATAACCCCATCTCTTTGCCATCTGCCGCCAGATGGCAAAGAATCTTTGCCGTCTGTTGGCGGATGGCAAAGAGGTGGGCTGGTACGCCGTTACACGCTTGATGGCCATAGGATTTTCCAACCTCTTTGCCATCTGGCGGCAGATGGCAAAGAATCTTTGCCATCCACTTTCGCAGATGGCAAAGAATTGGCTGAAAACAACCATGTTCTTTGCCGTCTGGGTTCTTTGCCATCTGTTTTTATAAGCGGCAAAGCGTTCTTTGCCATCGGTGGCACATGGCAAAGAGCTGGCTGATGGCAAATTCCCTCTTTCGATAGTGATTATCTTTATCGAGATCTCACTTTTGCGAGTGACCGTGAAGGTATTGACAACCCTTTTATAGCGTTGGTTGCAAGGTTCTTGATTGTTTGTGCAGGTACTAGGCAATTTGCGTGTAGTCTCCTCTTTGGATTGACACCTTGGTTACGAAAACTGAGGGAAATACTTACGCTGCTTTGATGCATCACCCTTTCCTCTTCAAGGGAAAACCAATGCATGCTCAAGAGGTAGCAGAGCACAACCCACCTGGGTGCGCCTAGGCCCCAGGCGTGCCCTGGCGAGTTGTGCCCACCTCGGGGTCCCCAAACCGCCTCTTTCCTCTATAAATACCCAAATATTCCAGAAACCCTAGAGTCGATGAAAATCAATTCCAGCCGCCGCAAGTTCCATAACCACCAGATCCCATCTAGACACCATCTCGGAGGGGTGCATCATGTCCATTGGTGCCTCTCCGATGATGCGGGAGTAGTTCTTTGTGGACCTACGAGTCCGTACTTAGTAGCTAGATGACTTCCTCTCTCTTATTTGATTCTCAATACAATGGTCTATTGGATATCCATATGGTGTAACTCTTTTAGCGGTGTGTTTGTTGGGATCTGATGAACTTTGAGTTTATGATCAGATCTATCTTTTTATCCGTGAAAGTTATTTGAGTCTTCTTTGATCTCTTATATGCATGATTGCTTATAGCCTCGTATTTCTTCTCCGATATTTGGGTTTTGTTTGGCCAACTTGATCTATTTATCTTGAAATGGGAAGAGGTTCTTTGTAGTGGGTTCGATCTTATGGTGCTTGATTCTAGTAACAGAAAGGGAACCGACACGTATGTATCGTTGCTACTCACGATAAAATGATGGGGGTCTATTTCTACATAAATAGATCTTGTCTACATCATGTGAACGTTCTTATTGCATTACTCTGTTTCTCCATGAACTTAATACACTAGATGCATGCTGGATAGCGGTCGATGTGTGGAGTAATAGTAGTAGATGCAGGCAGGAGTCATTCTACTAATCTTGGACTTGATGCCTATATAATGATCATTGCCTGTATATCGTCATGATTATTTGAAGTTCTATCAATTTCCCAACAGTAATTTGTTAACCCACCTTTTTCTATTTTTCTCGAGGGAAGCGACTAGTGAAACCTACGGCCCCCGGGTCTCTTCTTTATTATATTTGCCTTTGCGATCTATTTTCCTTTACTTTTATTTTCAGATCTATAAAACCCAAAAATACAAAAATATCTTGGTGCACTTTATTTTATTTGGAGTTTGATCTATCTATTTATTACCACTTTCTCACGTCCATTTGCCAATTTTTGGAGCTGTTACCCTAAAGGGATCGACAACCCCTTTTAATACGTCGGGTTGCAAGTATTTGTTATTTATGTGCAGGTGCTGTTTACGTAGTGTTGTGTGGTTCTCCTAATGGTTCGGTAACCTTGGTCTCATCACTAACGGAAATACCTACCGTTGATGTGCTGCATCATCCCTTCCTCTTTGGGGAAATACCGACGTGGTTCTAGCAAGCATCAAAAGGAACTTCTGGCGCCATTGACGGGAAGACATCATCAACATCTACCAGGTTCCTAAACACAAATCTCATCTCCTCGCAATTTACATTATTTGCCATTTGCCTCTTGTTTTCCTCTCCCCCACTTCACAAAAATTTGCCGTTTTATTCGCCTTCTTTTCCGTTCGCCATTTTTTTGTCAGATCTACTATTGAGTGCAATCTTGTTGCGTAGTCACAATGACTCAAGAGAACACCAAGTTGTGTGATTTCTCAAATACCAACAACAATAATTTTCTTAGCACTCCAATTGCTCCTCCTGCCACTAGTGCAGAGACTTGTGATATTAATACTGCTGTGCTGAATCTCGTTATGAAAGGTCAATTTCCAGTACTCCTAATGAGGATGCCGCGTCCCATCTTAACACATTCATGGAATTATGCAATATGCAAAAGAAAAAAGATGTGGACAATGATGTTGTGAAGTTGAAATTATTTCCATTTTCTTGGCGAGATCATGCAAAATTTTGGTTTTCTTCTTTGCCTCACAATAGTATTGATTATTGGAATAAGTGCAAAAATGCTTTTATCACTAAGTATTTTCCGCCCACAAAAAATATTTCCATTAGAACCCAGATCATGAATTTCAAGCAACTTTAACATGAGCATCAATCTTGGGACATGATGAAATTGATGCTAAGGAATTGCCCAACTCATGGATTAAATCTTTGGATGATCATACAAAAAATTTATGCTGGGGTTGTATTTTGTTTCTCGTAATCTTTTAGATTCCACATGGTGGTACTTTTATGGAAATTAATTTGGGTGAAGCCACCAAATTGCTTAATAATATCATGGCAAATTATTCACAATGGCATACCAAAAGAGCTCCTACTAGTAAAAAGTTAATCCGGTTGAATAAATTTCTTCTTTGAGTGCAAAAGTTGATGCTTGTATGAAATTGGTTGGTAGTAAAAGTGTTCCTATTGATTTTAATGGTGTGCCTTTGTCTACTTTGATTGAGCAAAATAGTGATGCCATAGATGTGAATTTTATCTCTCAAAATAATTTCAATAACAATGCTTATAGAGGTAATTTTAATCCTAGGCCTTTTCCTAGTAATTCTTCTAATAATTATGGTAAGTTTTTCAATGAATACATACCTTGACAAGTTTTTGAAGTAGTTCAAAATGGAACAGTCAAAGAAAGAGTTCTTGCCTGTGTTACAAGGTGTGAGATTGAGTAAGACTCAAAACCCGACCACGGCAGAAGATAGAAAGAGAATGAAAGTCATTCCTTATGCATCAGCCATAGGTTCTATAAAGTATGTCATGCTGTGTACCAGAACTATTGCATACCCTACCACTAAGTTTGACAAGGGAGTGCAATAGTGATCTAGGAGTAGATCAATGGACAACGGTCAAAATTATCCTGAGTGGAATAAGGATATGTTTCTCAATTATGGAAGTGAATAAAGGGTTCGTCGTAAAGGGTTACGTCGATGCAAGTTTTAACACTGATCTAGATGACTCTGAGTCTCAATCTGGATACATATTGAAAGTGGGAGCAATTAGCTAGAGTAGCTCCGTGCAGAGCATTGTAGACATAGAAATTTGCAAAATACTTACGGCTCTGAATGTGACAGACCCGTTGACTAAAATTATCTCACAAGCAAAACATGATCACACCTTAGTACTCTTTGGGTGTTAATCACATAGCGATGTGAACTAGATTACTGACTCTAGTAAACCCTTTGGGTGTTGGTCACATGTCGATGTGAACTATGGGTGTTAACCACATATAGATGTGAACTATTGATGTTAAATCACATGGCGATGTGAACTAGATTATTGACTCTAGTGCAAGTGGGAGACTGAAGGAAATATGCCCTAGAGGCAATAATAAAGTTATTATTTATTTTCTTATATCATGATAAATGTTTATTATTCATGCTAGAATTGTATTAACCGGAAACATAATACATGTGTGAATACATAGACAAAACAGAGTGTCAGTAGTATGCCTCTACTTGACTAGCTCGTTAATCGAAGATGGTTATGTTTCCTAACCATAGACATGAGTTGTCATTTGATTAACGGGATCACATCATTAGGAGAATGATGTGATTGACATGACCCATTCCGTTAGCCTAGCACTTGATCGTTTAGTATATTGCTATTGCTTTCTTCATGACTTATACATGTTCCTGTAACTATGAGATTATGCAACTCCCGTTTACCGGAGGAACACTTTGGGTGCTACCAAACGTCACAACGGAACTGGGTGATTATAAAGGAGTACTACAGGTGTCTCCAAAGGTACATGTTGGGTTGGCGTATTTCGAGATTAGGTTTTGTCACTTCGATTGTCGGAGAGGTATCTCTGGGCCCTCTCGGTTATGCACATCACTACACCAGCCTCTCACTCTCCCAAACAAGTGTTTTTTTATTGCCTCAGTTCTCTCTTTGTCCCACGCAATGTTTTTCATTGCGTGAGTTAATTTGGCACCGGAGCAAAGTAGGTGATCCAGATTGGGGCACCAGGTGAGCAATGGAGGGGCATCGATGCCAAATGCATCACAAGTGAATTTGGCACATGTTTTGGCCTACATAGCCCACTTTTGTACTCCCTCCGTCCCAAAATTCCTGTCTTAAACTTGTCTAAATACGGATGTATCTAGTTACAATAATCATAAGCTCATTTTGTATCCAAACAATGTGTTTTTCTGGGTTCTGATCCACAACACAAACGTGTAAAATGCCTGGATGTGTCTAATATGTCTCCAACGTATCTATAATTTTTGATTGTTCCATGCTGTTATATTATCATTCTTGGATGTTTTATAATCATTTTATAGTCATTTTACATCATTTTTGGTACTAACCTATTGACATACTGCCAAGTGCCATTTGCTGTTTTCGCATGTTTTTTACATCACAGGAAATAAATATCAAACGGAGTCCAAACGCAGAGAAACTTTTTGTGAATATTTTTTGGACCAGAAGACATCCAGTGGGCCAAAGAAGTACCAGAGGGGGGCTCCAAGGGGAGCATGATATGTCTCCAACATATCTATAATTTTTGATTGTTCCATGCTATTATGTTATCTGTTTTGGATGTTTAATGGGCTTTAATATGCTCTTTTATATTATTTTTGGGGCTAACCTATTAACCGGAGGCCCAGTGCAAATTGCTGTTTTTTTGCCTATTTCAGTGTTTCGCTGAAAAGGAATATCAAACGGAATCCAAACAGAACGAAACCTTCACGAGGATCTTTCTTGGAACAAATGCAATCCAGAAGGAGTTGAAGTCTGGAACACCGTGAGGCGGTCACGAGGTAGGAGGGCGCGCCTAGGGGGGTAGGCGCGCTCCCCACCCTCATGGACCCCACGGAGCTCCACCTACCTGTTTCTTCTGCCTATATATACTCTTATACCCTAAAAACATCAGGGGGAGCCACGAAACCAATTTTTCACCGTCGCAACCTTCTGTACCCGTGAGATCCCATCTTGGGGCCTTTTTCCCAAGGCCTCGCCAGAGGGGGAATCGATCACGGAGGGCTTCTACATCAACACCATAGCCTCTGATGATGTGTGAGTAGTTTACCATAGACCTTTGGGTCCATAGTTATTAGGTAGATTGCTTGTACTCTCTCTTTGATTCTCAATAAAAAGTTCTCCTTGATGTTCTTGGAGATCTATTCGATGTAATACTTTTTTGCGGTGTGTTTTCTGAGATCCGATGAATTGTGGATTTATGATCAAGTTCATCTATGAATAATATTTGGTTCTTCTCTGAATTATTATATGCATGATTTGATATCTTTGCAAGTCTCTTCGAATTATCGGTTTAGTTTGGCCTACTAGATTGATCTTTCTTGCAATAGTAGAAGTGCTTAGCTTTGGGTTCAGTCTTGCTTTGTCCTTTCCCAGTGACAGCAGGGGCAGCAAGGCACGTATTGTATTGTTGCCAAGGATAAAAAATATGGGGTTTATATCATATTGCTTGAGTTTATCTCTCTACATCATGTCATCTTGCTTAATGTGTTACTCCGTTCTTATGAACTTAATACTCTAGATGCATGCTGGATAGCGGTCGATGTGTGGAGTAATAGTAGTAGATGCAGAATCGTTTCGGTCTACTTGACACTGATGTGATGCCTATGTTCATGATCATTGCCTAGAAATTCTCATAACTATGCGCTTTTCTATCAATTGCTCGGCAGTAATTTGTTCACCCACCGTAATACATGCTATCTTGAGAGAAGCCACCAGTGAAACCTATGGCCCCCGGGTCTCTTTTCTTTTATATTACATCTCTTTTATTTACATCGCATCTCGTTTACTATTTTGCAATCTTTACTTTCCAATCTATACAACAAAAATACCAAAAATATTTACTTTATTCACTACTGGAATCTGGCACTTTGCCATCTGCCATGGCAGATGGCAAAGGCATGGTCGGCGGCGGATGGCAAAGGCTTTGTCATCTGCCAGCAGATGGCAAACAGGTCGTCCGAAACCCTGCCGGTAAAGGCTTCTTTGCCGTCTGCTGGCTGATGGCAAAGAGCCTGTGGCTTTGCCATCTGCTGGCAGATGGCAACGCTTTGCCATCTGCCAGCAGATGGCAAAGGCTGCAGGCTCTTTGCCATCTGCCAGCAGATGGCAAAGGCTGCACGCTCTTTGCCGTCTGCCAGCAGATGGCAAAGAGTTTTGCCATCTGCTGTCAGATGGCAAAGAGCCCAAATAGGCCAGCCCAAATGTTACATGTAGATGACACGTGGCCTCTTTGCCATCTGCCAGCTGATGGCAAAGCTCTTTGCCATCTGCCAGCTGATGGCAAAGTGACTATATTGCCCCATTTAATTTTGTTTTTTCTTATATCAATTCATTTTCACAGAAGTCAAACACAAATACATTTATATGACCAATATAGCATATTCAACACATATTACCGATAGTCATGAACACATATGTATCCAACACATGTTACCAATAGTAGCAAGTTTCATCCGTACATATACATAGTTTCATCAATATTACACAGTTTCATCCATAGGTAGCAAGTTTCACAAGGTCAAAACAAAAACTAAATACAAGCACTCCATCAACCCAAGCTTCCGTGATCAATTAAGCAAATCTGTAATATAGGAAAGAAGAAAGTTAGAAGAAGAAGACTAGAAGAAGAAGATTATTATGATGCAACTAAAATGTAAAGATTATTATGATGCAACTTATATCTTAAGCATATTATGTCATTTTAGAGCTAGTTAAGCATATTAACTAATTTTGGAGGAAAAGATTCTAAGTATAGGTCATTTTGAAGCCAGCTAAGCATATTAAGTCATTTTGGAGGAAAAAATGCTAAGTATAGGTCATTTTAGAGCTATCCTAGGTTAAATAGGTCATTTTGGAGCTAATTAAGCTTATTATGTAATTTTGAGCTAGCTAAGCATATTAAGTCATTTTGGAGGAAAAAATGCTAAGTATAGGTCATTTTAGAGCTAGCCTAGGTTGAATAGGTCATTTTGAAGCTAAGTAAGGTTATTATGTCATTTTGGAGCTAGCTAAGCATATGAAGTCATTTAGGACCTAAAATATGTCATTTCTTAAGCATATTATATCATTTTAGAGCTAGCTAAGCATATTAAGTCATTTTGGAGGAAAAGATGCTAAGTATAGGTCATTTTAGAGCTATCCTAGGTTAAATATGACATTTTTAAGCTAGCTAAGCATATTAAGTCATTTTGGAGGAAAAATGTTAAGTATAGGTCATTTTAGAGCTATCCTAGGTTAAATATGTCATTTTGGAGCTAATTAAGCTTATTATGTCATTTTTGAGCTAGCTAAGCATATTGAGTCATTTTGGAGGAAAAAATGCTAAGTATATGATTATGTCGCTAGTATCCATATGCAGAGAACCCGGGCCGACATGACTAGTCATAGAACCAAGGTGGCACAAACGTACAGGGACAGGCATACATGACCCAGCAATGCATGTGTCGGTCATCAGCGAGTGCAACCAAGTCGTAGCAAGCTACAAGGACTTCGGTGATACACCGCGTGCCATTTCCCCATAGGGACAGACACAGGAGCAAAGAAGGACACATGCCGGTCAATCCATGTGTTCCGGAGCAGTAGCGAACTACCATGGATCAGTGGAAGCACTAGGAGGCATTTCCCTGTATGGAAGGCTACCAAAGGCACACGACTAGGTGTCGAATCCCACACATACAATACATTTCAAACATACACACATTATGCACGATATGTGTAGATACAACATGGCATCACAACAAAACTCTATTAAGCAAAACACTTGGGAAACTTACCGTCATCATGGAGGTGTAGGTGTAGGTGTAGGTGTAGGACCGGTCGCACCAGTGGCAGATGGAGAAGGATCGGTCGATGCTTGTCGGGAGTTACGCTGCACCAAAGATTATTTCCAATGTATCGTTAGCATGATGCAACTCAAATGTGAAGACTAGTAACTAATGACCGTTCAAATGAAACTCATAATTCACAAATATATGACCCTGTCGGCCTCTGGAAGGCCGAAGAGGACCTTCGGTCAACAGGAGGCCAAAGAGGTGTCGGGTGTCGGGGGTGTCTTGTCTGTGTGTCGTGGGCACACTGGTTTGTTCATCCAAATAAGCAGATATTACAAACTGCTTGCCATAGTTTACAATTTTTATGTGTTGTGGCCTTCTTGATTCAGTTTGGCAACCGACATATTTGAATGCCATCCACATGTCCAAAATTGATTACTTCATCTCTGTCCAAACTAAAGTTGTCAATATAGATCATGTCTGTGAGTTCTTTTTACCCTGGGCTGTCAACTATTTTGAAACACAAGGAGTAGCATCTATTTTCATCCTGTAGACGAAACCATGTCAGAAGTCACGATGATGGGTGCAGAGGAAGTCAAGATGCAAGTGGACATGTTCGTGGGTGTCCACCATCAGCCGCACCATTCACGAGGGCTAATGACGGAATTAATTAGCAGGTGCCCACGTACCAGAGTGTTCGCCTGGCCGCAACACCGAAACATGCTACACAGCCACTCCATTCTTGTTTATTTTTTGCAAATTATAAGAGCTGCTTTTTTTCTTTCATGTACACTCATGGGGAAGCAGAGGCATGAGGCTTGTGCATGCTAATGTTGTCATCTACTCTAGTTAGCACCAACAAACGAAACAAAGCGGGTTTTAGTCTCAATTTGCCAACTTTTCTTCTGCTCAATTTGCCAACTTTTCTAGGAGATTGATCACGATAACTATGACGATGGTGACGTACGTGCAGTCATTTTCTTTAATGCGGGTTTTAGTCTATCAATCAACTAAACCGACCAGTTGTAAGGTGTGTGCTATACGCCGAGTGTAACACTTGGCGTATAGTTCGCCGAGTTTGAAACAGCTTTTGCCGTGTATGAAACATACACAGCTTACAAAGTTTTTCCTGTAGTGAGATTGCTATAATGTATATCCATGTAGTTGCATGAAGCAAACACAACTTCGATGTGCATGTCACTTATTTTCAAATACTTTACTGAATGCCATACTGTAGTTGACTTCTTATATAGGGAAAAGATGCGGAAGATCCTCCACGTGATTCCACTGTACGTTTTAACACTAGGTTGAACATGTTGGTTTGGCTGCTTCAGCACATGCACTAGGCATAAGCATCACGTGTGTAAACTGAAAATTCAGTCTATCCTCATGCTAAATTAGCATAAGCTTCTAACTTATTAGGACAATGATACTAGGATTCAACTCAAAAGGTATACGTATAAAGGGTATTTTTAATTTTATTGCCTTAAGAAAATAAATTTTATATATATATATATATATATATATATATATATATATATATATATATGCATGGCATGTCTCTTACGTAATATTGATTGTACCTTGCTGAAATCATATTTTTATATACTTCCGTGTCAGGTGGTATCAAGCTTGATCATGAAATCTTGGAAAGTATAAACACCATTCTTGCATGTGTGTGAACTTACATGCAAACTCACCCAAGGTGCCAGGTACAATGATTTTTCACCAACCAGTTCAACGCCGCCTTCTTGACTGTTATTGGGAGTTTGGGACATATTCAGTACTGAAACCTAGATGAGTTCACATGCAGGGTTTTCTTTCAGATTGCTTTGTATGTGTTGACTTCTACCCAGCTGCTGGGAATCCAAGACATTTCAACTTTTTATAAAGATGCATCAAATATATTTTCCCAAAAAGGTCTACCATCTGCTGCTATTCATGCATTAGTAGTAGTCGTAATTTAGTTCACCAACTTACAGGATTTGTGAAGCATCTATCTATTATATAATTAAGACAAGAGTAAAACAAGCCATCACGTTTGTCCACATATGCAAATATATTTTACGCCGTTTGATTAAAATAACAACGGTTCAGATTTAAAGTTTCTTACGTAACATGTAAAAATATATGTACAAACAGTATTGAACTTTTATGTTGTCACGTTAGATGTATAGAAGAAAGAAAAAGAAAAAAACAGGAAATATTACTACATACGTGTCCCATGACTATATAGATTTGGAAGTTGTATATCAATTTGAAAAAAAAATAGGCCATATACGATGTGGACTCTTATTCTAACCGGAGAAGCAAAATAAGATGGTACGAAGCCGTACGTCCTCAGGTCATCTCAACTGAAAGACTTTAAAGTGCCCTGCCCGACCTTGCTTCTTGGAGGGAAGCTTATGGAGTCTCCGCCGAGGGCATGAGAAGAGCGAGGAAACCATGACTACAACGAAGTAGACACAGGCCGGAGCAGCTGCGTGCTCGATGCATCGATGAGCCTGGACACACGGCACCTATAGGTCCCTGGCTGAACCGCGCGCGTTGAGGCACGTTGTCTGCATTGACATCCACCCGGGCAGCACTCCATGAAGGTCGTGGCATGTATACATGCTGCCGCTTTGAACAGCAAACAAAGGCAGATTGTCAATTTGTTGCCGGTTCGAAACAAGAAGATGTCACTGGAAGACTCCACAAGCAATTGGAGGAAAACAACATTGGGATAGCTTGATGTGTCAAGGCATGGATACATGATGCCGCATTGGACGACATATAGAGGCAGAGCATGGAGTTGTCTCCGATTCCGAAATACTTAGATGTCACCGTCAGAACCCACGAGCAATCAAAGGGAGACGGGTCTGGGACAGCTTGAAGTCACCGTGCAGATGCACTTCCTTATTGAAAAAAATTAAGTTAATGGTGTTTTTACAGCAAAGTTCAGAATCTGGAGTTGCATGAGCAGACTACAAGCAATCACTCGCTTGATATGTTGTGATTCTGTCTGCACACACATCAGGAAGTTCAGAAACATGGAATCAGGTATGGATGGTTACTGAAGACAATGCGTGTGAATATACCAGCAGTCTCGCTGGAGCATGACATCCTACAGGTATTATTAAGCCTATAATAATTGTTCTTCTTCAGTTATAAATCTCATATATATTGAATTGAGATTTTTTTTAATAGACCATAGATCTAACTTCATGTACTTCAAAATGAAAATCAGGGTTTGGCGGAGCTTTATCAATAAACTGTCTATAGTCAATTCTAAATGAAAATCCACCACCAGAAGAAAAAAAAGGCATGTGTCTTGGAGATCAGTTCAGCTGAATAGGTTGGTTATTCACAAACAAAGGGTCTATTTTACTTCATCGCCTACATTTACTTTGTAGTAATGGATGACCAAGTCAACATGCGTGTGTTGCTTCCATGTATTTACATGCATAGGTATGGGAGCATGCGCTAGAGAGAAGGCATGCATGAGTAGTGGTGCACTTGAAATAATAAAAGAGTATGCCTGTGTGCATATAGAAAAATTAATAAATAAAATAGTTCACAATACAATATTGGTACTGCTTATACCAGTAAGCATACTCTGAAATCCAAATCAGATTTATAGCTTGAGAACAGTAAGGTTATAATTCTCAGATTATAAATATGTAAGTGTTTTTTTTGTTTGCGGGGTAAGCATGTAAGTCATGTTTATAGCCATTATGATTTACACTATTTGATATAGATAGATATTTGAAATTTGAGGTGTAATAATTTTATTTAAAATCAGTAGTCCCGCTGTATGACAACAATATGATGTTTAGATATGGGATCTGTCTCAAAAATTAGAACGTTGACTATGGATGTCATTAAGATAAGGAAACCTATAGAACACAATGGGACACCACATCTGCTATTCACATAATCCATCGGATCAATGTCATCGTAATCTATCTTAATATACATGCATACATAGCTTTTTTTCTCAAGTCATCAGATATTGATCATGCACTACACTCTAATTTTATTTTATTTTTGAAAATAAATACTATGCCTTAATTTTTTTAAGCCAACAGTAATTTTCCTTAATTCAAGAGTTGAATTTTAAATAGAGGCATATGACTTAAAAATGGAAAATGCACTCCTGTTTAAATATGACCGTCGTGGGCTAATCTGCTGACTGGCCGCCAATAAGCTTCCGGTGCGAGAAGAATAAAGAGTAGTAGTAGATTTCGTTTGTATCTAGGATTATTCATGATTTTCTATGATATCCACATCTAACGATGGCATTGGTCATTTACTATTGGTAACTATTAATATGCTAGCACACAATATTTCGACCAAATTACATTCATCTTAAGAAATGATGTATATTTCGTCTATATTTAAATTCGTAGTTGGTTATGTGACCAAATATAAATGGATAATAATCAATGTAGATATAACATATAGTAAACCTAGCAGCGCATAAATCTGGGAACCACACTGCTAGTTCTAACTAATTCACGAGTGCTCAGCCTTGCTCTGTTTCAATTTTGAATCAAAAGTGTGTTAAATTTCCATTCCAATTAAGAGACATTTGCATGGATATGGGTAACCAATTGGTATATGTATGACAAGACAAAAACAAATCATATTGTTTGATTCATATAGCTGAATTGTTTTGGAGGGAAGTATTCTGGTGACTCTGTAATCTACCTGTGAACATGTTGTTTAGTTATGCATATTTACTCAGATGCGGTAGTACCCTAATAGATAAAAAGGAAAGAGAACAGGGCATATGCTACATTCTTTGATGGATTTGACATTAAGTTGGGCCTATAAAGATGAAGTAATCATTGAACTATCACACATGTTGCAAGGTGCTATATTATCCCAGGGAGTCAGGTACGCAAGCTATAGGAAGAGGACATAGATTCATAATGAAATAATCTTCGTGATAACATTATTTGAGAGAGAGAACAAAGTTCAGTCAACAATAACAGGGTGCAATCATCAAGTGTGCTTATGCACCGCTCTGCATGCAGCAATAAAATCTGTTGATTATTCAGCTCAATCGATTCTTGGTTTGTTACAGAACAATAACAATAGCTGCGAAGGATCATAATTTGTATGTACCTCTGGATTTCATATACTGTTGTTGATATTGACAATGAACTATGTTCTGTGACGGGGTTTATATATTTTTTTGCTACATGAGTTGGTATAAATTTTAAATCAGAACAGTCAGAAGTTAGCAGATGGAGGCAATATAGGTTATTTCTTTCGAGCATGGAGTTTTTGCACAAGAGTTTAAATGCTCCCTCATGTACTGTAAAATCAAAATAAATAGTACAAAAAAACAGGAAACACATAATTGTGCACGCCGTGTTCTACTAAACTCCAGAATCTCTCTTATATCAAAAACTATATGAGCAGAAATGGCATGAAACTTATGGATTAATTTTCTTTTTGCATACATGCCGAGCTGGGAGTCATAGGGTATTAAACTGTATAATCCCTCTTATAAGAAAAAATATGAGCTGAAATGTCATGAACCTAATGGATTAATTTTCCTTTTGCATACATGGTGAGCTGAGAGATCATAGGGTCTTATAGGCCATTGATTGTTTGTATTCAGTCCAACTAGGACACATTTTTGCCATGTTATGGCTACTACTCACCTTCGCTAGCTCCTTCAAGGATGTTTTGACCTATACTCCTTTGTTATCTACAACGGGGTACTAATCCATCAGAGGCCATTCACTTTCCTTTCAATAAATTAAAAGGTGGATCTCACCTTATTTTCAACAAATGTCAAAACAGAGAATCTAAAAATAACTTGGTCAACATGAAAAAAAAATGAAAGGGTGCCTCATTCAGGTTTAACTATACTTTGTTGATATTCACACTGAACATTGTTGCAATTTACTTACAGTCTAAACCATCTGAATGATTTGTTGTTGTTGTTTAGGAAAAATAGCTAGCCCGTGCAAGTTGCATGGGTTGACGACTAGTGCTTTAAGATTGACATTGCCACGTGGCATTCATCAGGATGGGTCTCACCTGTTGGCCTGTGAGACCCGGTTTCATAGGATTTTTTCCCCAAAACTGTATTAACTCAACGTCACTGCTAAAAGTGCGGCACGGAAAAGTACGTTTAGCGGTAGGTGCTGAAAAGTGTTACGACTGATGTTCCGTTCAAAATTTCAACTAGAGACAACTACTACTACTTCGAGAAGAAATAGTGGTATTGGTACTGGTGTGATCATCAATGGTAAGTACAGTTTGGGTTGAAGATTTGTAGCTGATGTAAGTACCTCGAGGAGGAGGTTGCAGGGGAACTGCTTGACGGAGAGCACGTCGGCGACGATGGTGTCGGGGCGGAGCTTGGCGAGGGGGATGGCACGGACGACGGACTCCATGGAGAGGATGGAGCTGCAAACCAGCAGCACGTCCGGCTGCTCCTCGCACAGCGCCTCCAAGCTTCTGTTGTTGTCAGCATTTCACAGCATGATCGATCGATCCCCTTGCAGTTGCATCCGGACCGGAATCGAAGAAAGATAGGTTCGTGGGTTGGCATGGCTGGTCACCTGAAGAAGCGAATCCCGTGGGCGGAGCAGTAGTCGGAGTAGTCGGATCTGGAGGTGGCCAGCACGGCGTGGCCCTGCCGCTGGATGCCCCTGGCGATGAACTGCCCGAAGTTGCCCAACCCGATGATCCCCACGCGCAGCGCCGCGGGATCTTGGGCCTCCGTCGAGGACACCGATGGTGACGGCGATGGCTCCTCGTAGGCGCCGCACCATGAGGAGGCGAGCTGCTGCTCCTGCTCGGTGGAGGTCGTGGCGTCTCTCGGGGGCTTGGCGCCGGCGGCGGCCGGCCTGACCCACAGTTAGGCCGGGGGAGGGCCGGCGACGGGGCGGGGGAGCGACGGCGACGGGCGGGGAGGGACGGCCGGGCGGCAGGCGGGGAGCGACGGGGCCGGCGACAGGGTGGCGGCGGGCGAACCTAGAGCGCCATCGACGGGGGTTGGATGGGATGTGAAGGTCGTTTTTTTTACCTGGATGGGTGGGGAGAGAGAGGGAGGGGATAACCCCATAGTTTTTTTTACCTGGAAAAAAATAACCCCATCTCTTTGCCATCTGCCAGCAGATGGCAAAGAATCTTTGCCGTCTGCTGGCAGATGGCAAAGAGGTGGGGCTGGTACGCCGTTACACGCTTGATGGCCATAGGATTTTCCAACCTCTTTGCCATCTGCTGGCAGATGGCAAAGAATCTTTGCCATCCACTCGCAGATGGCAAAGAATTGGCTGAAGGCAACCATGTTCTTTGCCGTCTGTCAGTTCTTTGCCATCTGTTTTTTATAAGCAGACGGCAAAGGCGTTCTTTGCCATCAGCTGGCACATGGCAAAGAGCTGGCTGATGGCAAATTCCCTCTTTCCAGTAGTGATTATCTTTATCAGATCTCACTTTTGCGAGTGACCGTGAAGGTATTGACAACCCCTTTTATAGCGTTGGTTGCAAGGTTCTTGATTGTTTGTGCAGGTACTAGGCAATTTGCGTGTAGTCTCCTACTGGATTGACACCTTGGTTCTGAAAACTGAGGGAAATACTTACGCTGCTTTGATGCATCACCCTTTCCTCTTCAAGGGAAAACCAATGCATGCTCAAGAGGTAGCAGAGCACAACCCACCTGGGTGCGCCTAGGCCCCAGGCGTGCCCTGGCGAGTTGTGCCCACCTCGGGGGTCCCCCAAACCGCCTCTTTCCTCTATAAATACCCAAATATTCCAGAAACCCTAGGGGAGTCGATGAAAATCAATTCCAGCCGCCGCAAGTTCCATAACCACCAGATCCCATCTAGACACCATCTCGGAGGGGTGCATCATGTCCATTGGTGCCTCTCCGATGATGCGGGAGTAGTTCTTTGTGGACCTACGAGTCCGTACTTAGTAGCTAGATGACTTCCTCTCTCTTATTTGATTCTCAATACAATGGTCTATTGGATATCCATATGGTGTAACTCTTTTAGCGGTGTGTTTGTTGGGATCTGATGAACTTTGAGTTTATGATCAGATCTATCTTTTTATCCGTGAAAGTTATTTGAGTCTTCTTTGATCTCTTATATGCATGATTGCTTATAGCCTCGTATTTCTTCTCCGATATTTGGGTTTTGTTTGGCCAACTTGATCTATTTATCTTGAAATGGGAAGAGGTTCTTTGTAGTGGGTTCGATCTTATGGTGCTTGATTCTAGTAACGAGAAAGGGAACCGACACGTATGTATCGTTGCTACTCACGATAAAATGATGGGGGTCTATTTCTACATAAATAGATCTTGTCTACATCATGTGAACGTTCTTATTGCATTACTCTGTTTCTCCATGAACTTAATACACTAGATGCATCTGGATAGCGGTCGATGTGTGGAGTAATAGTAGTAGATGCAGGCAGGAGTCATTCTACTAATCTTGGACTTGATGCCTATATAATGATCATTGCCTGTATATCGTCATGATTATTTGAAGTTCTATCAATTTCCCAACAGTAATTTGTTAACCCACCTTTTTCTATTTTTCTCGAGGGAAGCGACTAGTGAAACCCTCACCCCGGGTCTCTTCTTTATTATATTTGCCTTTGCGATCTATTTTCCTTTACTTTTATTTTCAGATCTATAAAACCCAAAAATACAAAAATATCTTGGTGCACTTTATTTTATTTGGAGTTTGATCTATCTATTTATTACCACTTTCTCACGTCCATTTGCCAATTTTTGGAGCTGTTACCCTAAAGGGATCGACAACCCCTTTTAATACGTCGGGTTGCAAGTATTTGTTATTTATGTGCAGGTGCTGTTTACGTAGTGTTGTGTGGTTCTCCTAATGGTTCGGTAACCTTGGTCTCATCACTAACGGAAATACCTACCGTTGATGTGCTGCATCATCCCTTCCTCTTTGGGGAAATACCGACGTGGTTCTAGCAAGCATCAAAAGGAACTTCGGCGCCATTGACGGGAAGACATCATCAACATCTACCAGGTTCCTAAACACAAATCTCATCTCCTCGCAATTTACATTATTTGCCATTTGCCTCTTGTTTTCCTCTCCCCCACTTCACAAAAATTTGCCGTTTTATTCGCCTTCTTTTCCGTTCGCCATTTTTTGTCAGATCTACTATTGAGTGCAATCTTGTTGCGTAGTCACAATGACTCAAGAGAACACCAAGTTGTGTGATTTCTCAAATACCAACAACAATAATTTTCTTAGCACTCCAATTGCTCCTCCTGCCACTAGTGCAGAGACTTGTGATATTAATACTGCTGTGCTGAATCTCGTTATGAAAGGTCAATTTCCAGTACTCCTAATGAGGATGCCGTCCCATCTTAACACATTCATGGAATTATGCAATATGCAAAAGAAAAAAGATGTGGACAATGATGTTGTGAAGTTGAAATTATTTCCATTTTCTTGGCGAGATCATGCAAAATTTTGGTTTTCTTCTTTGCCTCACAATAGTATTGATTATTGGAATAAGTGCAAAAATGCTTTTATCACTAAGTATTTTCATACCACAAAAATATTTCCATTAGAACCCAGATCATGAATTTCAAGCAACTTTAACATGAGCATCAATCTTGGGACATGATGAAATTGATGCTAAGGAATTGCCCAACTCATGGATTAAATCTTTGGATGATCATACAAAAAATTTATGCGGGGTTGTATTTTGTTTCTCGTAATCTTTTAGATTCCACCGCGGGTGGTACTTTTATGGAAATTAATTTGGGTGAAGCCACCAAATTGCTTAATAATATCATGGCAAATTATTCACAATGGCATACCAAAAGAGCTCCTACTAGTAAAAAAGTTAATCCGGTTGAATAAATTTCTTCTTTGAGTGCAAAAGTTGATGCTTGTATGAAATTGGTTGGTAGTAAAAGTGTTCCTATTGATTTTAATGGTGTGCCTTTGTCTACTTTGATTGAGCAAAATAGTGATGCCATAGATGTGAATTTTATCTCTCAAAATAATTTCAATAACAATGCTTATAGAGGTAATTTTAATCCTAGGCCTTTTCCTAGTAATTCTTCTAATAATTATGGTAATTCCTATGGTAATTCCTATGGTAATCAATCTTATAATAATAATAATAGGAACGCCTCTGATCTTGAGAATAATATTAAAGAATTTAGCAACACTCAAAAAGTTTTCAATGCTACAATGGAAGAAAAGTTGAATAAGATTGATGATTTGTCTAGAAGTGTTGATGGAATTTCTCATGATGTGGAAAATCTCAAGATGAAATTTGTTGTGCCTAAAGTAGAGGAATCAATCAAACCTCTTTATGTTTCTATGGATGAGAGTAAGAAAAGAACCACTATGCTTAGAGCTAGAAGAGAATTTTTAGAAAAAGTGTTTTCTAGTGATTGCTTTCATAAAAATGATGAAGATCTTAATATGGTGTTTCTTCTATTGATTCTTCGTTTAGTAACATTAAAATTGATGAAAAAGGGACTAGAGAAGAGTCAACTTTAGCTAGAAGGTGTCCCCATAATTCGGAGGGTGAAAATCTTGTTGAGAAAATTGATAATCGTGGGTTCGAAGAGGTCAAGACTATAATTATGATAGTTGCTCTTTGATTGATTGCATTTCTTTGTTTTAATCCATCATAAATTCACCCCATGCTTATGAACAAAATAAAGCCTTTACTAAACATATTGTCGATGCTATGATGAAAGCTTTGGAAGAAAATTTGGAATTAGAAGTTTCAATTCCTAGAAAATTGCATGATAAGTGGGAACCTACTATCAAAGTCAAGATTAAAAATTATGAGTGTTTTGCTTTATGTGACTTGGGTGCTAGTGTTTCTACAATTCCAAAATCTTTATGTGATGTGCTTGGTCTTACCGAATTTGAAGAATGTTCTTTAAACTTGCACTTGGCGGATTCTACTATTAAAAAGCCTATGGGAAGAATTAATGATGTTCTTATTCTTGCAAATAGGAATTATGTGCCCATATATTTTATTGTTCTTGATATTTGTCGGTGTACTAGAGTAGGGGTACCCTAGTACCCCGAACTCGTGCACGGACAGTTGCAGCGCCCCACGGCAGGGCTGGCCTGATGGCTGCCAAGGTCCTCAGCGGCTCCTTTGGAGCCATTCAAGAACAAAGTAGTCAAGACCCCGGCAAGAGGAGCTTGCCGGGAAGGCCACTCAGGGCGCAAAGAAAACAAGGCCCCGGCAAGAGGAGCTTGCCGGGAAGGCTTGGCGGGCGCTGAACCCCCAAGCACGACAAGGTTCCCGCCGCGGCAAGGCGCTTGCCGGGGCGGGAGACCTCTCTTCATCTCCGCTCCAGCTCACCCGCCAAGGTGTCACCACGAGGCTCTCCCATGTACGCGTGTCGACAGGCTGTGCAGCCAGCGGGGAGTAGCGACAAGCGGCGCTGACAAGCTACCATCGTGGCAAACGGAGGCGCACTTGACGGTCCACTGTTACATCGTTTCGGGCGACTGAGACGGGCATTGATGACCCTTGTCCCTTGCTGTCAGAGTTAGGTATAGGTTACTGTACACTGTAGAAAGCGGTGTACCAACCCATGTTTTTACTATCATACCCTTGTCTACTTGCCACATGTGGTGACCCCTTGTGCCTATAAAAGGAGGCCCAAGGGCAACGTAGAAAGGGTTCGGCTCGATACGAAACCATACTCAGGCTAGGTCTTGTAGCTCGCATTGCTCCCTAGCAAGAACACAAGATAATCCACAAAGCAGCAGTAGGAGTATTATCTCCCCGGAGAGCTCCGAAGCTGGGTAAAATCCGCTCGTGTGCATCGCCTCGATCCGCTCTTTGCGCAATCTCCGCCCCCCTCCGAACCACAAGGGGCCCAGGTCCCGTAGGTGCTCGTGGGGCACGATCAGTTCACCCCCGACATCTTTGGCGCGCCAGGTAGGGGGCGTCGAGGCTGTGTGAACCAGATCCGGTGGTCACACGAGCAACTTCATTGACATCTTCGTCAACATGGCACCTAAGAAGAAGTCTTCGGCAGCAGCTGAGCCGTCCGCGTCGAACCCACCACCACCGGAGCCGTCAGGCGGTGGGGGAAACGCTGGCGGAGGAATCGGCGTCGTCGAGAGAGCCCACGATGCCGCCAGGTCCAAGGACAAGGCAGCACAGGCGTCGGCGTCCGAATCTGCACCACGTCCTTCGCAGGAGGCGCGGGACCGACAGCGTCATGATACTCGCGGCACCATACGCTCGTTGGATCACGGCCAAGCTGGAGGATCCCGAGGCCCTCGAGACCCGCATGCACCTCAGCATGCCGGTACGAGTGAATGCGGTCGCTTGGGCGAGATACTGCTCCTCCTAACTTGGTTAGGAGTCCGAGCACATCTCGTTCTTCGCTCCGTACGCCGTTGCCGCCAACCACACCAGCGGAAGCCTTGGCAAGAGCTCAGTTACTACTAGATTACCCTCCAACGGCCGATAAGGTCGACGAATGGAGGGCCACAATTCAGAGTCTCATCGGCTTCGCCAACGGCGACGTCCCGCGGCAACCGAATGCCTCGCAGCGGCAAGGCGATAAAGCGGCGTCTTGATGGCGACGAGACCTGCGGGGGTGCAGCCACCGTGCACTCCCCTTCCCGAAGGCCAAGATCGCCAACTCGCCGGATCCATCTTGACAGCGACTCCACAGCGTCGTCGGATCCGCGAGCTCGTCGTGACCAGCGCCAAGTTCTCCAAGAACGGCAAGAAGAAGATGCTCGAACCCGTATCGAGCGCCGAAGAGAAGCGCATCGTCAATCTGACCAACGTGCCGGGCCCACTGTCGATATGCATGCGCCAGGGGAACCAGGCGACTTGCCGTACGCGGTAGGTTGCCCTGCGTTCACTCGTGAGCTGCGGCAAGTCCGGTGGCCCGACAAGAAAAACTTCAAACCAGATGTGCCGGAGAAGTATGACGGCAGGACACACCCATCGGAGTTCCTCAGCATTTACACTATCGCGGCGCAAGCTGCGAGGGGACGAGACGACAAGATCCTCGCCAACTACTTTCCCTTGGTGCTCAAGCCAAACGTCAGATCTTGGCTCATGCACTTGCCGGATGGCTCTATTTCTTCTTGGGCAGATTTGTGCCATCGGTTTGTTGGCGCCTTCACGGTGACCACAAGCCTCATGGCTAGGAGAGTGATCTCCACCTGCTTGCCCGGAAGGGGAGTCTCTGCGCAAATTCATCCAGAGATTCAGCCGAGTGCACTACAACATCCCAGACGTCCACCCTGATGCAGTGATCAGTGCATTCCATCAGAATGTACGAAATCGCAGGATGAGGGAGGAGATGGCGATGTGCAAAGTGAAAGACGTCAGCGAGCTCTATGCCCTGGCCGACAAGTGTGCACACGCTGAAGAAGGAAGAAGACTCCCAGGAGAGAATGTGGGAGCAGAGTCTGACAGTGAGGGGATCGCCCCGACAAGAAATAGCCGGCGACGGAACAACAGGAGGAAGAAAAACCAAGAAGTACTAGTTGTCGAGCAGTCCGGCAAGGATGGTGCCGCCAACAAAGCCAAGGCCGGTGGCTCCGGCAAGGAGGTTGCCGTTGACGCCGACCGCCAAGCTGTGGCGGCCGCCGACAAGCCTGACAGCTCCAACAAGCAGTACTGTAAAATCCACCGCACCAAAGGCCACGATCTCCAGAGCTGCAAGAAAGTCGAGCAGCTTGTTGAGCTACAGAGAGCTGAATCTGACGGCGAGACAAGGAGAAGGCCCAAGAAGGTGCAGGTGCGGCAAGTAAGAAGAGACCCGGTCGGGGAGGACGCCGCGGCAAGGCCAAGCAGCGGCAGGGAGACAGACCTCCCCGTGGCCGCGACAAGGAAGAAGATGAAGATGAAGATGACGAGGACTATGAAGACGATGAAGGCGATGAGCAGGAGTTTCAAAAGGCAGCGGAGGTCCTTTGCGTCGACGGTGGTGCATCTCTGCATACCTCGCACCGCCAACTCAAGCAATGGATGCGTGAGGTCAATGCAGTGAGAACCATCCATAGAGTCACGCATAAACCTCTGAAATGGTCCCGACGCCCATCATCTTTGATATTGAGGATCACCACGATCGCATCACTGCGGTCGGTGCTTGCCGATGTTAGTCTCACCAACCATCCGCAACCTCAAAGTCACAAAGATGTTGGTTGACGGCGGGGCCGGCCTGAATTTGATCTCCTCTGCGATTGCTCCGGAAACTTCAAATCCTCGACAATGAGCTCGAAGAAACTGGTACTTTCAAGGAATCAACCCAGGAAGGAGCAAGCCCAAAGGGAAGATCACGTTGCGGTAACATTACGCATGAGCTCAACTTCAGAACTGAGAGGGTCACGTTCGACGTCGCCGATTTCCCATTGCCCTACAATGGCATACTTGGCCGTCCGGCACTCGCCAAGTTCATGGCCGCCTCTCATTATGCTTACAACCTACTCAAGATGCCCGGCCCGATAAGCGTCATTTCTGTCCATGGCGACAAGAAAGATGCACTTATCTGCGCCGACAAGATTTACCGGGATGCAGCAGCCGCGACAGATAGCAACCCACTTACCGCTGAAACTCCCGGGGGGAAGAAGAAGACCACTAGGTCCGGCAAGAGCTTTGTTGCCCACTCCGGCAAGCGCACCTCTTCGGAGTGCTGCGTTACCGTCGAGGACGCAATATCGAGCTCCACCGGCAAGTGCAACAAGACGATGGCAGCTCCGCCAAAGACCAAGAAAGTGCCCGCCAAGGAGGACGGCACTGGTGGTACCTTCACCATCAGTGCCACGCTTGATCCTAAATAGGAAGGCGAGATCGTTGCTTTCCTGTGGGCGAATGTCGATGTGTTTGCATGGCAACCATCCGACATCCCCGGTGTTCCCAGGAAAGTAATTGAGCACCACCTAGCTGTCTGTCCTCACGCGCGGCCCGTCAAGCAAAAAGTTAGTAAACAAGCAGTGGAGCGCCAAGAGTTCATAGCAGAAGAAATCTAGAAGCAGCAGGGCTTATCAGAGGAGTCCTCCACCCCACGTGGCTGGCCAATCCGGTAGTTGTGCGCAAGGATAATGGGAAATGGAGGCTTTGTATTGACTTCACTGATGTTAATAAAGCTTGTCCCAAAGACCCATTTCCCTTGCCGCGTATCGACCAGATTGTTGACTCCACGGCTGGATGCAATCTGCTTTCGTTTCTTGATGCATATTCAGGATATCATCAAATCTTCAAGGAAGAAGAGGATGAAGAGAAAACCGCATTCATTACACCATGTGGCACGTACTGCTTTATACGGATGCCTTTCGGTTTGAAGAATGCTGGTTCAACCTTTGCAAGGGTAGTCCATGACGCCTTTGGACCACAGATACACGTAAATGTAGAAGCTTACATGGATGACATAGTGGTCAAGAGCAAAGACAGGGCGACTCTGGTTCAGGATTTGGATGAGACGTTTGCAAACCTGCGCAAGATCAACCTCAAGCTCAACCCCGAGAAGTGCGTGTTTGGAGTCCCTTCCGGCAAGCTTCTCGGGTTCTTTGTATCTCAGCGGGGAATTGAAGCCAATCCCGACAAGATCAAGGCCATTGAGCAGATCGAAGCACCAAAGCGCGTCAAGGATGTCAGGAGGCTTGCTGGTTGCGTGGCCGCTCTCAGAAGGTTCATCTCTAAGTCTGCTGAACGCGCCCTGCCGTTTTTCAAGATTTTGAAAAAGGCAGGTCCAATGAAATGGACTCCCGAAGCGGAGGCTGCGCTGCGAGACTTGAAGAGATACATCCTCCGCTCCAATACTTGTCGCACCTAAGCCACAAGAGAAGTTGCTACTGTATATAGCGGCAACCAATCAAGTGGTTAGTGCTGCGTTAGTAGCGGAGAGGAAGGCAGATGATGAGCCGGCAACCGAGGCAAGCGCATCCAGCGACAAGCAAGGGGCTTCGCCGTCAAGCTCTGGTCCCGACAAGGACGGATCAGCGCAGGGTTGCGACAAGATACAAAAGAAGATGATGCAGCGCCGGGTCTACTTTGTCAGTTCCCTTTTACAGGGGGCTAGATCAAGGTACTCTGGTGTGCAGAAGCTGCTTTTCGGCCTTCTCATGGCCTCGAGAAAGCTGCGCCATTACTTCCAAGGACATGAGATAACAGTTATCACTCGCTTTCCGCTGAAGAGGATTTTGCAAAATCCAGAAGCAGCGAGCAGGATTGTCGAGTGGTATTTGGGAACTGTCAAGCTTTGGTCTCAAGTTCGAAAGCACTTCAACTATCCAGAGCAGGGCATTGGCAGAATTCATAGCAGAGTGGACGCCAACGCATAAGATGAGGAAATTCGAGACAAGCATCCTGTCAAGGAGGCAAATAAAGAGTGGCTGATGTACTTCGATGGAGCTTTCATTGCAAAGGCGCCCGGTGTTGGCGTCTTGCTTATCGCACCCACCGGGGAGCACCTCATGTACATAGTCCAGATGCACTTTCCCAAGGAACAAGCAACAAACAATACTGCAGAGTATGAAGGTTTGCTTGCCGGTCTCAGGATTGCTGTGGACCTTGGGATCAAGAAGCTCATTGTCAGGGGGGACTCGCAACTTGTCGTCCGCCAAGTAAATAAAGATTATCAGAGTCCGTTGATGGAAGCGTACGTCGATGAAGTGAGGAAGCTGGAAGAGCGCTTTGAAGGCCTGCAAATGGAACACGTTCCAAGAGCACAGAATGATATAGCTGATGGCCTCTCCAAATGTGCCGCACTTAAGTTACCTGTGGAACCAGGGATTTTTGTGCTCAAGCTAACTCAGCCAACCGTAACACCATCAACAGGACAGAGCAAGAAGAGAAAATTGGTTTCCGGCGACTACTTTCCGGCAGAGCTCTCTGAAGCCGCCGCTAAGAAGGTCCCTAAAACCAACGCAAACATCACTGAGGAGCAGTCTGCTATGACAAACCATGCAGTTTGTATCGTTGAAGCAAACGCTCCCGACAAGTTTAGCTCCGGCAAGCTTGCCAGGGATCATCGAGCTCCGGCGGACCCGCAGGTCATTGCCGATGAAGCTGATGTTCCCGCAGTGATAGATGAGCCTTTAGCCCTTGTTGTCGAGCCACAGGCTCCAACATGGGCACAGCAAATCGTCCATTTCCTTCAAACAGGAGAACTTCCCGAAGAGCAAGAAGAAGCGGAAAAAGTAGCCCGACAGTCAAGTATGTACCAGTTTGTTGACAACATCCTGTACAGAAGAAGGCTCAACAGTGTGAAATTGAAGTGTATTTGCCAGGAAGATGGACAGAAGCTGTTGGCAGAGATACATGGAGGCATATGTGGTCACCACATTGGCGCAAGAGCACTTGCCGGCAAAGCTTTTCAGCAAGGTTTCTTCTGGCCAGAAGCCCTCCAGGATGCAACTGCACAAGTAACCAAGTGTGAAGCGTGCCAGTTCCATTCTAAACAGATGCACCAACCAGCTCAAGCTCTCCAGACGATCCCTTTATCCTGGCCCTTTTCGGTCTGGGGGCTCGACATCCTCGGCCCCTTCCCCCGAGCTGTCGGGGGCTTTGAATACTTGTACATTGCAATTGACAAGTTCACAAAGTGGCCGGAAGTGGAGCCAGTGAGGAAGGTGACAACACAGTCAGCCGTCAAGTTCTTCAGGTCAATTGTTTGCCGTTTTGGGATTCCTAACCGGATCATCACCGACAACGGCACACAGTTCACGAGTCGCACCTTCATGCAGTACGCCCAAGATCTTGGCCTCAAGATCTGCTTTGCTTCCGTTGCTCATCCGAGAAGCAACGGTCAAGCAGAGAGAGCAAACGCTGAAGTGCTGCGAGGACTCAGGACCAGAACTTTCGACAGGCTGCGCAAGTGCGGAAGGAACTGGATCGAGGAGCTGCCGGTGGTTCTTTGGTCGATCAGGACGACGCCAAATCGAGCCACTGGCCAGACACCCTTTGCTTTAGTCTATGGAGCAAAGGTAGTTCTCCCCACGGAACTCGTATATGGGTCACCTCGAGTGCTCACTTATGACGAGCTTGAGCAAGAGCAGCTGCGACAAGATGACGCACTGCTCCTCGAGGAAGATCGTCTTCAGGCTGCTGTACGAGCTGCTCGTTACCAGCAAGCTTTGCGTAGCTACCATAGCCGCAAAGTTAATGCCAGAAGCTTCGAGGAAGGCGACCTTGTTCTTCGGCGCGTTCAATCCGCCAAGAATTCCAACAAGTTGACGCCACAGTGGGAAGGCCCTTATCGGGTGAAACGAGTCACTAGGCGGCGCTATGCGCCTTGAGACCGAAGATGGCCTTCCGGTGAGCAATTCCTGGAACATAGAGCATCTTCGCAAGTTTTACCCATGGTAGCGGTTGCGGAACCCGTTCCGGCAACCACCCTTTTGTACAAGTCTTGCCGCTGTTGCATGTAATCCTTTGTACAAAGCCGGGCGCAGACCCCGTGCATTCGCGCACATTTTGTCAATACATGCTTTCATAATCATATATGCATGTGTTTACTAACATCTTGTGCAGCACCCGCACCCGGTAAGCGATAATGAGCCACAAGGCTCCATAACTTTATTTTTCTCTTCTTTCTTCTCAAACAAGAAGAAGGTTCATCCACCCACAAGTTAACCGGGGGGGGAGGAGGAGATAATGGTGTGGGCCGACAAGCGTCGCTCGAGGAACTGTCGCCTTGCCGGAAAATGGACAACAGAAAAGCTAAGTTGCTAAGTTTAAGCGACCAGTTTTAAATTTTTAAGTTATCTTCCTCGAACGATAGTACTTTGTATGGAAAACCTGTGCGCGGAGGAACCAAATCGTGACTGGTCGCGCCCTTACTTTGTTTCGAGTCCGCTCAACAACTTAAGTGAGCTGCGGCTAGTCCGTGACGAGATTGCTTGTCGGTAGCGACCCATGACAGGCTGCTGAAGTTCCACTTCGGCGGCCATGCAAGGGTGCTGCAGACCGCAAGAAGTTTCGAAAGCGTAGGGCAGTAGCATACAAGGGAAGAAATCGAGTAACGGAGATAACAGTGCATTCGATTGCCTAAGATAGTGTATATTACAGAATAACTTGTCGCAGATCTAATAGATTTTTCGCCTAAACATGATCTACAGTGACAAAAGGAAGATAGACTTGGCGGCCTAGTCCACGCGGTCGCCCTCGAGCCTCTTAACTCCGCTCACCCCGTCCACAATGGGTGCGACAAGGGTCTTGAGCGCTTCAACGTCGGCGGATGGAGGCAGGGACTTGAGGGCCTTGGAGAAGTCGACGCCTGGGTTGCGGAAGGCCACCTTCATCAACACCTTCTGGAGAGCCTCGGCACAGACTTGGCGTGATTCCTCCGCTAGTTGCTTCGGAACCTCATCCCGGAGCCGCTGGATACCCGCCAACACGCCTTTGAAGAATAGCCTGAGCTTGACGCTGGGTTGGAGGTTCTCGTCGGTGGTGTATCCAAGATCTGTCATCCCCAACTCCATCAGCTCATTATGGATGCCGGCGGCGGTGTCCACAAGACCTTCTGTCCAATGCATTATGCTGTCCCGAAGATTATTCTGGGCGGTCACAGCATTCGACAGCAACTCCTCGGTGGCCTTGATCTTTTCCAGCAGGCCCGTTTCCCGCTCCTTGGCGCCGTTCAACGTCTCCGTCAAAGTGGTCAATTTCAGCTCCAGATCCGCCTTGGAGTCCTTGGCGGCATCGAGCTCTTTGATCTTCTCCGCAAAACGACCTTGTAACTCGCCGAGGGTATAAGCGTCCTTCTCACGCTCGCGCTTCAACCCGGCGACCTCCTCGGCGCTCTTCTGGAGGGTGGACTCCAGCTGAGCCACCCTCGTCTCCAATTCCCTCTTGGCGGCCTCGGCAGCCGCAGCACCATTCTTTGCCTCCTGAAGTGGCCCGCCAACCGTCTGCTCGCGCGCAGCGAGATCCTCCTCATAGCTGTCGAGGTTGATCTTCCGCTGCGCCAGCTCAACTTCTCGCGCGGAGAGCTTCTCGCCGGCAAGCCTCTGCTGCTCTTCAACCTCGCCCTTCTCTAAGATGAAGGCCGTGCGCTCCTCAGCAAGCTGCTCACGCGCCTCCGCTATATCCCGGAGGGTTTCTTTATTGGCGCGCCGGAGCTCTTCCGCGCGTTTCTCCAAGTCAGCTCCCGCCCTCGCGACAAGCGCCTCCCTGGACTCCAGTTTGGCTTGGCGGGCGCGGTAGAGCGACAGCAACTTCCTTAGCAGCTGCTCCTCCTCGGGCTCGCCGCTGCTGCTGCTCGGTGTATCAACCAGCGACAGCCCGGCGGAGGCAAGCAGTTCCGCGTCGAAAGTCTCCCCCTCGGCCGGCGCCACGAGCTTGATGCCCATGGGAGCTTGATGAAGACACCTCGCCACCTTGGTAGGCCGGGCTGAGGCTCCTCGGAGTGCAGTGCGGCATCGGTGGCGGGGATCGGCGGTCGGTGCAGCGCTGGCGCCTCCTGACCCTCCGGGCCGTCAGTGCGATCGCCAGATCCCTCCCCAGCCTCTGCGCCAGCGGCCTCGGCAGCCTCCTCGCCGGCGGGCCTGTCAGCACCAGCCTCCTCCTCCATGTTGGCGGCGTCGACATTGTCGCCGCGGGCGTCTTCCTCGCCGGCAGCCTCAGTTTCCATCGGATCTCCGGCAGATGAATCTGATGGTCAGAAGAAGAAAGCACAAATCAAGCAGATATTCGAAAGAGAAAAACGGAAGAAAAGAACCCAAGGGAAACTATCAAGACAAGAAGATTACCTGCAGTGGGGTCTGTGGCCGCGATCTCCACCACCGGAGGGTCGTCGGCGCCAGCCCTTGTCGGGGAAGCTCCCCTTGTCGGAGAAGCCTCCCTTGCCGGAGAGCACTCCTTTGGCGGAGAATTCTCCCTTGGTGGCGTAGTTGAGGCAAGCAGAATTTCGGGAGCGACCTCCGGGGCCTCCTGATGAGGCTGGACCTCAGGGGTAGCCTCCGGTGCTCCATGATGTGGCTGCTCTGCTCCTACAAAATCCAACAAACCAGATATCAGTAACGGAAAAGCACCCAAGCGCGCCTAGCCACGAGAAGCATACCGGATACTTACGCTGGGGGCTGTGCTGGGGGCTGCTCTGTTGAAGGGTTGCCAGATCCGGCAAGGGAGTCCCGGACGTGCCCCCTGTTGCTACAGGGGAGTCGTCTGCGACGACAACCACCGGCGTCTTGGCCCTCTTCGGCGCCCTCTGGGCTGACGCCCTGAAGAGGAAAGTTCAGAGTGGAACCAGTCAGATATAAGATAAAGCAATAAATTGGAAGATTACAAATAGCAGCGGCAAGATCTTACTCTTCCTCTTCTTCCTCGGAGCTCAGGGCGGAGAGATCAAACTCTCCTCCAGCGCGACAGATTGGGGGAGAAGACTCCCTCTGGCGCTTGGCGGGTGCAGGGGCCACGACTCCAGAAGGCCCTGAGCCCGTCGCCGTGGCGAAATGAGGCGGTCCAGCTGCACAAAGATGCCGCGTGGAGCGCGTCGGGCGGGAGGCGGCTGTTGGACCGTATGCTCCCCCACCACTTCTCCGGTCTTCCGGAGACGTCTCCTTGGCGGGGCGGCGAGCTCCTCCTGCGGCAAGCTACTTGAAGACGGAGGAGAGGCTGTTGGAAATATGCCCTAGAGGCAATAATAAAAGCATTATTATTATATTTCCTTATTCATGATAATTGTCTTTATTCGTGCTATAATTGTGTTAACCGGAAATCGTAATACATGTGTGAATAATGACAACAACATGTCCCTAGTGAGCCTCTAGTTGACTAGCTCGTTGATCGACGAGATAGTCATGGTTTCCTGACTATGGACATTGGATGTCATCGATAACGGGATCACATCATTAGGAGAATGATGTGATGGACAAGACCCAATCTTAACATAGCATAAGATCGCACAGTTCGTTTGCTAGAGTTTTCCAATGTCAAGTGTCCTTTCCTTAGACCATGAGATCGTGTAACTCCCGGATACCGTAGGAGTGCTTTGGGTATGCCAAACGTCACAACGTAACTGGGTGACTATAAAGGTATGCTACAGGTATCTCCGAAAGTGTCTGTTGGGTTGACATGGATCGAGACTGGGATTTGTCACTCCGCTTGACGGAGAGGTATCACCGGGCCCTCTCGGTAATGCATCATCACAATGAGCTCAATGTGATCGAAGTGTTTGATCACGGGATCATGCATTACGGTAACGAGAAAAGTGACTTGCGGTACCGAGATTGAACGAGGTATTGGTATACCGACGATCGAATCTCGGGCAAGTAAAATACCGATTGACAAAGGGAATCGTATCACGGGATTAATTGAATCCTTGACATCGTGGTTCATTCGATGAGATCATCGTGGAGCATGTGGGAGCCAACATGGGTATCCAGATCCCGCTGTTGGTTATTGCCCGAGAGCCGTCTCGGTCATGTTCTGCATGTCTCCCGAACCCGTAGGGTCTACACACTTAAGGTTGAGAACGCTTAGGGTTGTAGGAATATGTATGTGCAGTAACCCGAATGTTGTTGAGTCCCGGATGAGATCCTGGACGTCACGAGGAGTTCGGAATGGTCCGGAGGTAAAGAATTATATATAGGAAGTGCTGTTTCGCCATCGGGACAAGTTTCGGTGAAATCGGTATTGTCTGGGACCACCGGAGGGGTCCCGGGTCCACCAAGTGGGGCCACCAGCCCGAGGGCCACATGGGCCCTAGGTGGTGCGCCTAGGCCCACATGGGCCAAGGGAACCAGCCCCAAGGGGCCCATGCGCCTAGGGTGGACAAAGGGAGAGTCCATGAGGGGGAAGGCACCTCCGAGGTGCCTTGGGGAGGGTGGACACCTCCCCCCTCTTGGCCGCACCCCTCCCTTGGAGGAGGGGGCAAGGCTGCGCCCTCCCCCCCTCCTTGGCACCTATATAAAAAGGGGAGGGGAAGGGGCAGCAGCACCTTTGCCCTGGACGCCTCCCTCTCCCTCTCCAACACATCCTCCTCCTCCGTAGTGCACGGCGAAGCCCTGCCGAATCTTGCAAGTTCCACCATCACCACGCCGTCGTGCTGCTGCTGGAGCCATCTTCCTCAACCTCTCCTTCACCTTGCTGGATCAAGAAGAAGGAGGCGTTACATGACCGTCACGTGTGTTGAACAGCGGAGGTGCCGTCTGCTCGGCACTAGATCATCGGTGAATTGGATCGCGGCAAATACGACTACCTCATCCACATTCACTCCGGCCTTCCGTTGCGATCTACAAAGTGGTATGTAGATGCTAACCAATCTGAATACTCGTTGCTAGATGAACTCAGAGATGGATCTTGGTGAAACCGTAGGAAAAATTTATAATTTTCTGCAAACGCGTTCCCCAACGGTGGCATCATGAGCTAGGTCTATGCGTAGTTCTTCTTCTTGTGAGTAGAACACAATTTGTTGTGGGCGTAGATGTTGTCAATTCTTCTTGCCGTTACTAGTCAATCTTGATTCAGCGGTATTGTGGGATGAAGCGGCCCGGACCAACCTTACACGTGACGCTTACATGAGACCGGTTCCACCGACTAACATGCACTAGTTGCATAAGGTGGCTGGCGGTGTCTGTCTCTCCTACTTTAGTTGGATCGGATTCGATGAACAGGGTCCTTATGAAGGGTAAATAGAGATTGACAAATCACGTTGTGGTTTGAACGTAGGTAAGAAAAGCGTTCTTGCTAGAACCCTAATTCAGCCACGTAAAACTTGCAACAACAATTAGAGGACGTCTAACTTGTTTTTGCAGCAAGTGCTTTGTGATATGATATGGCCAGAAGTTGTGATGAATGATGAATGATCTATATGTGATGTATGAGATGTTCATGCTATTGTAATAGGGATCACGACTTGCATGTCGATGAGTATGACAACGGCAGGAGCCATAGGAGTTGTCTTTATTTTTTTATGAACTGAGTGTCATTTAAGAAAGCCTTGTAAACTACTTTACTTTATTGCTAAACACGTTAGTCATAGAAGTAGAAGTAGTCGTTGGCGTGACAACTTCATGAAGACACGATGATGGAGATCATGATGATGGAGATCATGGTGTCATGCCGGTGACAAGATGATCATGGAGCCCCGAAGATGAAGATCAAAGGAGCTATATGATATTGGCCATATCATGTCACTACTTTATATAATTGCATGTGATGTTTATTATGTTTTATGCATCTTGTTTACTTAGAACGACGGTAGTAAATAAGATGATCCTCATAATAATTTCAAGAAAGTGTTCACCCTAACTGTGCACCGTTGCTAAGGTTAAATCGTTCAAGCACCACGTGATGATCGGGTGTGATAGGTCCTTACGTTCGCATACAACGGGTGTAAGACAGATTTACACGCATAAAACACTTAGGTTGACTTGACGAGCCTAGCATGTACAGACATGGCCTCGGAACACGAAGACCGAAAGGTCGAGCATGAGTCGTATAGAAGATACGATCAACATGAAGATGTTCACCGATGTTGACTAGTCCGTCTCACGTGATGATCGGACACGGCCTAGTTGACTCGGATCATGTAATACTTAGATGACTAGTAGAGGGATGTCTATCTAAGTGGGAGTTCATTAAATTTGATTAAATGAACTTTATTATCATGAACTTAGTCTAAATATTTACAATATGTCTTGTAGATCAAATGGCCAACGTAGTCCTCAACTTCAACGCGTTCCTAGAGAAAAACCAAGCTGAAAGGCGATGGTAGCAACTATACGGACTGGGTCCGGAACACGAGGATTATCCTCATAGCTGCCAAGAAAGATTATGTCCTAAGAGCACCGCTGGGTGACGCACCTATTCTCCTGCAGAACAAGGCGTTATGAACGCTTGGCAGTCACGCTGCGATGATTACTCCCTCGTTCAGTGCGGCATGCTTTACAGCTTAGAGCCGGGACTCCAAAAGCGTTTTGAGAGACATGGAGCATATGAGATGTTCGAAGAGCTGAAAATGGTTTTCCAAGCTCATGCCCGGGTCGAGAGATATGAAGTCTCCGACAAATTCTTTAGCTGTAAGATGGAGGAAAATGGCTCTGTCGGTGAACACATACTCAAAATGTCTGGGTTGCACAACCGCTTGACTCAAGCTGGAAGTTAATCTCCCGGATGAAGCGGTCATTGACAGAATCCTCCGATCGCTTCCACCTAGCTACAAGAGCTTTGTGATGAACTACAATATGCAGGGGATGGTAAAGACCATTCCTGAAGTATATGCTATGCTGAAATCAGCAGAGGTAGAAATCAAGAAGGAGCATCAAGTGTTGATGGTGAATAAAACCACTAAGTTCAAGAAGGGCAAGGGTAAAAAGAACTTCAAGAAGGACGGCAAGGAAGTTGTGCGCCCGATAAGCAAGTTTCCGGAAGAAGCCAAAGAATGGACCCAAGCCCGAAACTGGAGTGCTTTTATTGCAAGGGAAGTGGTCCTTTGAAGCGGAACTGCCCCAAATACTTAGCGGACAAGAAGGCCGGCAAAACCAAAGGTATATGTGATATACATGTAATTGATGTGTACCTTACGATTACTCGTAGTAGCTCTTGGGTATTTGATACCGGTGCGATTGCTCATATTTGTAACTCAAAGCGTGAGCTGCGGAGTAAACGGAGACTGGCGAAGGACGAGGTGACGATGCGTGTCGGGAATGGTTCCAAGGTCGATGTGATCGCCGTCGGACACTGCCTCTGCATTTACCTCTGGGATTAGTTTTAAACCTCAATAATTGTTATTTAGTGCCAAGTTTGAGCATGAACATTGTATCCGGATCTCGTTTAATTCGAGATGGCTACTCATTTAAATCCGAGAATAATGGTTGTTCTATTTATATGAGAGATATGTTTTATGGTCATGCTCCGATGGTTAATGGTTTATTCTTAATGAATCTCAGACGTGATGATACACATATTCATAGTGTGAATACCAAAAGAGTTAAAGTTGATAACAATAGTCCCACATATTTGTGTACTTGCCGCCTTGGTCACATAGGTGTCAAACGCATGAAGAAGCTCCATGCAGATGGACTTTTAGAGTCTCTTGATTATGAATCATTTGACACGTGAGAACCATGCCTCATGGGTAAAATGACCAAGACTCCATTCTCAGGAACAATGGAGCGAGCAACCAACTTATTGGAAATCATACATACCGATGTGTGCGGTCCAATGAGTGTTGAGGCTCGCGGTGGCTATCGTTATGTTCTCACCCTCACTGATGACTTGAGTAGATATGGGTATGTCTACTTAATGAAACACAAGTCTGAGACCTTTGAAAAATTCAAGGAATTTCAGAGTGAGGTTGAAAATCAACGTGATAGAAAGATCAAGTTTCTACGATCAGATCGTGGAGGAGAATACTTGAGTCACGAATTTGGCACACACTTAAGAAAATGTGGAATAGTTTCACAACTCACGCCGCTGGAACACCTCAAGCGTAATGGTGTGTCCGAACGTCGTGTCGCACTCTATTAGATATGGTGCGATCTATGATGTCTCTTACCGATTTACCGCTATCTTTTGGGGCTATGCTTTAGAGACTGCCGCATTCACTTTAAATAGGGCTCCGTCGAAATCCGTTGAGACGACACCGTATGAATTATGGTTTGGGAAGAAACCTAAGCTGTCGTTTCTAAAAGTTTGGGGATGCGATGCTTATGTCAAGAAACTTCAACCTGAGAAGCTCGAACCCAAGTCGGAAAAATGCGTCTTCATAGGATACCCGAAAGAAACTGTTGGGTATACCTTCTACCTCAGATCCGAAGGCAAGATCTTTGTTGCCAAGAATGGATTCTTTACGGAGAAAGAGTTTCTCTCGAAAGAAGTAAGTGGGAGGAAAGTAGAACTTGATGAAGTGTTATCTCTTGAACCGGAAAATGGCGAAACTCAAGAAAACGTTTCTCGTGGAGCCCTGCACCGACTAGAGAGGAAATTAATGATGATGATCAAGATGCTTGATCAAGCTCCTACTGAAATTCGAAGGTCCACAAGGACACGTTCCGCACTGTGAGTGGTACGGCAACCCTGTCTTGGAAATCATGTTGTTAGACAACGGTGAACCTTCGAACTATGAGGAAGCAATGGCGGGCCCAGTTCCGACAAATGGCTGGAAGCCATGAAATCCGAGATAGGATCCATGTATGAAAACGAAGTATGGACTTTGGTGACTTGCCCGTTGAGCGGCGAGCCATAGAAAATAAATGGATCTTTAAGAAGAAGATGACGCGGATGGTAATGTGACCATCTATAAAGCTCGGCTTGTCGCTAAGGGTTATCGACAAGTTCAAGGGGTTGACTACGATGAGACTTTCTCACGGTAGCGAAAATTTGAAGTCCGTCGTAATCATGTTAGCAATTGCCGCATACTATGATTATGAGATATGGCAAATGGACGTCAAAGCGGCATTCCTTAATGGTTTCCTTAAGGAAGAATTGTATATGATGCAGCCGGAAGGTTTTGTCGATCCTAAGAATGTCGACAAGGTGTGCAAGCTCCAACGCCGATTTATGGGCTGGTGCAAGCATCTCGAGTTGGAACATTCGCTTTGATGAGATGATCAAAGCGTTTGGGTTTACAGACTTATGGAGAAGCCTGTGTTTACAAGAAAGTGAGTGGGAGCTCTGTAGCATTTCTCATATTATATGTAGACGACATACTTTTGATGGGAAATGATATAGAACTCTTGGACAGCATTAAGGCCTATTTGAATAAAAGTTTTTCAATGAAGGACCTTGGAGAAGCTGCTTATATATATTAGGCATCAAGATCTATAGAGATAGATCGAGACGCCTCATAGGTCTTTCACAAAGCACATACCTTGATAAGATATTGAAGAAGTTCAATATGGATCAATCTAAGAAGGGTTCTTACATGTTACAAGGTGTGAAATTGAGCTCAGCTCAATGTCCGACCTGGCAGAAGATATAGAAGAGATGAGTGTCATCCCCTATGCATCAGCCATAGGGTCTATTATGTATGCCATGCTGTGTACCAGGCCAGATGTAAACCTTGCCGTAAGTTTGGTAGGATGGTACCAAAGTAATCCCGGCAAGGAACACTGGACAGCGGTCAAGAACATCCTGAAGTACCTAAAAAGGACTAAGGATATGTTTCTCGTTTATGGAGGTGATGAAGAGCTCGTCGTAAAGGTTACGTCGACGCTAGCTTCGACACTGATCTGGATGACTCTAAGTCACAAACCGGATACGTGTATATTTTGAATGGTGGGGCGATGGCTGGTGCGATTTGCAAGCAAAGCGTCGTGGCGGGATCTACATGTGAAGCGGAGTACATGGCAGCCTCGGAGGCAGCACATGAAGCAATTTGGGTGAAGGAGTTCATCACCGACCTCGAGTCATACCCAATGCGTCGGGGCCAATCAAGCTCTTCTGTGACAACACCGGAGCTATTGCACTTGCAAAGGAGCCCAGGTTTCACAAGAAGACTAGGCACATCAAGCGCCGCTTCAACTCCATTCGTGAAAATGTTCAAGATGGAGACATAGAAATTTGTAAAGTGCACACGGATCTGAATGTCGCAGATCCGTTGACTAAACCTCTCCCTAAGGCAAAACATGATCAGCACGAGAACTCTATGGGTGTTCGATTCATCACAATGTAACTAGATTATTGACTCTAGTGCAAGTGGGAGACTGTTGGAAATATGCCCTAGAGGCAATAATAAAAGCATTATTATTATATTTCCTTATTCATGATAATTGTCTTTATTCGTGCTATAATTGTGTTAACCGGAAATCGTAATACATGTGTGAATAACAGACAACAACATGTCCCTAGTGAGCCTCTAGTTGACTAGCTCGTTGATCGACAGATAGTCATGGTTTCCTGACTATGGACATTGGATGTCATCGATAACGGGATCACATCATTAGGAGAATGATGTGATGGACAAGACCCAATCTTAACATAGCATAAGATCGCATGCAGTTCGTTTGCTAGAGTTTTCCAATGTCAAGTGTCCTTTCCTTAGACCATGAGATCGTGTAACTCCGGATACCGTAGGAGTGCTTTGGGTATGCCAAAGCGTCCTGGCGTAACTGGGTGACTATAAAGGTATGCTACGGTATCTACGAAAGTGTACATTGGGTTGACATGGATCGAGGCTGGGATTTGTCACTCCGCTTGACGGAGAGGTATCACCGGGCCCTCTCGGTAATGCATCATCACAATGAGCTCAATGTGATCGAAGTGTTTGATCACGGGATCATGCATTACTGATAACGAGAAAAGTGACTTGCGGTACCGAGATTGAACGAGGTATTGGTATACCGACGATCGAATCTCGGGCAAGTAAAATACCGATTGACAAAGGGAATCGTATCACGGGATTAATTGAATCCTTGACATCGTGGTTCATTCGATGAGATCATCGTGGAGCATGTGGGAGCCAACATGGGTATCCAGATCCCGCTGTTGGTTATTGCCCGAGAGCCGTCTCGGTCATGTACGCATGTCTCCCGAACCCGTAGGGTCTACACACTTAAGGTCTGAACGCTTAGGGTTGTATGAATATGTATGTGCAGTAACCCGAATGTTGTTCGAGTCCCGGATGAGATCCTGGGCGTCACGAGGAGTTCGGAATGGTCCGGAGGTAAAGAATTATATATAGGAAGTGCTGTTTTGACCATCGGGACAAGTTTCGGTGATATCGGTATTGTCTGGGACCACCGGAGGGTCCCGGGGTCCACCAAGTGGGGCCACCAGCCCTGGGGGCCACATGGGCCCTAGGTGGTGCGCCTAGGCCCACATGGGCCAAGGGAACCAGCCCCAAGGGGCCCATGCGCCTAGGGTGGAAAAAGGAGAGTCCATGAGGGGAAGGCACCTCCGAGGTGCCTTGGGGAGGTGGACACCTCCCCTCTTGGCCGCACCCTCCCTTGGAGGAGGGGAAAGGCTGCGCCCTCCCCTCCTTGGCACCTATATAAAAAGGGGAGGGAAGGGGCAGCAGCACCTTTGCCCTGGGCGCCTCCCTCTCCCTCTCCAACACATCCTCCTCCTCCGTGAGTGCACGCGAAGCCCCTTGGGAGTATCTTGCAAGTTCCACCATCACCACGCCCGTCGTGCTGCTGCTGGAGCCATCTTCCTCAACCTCTCCTTCACCTTGCTGGATCAAGAAGAAGGAGACGTTACGCTGACCGCACGTGTGTTGAACAGCGGAGGTGCCGTCCGTTCGGCACTAGATCATCGGTGAATTGGATCGCGGCAAGTACGACTACCTCATCCACGTTCACTCCGACGCTTCCGTTGCGATCTACAAAGTGGTATGTAGATGCTGACCAATCTGAATACTCGTTGCTAGATGAACTCATAGATGGATCTTGGTGAAACCGTAGGAAAAATTTATAATTTTCTGCAAACGTTCCCCAACAGAGGCGCCCCCGGCAGGCTCACTTGGGTCGTTGTCGGGCTCGGTCTGCTCCTCCTCACAGACGAACTCTTCTTGGTCGGCAAGGCTTGCCGCCTCGGTCCTCTCTGCCTCCTCGACAGTGAACCCAAACGCGCTGGCGGCAGCGGCCTCTGCAGCCTCCTCCAACCTTGTGGCGATGCGCGCCATCTCCTGAGCAGTGGTGTCGCGGGTGAGCCGCCTCTTCTCGTCGGCGCGGATCGGCACTTCAGACAAGTTGTCGAAGAACTGCTGCACTATGTCATCGGCGGGCTCGCCAAGTTGGAGCGATCCCATGGGAATCGCTGGCAACGGGCATTATTGCGCGGATGCTATCAAGCGACGAGTTGTTGCACAAGGGCACAACTCCCCTCGGCAACATGCACCATCCGGGGTTATCCGCTTCAGGCTTGAACAGCTCCCGCAGCATGCCGTCAAGCTCCAGGGTGGTGAAATTCCAATTCAGACCGGGGCGCAGCCTCATGATATCCGCCGCATTCTGGAATTCCCAAGCAGGCCTCCCTGTCTCCTGCAAAGGCGCAATGCGTGGCGAAGGAAGTCCGCGCCAACTGCTCCCTACGGTAAGCCACCTTGCGGGCGCAAAATCCTAGTCGTGGCAATCTTCAACTTGTCGTCCTCCGGCGCCAAGTTGCTCCAATCGTTGCCGCGAACTATGGGGGTCTTGCGCAGGGCAGTAAAAGGCTGTGGCTCCTCCTCTAAGATCCAGCACCAGTCAGCCCTCCACTCCTCCCACTTGCTGCGCAACTCTCCGTCAAGATACGCTTCCTTCTTGCCGATCCTAGAGGTCCATGCAATTCCTCCCAAGCGGCTCTCCTCTCTCTCCGCGGGGTGAGAAGTAGTGGCGGAAGAGTGCGACGTTTGGGTGGACCCCGACAAAGTTCTCGCAGAGATGTGCGAAAACGACCATGGTAAGGATGGCGTTGGGGGTGAAGTCAAGGAGGCGGAGGCCATATGTGTTCATGACATCACAGAAGAATTCAGAAAAGGGCGGGCAGAGCCCGCACTGTAAGAAAAATCACGAAGAAGGGGTACCCGATGGAGACCTTGGCAGATGTGGCGGCGGAGATGACCCTCGGCGCCGGATGCGCCGGGTCACCGTCGACGAAGAGGTAATACAGCTCCCGCAGCTCCTTCTGTTGAGCGGGGATCGAAGAGGCCCGCTCCTTCCGCAGCGCCGCAAGCCGCGCCTCGGCAGATTTCACGCCTTTTCCCTTATCGGCCTTCGGAGCCATAGGGAGTCGTGTTGGAGGAAGCCGACGGCGTTGGTGGCACCGGTGGCAATGGAGGGGGCGGAGCGTCGCTCTCTTTGGGCTCGAGAAGGAAAGGGGAAAGCGACGAGGGTTTCCGATGTGACAGCAAGGGCAAGTGGGCGTCCTGCCCGGTTCCCCGCTTATAAAGAGGAGAGGGACAGGCGTTCGATTTTCCCATTAAATAAAGCCCCACGATCTCCCCCACGACGCCACGTCCGGTGCGTGCCGTTCGTGGGAGACGTGGTGGGTCCAAGGCAAATAACGGCGTAATCAGGACCACGCTTGCCCGTGCACTGTTTTGGGCCTGGCCCAACAGAGCTTGGCGCCATGTGTGGCCCAGGCCGAGGGCTCTGCCGGTGTACTAGAGTAGGGGTACCCTAGTACCCCGAACTCGTGCACGGACAGTTGCAGCGCCCCACGGCAGGGCTGGCATGATGGCCGCCAAGGTCCTCAGCGACTCCTTTGGAGCCATTCAAGAACAAAGTAGTCAAGACCCCGGCAAGAGGAGCTTGCCGGGAAGGCCACTCAGGGCGCAAAGAAAACAAGGCCCCGGCAAGAGGAGCTTGCCGGGAAGGCTTGGCGGGCGCTGAACCCCCAAGCACGACAAGGTTCCTGCCGCGGCAAGGCGCTTGCCGGGGCGGGCGACCTCTCTTCATCTCCGCTCCAGCTCACCCGCCAACGTGTCACCACGAGGCTCTCCCATGTACGCGTGTCGACGGGCTGTGCAGCCAGCGGGGAGTAGCGACAAGCGGCGCTGACAAGTTACCATCGTGGCAAACGGAGGCGCACTTGACGGTCCCTGTTCACTGTTCGGGCGACTGAGACGGGCATTGATCACCCTTCTCCCTTGCCGTCAGAGTTAGGTATAGGTTACTGTACACTGTACAGAGCGGTGTACCAACCCATGTTTTTACTATCATACCCTTGTCTACTTGCCACATGTGGTGACCCCTTGTGTCTATAAAAGGAGGCCCAAGGGCAACGTAGAAAGGGTTCGGCTCGATACGAAACCATACTCAGGCTAGGTCTTGTAGCTCGCATTGCTCCCTAGCAAGAACACAAGATAATCCACAAAGCAGCAGTAGGAGTATTATCTCCCCGGAGAGCTCCGAAGCTGGGTAAAATCCGCTCGTGTGCATCACCTCGATCCGCTCTTTGCGCAATCTCCGCCCCCCTCCGAACCACAAGGTGCCCAGGTCCCGTAGGTGCTCGTGGGGCACGATCAGTTCACCCCCGACAATATTGATTGCAATCCATCTTGTCCAATTATTCTTTGTAGACCGTTTTTATGCACTATTGGTGCCGTGGTTGATATGAAAGAAGGTAATATTAAATTTCAATTCCCACTAAGGAAGGGTATGGAACACATCCCTAGAACAAGAATTAGGCCACCATATGAATCAATCATGAGGGCATCTTATGGATCTAGAACCAAAGATGACAATACTTAGATCATTTGCTTTATGCCTAGCTAAGGGCGTAAAATGATAGCGCTTGTTGGGAGGCAACCCAATGAATAAAATTTATTTTTGTGTTTTGCTTTCTTTTCTTGAGTATTTGCACAATTATGCTATTGTTATGATTGTGTTTTTTGTGTTTTAATTAGTGACTGTGCCAAACTAAGCCTTTAGGATCATGTTGTGTGATAATTGATTTGATCTTGTTAAAAAACAGAAACTTTTCCACTCAAAAAAATAATTTTAATAAATCACATAAACGTGCTTTTGTTCTGAAGTTTCTATACAAGATTGATATACAAATTTTCCACGTTGTCCTATATTTTTATTCTATACAAGATAGCTATATTTTTATTCGTCCCACATACTATGAGTTTTGCTTGGAGCGTCTTATATGATATGAGTCTTTGCTTGTTTTGTTTTGTGTTTTAAGTCATCAATCCTTGCTGGACACACCTATTTGAGAGAGCCAAAATTATGCCGTGACTTGTTAGAATTGCTATCTATGCTTCACTTAAATCTTTATGAGCTATGGAATTGCTCTAGTGCTGCACTTATATCTTTTTGAGCATGGTGTGCTTTGTTATTTTTGAAGAAATTCTCTCATGCTTCACTTAGATTTTTTTGAGAGTTAGTAATTTTTTTAAGAAATTCTCTCTTGCTTCACTTAAATTATTTTGAGAGAAAGAAATATTATGCTCATGATCTTCACTTATATTTGTTTGAGCTTATCAAAAGCAACACATGAAAATTAGTTCCAAAGTGATAGATATCCAAGAAGGATATAACAAAAACTTTCATGAAGAACAATGGACAAAATAAACTTGATTCCTTGTAATAGATTTGAGACATGATGATGTGATATGTGAGTCATGTTGATAGTAATTGTGCTTTCACTACTGCAGGATGGTCCAAATGAGACACTACGATCAGTGATCCTTCGACTGTGTGCGATGCCATAATCGCAAACGGTGGTGTAAAAAACCGTCAAAAAAGGTGCAAAACGTTTGCGATGACGGATGCATCAAACACGGATCAGATTTTAGTTGCGTGTGTGATGCAGGGCATACGGTTCAGCTCAATTGACTATTTGGGATGAGGAGGAACAAAAGAAATGGGCGGCCAGATGAAGGCGTGTGCGATATACAGCATACGGTTCACTAGGATGAACTGTGTGTGATTAGGCAACACAATGGGAACGGTTCAAATGAAGAAGATGTGTGTCATACGTGGCAAACAGGTTCGTAATCAGAAATGTGTGCGAAGAGCAATAATAACAAAGACGATTGCTGCTAATAAGCCATGTGATTTGCTCTGTCTACAGTAGAATAACATGTCTATATATATATATATATATATATATATATATATATATATATATATATATATATATATATATATATATATATAGATATATATAAACTGAAATAAACATCCAATTACATAAGTGACTATATAGATCATTCGCACACACCTCAATGAACAATTGCATGCATTCAAAATTAGGAGAAACGATCGTCTAGTCATCTACTTCTTGTGACGCTCCCGCCACTGCTACGTGGCTCAATGCCTCGTCTAGGTCGGGAAGAAGACAGTTCCTCATGTCAACGATCCACCCGTACATCTCGTAGCTTGTGTACGCGTCCATGGCCGCGTACTTGACATGTCGTTCATCCACTCTCTCATGCCACACACTGTGTCATGCATTCTTGTCCTTATTGCTCTCTTTCTTCATCTTCATGTAGAAGGGGTCGATGATGGCTGAGGCGAGGTCAACCAGGGAGTTCATATTGTTTTTGTCGCTGCCCCAGACCTTGTAGTGGCGCTGGATGTTGACAAGATTCAGGCATTTCAAGCTCGAAACCTTGAGTGCTTTTAGATCGTTGGTGGTGTCCACGACAGTGAAACTGTTGTCGGAGCTGTTGATAAACCTGGAGAAATGCTCGCAAGCCATTGTGGCCAGGTGGTAGTTGTAGACGAGGACGTCATGTCACGCGGACAACTGGGTGACGACAACCTTCTGATCGTGCCCGACATGACCCATGGTGTACTCGAGGTCGAAGCCGGCTACTTGGTACTTGTCCTCGGCAAGGAACTGCGCCATAGTTTGGATGGAGCTGATCTCCGTCGAGATCGGATCGTTCATGTACACCACCTAGAGAGCCTTCCCCCTCATGTGGGTGTCCATGACGTGTTGCGTGGTGAACTGCCCGCCGTTGTCGTCGTCGGCCGCTGGGAGCGCCATTGGAACCACGGGGAGCACCATTGGAGCCACGGGGAGCACCATTGGAACCACTGGATGTCCTCTCTTTATGTGTCCTCGTTGGTGTGCTTATTGTGTCGTGTGAGACAAGAGATGAAGGTAAATGGCCACAGGAATAAAAGGGGGCCGGGCGGTGTGGATTCTCGGTGCGTCTGCATGGTAGATTTTGCAGCGGGTAACTGCATCGTCACGCCGCGCCCGGCGCAACCGCATGCACACGAACATGCGTGATCATGCGCCGGCCCCAAACACTGGCAGCGCGCCTGGAGGGATGAGGGCAGACCACCTGGAGGGACGAGAGAGTAGAGTGCGCGCGCCGAGACGCGAGCAAAGCGTTCTGCGGCCGCCTGAACCGCAAGTAACCACAGACATAGAGCAGTTGAACACATAGGAAATGGTCGCCTACAAGCCGGCCGACAGTTGCGTCGTTGCGTAGAGAGCGGTCGCGTGCTACAACCTACGTCTAGTCTATAGTCCCCTTTATATTATGTGTCATACTTTGCCCTCAAATTTAACCAACAAAATGTTAATGCATGTTATAAAATTATATAATTGGAAACTATGTTCAAATACGAATCCAACTAATCTTTGGCGACATGCATTCGTATTTTATTAGTTAAATCATACTTATAAACAAGGACGGTGGTATAGTAGGTAATTAAATTGCAAATGTTTTTTTATTAACCGTATGTGTACGTGGCCTTTCGTCCTCCTCTCGCACGTCTTGTCACCCCGCTGGCACAGACGGCTTACAACGCAAGCTTGCGCATCGCGTGGGGGCGTTCTTTTGGCAAAATGGTGGCACCAATTGATCGTCGGTTAGCCCATTCCCGTGCAACCTAGCAGGTTCCCACGCAAGCTTCCCACCCTACTCGTTGAAATCCCCCAAAATCCCAATGCTTACCGGCCTGCTATAAAAACCCACACGGCCGGCAAGTCCTGCGTCGCATTTCCCCTCCCTCAATGTAGCTTATCTCGTCTGCTTCTCCCACACTCGCCAATGGTACCGGTCCGTCGAGGTCGCGCAGCCACTCTGCCATCATCAGAGGACAGCTCCAGCTGGGAGGCTACACCGCAGCGGCGGCGTAGTTTCCAGTGTAGTGTAGTGCGCGTGGTGTCCCTGTTGGGTGTGCGCGGAACATCCACCACATGCTTCGCCGCCGGTGCCCATCGGCAGCTATTGCCGGCCGCCGTTGCCGCCACACCATTATTGAAATCCAGGGCCATCGCCCGCTCCACCACCGCGGCCCGAAGGCGGGAGGTGGCCGTCGTGGCCGCCACCCTACTGCCAGCCACTATGGCCATCACCCGCTCCGCCACCGTGGCCCGAAAGCGGGAGGTGGTGGTCGTGGCCGCCACCCCGTCATCGACCGCCGTGGAAGCCAGCCCACCGTCGACCGCCGGGGTCATCACCCGCTCCGCCAGTGGATGCTCGCACGTGCGTCAGCGACCTTGCACTCTACACCGAGTTCCTGCGGGAGGAGGAGGAGCGCCTCGTCGAGCACGCAAAGGGCCTTACCACCACCGTGGCCGCGGCACACACCACCTCAGAGGCGAGGAATCAGAAGATCTACGAGGAGAACCACCGCTTCAAGAGGGGTCATCTGGAGAGACAGAGGACGTTCGAGGTGAGCGCCGCTGAAGCTGCAACAACGGCAGGCACCGTATTGCGGTTGCCCAGCTCGTCGGTAGGCTCCTCCTCCTCCGCCTCTTACTGAGCACGCTCGGTAGCGGAGAGGTAGCCGGAAGTAGTACAAAGCCCCTCCGGAATAGTAGTAGTAGTAGTAGTAGTAATAGTAGTATTTAGGGGCTATTTTGTTCAGTTCATTTGACTATAGATGTGGTGGAACTGTACAACATACTTAAAATTATCTGGTACATATAGTTGAACTAGCTATTTCAGTACGTGGTTGGCAACAATTGGGGAAAAGTTTGGTGGTTCAGCTGTCGAGTTGAACTGTTTGTATAAATTAAGAACGACTGCTTAATCTATGAATGAAATCTATGTTTAATTACTGAATTATAGTTGCAAAAATTTGATACTGCTAGTGATTTTTTGCTTCATATTTTGAGAAATCCCAGTGTTTCATGGTTAACAAATGGCAATGTTACTAGATCAATAAATGTCAATCTTTCCAGTTTGACAAATGGTAACATACCCAATATGACAGATGCAAATCGCACGAAATTGTTTGTAAGTGGTTGCACACGGGTCATCCAAAAGAACCGTTTGCATTGAACAGATGCACAAATCCTGCTCTCACTTTGCATCATGTCGTCCCGGGGTCGATAGGGGGGGCGCGTGAGGACGGCAACTGGCGACGCAGAGAGGTAGCATTCAACGACGGCGTCCCATGCCGCTGAAGGGGGCGCGCGCACGGAGAGGAAGGCGGGCGGCCATGGAAGTCAAAGGGCTCGCTTCCTTGTGAGTCTGCGCAATGTACAGCTTGCACGCTTCCCGGTGAGCCTACGCATTCTAGGATAGCTTGCATGCCTCTCGGTCAGCCTGCGCACCGGACTGCGCTCGCACGCCTCCCGTGCAGTCAAGGTCAAGCAGCTATCCACACGGCACCTCCTACAACCATTAAAACCAAGACAGATGGCATCACATTTGAATTATACAAACATTTGAATTATCTCACGTTAACAGAGCGCACACAGTTTGAATTATACAAACGTTTGAGATATTAAAGTGGCAGTTATTTTTTCAAATTACCTTTGTTGGCTGTCATTATTCGAGTGCGCCTTCTCTCAAAATGGACACTAAAAATACCATAGCATGTCGGGTGCCATTCCATGATAGAATGCCAAGTTTCTTGAATTTCTTACGAGTATTGGATTTACTAGAATTTAAATATAAATTATCTCACATTTTGCCGGCAATCAACGGTGCCTTGGTTTTTGAAATTCATTCGCATTTCTTGAATGGGACCTAAGAATGCACTCCAGGACACAGATTTGATTTTTCAACCAATTTATGTGCACTGGAGCATGTGCATGTAGTTCAAATTTGAATTATGCCCATAAATGCATTGAAAACTCAGTTAATGCACAAAAATGTCCAAAAGAACCCCTAAAAATCACAAAAATTGAGACAACACTCCTGTTGTTCTATGTTAACATGAGAAAACATTTGAAAGCAAGGCAATGGATATCGTTTCGTCCCCAAAGGTGGGACGTTCCCCACCGAAACCATCATGCTTGTTGTGAGAAGCTCTGGTTTTGTGAGAAGCATATACCCAAATCTGCCCCAAATGGGAAAAAATTACCATGGCATGTTGATGCCGCTCCATCATAGCATGCCAAGTTTCATGAATTTCAAACAAGATTTGGATTTATTAGAATTTAAAAACCAGGCATCTCAATGTTTTGCCGGCAATCAACCGTGCCCTGGTGTTTGAAATTCATTCAAATTTCTTGAATGGGACCTAAGCATGCACCCAAGGACACATATTTGATTTTTCAACCAATTTATATGCACTGGAGCATGTGCATGTAGTTCAAATTTGAATTATGCACATAAATGCATTGAAAACTCAGTTAATGCATAAAAATGTCCAAAGCGAACCCTGAAAAATCACAAAAATTGACACGACACTCCTGTTGTTCTATGTTGACACGAGATTTTTTTGGAAGAAATAAGAGGCAATGGATATCTTTTCGTCCCCAAAGGTGGGACGTTCCCTACCAAAACCACCATGATTGTTGTGAGAAGCTTTGGTTTGTGAGAAGCATATACCCAAACCTACCCCAAATGGGACAAAAAATTAACCGCGACATGTTGATGCCGCTCCATGATAGAATGCCAAGTTTCATGAATTTCAGACGAGTTTTGCATTTACTAGAATTTAAAAATAAAGTATCTCAACGTTTTGCCGGCAATCAATGGTGCCCTGGTGTTTGAAATTCATTCCCATTTCTTGCATGGGACCTAAGCATGCACCCAAGGACACAGATTTGTTTTTTCAACCAATTTATATGCACTAGAGCATGTGCATGTAGTTCAAATTTAAATTATGCATATAAATGCATTGAAAACTCAGTTAATGCATAAAAATGCCCAAACAAACCCCAAAATATCACAAAAATTGACACAACACCCATGTTGTTCTAAGTTGACACGAGAAATTTTTTGGAAGCAATAAGAGGCAATGAATATCGTTTCGTCCCGAAAGGTGGGACGTTCCCTACCGAAACCATCATGCTTGTTGTGACAAGCTCTGGTTTGTGAGAAGCATATACCCAAACCTGCCTCAAATGTGACAAAATTTTACCACGACATGTTGATGCCGCTCCATGATAGCATGCTAAGTTTCATGAATTTCAGACGAGTTTTGCATTTACTTGAATTTAAAAACCAGGTATCTCAATGTTTGTGACCGAGTGACATCGGCAGGGTGTTTGACATTCATTCCCATTTCTTGCATGGGACCTAAGCAGGCAACCAAGGACACATATTGAATTTTCAACTAATTTATATGCATTAGAATACGTGCCTGTAGTTCAAATTTGAATCATGCACGTGAATGCATAGAAAACTCAGTTAATGTATAAAAATGTCCAAGCGAACTCCGAAAAATCCCAATAATTGACACAACACTCCTGTTGTTCTATGTTGACACTAGGAAAAAAATTGAAATTGAGAAGAGGCAACGGATATCATTTCGTCCAGAAAGGTGAAGCGTTCCCTACTGAAACCATCACACTTGTTGTGAGAAGCTCTGGTTTATGAGAAGCTTATACCCAAACCTGCCCCAAATGGGACATAATTTTCACCATGGCATGTCGATGCCGCTCCATGATGGCATGCCAAGTTTCATGAATTTCAGACGAATTTTGGATTTACTGTAATTACAAAAGCAAGTACGTTGACGTTTGCCGGAGAGCCACGGTGCCGTGGTGTCCGAATTTCATCCCCATTTCTTGCATGGGAGATAAGCATAAACCCATGGACACATATATGATTTTACAGCCCATGTTGGTGCACCGGAGCATGTGCATGTAGTTTAATTTTGAATTGTGCACCTGAAATGGCTAGAAAACCAATTTAATGTATAAAATGTTCAAACGAACCCTGGATAATTCCAATTCTTTTACGCCACACATATATTTGCATGTTCACACCAGATAAAAGGTCCAGCAATTCAAACACCATCCATTGCAGCTATGACCCCATTATGTAATTCAAATCAAGATGAAAAATCAAGTAGACCGCACACAGTTTATTATCACCAAACCATGTGAAATGCAGCACAAAATGTCCTGGAGCACCGTTGGTGTATAGTATGCCTATGACTTACACGAATAGGTGCATCGGCTACAGTCCACAGCTGGCGTCTCAAGCACACAAGCTCGCTCCCCAAATATCATCTCACCGTTCAATCGTTGCCGGTGAAAGATGGGCACGTGGACCCGCGTCGTGAGGGCAACTTCGGTGGCCTACTCTGGCGAGAGCACGGCCGCAGCCGCCATGTGCATGCTAACAAGGTGCATGAGCATGGCCGCAATCAGTGACCGGGCGGCAAAGGCAGCCCAAACAACCGCTCTTGCTTCTCAGGTGGTGGCAACAACATCTGCCTCGGGGATAGCAACTGGCGAGAGCGGCACAACAGTTGTCCGTTCCACGGCGGTGGCCTTAGCCCTGATGGAGGCCACCCACGACCATGTCGAGGCCGCCCACGCCCAACTCTTGGTGGTCACCGCACAAATGGAATGAAGCTTCTTCGACAACGGTCGGCGACCCACGGCCGAAGAGCCGGCAATCACCGAGAGCATTCGAGCAGCCGTCCGTTCCTCCGCCGCATACCTTGAGATGATAGAGCCCGTCCAAGCCCAGATCATGTCCTCCCATGCCCAGCTCGTGGCGGCCTTTTCGAAAGATATGGCGAATGCAGATGGCGAGATGCTTGCCGACTATGTTGTGATGGATGCCACGAAGCCCCTTCCCCGGGAGACCGTCGGGCGCGAGCTGGACATGGAGGCGGCGGTGGAGATCGACAAGCACCAGCCATAGTAGTACTGTTTGTTTTGTTTAATTAAGAGCGCTGGTCTTTAATTTGTTAGGTCAGCTACCTCTGTTTAATGGCTGAACTTGCTCGATTAAGAAGTGTGGGTGTGTTGTAGTCTCCTTTGTGTACCCAAATTATGGAATGACGTGGATGCCCACTATAACCATGGAAATTCGAACCAAAATTTTTGACGTTCAAACTCATCACACACGGGTTAAGCTATCTGAATCGTTTGTGATTATCACATATCGTACACAGTTCTGAATAAGGGATCGTGTCTGATGACACTTTCTTGGCATGATTTTTTATTTGAAGCGATTCCAAATTTTTGGCCTCCTGGAAATATCTACCTCCCCGCCCCCTCCCCCTTACGAAAAGCCACTTTTCACCTGTTTCCGCCTTCCATTCCAAGTTGAAACCTTCACTCCTTGCTTGCAGCGCCGCCTCCTTGTTGGTGACCCTACTTCACGCTGCTCGGCCTCGTCTATCCAGGCAGGTAATCCACACCCGACCCCCATCCTCCTCATCCTTCCACATCCCACATGCCCCGACCGTCGGGGCGAGCGCGACACCTTCCTCCCAAATCACCGACCCCTCCACCAAACACTACTAGGAAAAGGGCTATAGATGGAAATGACACTAATGGCACATTGGAAAGATGGTGCGCCATTAGTATATACTAATGGCGCACCACCATCCGATGCGCCATTAGAGTCTAAACTACTAATGGCGCACCATGCTTTGGGTGCGCCATTAGTATCAATTTTTTTTTTAAAACTAGTGCGCCTGTCCAAACATACTAATGGCGCATCCTGCCCAGGTGCGCCATTAGTAGTTGTAACTACTAATGGCGCACTGTGGTGTGGGTGCGCCATTAGTATATAAACTTTTTGAACTAGTGCGCCTGTCCAAACATACTAATGGCGCATCCTGCCCAGTGCGCCATTAGTAATTAACTACTAATGGCGCACCAGGGTGTGGAGTGCGCCATTAGTATAGAAACTTTTGAACTAGTGCTTTGTCCAAACATACTAATGGCGCATCCTGCTTAGGTGCGCCATTAGTAGTGGTAACTACTAATGGCGCACCATGCAAGAGGTGCGCCATTAGTAAGTGGGCAGCAACAAGATATTTGGGACAGCCTCTCCTACCCACACACTCACTTTCTCCCCACTTCATTCTCTCCACCTCCTCCTTGTCTCGGGTGCCTCCTCTTTTTCACCTCATTTCCACCATAGATTCATTCAAATTAAGTGGTTAAATTACCTTGTTTTAATAGGTAAGTAAGGGGAAGCTATATTTAGGTTGTTCTCCTTACAACAATGTGCACATGCACTTTTACGGCCTAGCTAGATCTATGTATGTTCGTGGTGTTGCATATGTTTGTGGTGTTTGCATATGTGTTTGTGTTTGGAGGTGTACCGTTATTTGAAATGCGATAGTTGCCAATATTTTGCGGAATGTTGATTCATTTCCGTTTGGTAGAATTTTGGCATTAAGCATCCTTTTGGTCCTATTTTAGGGAAAGTCATGCCAAATTTTTCTTGGTTCTAAAATATCGTTTTGCTCTACCCATGACGACCATGGTCCATACGATGACCGAAGGCATCGTGAATAGGTTTTGAGGTCCGCGAAGGCGAGATGCTTCAAAAGAGCGAGGCGGAGATAAGATGTCCGTGTCGAAGATGCAAGCTGAAGAGCCTTATTGCGGACCCGGATTCCGGGCAGGTGCAGGACCACCTGCTGTTGCGTGGTTTCATGGATGGCTATCGGTGGCAAGGTGTCGAAGATGCAAGCTGAAGATTGTGAACAGATAGCTAGCTAAGATCGATTGTATTTAAATCGTAGCCTTCATTTCTCGATTGTATTTCATGGGTACTTTTTGAACTATCATGAATATTTTTAAATTTCATGGACACTCGATCTCGATCCCCTCCATCTCGATCGCTATCCCACCTCGCCAGATCCGCCCCCCTCGCCGAGCACCCCCCAGATCCACTGCCGCCGACCCCCGCACCCTCGATTCCCCTACTCAACGCCGCCGACCCCCGCACCCAGCACCGTCTTATAAAAAATAAGTATCAAACAGCTTTTTAAATGCTATTGTCTTATAAAAAAAATATTACTGTTATTATTTAAACAAGTTTGAACATTTTTAAACACAAATAAGTATCAAACAGCTTTTTTAAATGCTAAAAAAAAATTTGTGGAGCCCACCTCGATCCCCTCCATCTCGATCGCTGTCCCACCTCGCTTGAGATCAAGCCCCCTCGCATGAGCACCCCCAGTCCACGGCCGCCATGACCCCCGCACCCTCGATTCCCCTACTCAACCGCTTGCCGCCGACCCCCGCACCCAGCACCGTCTTATAAAAAAAAAAGTATCAAACAGCTTTTTAAATGCTACTTGTCTTATAAAAAATATTACTGTTATTATTTAAACAAGTTTGAACATATTTAAACATAAATAAGTATCAAATAGCTTTTAAATGCTAAAAAATTTGTGGAGCACAGGAGTCGAACCCGGGACCTCTGGTGTGATCGGAGGCTGACCCGGTCGAGCTAGTAGAGTGGGCTTGACATGGATAGGTTACAGTAGTACATAACCTTTTGGCTTGAGTGGAAATAAAAAAAATACTAATGGCGCACCACGGTGAGGTGCGCCATTAGTGTGGACATGCTAATGGCGCACAGCAGTGAGGTGCGCCATTAGTAATAACCCCCTTGCCCGATCCCCGCGCCCGATCCCCTCGCCCGATCCCTCGCCTTGATTCTCTCCTCTCGATCCACCGCCTTGCCGCCGCCCTCGCCCTCGCCCCTCGCCCTCGCCCTCTCCCTCTCCCTCCCTCGCCCTCTCCTCTCGCCGCCGGGCCTTGCCCGGGCCAGACGCCAGCGCCGCCTCGACCCGCCCACTTGACCCGCCCGGGCGCGCCCAGACGCCGCCCAGAACCCGCCCGCCCGGACGCTGCCCGACACCGCCGCCCGGGACGCCGCCCGACCCCGCCCGGCCCGTCACCGGCCGCCATAAATACCGCCCCTTCCTCGCCTCAAGTCCACCTTCTCGTGAATCCTCCTTCCCCACCGCCTCAAAATCTGGCGATTCCTTCCCCTCTCCCTGTACGGCGAATCCTCCTTCTCATAAGCATGCCAACAGCTATATAGAAATCCGTGAGAAAATTGATTATCGAGATATGCATGAACCTATTTGCTCGCTGGTATCTCTTTGATGAAGAAAATATGTCTGTTGAGTCTCGGCTTTTGATGTATAAGCTTATCTATTTGCGTTGTTAGATTGGTTAAGCTTTAGTGAATTAGTAGGGATTTTGTGTTTATTTCCTAATTCTTCTTGAAGGGTTAGGTCTATTCGTCTTCCAGAGGTGAATTCCTGATGCCATATGGTTTCATATGTTAATCTGTGCATGTTTCATCTATTACAGTTCCTGCTACGGCTTGGTAAATCTTTATGATCCAAATAGTAGTTGCGTGATAAAATTTTCTCCACACATGGATCTTGTATGATTTGTTGCGCCTATATCCGATTGTTGTTTTACCAAGATCGTCCTAATAGGCCTAGAATTGTAGATTGTTTTTCTCCTGAAGCTTGTGGAATCATTGAGATAGCAAATACATGTAAATTAGTGTCGACGTCCAAAAGTGCATATACTTGATGATCCTTGTAAGAGTACGCATGATAGTTGAGCCTTGGTGGTGCCAAAATGGCCCATTTGGTTTTAGAATTGAATAAATGATAGCTCGCGTTGCCTTGTTTTTCTGTGAATCAATGAGCAAATGCTTTAAAACTGAACCTTATGCAGCGTTGCCTCTTTTAAAAATAATAATTATGCAGGCATTTGTAAGAATTGAGATGTTCATTTGAGGATAACCTTTGGTTATATTGTTGAGAGTGAAATATATATCTTTCTCCTTTGCACTAAATCTTACGCATCAAATGTTTTGAAGAACTCAGCACGTCCTACCTGCAAAGAAATATTTCTTTTATTTTTACACTTGATCACATTTTTTGGCTGTGGTTCCCTAAGTTCTATGGTTTATAGTTGTTCACTTTGGTTTGCTACTCGAAGTAGTTTTGGCTTGCATCTCTTCTATTTTGATTTGTAGATGTTGCTCGTAAAAGGTAAATTTGGCAAGGGGCAGATTTCTACATGTTGGTCCTAGTACTTTTCGATTGCTCGGAGAGCACTGAAACCGACTTCTTGCACTTCTTTTAAATAGTGTTTGGGGTTCAGAGTACCGAATTTTTTGTGGTTGTTTCAAACTGCAACCATTGTTTGCTTTTATTTTTGAATGGTGAGCGTCGTTTGTTTGAGTGCCTCTTTATATTGCTGCACGCAGGAGTACTCCCATCCTCTGTTTTCCACCAACATATCACTTGAGAGCACGAAGCACGCCTCTTGCAACATCATTTTTTCGGACTAACGAGGATACGGTGTTATCTTAGTCGGTGAGTATTTCTCATCTCAACTTGGAATTTCTCATTTCACTTAGTGAGTATGCATTGAAGCACACCTTCCAGTCAATAAATTCAAACACCAAATGTTTACATTCACTTGATAAATATTTCACATCTCTGTACATGCAAATATTCAAGACGGCTTTGCTTTCATTTCGATAACACCATCGAGTAAAGCTATTTCAGACACAATAAAGTTGCAAAATTCAGATACTTCATAGACATATGTGTGTTGCTTTTGTTTACGCTAAAGCTGTCTATGGTAGATAAACTGAGTGTTGTGGCCATGCTTGATGCAGGAGCTCAAGAACTGCTGGCAGACTCTACTCCGCCTCCGAGTCTTGCGAGAAGTCCTACCTCAACACCCACGTAAGTAGATGTGAGTAGCTAGTTGGGGTCAGTATTGATTTTGTGGACAGTATTTGACCTTATGTTTTGGTTTTGTGGACAGTATTTGACCTTATGGTAACTAGTTGGGGTCAGGTTTTGGGGTTTTGATTATTGGTATGAAGTCCTGATAGAGGATCTTATTCACACCAAGTTTTAGTTAAACACTGGTACTTGAATGATTTTGTGCTACTTCTGTTGTGGTTTTGTGGACAATATTTGAACTTAAAGGTAACTAGTTGGTTATGAAAGCATGATACTGCTATAACTTTAGTAGTAAGCGGAATAGATCGTTACTCTGATAGCTCTAAATGAGAGAATGGCATGTTACTACCATAGAGGTACCCAAATATGTAGGTGTAGTTTGTGTTTTTATTTGTTCACACTGTCATTTGTATTGCTCAATTAGACAATTAGTCTTTATGAAGAAGAAGAATAAAGTTGATGCTGCTTTGTTATGGCTGTATTCACTTCTTTCTTCTGTTGTACTTGTGATGATGTTGTACTTGTGATGATGCTACTTGTGATCTTCTGAAATGACCCATTGGGGACTTCATTACTGTGGGGATAATGATATTGCAGGTACCCAGAGAGGCCCTTGAGTTTGCCGGAATGTCGATTAACTTCCGTTCCGGCAAATTCGGGTACTCCATATGTCCTATTTTCAGCAAAGGTCATGCTGAAATTTTCCGTGAATTTTAGCATGACTTTGCTAAAAATAGGACATATGGGGTACTTGTGACTAATGCATGGGCCGGGGTATCTTAGTAGTTAATTAAGTAGGATCAAGTGCCCCGGCGTACTTGTGACTAATGCATGGCTTTTAGGGTGCCTCGGTGTCGATAAAAACCGAAATGATGAAAAGTTAGGCTTTTAGGGTGCCTTGGCGTCGAAAAACCCTCAATGATAAAAGCTTAGATTTTAGGATGCCTCGGTGTCGACAAACCCTAAATGATGAGACCATGATCTTGTTCCTTGACAATAACCAACTTTTGACCAAACTTTGTTTCTATTTAGAGAGAAACATGGCCCACAACGATGAGGCCGGGGTTCGGGCGGCAAGGCATTACAGGGAGCTGTCGCAGGAGATGGAGGAACAACCTCACTTGTATGAGGCACGCCTTCCCCACCGATCCCGAGACCACGGATGGTGCCGCCGAGGATGACCACACCGATGCCACCACCGATGGTGCTGCCGAGGATGCCACCATCGATGATGGCGGCGCCGCACGAGATGGCAGCCGGTAGAAGAGGCAACGGAAGGACCGGCGCCCGATCGTGCTCCGCACCCTCAAGGAGGAAGTTACTGAAGTGGACTCCAACGGGAATCCAACGGCGCCCGAACGAATAGTCAAGGGGTACTCGCTTCAGCTCGGGTGCATTGTCCGGAGCACCGTCTCGATCAACACCGAGAACACGAGGCATCCCGACCGAGGGAATTTGGCGCAACCTCCTCTTCACGAAGCTGCACGAGCGATACAAGTTCCCGCTGAATTTGAAAACACAAGCCTCAAAGGGAATAAAGTGAACAATGCTGCCCTCACGAAGATGAGCTAGGCCCTGTCTACTTGGAAAAGCAATGTGAAGAGAATGATCGAGAAAGGTGAGAGTTATGAGAAGATCAAGGAGAAAAATCCTTCGATCACCGAAGATGACTACAACGACTTCAAGATCAATTGCTCGAGGACCGCAAGCTCCCAATCAAGTGAGTGGGGGAAACAAATGCGGGAGCTGAACATAGGGGAACACACACTCGGTCCCGGCGGTTCTGAGTGGCGGAGCCTATATGGGACAAGGAGGAGGCGGACCGTGCCGAGCAAGGCCTACCGCCTCTCTTCGATACATCTGGCGGTGATAAGCGGACCAGGAACTTTGTCGGGGCCGGTACAAGAAGGACCCGAAAACAAAGGAGCTTACCACGGATCCGAAGACCGGGCAGCTTGAGCTTGTTCTCGTAAGGAATACACCCAGCGTAATTAGCTCCATATGGTTGCATTCTAATTAATGAAGCCGAATTTCTAAATGGTTCACATTCCTTCCGCAGCGATGTTGAAAGCGATGGCAGCGGGGTCGACTCAGAGCAACCCTTGGGACACCACTCTAAATAGGGGGTTGAATGTAATGAAGAACAAGGATAAGCTCGAAGCCGACGTCAGCTGGTCGTGTGGCCGGCAAAGGCTTGTCGACAAAATGGGGGTCATACTATACCGCTGGTGTGCGGAAGGAGAAAAAGACCAGCTCGGAAAGCTAGGCGCGAGAGGTTCAAGAACTCAAGGCACAGGTGGCGCGGATTCCGGAGATTGTCCAAGAGCAAGTGGAACAACGACTCGGAGCGACGATCACCGCCCTTGTGCCTACCTTGATCTCGGGGTTGAGTGCGTGGATTGCGGGCGGCCAACAGGGGCCCCCGATTCCTAGCTTCACGGCCAGCAACTCGCATAATGCGATGGCGGGGCCATTGGTGCCTCCAGCGAGGCGGCATTGGTGTCTCCGACGCCGCACGGGAGCTTAATGCACCCGGGTGTACGCGCCCGGCACCTCTGCAGCAAGCGGCCCCTCCGTCAACTGCCGCCCGCCGTTGGCGGTGCCTCTATATTAGCCGAGCTCGGCGCCATCATCACGATAACTAATTAAGCCTCTCTCGGCCGAGGACTTCATCTCCTTGCCTTTGGTAGGCATCCCCGACGCCCTACATGTTTTCGCAGGGCGCCGCCGACGTTCGTGCACTCTCCTCCACTTCGTGAACAACGAGTTGGTCGATGTCGCCAAGGGCAAAATCGTTCAACCGGAAACCCCTTGTTCCACGGTACCGGATGCCACCCAACTTGTTTAGGGTTCAACTGGTTCGGTGCTGCCAGCCGCGACGACTTGTTACCTCCGAATCGACCCGTCGGGGCCGACGATGATGACGTGATGACCCTCGGCGCACCTGAGCTGGCCCCTGCTTTGGCCGAAGAGCCAGATTTGTTTGGGGCGGGGACACCACCCAAAGACAACACCGCCGGTCGTGCCGGGCGCCAAGTCGGCCCCATGGCAAGACCGCCGTCACGGTGCCGGACATCCTTATGCCACTGGATCCAAACATGCCTATGGCACCGGATCAGAATGACGACGACGACGACTATGATACATTTGGCAACGTCGATCAGTACTTTGCCGAGCATGGGTAGATGCGATGGCGACTTCATGGGGCCTCCTTCTCAAGAACCAAACCCAACAAAAGGCGTGTGCGATCTAGCTCGTGCACTGGAGAAGCCAAGTTGCAACAGCGCCGCCCGGGCGTTCAGCTCTCGTGAGACGCCTCCACTGCCGACTTCACCGAGCCTCGAGATAGGCGAGGTGCGAAATATTATCAGCCCCAACACACTCAAGAAGGCGATGCGTGAGAAAAACTCGGTCCCATTACAGGAGAAGAAGAAGGCACGCAAAAGAAAGACTAAGAAGGGTGCGAGCCAGCCGGCACCGAGCACGATCCGTGCTCGGGGACGGGCCACCTTCACCGCAGGATATCTCGAGGAGGGTGCATGTGGCGGGTAGGGCGATGCTACCGACAAATATGCTCAATGCTGCAACCGGTGCTATGCGGAGTGCGCATGATGGTGTTCTTTCTTTGGAGAAGCGGCGTCTCGGGGAGAAGGATGTGGCATACCCGGTTTTCGCGGCCAAGGTGCCGGAGGGCAAGGGCTTTGTGGATAACTCCATCGGGCGTCACGATCGTCCTGCGTTTTGATGACATCCACGCTATGTTGAACCTTCATCCGCTGCACTACACCTTCGTTCGGCTATTTTCGCTGAGTATGGAGATGCGGATCATTCGCGACAAGACCGGACATCGTGATAGTCGACCCCTTCTACATGCGTGCCAAGATCTTGGGCAGCGCTGGGACCGGCAAGTCGCGTAGTTCTTACCTCGAAGGCGTCATTACGGCAAACCAAGATAAGGATAACTTCCTCGTGCCTTACTTTCCCGAGTAAGTCCTCCCCTCAACCGGCCCGTAACATATGAATTCTTACATTTCGATCGTTAATCTTTTAACATTCCGTGATTTCTGAAGTGACACACTAAGCACTCTAATCCTCATAATAACTAAATATTCCATGGCCACGTATTTCGACCCGGACCGTCGATCGAACGTAGACTACACAAATGTCAAGAAGGTTCTTGATGATGTTCTCCCGGCCACGCCAAATCTGGAGGCACCTTCACCAGGCCTATTCGTAGCACGGCAAGCACGTGTTCTCCCAATCTGACGTTACGCTGCGTCAAGCGGCCGCTGGCGATCGGAAGGGTGCCTACTACGCCATCCATCACATGCGGGCGATCGTGCGGGACCATCATCAACTTCGCTACCGAGTAAACTCCAAGATTGGGCGCGGCGTGTCGGCAATCCAGACGCGGACCTCCGAGCAAGAATTCTTTCGCATCCAAATGGAGTTTGCGGAAATCATCCATCAAGATGTCCTTCGTACCTCGGGGCAGTTCTACCTCAGAAATCAACCGTCCAACAGTGACATCGACACAATGCTACAAATGCAGGATGACAACGCCCGTTCTTTCATGACTCCCACGATAGACGGCGGCTTCATCCACGCTCCTTCCCTTGAGTCGAGTTGTCTAGTTCTGAAACATCAATTGGGTCATGTTGTAATTAAACTTTAATGAACTTGTAGTATGTCTCTTTGGTTTCGAGAGTCGTTCAACTTAGATGTAATCGATGCTATTAATGTCTTGCTTTTCTTCCGATCGTTACATTGCATACTTATATATTGCTTATGTATTATGCGTGAATTGGTACTAACGTTTCGCTTTGGCTAGTGCATAGCGATGCCGACGTATGTCGTGTACAAGGGTAAGGTTCCCGAGTCTACGATGACTGGGAGGAGTGTCGAGACAGGTTCACCGATTCAGCGGTAACAGATTACAAAGGGTACACCACTAGGGCCGAGGCCGAATCTAGATACGCCGCTATCTAGCGGGAGAGGGAGGGAGCGTTGGAGGAACCGGATGAAGACGAAGTTTCATCGTGATGATGCTCATCGTGATGACCGCAGCTCTCTTCTATGTGATGGTAGTTTAGATGATCGATATCGACTTGTAATGCGAAGATAAACTCGCTACTCGCGGTCTCAAGACTTGTAATATAATGTTCTATCTTTGTTCGGTCTTTTCAATTCGGAGACTAATATGATGAATTGTATTCGGAGACTAATATGATGAATTGTATTCAAGGACTAATCTTCTATTGTATTTGATGAATCTATTGTTGATGTGTGCTGTCTATATTTTGTCAAATTATACATTTTGTAACCTGTGCAAAAAACAGAAAATAAAAACATAAAAAAAACCTAATATTCATACTAATGGCGCATCACATGACAGTGCGTCATTAGTATGACAAAGTGCATACTAATGGCGCATCACCGGAAGTGCGCCATTAGTATCTTCTTGATTACTAATGGCGCATCCGGAGGTGGTGCGCCATTAGTATGCCAAAGCACTGGGTATACATGCCCCAGGAGGCATACTAATGGCGCACCCTCGCATATACTAATGGCGCGCAGGTGGTGCGCCATTAGTATACCAGATACTAATGGCGTACCAGGTGGTGCGCCATTAGTAAAAATTACTAATGGCGTGATGTCAATGGCGCACCTCTGATGCGCCATTAATGGCCATATTAGGTGCGCCATTAGTAGTGGTATTTCTAGTAGTGAAATAAGCGCCTCCCTAAGCCATGGTGCACGCAGTATAGCCAGGATCTCAAGGAGCATTTGGCAGCGGAGAAGCAAATCGCGGCCGCACGCGCGAATGAGGTCGCGATGGCTTCCATTCGTGCCGACCCCCAGATCTTGGAGGAGCACCTTGCCATTTGCTGGCTACGCCAGTTAAGCATGCTTAGTTTACCCGTTGCGCGTGCTGCTCCCGCCTTTCCTTCACAAATTCTAGTGAATTGTGCTATCTAATTTAACCATGCAATCTGTTGCTCTAGTGTATATGTTCTATATGTCGTGCAGTGTGGTGCTCACTTATTAACTATTTGTTAATTAGTTGTCGTCTTCAGTTAACTATTTAGTTCAATTCTGCAAATGTGATGTTCAATTCATCAGGCTACAATTTTGTATTATCTTCCATGTGAGAAATAAATCGAATTTATCTTTACAAAATACATGAGAAACAGATACAATTGCTATATTTCAAAGTTGTCAAGCATGCTTGATTTGGTTATACACTGTGCAATGTGGTGCTCAGTTAACGTTTGGTTCATTTGTGTTGTGGTGTTTAGTTAACTGTTTGGTTCAATTCTGCAATGCCATGTTCAATAGGTGTGGGTGCATTCTGTTATTGTATACCATGTGAGGAATAAATTGAATTTGGCTGTAGTAAATACATGATAAACAAATACAATTTCTACAATTGGCTATAGTTAACTGTTTGGTTAACTGTCTGATTTTCTATTAGGAATATGTTATATTGTGCAATGTGGTGCTCAGTTAATGTTTGGTTCATTTGTTGTGGTCTTTATTTAACTGCTTGGTTCAATTCTACAATGCGATGTCCAATTGTCGTGGGTAGAATTTTGTATTGTTGTGCATGTGAGGAATAAATCGAATTTGGCTGCACTTAATACATGAGAAACATATACAAGTGCTATATTTCCTAGTTCTTAATCATGCTTGGTTTGGATAAATGGGTTTTCCATGTGGCTTGAATTAATCTGATGAATCTGCAATGTGCTTATTTTTCATCAACATATTTTACTGATAGCATGCGGACCCTTACTTAACCTGATGACTAACTACCTTATATGTGTTGCAGGGAAACAATGGGAAGCACTGAGGTTTACAATTGAGGTTATCACGTGCATGGTCCGTTGTCTAATAGCATATTATTGTGCAATTGCAGGAACCATTCTAATATTTTGGTTTTTAACAATTTGGTCTGGCACATGGTGGTCCTGCTGTCATAGGTTTTGACCCACTGTTCGATCGTTTTTGCATATGGGGAAATGAGTTGTCCATGAATATCAATCAAATCAAGAAACTCAGAAAGATTGTTAGGATAAATAAATTAGCAACAAAAAACAACAAGATCTTTGTCTGCACAATGAACAAGACATCAGTTCACAACAAGATGGTATTAACTATTATACCTTGTCTTTTTTATTCCTTTGCCCCATTCCCAATATAGAGAAGATATTTATGCACATCCTTGTTTTCAAGCCTTTCCAAAGCAGTTCACTGATGATTACCTCTCAAACTACCTCTATGGCCAGGAGGCGAGGAAGGTTTTCATACAACACCCATGGTTCAAAATTGAAGTGTTCCTGAAGAGGATGAAGGACGGATGGTCAATCATCCACATGCACTGGCCTAAAGTTGCAAAGACCTTCAACATGAATGAAGGCTCAATATTCGCCTTCCGCTTCGGCAGTTTTCCAGATGAGATGCATCTGTCCATATACCATCTATGATGCTAATTTCGAAAGGTTCTACATGTTGCATGTGAAACTTGGTCTTTGGTGATTGTGTAATGGGGTAGCTGAGTCTTTGAAGCTATATCATGTTGTACTATGATGCATTTCACTTATGAAATTCTACTTACTTAATATGGAAATGAAATATATTATGTGCTTAATATGAATGTCAGTTAGATTAATAAATGGATTATTAATAATAGGGCAATTAGCCTGCTAATGGCGAATTAGCCTGCTAATTGGGTTTTTCTATTTGCAAACGGTTATTGAAAAAGTACCATGGGATAAACCTTGTTGGATCAATGAACAATCACACATGACTTTCTATTGAAAACTGTTTGTGTCAGGCCACCTTGCGCAAACGTTTACCACATTAAAACTGTGTGTGATGGACAACCTTTGCCACATAGTTTCTTCTACGGACCGTGTCGGTGTACAAAAGTAGGGGCTCTCCTTTTGACCCCTTTAGTTGTGCACGGGCAGTCAGAGCCGCACGCCACGACCACACCTAGCAGGGCATAGGAGGGAAGCCGGAGAGAAGCCAAAGCACGGGACAACCAAGACAACGACAAGGCCAAAAACATGGGAGAGCAAGAGGGCAAGGTGGACTCCCGCGTCAAGATCCATGCCGGGGTAACTCGCCCAACGCCAGCAGACCGAGCCACCCTTGAGCCCAAGGGTTCCAAACGCCGCCAACAACTACATTAGACCCATGGCTCGGTAGGCACCTCTGTGGTGGCATGCAGATCTTTGTCAAGATCATAAATATACAAGATCACATGAGAACCAGAAGACAACGACCCTCGGCGGGATTCTAGCCGAGGAAATCCGCAAGACACTCGGCAAGCGCCTTGCCGAGGACGACTGCAACGCCAGGCAAGACCCTTGCCGGGCCCCTGGCAAGACCCTTGCTGAAGGCATCAGCAGGGCTATAGACAGGCCTGCGCCTGCGAAGACTCCACCGCCGTCCCTAAGCAGCTGCTAGCTCAACCAGCTGGGCAGGCACCTGCGTGGCAACGGGCGACTTCCAAGCCAACTCAGCAAGCGCCTGCGTGGTGGCATGCAGATCTTCGTGAAGACCCTACCACCACGCCACCTCAGCTGCCTGCCTGCCTACATGGCACAACGTGCATCGCTGGCCAGGGCGCGTGTCGAAGCGAGGCGGGGCGGCGACGGACGGGACGGGCCTCGTTCCCGTCCCCGATGAAGTTAATGCACACCTAAGTAGTGCATTTAATGCGTTTTGTCCCCTAATGCCAGGCGATAAGCTTGCGCACTCTACGACTTTCCACCTCCTGTGTGCCACTGCGGCAGCCCCTTTTCCCTATAAAAGGAGGCCCAAAACGACCAGGAGAAGGATTCGTCTCTTTGGAACTACACAGGCTCCATAGCTTGTTCGAGAGCTCAAGAACACTCCCATATACACATCAAAGCAGGACTAGAGTATTACGCATCCTTGGGGCCCGAACCTGGGTAAACGATCTCTGTGTTGACTTCTAAACCTGCTCTTCTTTCAACCCCGCGCCCCGCCAACCGTAGCAGGGATTCCTGTGATCACATAGGTGTCGTTTCCCCGACAGACCGTGTGTGATACATTCAATAACGCAAACAATTTAATGGGAAAAATTGTGTGTGATGTACCTATGAATGGAAACGTTTTCCTTGGAGCGACTGTGTGGGATGTACATAGGAACGGAAACATTTAGCGGGGACTAACTGTGTGGAATGTACTTGCGACTGGAAAAGATTTTGCCTATATAATTGTATTTTTTAGCCCTACTGTACGTATTATTGTATTTGAGCGCTCGCCGGTCGCACACGACCTCATTTTGTCGAGCGTGTGTGCTAGGAGGGCATATCCCTGATGGTTTCTGGGTCATGTGGGAAGGACCCTCCTATCGCCCACACTCACTAGGCGGCGGTTCCGAATGCCATCGCGGAAAGGGGTTTAAAACTGTTTGTATAGCACCGACGCGCACCAGTGTTTAGTAAGAATATTGATGTTAAGGTTTGTGATTCCCTATGCAAGCACGAAAGTCAAAAGTCATGCAATGAAATTACATCCTACTTGTGGTGCATTATTCGATGTTAATTATGCTTAATGCTCGCTTATGAGATTATTCATTTCTTGGTTGGTCGCTTCCCAGTCTTTTGCTAGCCTTCATTTTGCACTAAGTTTGACCTCTACTTGTGCATCCAAATCCTTTAAACCAGTTTTGCCACATGAGTCCACTATATATACCTATATGCGGTATTCTTTTGTCGTTCCAAGAAAATTTGTATGTGCCATCTCAAATTTTCAAAATAAATTTCTCTTTTGTGTGCTCATACCGCTCGCGAGGCGGTGCGGGGTGGCCTATATTTTCCATTCTAGATGTGTTATTCTCACGATGAGTGTTTATTCACTTATCATTGCATGAGAGTAAGGCAAAGGTATTAGGGATGCCCAGTCCCGAAACAAAAAAATGAATATACTTTATGTTGTCAAATAATAAATTCCTTGGAAAGTGTTGGTATGGAAGGTAACCGTGGATTTGGCTAGCCATGGAAAGTGAAAGTATGGTGGAAAAAGGAATAAACTTTATTTTAAATATGGAAACCGCCAATGATATATCTAAGCATGGACAGTGTGGGGAACTCTAAGTCGTTTTCGTTGGTGGGAAAAGTATGCCTCTCAAAATGTTTTTATCTCTAAGTTTTTCGCTTTGAGCTCCGGCACCTCTACAAATCCCTACTTTCATCTGCGAAGGGCCTTTCTTTTACTTTATGCAATTTTTGTTTTTAATTTCAGTCTCCATCTTCTCTGATAAAGCACCAACTAGGAGGCACTATGATCGTACTTGAGCATTGGGTGTAACTAACATGCGAGTGTGTTTCATGAATGGATCAATATTTGAGCATGATGGGCCAGGGATAACTTATTTTAGCGTTTATATTTTGAAAGACGTGGTTGCTTACTGATATGCTTGAGTTTTTACGTCTCATATCAAAATTAGACTATTGTTTTGAACCATATAAAAGTCCAAATGTCCATGCTATAAAGAAAACAATATGAGATGACATGTTAGGCAGCATTCCACATCAAAAATCTGTTTCTATCATTTACCTACTCGAGGACAAGCAGGACTTAAGCTTGGGGATGCTGATACATCTCCAACTTATCTATAAGTTTTGATTGTTCCATGTTGTTAAATTATCATTCTTGGATGTTTATAATCATTTTATAGTCATTTTATATCATTTTTGGTACTAACTATTGACATAGTGCCAAGTGCCAGTTGCTATTTTTTGCATGTTTTTTACATCATAGGAAATCAATATCAAATGGAGTCCAAACGCAGCGAAACTTTTTGTGGATTTTTTTGGACCAGAGACATCCATGGGCCAAAGAAGTACCAGAGGGGGGGGGGGGGGTAAGATGGGAGCACAACCCACCTGGGCGTGCCTGGGGGCCCAGGCGTGCCCTAGTGGGTTGTGCCCACCTCGGTGGTCTCCGGAACCGCCTCTTTGCTCTATAAATACCAAAATATTCCAGAAACCCTAGGGGAGTCGACGAAAATCAATTCCAGCCGCCACAAGTTCTAGAACCACCGGATCCAATATAGACACCATCACGGAGGGGTGCATCATATCCATTGGTGCTTCTCCAATGATCCATGAGTAGTTCTTTGTAGACCTACGGGTCCGTAGTTAGTAGCTAGATGGCTTACTATCTCTCATTTGATTCTCCATAAAATGGTGTCTTGGAGATCCATCTGATGTAAATCTTTTTGCGTTGTGTTTGTTGGGATTCGATGAACTTTGAGTTTATGATCAGATCTATCTTTTTATCCATGAAAGTTATTCGAGTCTTCTTTGATCTCTTATATGCATGATTGCTTATAGCTCGTATTTCTTCTCTGATATTTGGGTTTTGTTTGGCCAACTTGATCTATTTATCTTGCAATGGGAAGAGGTGCTTTGTAGTGGGTTCGATCTTATGGTGCTTGATCCTAGTGACAGAAAGGGAACCGACACGTATGTATCATTGCTACTAAGGATAAAACGATGAGGGTCTATTTCTACATAAATAGATCTTGTCTACATCATGTCATTGTTCTTATTGCATTATGTTGTTTCTCCATGAATTTAATACACTAGATGCATGATGGATAGCGGTCGATGTGTGGAGTAATAGTAGTAGATGCAGGCAGGAGTTTGTCTACTAATCTTGGACGTGATGTCTATATAATGATCATTGCCTGGATATCGTCATGATTATTTGAAGTTCTATCAGTTGCCCAACAGTAATTATTTCATCCACTGTTTGCTATTTTTCTCGAGAGAAGCCACTAGTGAAATCTACGGCCCCCGGGTCACTTCTTTAATATATTTGCCTTTGCGATCTATTTTCCCTTGTTTTATTTTCAGATCTATTAAACCAAAAATACAAAAATAACTTGCTGCACTTTATTTTATTTGGCGTTCGATCTATAAATATTTACAACTCTCTCACGTCGGTTTGCCAATTTTTGGCCGCGTTGCCCGAAAGGGATTGACAACCCCTTTAATGCGTCGGGTTGCGAGTATTTGTTATTTGTGTGCAGCTGTTGTTCACGTAGTGTTGCGTGGTTCTCCTACTAGTTCGATAACCTTGGTCTCATCACTGAGGGAAATAACTACCGGCTCTATGTTGCTCATCCCTTCCTCTTTGGGGAAATACCGACGTAGTTCTAGCAAGCATCAGTGTCCACCGGACGTGTATACATCTCCCATGACGTTGTATTTGATGAAACTGTTTTTCCTTTTGCACATCTGCATCCAAGCGTCGGTGCCCTTCTTCGAAAAGAGATCCTTCTTTTACCATCTCATCTCACCGGCATTGACCATGGGGACGAGTCACATAATGATGATCAATTATTGACTAATACTCTTACTAATGGTCAACATTAGTGTTGTGATGAAACAGAAAAAAACGATGCAGAAAATGCTGAAGAAATTCATCAGAATCACTATTTTATGTGCCGTGGACAAAGCAGCAGCAGTACAGAAGTGTATCAACCTTGGGATCGCAGCGTGGCAGCATCGGGATCCTCTCCCTGTAGGTGTGTCCTACAATCTCCTACGGGATCTGCGCCGGGTGTGGCAGATCGGTGCACACTGAGACCTGTGCCCCATCATGATGCCAACGGCAGCTCGGTGGGTCGCCCTGCTCCGCACTAATCCTCTACCGCCATGTGGCCCCTTGTTGGCTAGCCCGCGCGTGGACGATTCGGCGACGAACCGCACTACTATGTGCAGCGAGCACCGCGACACGGCACGAAGTCCTGTGCTGATCCGGTCGGGGCCACCACATCATCAGCTCATCATGAGGCTGCGGCAGATGCAGGGGCTGGTGCGGGATCCTCTATGCCCGTTCCTTCCCACTCAATGCCTTCTGCAGCTGAAAGGATCGAGAAGAGGTGTCTAGAGGGGGGGGGGTGATTACACACTAGGTGCTAAAAGTAGCTGTTTTTAAATTCTTTAAGTTTAAGTGGAGTTTTGGCACAAGTTTAATAATCACAATACATATCAAGCAAGCATGCAAAGAGTATATGAGCAGCGGAAAGTAAAGCATGCAACTTGCAAGAATGTAAGGGAAGGGTTTGGAGAGTTCGAACGCAATTTGGAGACACTGTGATATTTGAGCCGTGGTTCCGATAGGTGGTGCTATCGTACATCCACGTTGATGGAGACTTCAACCCACGAAGGTTAACGGCTGCGTGAGTCCACGGAGGGCTCCACCCAAGAAGGGTCCATGAAGAAACAACCTTGTCTATCCCACCATGGCCGTCGCCCACGAAGGACTTGCCTCACTAGCGGTAGATCTTCACGAAGTAGGCAATCTCCTTGCCCTTACAAACTCCTTGGTTCAACTCCACAATCTTGTCAGAGGCTCCCAAGTGACACCTAGCCAATCTAGGAGACACCACTCTCCAAGAAGTAATAAATGGTGTGTTGATGATGAACTCCTTGCTCTTGTGCTTCAAATGATAGTCTCCCCAACACTCAACTCTCTCTCATAGGATTTGGATTTGGTGGAAAGAATATTTGAGTGGAGAGCAACTTGGGGAAGGCTCGAGATCAAGATTCATATGGTAGGAATGGAGTATCTAGGTCTCAACACATGAGTAGGTGGTTCTCTCTCAGAAAATGTATGTTGGAAGTGTAGGTTCGTTCTGATGGCTCTCTCCATGAGAAGAGGGGTGGAGGGGTATATATAGCCTCCACACAAAATCTAACCATTACACACAATGTACCAATCTCGATGGGACCAAATTGAGAAACTCGGTCTGACCGATTCAACAAATCTAGTGACCATTAGGATTTTCGGTGGGACTGACATGCAACTCGATAGGACCGATATGGTTAGGGTTAGGGCATAACGTAATCTCGATGAGACCGATTACACAAACTTGGTAAGACTGATTCTGGGAATAAGCTAACCAGAGAGTTGGTTAGGAAAACTCGGTAGGACCGATTACACAAACTTGGTGGGACCGATTTTGGTAATAAGTTAACCAGAGAGTTTGCATTGTAATCTCGGTAGTACCGATTGCTCAAACTCGGTGAGACCGATTTTGGTAATGGACATACATAGAGAGATTACAATCCCATCTCGGTGAGACCGAGATCCCTATCAGTGAGACCGATTTGCCTAGGGTTTGTGGCAGTGGCTAAGACATGTGAACTCGTGGTGCCGGATAGAAAGAATTAGTGGGGCCGAGTTAGACTTTTGGTTTAGGAGATATGTGGATGTGAGAAAGTATTTGAGGGCTTTGGAGCATATCACTAAGTGTTGGGGTCTACGGTAGGTTGCGCTGACTGCAAATTAAAAATTTCCTACGCGCAGAACAACCAAGAACATGCTACGGGAGATGGATCATAGTTCGTTACCACTAGACGCGCAGTGCCGTGCAGCGGAAGAAGAGTTGGGGCAGCGCGACCATGTGGATCGTCTCCTCCTTGTCCGATCTCCCTCGAACAGCCGGTCGTCCGATCCCACGTACAAGTTCGCCAGAGCGGCGCAAGTGCACCGCCTCTAACGGTATTCGCGCGTGCAGGAGGAACACCGTGCGGCGGACTACTAGGTCCGATCACACAGTCGGCGGCGAGTGGAGGTGGCTATTCACAACACATGCAAATCCTAGTCGCAGTGCCGAAGCGACCAACCGCATGAGTGTGCCGCACCTCCACTTTATATAGGCGTCCGTCGCAGTCTCATCACTTGCACTACAAAAAAAAGACACATCCGTGATATTTTGGGCCGAACGAATTTTTTTTCTGTCATACACATGACACTTCTATGACGATAATTGTGACAAAACCCGGTATCATCATAAATGTGGTGGGCTCCTACTTCTATGACAAAAAATCATGACAGAAAATGGGCTTTTCGTCCTGGGCGAGCCCGAGACGCAGCTGCATGACATTCTTTGGGCCCTCCATGACGGAAAAAACCCTGGTAGAAGCGAGGGGGAGGAAAATTTCGGGGAGTTGCCAGTTACGGTGGGAGGTCGGGGCGGCGATGCGCTGCTTTCTCTCATACACGTATGCACATGTGTGCGAGGCGTTGGCTCTAATCGAACCCGAGCGAGGCGTTGGGCTCTAATCAACCCGGCGATTACCTGCGAACTCTGGCGTTATTGAACCCGGCGAATGATCGATGGCTGTTAACTGAACCCGATGGGCGATTCGCCGCTCTGTTGCTAAGCGAAGCCGATCGATTGGATGAGCGATAAAGCGTTGCGGGGGTGGATGAACAGGACCCGTGGTGTGGAGGGCTGGATGAACAGTAGACGGTGGAGGGGTGGCCATGGAGGGGTGGTTGAACAGGACCCCGTGGTGTGGAGGGCTTGATGAATAGTAGACGGTGGAGGGGTGGTTGAACAGTAGACGGTGGAGTAGCACGCGGTGGAGGCTGGATGAACAGGAGCCCGTGGAGGCTGGAGGAGGTCGACGGTAGCCCGTGGAGGCTGGAGGAGGTCGACGATGGAGATGAACAGTATCCCGTGGAGTCCCGTTTTGCGGTACACCACACCCCTCCCGATGAACAGGACCCCCGTTTCGACCGTAGGAGGTCCTTTCCTCCGTTTTGCGGTACACACCCCTCCCGATGAACATGACCCCCGTTTCGACCGTAGGAGGTCCGTTTCCTCCGTTTTGCGGTACGCCACACCCCTCCCGATCAACAGGACCCCCGTCTCGACCGTAGGAGGTCCGTTTCCTCCGTTTTGCGGTACGCCACACCGCTCCCGATCAAAAGGACCCCCGTTTCAACCGTAGGAGGTCCGTTTCCTCCGTTTTGCGGTACGCCACACCCCTCCCGATCAACAGGATCCCGTTCTAAACGTAGGAGGTCCGTTTCCTCCATTCTGCGGTACGCCAGGCCTCGTTTCCATCGCATGTTCCGTCCAAGCCCTCCCGATGAACATGACCACGCATTCCGTTCCGAACCAGCCGGTTGGCTCCCCATGAACACGACGACGACGCTCTTTCTCCGTTCCGACCCAGCCATATACGTATGCGCGAGTAGGCGTTCGAGACCCTGCCCGTATGTACGTACGTGGCCGTATTTTCTTTCTTGCACCCTCGCCGCTATACGTACGTGTACATACTACGTGCGCGCCTCTACTACGACACGTGCACGCCTCTACAACGACCTGTATGTACATACACGTTCGCGACCAGAATGACAATGCTACGTACGCTTTGACCAGGTAGGTCCCGACTGTTAGGCACTTCCTTGCCTGCAAGATGTAGCTGGTGGGTCCCAGCAGTCAGGGGGCGAATCGTTTTTTTGCCCGGACGCACTTCCTTGCGTGCGAAGATGTAGCTGGTGGGTCCCAATGATCGAGGGGCGAATCGCTTTTTGCGGACACACTTCCTTGCGTGCGAAGATGTAGCTGGTGGGTCCCAACAGTCAGGGGGGCGAATCATTTTTTTTGCCCGGACGCACTTCCTTGCGTGCGAAGGTGCAGCTGGTGGGTCCCAGCAGTTAGGGGGAAATGTTTTTTTTGCAAAATACGATGGCCCGTCCGGTGGGTGCCCGCTGTCAGGTGGAGGAATAATTATTTTCCACGTAATAAGGAGGAACTTCCTTGCTGCGGCCGTGGACCCAGCTGTCAGCCTCTCCACATACAGTCCACGACCGATGGAAGTCGTTCCTTGACCATGTTGACCACGCCGCACCGAGAGCAGCAGGGCGGTGGACGACGGCGAGGACTAGGAAGGGGACGACGGGGAGCCGGGGAAGACGCGACAGTGTAAGCCCACGTGGAGGGAAGTATGAGGGTTCACTCGTTCGGCTGCGGTGTGAGGCTGCCGTCGCTGGAGGGCCTGGACAGCGGTGGGAATAGTAGGGGGCAGTGAGGCCTCCGCGGCAGCACATCCGTCCACGGGAAGTAGGAGCATGTGGCACGACCGGCGCTGCTTTGGGCGGCTGGAGCAAGAAGACCAGAGGTTGAACAAGCACTACGGCCGTTGGATGGACATCTTACGGTCACTGGATCTAGAATCATTTATATTGACTAAGTTGACAAAGCCCTCCGTCCCCGTCAACTTAGTAGGCCCACAAGTCAGCCTCCCACAAAGGTGGGTCCCAGCTAGCAGGGGGGCTATTCATTTTTTTGTGCGTAATAAGGAGGCACTTCCGGTGGGTCCGAGCTGACAGCAGGGGGAACGTTTTTTTCGTGAAATATGGTGGCCCGTCGGGTGGGTCCAAGCAGTCAGGGGCAAACTTTTTTTCGCGAAATACTGGTGGCCCGTCCGGTGGGTCCTCGCTGTCAGGTGGAGGAATAATTATTTTCCGCGTAATAAGGAGGCACTTCCTTGTGGTTGCCGTGGACCCAGCTGTCAGCCTCTTCATGTACAGTATTCTTCCGATGGAATTCGGTCGTTGACCACATTGACCACGCCGCGCCGAGAGCACCACGGCGGTGGACACGGCGAGGCCTAGGAAGGGGACGACACGGAGCCGGGGAAGACGCGGCAGTGGATGCCCACGCAGAGAGGAGTACAAGGGTTCACTGGCTCGGCTGCGCTGCCGTCGCCGCAGAATAACAGGGGGTGTGGGTGAGTGGAGTGGAGGGATGGCCTGGCCAGCGGTGGGAGTAGTATGGAGGTGGTGAGGCCTCCGCAGCAGCACAGCCGGCCACGAGAGGCAGGAGCAGGCGGCACGACCGGCGCTGCTTTGGGCGGCTGGAGCAAGAAGACCAGATGTTGAAGAAGCACTACGGCCGTTGGATGGACATCGTATGGTCAGCCCAGCTAGAATCGTGCATATATTGACTAAGTTGACAAAGCCCTTCGTCCCCGTCAACTTAGTAGGCCCTGTCAACTTAGTGGACATCATATGGGGAGTATTCTTTTTTTTGGCGTAATAAGGAGGCACTTCCTTGCATGCGAAGATATAGCTGGTGGGCCCGAGCTGTCAGCGGCGGTAATGTTTTTTCCGTGAAATACAGAGGCCCTTTCGGTGGGTCCCAGATGTCAGGTGGAGGAATCATTATTTTGCACGTAATAAGGATGCATTTCCTTGCATGCGGCCGTGGACCCGGTATCGACCTCTCCATGTACGATCCGCCGGATGCATGTCGGTCGTTGACCATGTTTACCACGCCACGCCCGAGAGCACAAGAGGCGGTGTGGACGGCGGTGACGCCTAGGAAGGGAAACGACACGAGGCGGGAAGACTCGGAAGTTGTTTCCCCACGCGAGGGGAGTAACACTGCACGAGTGTTTATCGGTTCGCCCCGCCGTCACGGAGAATAATAGCTGGTGTGGGACTGTTGGTGAGTAGAGGGATGGCTAGGCCCGCGATGGGAGTACGGTGGGGCGGTGAGGCCTGCGCGGCAGCACAGCCGGCCGCGTGGAGGAGGGAGCAGGCAGTCCCGCCGGCGCTTGTTTGAGCGACTGCAGCAGGAAGAGCAGAGATTGAAGAAGCACGACGGCCGTTGATTGGACATCCAACAGTGTACAGGCCATCTGTGGAAAGCCTCAAATCTGTGGAAAACTGCATACAGCCCATCTGCCATTATTTCAAATAGTTTACAGCCCATTTGCTAATTCTTACGGGTTTTTTTGGAGCCCATATTATTTTTGTTAGCATTACAGCCCATATTGTGGCCACGGTTAAAAAATTGTACGAAATTTTGCATATGTCGGTGCGGTCTGAACTGTTTTTAATCCCGAAATTTCGAGTCACATTCAGACTGATTTTAAAAATAAATGTATATCATATAAAATCCAATAAATTGTCCATGCATAAAAATCAATGCAATTTAAAATCTCAAAATGAAAAAAAGATATTTGAAACTAATTGCCGGTTTGATGTGTTTTAAAAATGTACAACCCATTTCTCATTACTGATAGGCCATTTTCTCGGCCAGCCGAATGAAGCTCTCCTCGTCTTGAAAGATTTGCAGCCCAACAGGCCTGATGAAGCGACTTACTTGACAAATCACAAAAAAACTGGGCTAGCCATTTTCAGCAAGAAAAAAAACTATTGGGTTGGTCTGTGGTAAACATAAAAGAAAAGGCTGTCTAGACAGGCCAGAGTGTTCCACACAGCCCAGTTGACACCCTGCTTCCGTCTCAAAAACAAATTAGATAAATGCCACTCCAATTATGGCGATTCATAAAAATGCCACTGCAATTTCCAAACTTTGAAAAATGCCACTGCAATTTTTGCAAACTTTGAAAACGCCACTGCAGTTTGCAAACTTTGAAAAACACGGTCGAGACTTGAAAAATGCCACTAGAAATGGCATGAAATGGCACTTTTCAAAGTTTGGAAATTGCGATGGCATTTCTCGAGGCATTTATCAAATTAACCCAAAACAAAAATAAATGGGCGAGCTCTTTGGGTCCCTGGTGTCGCTCGTTGTGCAATTCTCTCGTTTATTGACTATGTTGACAATGGCATGGGACCCGGATGTCGAAATCCACTAGGAGGAGCCATTTTTATTGGCTTGAAATAAGGAGGCACTTGCTTCATGCATCGCCATGACCTCTGCGGGTCCCTGCTATCATCCTCTCCACGTACAATCATCTCCTGATTGTGTACGCGTCAACTTGCTAGGCCCACAAGTCAGCCTCTAAACCCATGGAGGACAAATGCAACCCATTTAAAAAAATAACAGCCCATTCCATAGGTTCAAATGGAAAGTTCAACATTCAGAGCAAAGTAACAGGTCTGAACCACATATAGAGTACTGAACTTCCACGTTGACAACCATCATAGCCAAGTTAACTATCTACTCCCACTAGACAAGTACTAACTTACTCTAAGCTAACTAGACGATGCCGGCCGCCATCTATGGTACACGTTAAACGCCGGCACTGGTGTCCTGCGCTTCGCCTCGGACTTGTAAGAGGTGCGATAGGGCGCGTTGCTCGCGGGCGTTGGCCCTTTCCATGCCGGCGTGGTCCACCGAAGCTTTGGCTTCCAAGCGGGAAATCCACTTGATGAGCTGGTAGTAAAAATCGGCGTCGCGAACGCGTGCGTGCCCGACAGCCTCCAGGGCTATTTGCCGGGCGCCGGCCTCCACGTAGTCGGCCCAGTTGCGGGGGCTCTGCTCGCGACTCAGAGCCTCTGTGCGCTGCTGCTCCATGTCCCGCCGGCGGTGCAAATTGGCGATACGCTGCTCCTCCGCCAGACGGTCACGCTCCAACAACTCCTGCTCCTCCGCCATGCGGTCGCGCTCCAACAAACCTTGATCTGCGCATTGCCATCTAAAGACAGATAGAATGCCTCTCCCTCCATATGCTTTCCGGTGAAAAACCGAACACGTTCCAGCGGTGACCGCCTCTGGCGTCGCCTACCGCGGACGGGCGGGGGCATGGCGGACGTGGCGAGCGACATCGGGCCGGTGGGGGCTTATGAGGATATGGCGAGTTGGGTCACGGTGGCACCGGAGAAGGCCGGGAAACAGTACTTATAAGGGGAAGGTAGCGCGACGGTCATCGGAATTCAATGCATAATGGCTTAGCGCGCCAGTTTGCCGTGGAAAACTAGGGAAACTGAAATTATGACTGTGCCGTCCCGTCCCGTCTGGGTCGCACACCGGCATGGTGGTCAAACAAGTGCACTCGAATCAAAACTGAAATTATGACTGTGTCGTCCCGTCCCGTCTGGCGCCGTTCATGCATGGAGTACGTACGAAAATTATGAAGTTGATGCGAAAGGTAAGATAATTACTGTAGTATCATATACTACTACATGGATTGGACGGAAAGATAAAAATACATACGGATCCATCAACGACATCCTCACGCCCTAGTGCTGGGTCACCAACCGACGATGTGAGGAGCAGCGGCATTGGCGGCGAGCTCAACGTGCTTCAACAAAGGTTGTCCAAGGTTGCCCTGCGGTCCAAGAAGGCCAGCGTCCTATCATCCTCCTCTTGCATGTCGTAGTCCTTGTGGACGATTTGCGCGTAGACGTGGGTGATTTTGTCGATGGTGTCTTGCTGCACCAGGCGCTGCGCGGCGAGCGCGACCTCGAGGTGCAAATTCTCCGGCGTGACGGCGGGCAGTCGCAGGGCCACTAGTGCGTGAAAAGGTTGTCACCATAGTGGCCGTTGAGGGTGGCGGGCATCGCAGAGCCTGGGCGCGTTGGCTGGAGGCTTACGTCAAAGTCGTCCGCGAGCTTCTTGACGATGGTGAACTTGTCGAGGAAACCGACGAGGACCTCGTCGAACAAGGAGACGAAGCTGTCGTCCAGGCGACCCCTCACCCTGGCGGCCTCAAGCAATACTACCTGGAGACGTTCCTCGTTGTCGGGCCGCAGGCCGGCGTCGTGGACCATCTGGCACAGCCGGCTGATGCTCGCGCTCATCGCCTCGATGGGTCAACTGATCTTGCGATTCGAGTGATCACTCTTGCCCTTGGTTAGCGTGCGTAGGTGCGTAGGATTTCGTACTACTCCTCGGCCCTCTACTGCACCTACGTTTGGCTGTATGATAGGTGGGCCAGCCACCCCCTGGGCCCACGTGTCATTCACCCAAAGGCAGTTGCCGTAAGTCAATGAAGCTGCGTCCCCCTCCGTGCCGGTGCAGTATAGTCATCTCACCGGACCTCTAGTTAGGGCCAAACGAGAGAAGTTTGATGTTTACTGGTTTATTGGTCCCCTTTGCATTTTGCGCCAAGTTTTGACCTTTGATTTAACTAATAAAATGTTAATGCATGTAAACAAAAATGTTGTGTAAGTCACATTACGTAAAGGAAATAATCCCAAAACACTTAGGCACGGTGCATTAACTCCCTCCTTGTTTCTTATTTCGTGACATATTATCGACCAATGAGAGATGTGGGCCGTGCATGCTTTCAATTACTTGAGACTACCGAACATGACATGCAGTGTTTAGTTCATTGCATGTAATCCTATTAGTAGTTAGCAAAAAACATTAAGTTCTCTCGCCGATAGGAATAAAACACCATGTATTTATTTACAGAGGGAGTAGTACATTTTTTGTGACATGCATTACTACTAGATATTGCTAGTCAAATACTAAAATCCAGATGGATGTGGTAGTACTCCTAAATCCAGACGGTGGTTCTACTAGTACTAGAACTGTACTAAAAGTTGGTCAAATTATTACGTGCTGCTCCTCACAGTGAAGTGACAAGACCCTGCGCCGGAGATGACACCTGAGTATAGGCACCGTGTTCGGCATACCATAGTCAGCCTCACTGTCTGCAGTCAATATCATCATGGCTGTAGAGCTAGCCTTCTTACAACTAGCCCTGTTCGACATAATTTCCCGTGCGTAGATGCCCGTACATTTCACGGAACACCAAGATTGGGGGTGGACGGCTCCGACAGCGGCCATTGCGCCAGATTTTTCCACCGCCTTCTAGATGTGGTGGGGAGGAGATAAGGCTGATTGTGAGACATAAGGAGTTGTTTGTAAATAGGGAACAAGTATGGGCATCTTTTTGCAAAAATGGAGAAGCTTGGTTTGTGTGCGTCAGATCTAGATCCGACGGCTATTGGTGAAAGATGGGTGGCACAACATCATCACCAACTCAGGACCTGTTTGATTCGTAGGATTTTGAAGACGCAGGAATAGGACACGGCAATATTACAAGTTTCAAACTGATATTACCAATGTTAGGAGTAATGCTGCACCTAGGAAGAGGGAATTACTAGGAAGTTTACGTAAGAACTTTTGTTACTTTAGGTGGATGCAGCATTATCATACAAACTAAAATCCACCGCCCTGACAAGTTAATAATGGGCAAATAAGTTTTCGAGTCTCTGGCCACTTGATGTTTCAAAAACAAATTCAGCTTCTGCGGAGACTTTGTCATTTAGGCTTAGACGCTTGCGGTGATCAGCACGCCATTCATTGTTGCGCCAGAGAATGCCAAACCTCATTACCTTGAGCACACTTGCCTCCAGAACAAAGAACCTGGCCAATTTAATCTCAGATGTGCTGCCTCGGTAGTTGATCAAATCAATTTCTGTAAGATGGAGATCAAGGCATTCGATGAGATTGTTATAGTGCAACACATTTTTCACTTTCGGGTCTTTTTTATACGCAAAAGAAGAGAACATATTAGAGCAGCTGGCTGCATAAGATTGCTGTGTCATCAAGAGGTACCAATATCATTCGCTCATATGATAGGGTTGGCTGGCTAGTGATATTTTTTCACTCTCTCTCTCTCTCTCTATCTCTCTCTCTCTCTCTTTCTGTTTCCTCTCATTTAAATAGGAGCACGTGAAGAGCTTGGGCATTTGTTGCCTTCCACTATGTGGCCGATGCCATATTTCGCAAAAGTATGCCACATAATATGCATCGATGTCAAATCAAAAGATTTTGGCACCGCTCTCGTGATGTGAGAGAGTTGGCACCGCTATGCACACAGACCCACATGTATAAACAAATCAATCAAACCAACTACACCAGCCTCTCACTCTCCCAAACAAGTGTTTTTTTATTGCCTCAGTTCTCTCTACATCCCCACGCAGTGTTTTTTCATTGCGTGAGTTAATTTGGCACCGGAGCAAAGTAGGTGATCCAGATTGGGGCACCGGTGAGCAATGGAGGGCATCGATGCCAAATGCATCACAAGTGAATTTGGCACATGTTTTGGCCTACATAGCCCACTTTTGTACTCCCTCCGTCCCAAAATTCTTGTCTTAAACTTGTCTAAATACGGATGTATCTAGTTACATTTTAGTGTTAGATACATCCATATCTAAACAAATGTAAGACAAGAATTTTGGGACGGAGGGAATACTCTACTGTATTTAGTATAAAATCTTGACCATAGATTTACCTAAGAAAATGCCAATGTATGTCACTAAAAATTACACCATTTGAAATTATGTTCAAATACGAATCCAACGATATAGTTCTTAGTGACATGCATAAACTTTTTGTCAGTTAAATCTATGGTCAAATTTTGATACTACAAAATTGGAAGAGTAAACCAGGACGGAGGTAGTACTCCATAGAGTTACTGGAGTAGTCTAAGTTACTTTCCACTATAACTAGCCTAGGCTACTATAGTAGCAGTACATCATAAAAACGATGCAGGTGATCACGTGAGAAAAAAATACTAAAAACATTTCTTTCGGTGCAGTGCGTAGATGCAGTTTTGAACACTACACTTGTCATCGTAATTTGGGAAAAATACAAAAAAATTGAGCTACGTTGTGATTACCGTTTACTTATAGGAAAGAAGTTTCACCTCGATGAGTAGCTTCTCCGTGCACGGAAAGCATGTAAGGAATCCAATAACTTGATCAAGATTGGGGCCTATAGATTTTAGTGCTAAGATCTTCACTGTGCGCATGGACTGGGTCAAGCTTGTGGGAATCATTTTTTGGAAGACGGTCGTAAATACATCAAGAAGAAATTTAAAAATGTGAATTTCAAGAAGACGGAGAAGAAGATGAGTGCTGTACCTGAACGACTACAGATCCAATAAAGAGTTCGGAGAATTTGGCAGACGAGTACACCAACGCTGTCAATTTCGGCGCGTCAATGACCCTGATTTTTGTTGGACCTTATAGATCCGATACAAGTAATCTCTCAAGAAAAGGCGCATTCTCAATGACCATAATGTGGAACAGCTGGAATGATCTCTTCCCAATTGATGTCTTGTTGCGGGGCCAGCAAGACACATAAATCCATCGAAGATTCGTCGAGGTGACGTGGAGGATAATGAACCCGTGGATCTCCTCAAGACGAAGGTACTCGAGCACTGTACAGCTGCGGAGCAGGTGCTCCATAGCCTTCTTCGAGATGACAACATCGAAGAGGTCGAGATGTTTGAGTTGTGGGAGAAGAAGGGCGGGCGCGGCATTAATCTGGGGAAGATAGCAGGGGCTGAAGCTGGCGTAGCGCAGCGTTGGCGTGAGGCGGAGCGCGGACAGCGGCAGAGAGCGACATCGTCCAGCTTCAAAGCTGAGCTCCTCGGGCTGATCTAGGGCGGGGGATAAGAACCACACGTCGAACTTGGGTTGGACCTTGCAGTTGGTACTGAACATGCGGATGTCAAGGCGTCTGGCTGGCCGAGGGTGCGATGAAAGGATATTGGAGACTGCGGCCATGCGTTTGCAATCCCCGTCGCAGAGGCAGCTGTCGATGGTGAGGTTGAGGGGGACGCAGCGCTAGAGGGCGCGCCACTGTCGGGAGAGCAGGGCGGTCCGCACGGCAAATTTGGTGGGGAGGTGCCCGATGATGACGAGCAGCATGTCATCGGGGAGGCTGCTGATGAAGTCCAGGCTCGCCGGATGCGGTTTTGGCTCGAGCCGCCTCTGCTTGTTGGCTGCTTGCCGTCCATCTCAACCGGCGGCGACGCCGGTGACACGTGTGCTGGGTGTGCGCGAGTGCGTCCTTCTGTGCGTGCCGCCGCGCAGTGGTGACTTGTGCGCGAGTGTGTCCTTCGCGCGCAAGAAGTTTGTCCTTAATGCGTCCTCGATTTACTAGCGTGCGGGGTGCTACCCCGAGTGGTTTCAACTTTGTTTACTTCACCGCGTGTCAGATGGGCCTCTAGTTTACTTATTTTCACCAACTGCCACCTGGGCCAGCACACCAAGATACAAAACACGAGCTGACAATGCAGCATGTGGATTGGTTGACCGGTCAACTAAACAATATACGGAGCTATACGCTGACATAGTGAGTGTATAATCCGTTGGTATAGAGAGTTCGAGTGAGAGCGGAGGCCCGTGAGAGATAGCAGAGAGAGAGAGAAAGAGCTACTCCCTCTGTTCAATAATATAGTTACAACATTTTTTTTAAGTCAAACTTTTGAAACTTTGACCAAGTTTATAAAGAAATTACTTATATCTACAATACCAAAGATAAATGATAGTATAAATTAAGTACATGTTGTGATGAATCTAATGATCGTTCTAGATGTAAATGTTTTTCTCCACATATACCTGGTCAAACTTCTCTGAGGTTTGACTTTTCAAAACATCCATATGCTTATGGACGTGACAGAGTCCCTAGAGAGAGAGAGAGAGAGAGAGAGAGATAGAGAGAGAGAGTGAAAGAAGTGTGTGTGCGTGTGTGAAAGAGACATGGACAACACACGATAAAAGTAGAGAAAAAGCGTGTGTGTCTTATGCCAAAATATCACACATGCATCTTCGACAACAGAGGCAAGGTGAGGAGATAGTGTGTGGTTGTTTGGAACCGAGAGAGGAAGACCCCTAGCACATGACCAAGAGGGGTCTGACAAACAAGGGAGAGAGGTCGAGACAGACGTACGGAGAAAATGCACACATGGGGAGGAGAGAGTGTATGTTTGTCATAGAGAGATCCCCTGGAGATCGTGATGGGACTACATGGGTGGGAGATCGAGTGACAAGGTGTCTACGCGATAGAAGATGCCCTGAGAGATATCGAGATAGACGTATGGATGGAAGGAGATAATACGTGTGTTCCTAATGGCTAGTAAGAGATAATCATACTTAGGAGGGGGGGGGGTGCTTGCGCCTATGGCCCTGTTTGGAAACTCTAACTCAGTTAGAGGTTAGAGTTAGATTCATACCCTGAACTAACCCTGAAGTAACTCTAAGAAAGAGGTGTTTGGATGGCAGGGTTAGATGGAGCGCGGATCTGTGAGGCACCTTCATGGCGGAGCGAGAGGGAGGGAGGAGAGGAGGAGAAGCTTGAGGAAGTGGGGAGGGATCTGCTGCGGGGAGAGCGAGAGAAAAAAGTGTTTATTAGTGGTCCCGAGAAGAACTAACCCAAATAAGCACCTCTTGGATGGGTTAGTTTTGGATGGGTTAGATGCATCTAACCTAAACTAACCCTCCCGTTTGGATCTTTTTGGGTTAGTTGACTCCAAACTAACCCAAACTAACTCTAACCCATGGATCCAAACAGAGCCTATGATGGAGTGAGGGATTATGGTACTTAGGGGAGTGCGTGTCACATGGAGAGAGAACAAGGGCGGAGAGTGTTGGATGGGTCTATATGTATAGCGCGAGCGAGACATGTGTATGTGTGAACCAGGGAGATATAAGGCCAGTTTGGCTTGCGTCGTGAGCATCTTTTACGTGGCCTGGGGTTGTGGCTGGATTTCATGCACGCTTGTTTGGTTTCTACCCTGTGAAAAATAAAGCCCGCCTGGGCTGGGTTCCCTTGAACTTTAATTAGCCTGGCTGAACTCCAGACACCGCAAGTAGCCTGTCCCAAGCAACCGATTAACGCTTTGGCCGTGCTCGGTCGTATGCGTCCACGAGGCTAACAGCAACATGGATGGATATTAGCATTAAATAATTGATGCATGGATTGATTGATGGGACGTTGATGCTTTGCCTGGCCCAGGCATGAACCAAACACTTCAGCACCACACAAGCCTAGCCAGGAAGAAATATTTTACATCTCACGTCCACACCAGGCAGTACCGTCCATCAAGGCATGAGGGTCAGGTCGTGAACCAAACTGACCAATAAAGTTTGAGAGAGATTGAGGAGCGCCGATAAGGCTGAGTGGTGCATCAGATAGCTGAGAGGGGGAAAGAGATATTCCATCCTCTCGATAATGCAGATAGCTGATCAGGTTTACGCAAATGTTATTTATATCTACAATACCAAAGATACATCATACAAAACTACATCTCACGGTGAATCTAATGGTATATGTTTGCCGTACTAGATGTAATTGTTTTTCTCCACGTACATTGTCAAACTTGGTGATGTTTGACTTTTCAATAAATCTATATGCTATGGACGGAGGAGAGTGCCTCAGTCGAGACAGATCAAGTGCGTGTGAAGTAGAATGAGTAAGTGTGCAAAAAGAGTATGTGTGTGAAAGAGAAAGTGACAACAAACGATAAATTAGAGAGAGATTGTGTTTTTTCATTTCTTATGCGAACATATCACGCATGCATCTCCGAGATGGAAAAGCGAGGCGAGGACATACACGAAGATAGATAGTGTGTGATTGTTTGAAATGGAGACATACACCCCTGTAACACATGTCCAATAGAGGTCTGGCCAACAAGGAAAAAAGGTTGAGAGGGACACATGGGGAGGGAGAGAGGGTGTGTTTGTGATAGAGAGATCCCCTCGAGATCGTGAGGGGACTATATGGGTGGGAGATTGAGGGAGTGCGTGCGCGATAGAAAGATGCCCCGAGAGAAATCGAGATAGACCATGCACATGTTTGTGATGGAGACTAAGATTAGCTAGTCATATACATATAGGGGGGACTGCGTGTGCCTACAATTGAGTGAGAGACCATCATACTTGGCTAGCTGGGCATGAGATTGTGTGTGTGTGTGTGAGAGAGAGAGATGGAGAGAGAACGAGGGAGAGAGATAGAGTTTTAGACGGGCCTATCGAGTGCGAGTGAGATATGCATGTGTATGTGTGACCCAGGTGGATGGAGAGTTTGAGAGAGGGGGGGAAGAGCTCCCAGACGACATAGTGGTGCGTGAGAGAGTTAGGGGCAAACATCTAAGGAATTTGTGTGCGTACGATGAGTGCACCCAAGATATCTAGCTTGGACTAGCTAGAGTATCATACATAATGTGCGAGAGAGACCTATAGATGGTGTATATATGAAAGCGAACTAGAAAGACCCCCCCCCCACACACACAAAGAGAGACAGAGAGAGAGAGAGAGAGAGAGAGAGAGAGAGAGAGATGGAGAGAAAGGGAGAGGGACCAACAAGATTTTTTTGTCGGATGCGTGCGACATAATTGAAGATTGTCGATGAGAGAGAGTGTGTGTGTGTGAGAGAGAGAGAGAGAGAACAGGAGTCCGGGAGATGGGGAGGCCGCGTTTTATGCATCAAAGACTGATATAAACCATGTTTCGATATAAACTTGAATTCGAATATATAAATTGGAGAACATGTTGTCTGCAATCCACACATGAATGGATATATGCGTATATCAAACAAGTTCATTAATTTGACTTTCAACATGTTCATGGAGTACTATAATACTGTACAACATGCTTCTCGATTGAGGTGTTCAATTTTGGATTTAGTTCACTATTTTGACCTACTGAACGAGCTAGTTCATTGAATCCAGATATTTCATTTTGGGTTTGATTCGCGTTTTCAGTGGGTCAACTATTTGTCATATAGCAAATCTCTAGCAACGAGCATGTAAAAAACATTACTCCCGAGCATCATCTCTCCATCTAAAAAAGAAGTGGCAAGCTAATATTTCAAAATTTGATTCGAATCAACTTGGTAAGGTAGACGTGGATGCTTGTTCTCCCAAAATTTGAACGAACCGTTAAACATCTTTTCTGCTCGGTGGAATTCGCCCAAGCAAATAAATGGGAGACGCGAAATTACCGTCCTATGTGGGACACGCATCAATTGGCATGTTACGTCGAGGGTAGGTTCATAACTTAATCCAAGCACGCCTTCTCCTCGGCCGAAATGATATGTGCCGAATAATTCATAAACCATGGTTGGCAAAACACGCTCTCCTCGCCCGAAATAGCTCGCGCCCACTATTTCAAAAACGCTCTCCTCGCCCGAAATTGCTTGCGCCCACTATAGTTCAAAACACGCCCTCCTCGCTCGAAATCGCTCCCGCCCACTATTTGGGGAGAAGCAAAGTTACTCTACTATCCCCAACCCTCAGTACACAGACCAAAGCCGAGAAGCCTATAGGCAAGGGTATAACTGTAACTCCCCTCACATTCCAGACAAATGCGTCCGTAATACATGGTTCCACTCCCCTCCAGCCCGCCCCCATTCATACCTTGTGGGCGCCAAATCACCTTCTCCTCGGGAAGCTCCCTTCTCCCGAGTCGCGAAACCTCAGCACCACCTCCATGGCGCCCCGCACCGCACCAATTTCACAGCCACCCTCCTCCCTAATGCCGGAGACGTTGTCCAATTGCCGTCGTGCACTGGGCCGTGTGCCTCTTACTCCGTGCTGCTGGGGCTGCCTCGACGATGGTCGCGAGAACCGTACCGGAGCCGAATCACCCCCGCTGTTGTTCATGACGCCGGAGCGGCTCCAACTTCGGATCTGTCCAGAGTCCTGGCGCTGCTTCCGCATAGCCGTCGACCGTCGTGACATCGCTCTTTCCCTGCCGCCGGTCGCCACCGCAACCGCGCCGGCCTCACCGACTCGGGAGCTGGACCTGCCTACTTCACCATGCCGCCAGATAGGTTGCACCCTCATCTCAAATCACTTTATTTAGGCGTCAGCTGTCTGAAGTATTAATCTGGGCCAATCGATTCCCAATGAGAAGCAACACCCGTCGAGGCGGCGGAGCTCTTAAGCTGCCGGTTCGCTGGTGTCTAATGTAAGGGTGCGGGGCCGCAAGTTCACCGCGGAAGCAGCGCTTAGATGGCTATCTTTTAGAGTTGCGTGGGTTGAAGGTACTGCCGCCGCCGGATTTGGATGACGGGGAGTCTTTGTGGATTGGCCCGGGGGCGGTGCAACCACGACAGTGCGGTGGGGCGGGGAGCGGGGTTTTGGCCGGGGCCACAAACAGCGGAGGCAGGCTGCTCTGCCGTTGGTCGCTGGCTCTTCGGGGAAGATTCCGAATAGTGTCAACCGGGAGGCACAAGAGGGCCATCAAGCCATCCGGCGTAGATCGGACAGTACCAAAATAAAATAAAATCATGTGACCCCAATTTAGTCTTCAGTCGACAGACGTGTGACCACTCTCGTACCTTACTGTTGATCTCTTAGTGTATTTCTTCAGATCAAAGAGATATGTCGTTCTTAACATTTATGCGTTATCTTCATCTTCAGACACACCGTCTTCCGACTCACCGCAGCTGCTCCAACAAGGGAAGCATACACCAGAAAGGAGCTACAGTCCCACTCAACAGTTCCCTGCATCGAATGCGGCGTGCGTTCGACATGGACAGCCACAACAAGCTAGGGGCCATCGACAAGTCAGCACATGATGCTCACTCCTATGGATGGCAGCCAGATAGGTTGTACCCTCATCTTACTTGTGTGCAACATTTATGGCTTTGTTATTCACTACTAGAAAAACCCCTACTAATGGCGCACCTATTTTGGCTATTAATGGCGCATCTGTGGTGCGCCATTAATAGCACGCCATTAGTAATTTATACTAATGGCGCACCACCTGGTGCGCCATTAGTATCTGGTATACTAATGGCGCACCATGTATAGCCCACGGTGCGCCATTAGTATCTGGTATACTAATGGCGCACCACATAGAAGTGCGCCATTAGTAACATTTTTTTTTCAAATTTTTTTTTAAATTTTTTCAAAAATTTTTTTAATTTTTTTCTAAATTTTTTCTTAATCTCAGTTCACTATGGCTTAATCTCGGGTCAATATGCTTAATCTCAGGTCAAATCGCACTCCGTGGTCAAACTACCCAAAAGTACAACCATCCTCACACTACACCAGCCCAAGCACTCTTAACTTCGTAGTTCTATCCAACCCCAAAGAATAGCTCACTTCACAGGCACTTGTTGATATATCTAGCATATCAATCCTGTTATACCTTATTGATGTCTAAGACTTTGTTCATGTTAATGACTATGATGAAATTTTGAAAAATATTTCAAATTTCTCGATCATATTACGTATTATTTTTTGAAAAAAATTCAAATTTTTTTTTTGAAATTAGTAATTTTTTTCTGTTACTAGTGGCGCACCACATCCACGGTGCGCCACTAGTAAGTTTGAAATTTTTTGAATCTTTTTGCCGCTAGATCTTGAAAGCCCCGTAACTTTTTTTCTGTTAGGTTTTTGGATGTAACTTTTCGAGTAGATGATTTTTCATATAAAAAACTTTTTCATCCGAGTTAGTATGCAAAAGTTATGCCCATTTTTACAAATTCTCGAGAGATTTGGCAAATGAAGTCGAAATTCATATTTGCAAATTTTCCCAACAACTAGACCACATATCACATGGGAAACTTATTTTCTTTTATTTTTTGACATTTCCATCATTTTCTTTTATTTTTTTAAACTAAAAAGGCGATCCACGGGGTGCATTCGGTGGAAGTTGGCCACGTTACTAATGACGCACCGTGGGAGTGGTGCGCGTTTTGTAGTTGACCTACTAATGGCGCACCACTCCCACGGTGCGCCATTAGTCTTGGCCACCTTCCACCGACGACGCATCGTGGAAGGTGGAAGGTGGCTGTTACTAATGGCGCACCGTGGGGTGGTGCGCCATTAGTAGTTGTTCAACTACTAATGGCGCACCACTCCCGCGGTGCGGCATTAGTAGTTTTGAAAAAATAATTAAAAAAATGATTTTTTTTTGATTTTTTTTTAAAAAAAACTTAGTTATGGCGCACCAGTGGAAAGTGCGCCATTACTAGTTAAAACTAGTAATGGCGCACCACCCAAGGTGCGCCATTAGTAACAAAAATTTTCTTATGTTTTTTCCCAACCTACTAATGGCGCACCACACACCAGGTGCGCCATTAGTAATATATTACTAATGGCGCACCGAGACATGGTGCGCCATTAGAATATACTAATGGCGCACCACATCACAGGTGCGCCATTAGTAGCCATTCCATCTATAGCCCTTTTTGTAGTAGTGATTCATCTAAGCACGGAAAATAGATCATCACATTTCACTGTATATTCATGCTGATCTCTTACGGGTCTTGTTCAGGAGTTCACGCTCTTCCATAGTTCAGCTAAGATACTTGTTCTTTAGGTAACGTTGTTCCATAGTTATCATCCATCGCCAATGCTATCCCACAGGCTGGTGATTATAGTATTATACCACTTCTAGTATTACCTATGTTGTTCTTTAATACTTTTGTGTGCCATCTAGTTAATCTCGAGTACAAACGATACATATTCTCGTAGCTTTCATCTGTGTTCTCCCTTTAGTTTATGAGACCTGTTGCTGCTAGTTAACCCCAGTCCTACTATTTATGTCGTCTCCTACAGTGCACTCATTTACATAAATCTAACTACTAGTTGTCTTCCATGCATGTCAGATATAATTGCACACACTGATATATCCACAAGAACCTCACGGAGCAATGTAAAGGCCAATAAACTTGATGTCAATGATGCCCAATATGATGGAACATGTAAAGGCAGTTCTTCAAAAGACTTGGAGAAAGATGATGAATCCTCTTCACCCCACAAGGTCCTTGCTCTAACTTGGCCTGTGATATGGGTACAACATGCATATAATGTCCTGGAGTGTATCTACTCTGTTGCAATGCCATGTGCTTAGCATGCTAATCATGCATGTAAATATGTCATGCCTTCCTATTTTTCAGTACCTATTCCATTCATGATAACATGTTTTCAAATTCAAGTACTATCATTCTACTCTATCACAATGCCATCTGCTTAATTTGGATATCATGCTTCTGAATATCTTATGCATTGTTATTCATCAGTATGTACTTCATCTGTCCGCCATACCATGTTTTTTTACATTGAAGTGCTGTTCTAGTGCTCTGTTGCAATGCCATCTTATTTTCCCAATCATACACATGTATGTTGCCTTCGTTATTTCTGTATGTATTCCGCTAGCATATAGTTTTACATTCAACTAGTGTTTTTTTGCTGTGTTGTCATGTCGTATCCCTAGCTCTTACACCATACTCCCTCCGTCCGGATTACGTGTTGCCGAAATGGATAACAAAGGATGTATCTAGAACTGAAATATGCCTAGACCCATCCATTTTTTTCCGGATGGAGGGAATACATGTCAATATGTCATGCCTTCCTATTCTTTAGTACCTATTCCATCTCTCTTCTGTCGCATGTTTTGTAATTAAACCACCATTCTTCTATACAAGGCACGCAAGGGGAAGACGACTATGTTAGAATCTGAAGGGTTACAAACAAGGCCTTTGCAAAAGATCCAAACGCCAGGAGATAATAAACCAACTCCAATTTTTATAGATACTGCTCCAGCACAGAGAAACCCAACTCCTACTGATAATAAGCAGATTCCAGTGGCCAAAGAACTAGTCCGCTCGAGTCCAGCAAAAATATGTCAACCCAATTCTATGAAGCGTGTGCGTATCCTTGCATCATGAAATTTTATATCATGCTGATCATATTTTCTACATGCTTCTTACCCATCTCTCTTTTAGAAAATAAGCTTAACAGATAGAAGAATTTCTGCAATGATATCGTTTATGAGGAAAGATTTTTGCAGGAATTCTCTGTGCTCCAATGTAGATGTAAGTACCTCTTGTATATCACTATATTTTTACATCAGCATGTATTTTGTTAATCGGCGTGAATCCAACCTATATCGAATATAAATTTAGTTATAGAAAAATGTATGATTAAAGGCCATAATGATGATTTTTGTAAGGAAAACTGCGTGGTAGTTTTGCATCCTGAGCTGCATGAGTGTACTATCTCATATCAGTGGGTTTGAATACTTTGGTTCTGCAGTGGGGTTTTCAGTGTTTTTTTACTGTGTTGTCCTGTCGTATCCCAAGCTCTTACATCATACTCCCTCCGTCCGGATTAAATGTCGCAGAAATGGATAAAACTGGATGTATCTAGAACTGAAATATGCCTAGACCCATCCATTTATTTTCGGATGGAGGGAATACATGTCAATATGTCATGCCTTTCTATTCTTCAGTACCTATTCCATCTCTGTTGTAGCATGTTTCATAACTGAATCACCATTCTTCTATATAAGGCATGCAAGGGGAAGACGGCTATGTTAGAAACTGAAGGGTTACAAACCAGGTCTCTGTAAAAGATCCAAACGCCAGGAGATAATAAACCAACTCCATTTTTCATAGATACTGCTCCATCACAGAGAAACCCAACTCCCACTGATAATAAGCAGATTCCAGTGGCCAAAGAACTAGTCCGTTCCAGTCCAGCAAAAGAATGTCAACTCCATTCTACGAAGCATGTGCGTATCCTCGTATCTTGAAATTTTATAGCATTCTGATCATATTTTCTACATGTTTCTTACCCATCTCTCTTTTAGAAAATAAGGTTGAACGATAGAAGACTTCCTCCATTGGGATCGTATTCGAGGAAAATATCTTGCGGGAATTCTCTGTGCTCCAATGCTAATGTAAGTACCTGTTGTATATCACTATATTTTTACATCAACATGTATTTTGTTAATCGGCGTGAATCTAATATTTATCTGATCTAAATTAGTTGTAGCAAAATGTTAAAGGCGCCAATGTTGATTTTGGTAAGGATAACTGCCTGGTAGTTTTGATACTGAGCTGCATGAATGTACTCTCTCATATCACGCACATTACTGAATTGTAGTGCTTCTCTGGTTGCCCATTCATTCATTGTGTCAATGCTGCTTTCGTGCTACCTTACCTGGCTAATGATAGCTGTGCCATATTGTGTTAATTTGGTGTAGGCTAGTTGCCCAAACGTTCGTTGTGTCAATGTTGCTTTCCTATTATCTGACTTGGCCAATGATAGCAATGCTAGTGTGTTAATTTTGTGCAGGCTGCTGAAGATAAGAAGACAAACTATGAAGACAACAAGGCAACCCCATTGTTTCTTTCCAGTAAATTTAGGCCAGTTAATATGGCAATAACTCATGATTAATCTGTTTGGCTCCCGTCATAATTTATGTTATGATGCAGTGGTCAAGACACTCTCCACTATCAATAATACAAGCCTGCCAAAATCGGCATCTGAATCTATTCAGTATCCTCTGTCTCGAATGCAATGGAATAAATGTATGTTTGTGAACCAATTAATGGCTGAAGCAATGATGGAAATGGTGGATGAATCAGAGGTGCAGAGTCGTGCGACACAACAACTCATCAATGTTTTCAGAGACAATGTAGCAAAGCAGAAAGAACTTGCCCACATGCTTATGGGCGTCATCTGTGCTGAGGTTGCAGATTGTGACGTTGTAGATGGTTAGGTTCTGCTCATTTATTTGCACTAGCATCAATCTTTGATTGCCCAGTGGATGTAATTTCCTGTAATATATGCTGGATGTGCAACATTATTCCCTGTATGCCGTACCTTTGCTTGATCGGTTTTGGTCCTATGCATAATTGCTCGTCGTAATGGGCTCAAATTATCTAATTTGTCCTAAACACATGTACGAACTTTAATGGACCCATTAAGTTAATGGGCCGTTACTAGGCCGAAAGTTAATGGTCGGCCCTCTTACCTCCCGGGTCATTAACAGGCCGACATCGAAGCGGGCAACAGGTGGCCCCAATTTATTTCTCGGGTCGTTAACAAGCCGTTACTAAGTTTGGGCTACATATGGCCCAACTATACTGTAGGCCTTTAGCAGGCCGAACTGTGTTGTACTGGACCATGAAGACCATGGGCCGCTAAGAGGCCAAAAGTCAGGTCGTATTGTAAATGGCCCAACTGTGTTGTGGGCCTTTAGCAGGCCGAAAGAGAAACCGGGCTGGTATTGGACCATGAAGGGCATGGGCCGTTAAATGCCAAAACTAAGGTCCGACTGCAAATGGCCCAACTCATTTATGGTCCGTTAACAGGCCGAAAGGCACATAGGGCCGGGAATTGGCCCAACACTTAAATGGGTCACTAAAAGGCCAAAACTCAGGTCCGACTACAAATGGCCCAACTGATTTATGGGCCGTCAACAGGCTGATAGTGACACCGGGCCAGAACACTTAAATGGGCCGCTAAAAGGCCAAAACTCAGGTCTGACAACAAATGGCCCATCAGATTTATGGGCCGTCCAACAGTCGAAGACACACCGGCCGGAAATTAGCCCAACATTTAAATGGGTCACTAAAAGGCGAAAGATGTACATCCTGAAAATTGGCCCATCCATTAAATGGGTCGTTAACAGGCCGAAATCTCATCAGGCCGATATTGAGCCCAAATATATAGCGGGCTGTTAACGGGCTCGAACTGACGATGGGCTACAATGGTGTCAAATCATTAAAGGACCGTTGACGGGCCGAATTGGCACATCTCGTATGGGTCGTGGGCTTAAATGGACCTGACACAAGTAGGCCTTATATGGGCTGGCCTGCTAATTTTTACTAGGCCGTCCTTTTCACAGGAATGGGCCTCTATTGGGCCATGCCACGTGTTGATGTATCATAGGCGCCTTCCGTACAATGAGTGGATGACATCTGTCCCAATGATGAGCCGACACGTGTTTCCTCCAGCCGATGATGATTTTACACGTGGAAAATCCCCATTGGTCGGGGCTGTTAACGGGTTATCGGATTCAAAACCCGACCCGATAGCTTAACGGCGTTCCGTTATGGTGGATGCCATGTGTCGGTCACCCTTGACGAAAGCACTTCTGTGACGCGCGATTTATCGTCATGGAAGTGGACACTTCTGTGATGATAATTTTGATAATGTCATGGAACACTTCTACGGCAAAGACGGTATGACTATCTTGATTCTGTCATAAATTTGTCATGGATGTACATGCATGACAGAAAACGTGACCTACTGTGACAAACATATATCATCACGGAAGTGTATTTGTTTTTGTAGTGTTGGGCCTTGCACGGACCCTAAAGCCCAAAGTCTACTCGGTCACGTTCCTAGTCCAGTTCGGATCACATCCGACCAGTGTCCTACGAACCGACCTCGTAGGTTCCTTCCCTTGCCGCGACCCCTTAGGTTCAAGTCGGCTTGGTCACAGTTCGGATCACCTCCGCCCTGCACGGTTGGTAGCGGCCTCTAGCAAGGCGTGCCGACCACCAAGCAGACTATGAAGCTGGTTAGGCGAACCTATACAACGTGACACACTTCTATTCCCTTTGCCGCACGATATATGTTGTCGGGCTCAAGGCAAGACTGTCATCCTTGTGCTAGCCCGACCTCTTTCTCGTTCCAGTGATAACGACCACAAAATGGATTATCTCATAATCCCTGTCGCATGGCCATGCTTATCCTGGTCGGATCACACGAGGGGCCCAAAGTATATCTCTCCTGATCGGAGGGGCAAATCCCATCTTGCTCGACCACGTCTCGCAGCATGGGTCTGGACAAACCCGAAACCTACCTTTGTAACTACCCAATCACGGAGTAGCGTTTGGTCGGCCAAAGCAAGTCTGTCACCATCTCGAGTACATGCGTCAGCTCAGGTCTTAGGACATAGAACGTATGTTGTACTAGAGACTCACAGATGACATATCGCTACGTCTCATAGTTGGGTCTGTCCAACTCGGACCTTATCTCGACTCGGATCCTACTACGTCGAATCCGACCAGACCTTTCCAAGACCTTATTATCCGGTTAGCATCCAATGCTCCATGGCTAGTGAGACCAAGCCATCGACCGTGTCATATGCTAGTCTATTCGGCTGCGCGTCCACATAGCCCTTTCGACTAGGGACCTTTTAGGACAGTCGTCATACAATGCATAGTCCCACGAGCAAGTCACATACTTGCTGATACACATATTGATAATGTCCAAGGACTATCTTTATTCATAAACACATAGGAAATATCATCATACATGATTGCCTCTAGGGCATATCTCCGACACTAAGCACTTTGAGCAAGTAAGCCATTAAGCAACACCTCATCCCCTCTTGATAGTATTGGCTTTTCCTATAGACTCAATATGATCTTGGATCACTAAAATAGAAAATGTAGAGTCTTGTGCTTTGTAGCGACCTGACCCAAAATCGGTCAAATCTCTGTGTCTGTACCATCCCAAGATCATGCTGGTACTCACAGTACATCGATAAAGTAATCAAAGTTCAATCACACCTGAATATCATTAAACGATTCTCATATAGAGTCTTTATTACAAGGGAATAAATTCGGCTCAAGGCCAACTCATGAGAAATAAACTAATAACATCATGGAAGCGTCGAAGATAAGCGAGTCCATCCGACTCCAAAGGGCAATCGCCAAGCGCGGAGCGTAGCCTCACTCCTGATCGGAATATACCTCTGCAACATAAGACGTTGCAGTCATGTAGGTCAGCTTTTGGAATAAGCTAGCAAGTCATGAAGAACAACAATAATAAACTTACTATCACTATATGCATTTTGGCTGTGGGGCTCTAAGTTTCATTATTTTGCGAAAAGCAAATTTTATCCTTCTACAGTGGACTTGCTTGAAAATTACTACAATTGTTGGTAGTTATTGAGATGGTTCCGACAACCAAAATCTCATTCCCAATTATTAAGTCATAAAACCCCTCAAATCATTTTATTAGTTTTAGTGTTGAGATATCCGAATACTTCCAAGTCCCAGAGGCTCAAATGTCTGTAACCGGGGACACGGCTAATCGATTAGATCTTTAAACTCTGCAGAGGTTTGCGCACTTTCCCCGCAAGAATCATTCCCTCCTTTAAAGTCTTGCACTTCATTGTGTTTGAAGACGGGACGAATGAAACAGGGTCTTCCAAAGAGTTCTTCTGGCTACTGCCGGTACCCATCCAATCCTACCGTTCTTCTACATCTCGTAGTACCGTCCAGCCAGCGTCACTACTAGGGTCAACCCAGCCAGAGCCCATAATGGCTTGCGGCTGCACAGTAAGCTTCGGTCATGGGGCATCCATCCTTCTCTTCGTGGCTGGGTGAAGCTTTCCGCAAGATGTCATGGCACTTCTCCATGCATCCCGCCACCACTGGGTTCTCCAGTGGTGCCCACAACCGCCCTCCACCCAAAGAGTGATTTTTTTCCAAGTCCATCTTGATCATTGTAGTTCATGGGGTTGTCATCATCATTGACTCTCACATCTTGCTTATGAATATCACTCATACCCAAAACCCGTCTCTGAGCATAGCAAAGTAACTACTTCGTCCCGAGGTCATGGTAACAAGGGGATTGGTTCATCCTACCACATGATACTACTCAAGTTTAATGACTTCAAAATTTCACTACTGCATGCATGGTGGGGTGGTGACAATTACTAATGCACAAAAACATAGGTATAGAAATAACATGATCAAAACTTGCCTTTGCGATGATCCTCGTAAGCTAAAGAGTCGTAGTAGCAAGCTTCGCACTCCGGAAACTCTACCGAGACAAACAATAACACAATAAGCACAAAGCAATAGGATCACACAACATAACAAAAGTAACACAACAAAACAACCAAAACCAAATCTAAAAGGAAAACTCAAAGAAACCAACTCAAAGTTTTTCCTACTTAAAATAATAACTAAAAGTAGTTTTATATAATAAAATTTTTTCTAACATAACCTGATCAAGTTTTTAGGTTAACTTAACAGAAAAGAACTCACTAAGCAACTAGGAGCAAAAAGAATTAATTAAAAAGCTATTATAAAACTCATTTTAGGCCTAATCAAATTTCTATTAGGAAAAATAAAATAAAACTTTTATTAATTATAAATAAAAGTTCATCCTATAAAGTGACAGAAACTATCCTAGAATAATCAATCACATGTTAAAAATAAATTTATTTACTATTTAAATTAATAAGAAAACAGCATCTAGCTAATTATTTAGGATTAATAAGATTCTGCTTAAAACTAATTATTTATTAATCCTAAAATACCCAAGTTAATTTCTATGGTTTGGCAATGTCAAAATAAAGTTGGGACAAAAAGAATCATCCAAAAATAATTTTCTAACTCAAGTTATAGCAGATTTACTATTCTGGCTAAAACTAAATTAAAGCAATTTTAATTAATTTTAACATAGCTAAATATATATTCTACAGAAACTACATAAAATTTGCAATCCAAAAAAAAAAAGAATCATCTAAAAATAATAAACAGAATAAAAGATATCAATTTTTCAAAACAGAAACTATTCTGCTAAAACAGAAAATCAAAAATAAAAGAAAAAGGCCTAATGGGCCTAAACTGTGCCCTGTGCGTCAAATAGTCTAAATGGGCCTAGGTTTAAACTGAACGAACCGGGCTAAAAAAAAATAAACCTAACTAATACTAAACCAAAAGAACCGGCCGGTCTTTTTATAAAAGATACTTCGGGGTTCTAACCGTGGCCGTCTGCTGGAGATCGGACGGGGGATGATTCGGTGGCTTCCCGGCGTCCGGCGACGGCGGCGGCGGCGGGAGTGCGTCGAGGGTTCCGAGCGTCGGGGAGCTCGGGGGAGTCGCCGTGCGGGTGCGGGGGAGGTCGGTGAGGAGTTTGGTGGGGTCGGGGGTGATCGGGGTGGCCTAGGGCGGCGACGGCGGCGACTATGGCGGCGGAGGGAGCTCGGGTCTCCGGTGAGGTCGAGCGGGAGGGAGAGGGGGTCCGGCGACGTCTCGGGGAATGGGGTGCGGGGGCGGCGGCTTTATAGCCAGGGGGTCGTCCTCGCTTGGGGCGTCGTCATCGGATCGGGATCCGGATCCTTCGATCCGCGATCTCCGGCGTGAGAGGCGTGGGCGAGGGGAAGAAGATGGGCGGGCCCGGCTGGTCGATGGGAGAGAGAGGAGGGAACGAGCGGGTGGCCGAGGCCTGGGGTTTCAAGTAGGGGAGTGAGGCCGGTCGGGTGGGCTGGCAGATTGGCAGTGGGCCTACTGGCCGGGCCAAAGTGGGGCTGCGGCTGGCTGGGCCTGGGTGGCCTAATGGCGCCTGGGGTTTTTTCTTTTGAAATTTTATTTTTTAAATAAAACAAAAACAGAAATAAAACAATATCTATAAATATTATATATAGGGTATATATATACCAAAATGATCAGGGGAATATTCCCTTTCATTTGAACATTTTTCCAAAGGCAAAATCCAAACTTTATAAAAATCCATTTTTTTCAAATTCAAATAAAATTCAGCTTTGAATCCAAATCTTTGGCAATGTTTTCCTCTGATATTTTTGGAGTGTCATGTTTGCTCCTCTCATACTTTTGATCAAGTATTTATCAGGCTTAGTTTTTGAAATGTTTCCCACATGCCAAAGTTTGAATTCAAATTCAAAACTCAAATCTCTCTGAAACTCCAAATGGCATTCAAATTCAAACAGGATGCATAGGATGCTTAGCTATAATTGTAAAACATTCCAAATAGGAAATTTGGGATGTTACAAACCTACCCACCTTAAGATGAATCTCGCCCTCGAGATTCGGGTTGGCTAGCAAATAGGTGCGGGTGATCTCTAAGAAGGTCTTCTTCGCGCTCCCAGGTGGATTCTTCCTCGGTGTGGTGACTCCACAGCACCTTGCAAAATTTGATGACCTTGCTGCGGGTGACTCTGCTTGCAGTCTCGAGAATTCGGACGGGTTTCTCCTTGTAAGTCAGATCACTTTGTCAAGCTGTATGGCCTCTAGGGGCCTTGTGTCTCTCAACGGAACATCGGCCATGTCGGCATCGCACTTCTTGGTGAGAAACGTGGAAGACATCATGAACTCCGGACAATCCTTCCGGCAATTCCAACTTGTAAGCAACCTCTCCACGACGTTCGAGGATTTTGTAGGGGCCAATGAACCGGGGTGCTAACTTTCCCTTGACTCCAAACCTCTTGATTCCACGAAGTAGTGACACACGAAGATATGCTCGATCTCCCACTTCGTAAGTCACTTCCTTGCACTTACTGTCGGCATAACTCTTCTGTCTCGACTGTGCTATCTTGAGCCTGTCTCGAATCAGCTTGACTTTCTCTTGGAATCCTCGATAAGATCGGAACCGAAAAGTGATCGATCTCCAACACTATCCCACAATGATGGTGTTACGCACCTCCTTCCGTATAGAGCTTGAAGGGCCATCTTCAAACTGGATTGATAACTGTTGTTGTATGAGAACTCTGCGACGGCAAATTATCATCCCAGCTAGACCCATAGTCTAGCACACAAGCTCTCAACATGTCCTCCAGAATCTGGTTGACTCTCTCGGTCTGTCCATCTGTCTGCGGATGAAAAGCTATACTGAATTCCAGCCTCGTACCCAAAGTTTCATGCAACTGCTTCCAAAACTTTGAGGTAAACTGCATTCCTCTATCTGACACGATTTTCCTTGGAACTCCATGCAGACATACGATCCTGGTCATGTATATCTTGGCCAACTTAGCACTGGTATAGGTAGTCTTCACGGGAATGAAGTGAGCTACCTTGGTCAAACGATCAACCACTACCCAGATAGAATCATAACCTGAACGGGTCTCGGGTAATCCTGTGATGAAATCCATTCCAAGTTTCTCCCATTTCCAATCGGGAATCGGCAAGGTTGAAGTAACCCTGCTGGCTTCGATGTTCTGCCTTCACACGTTGACAAACATCGCATCTGACTACGCACTCGGCAATGTCCTTCTTCATACCTGTCCACGAAACTTTGCTTCAAATCCAGGTACATCTTGGTGTTGCCGGGTGAATCGAGTACGGTGAATCATGAGCCTCCTGAAGAATTAGCTTCCTGAGCTCGGGATCATTGGGCACATAAATACGATCCTCGAACCATATAGTTCCGTGTTCATCCTTACGGAATCCTTTAGATTTTCCTTCCTCCATCTTTTGCTTAATCTCATCAATTTCCTTGTCCGACTTATGGGCTTCACGAATCCTTTCGGCCAAGGTGGACTGAACTTCCAGAGTTGCAACAAACCCTCTCGGAACTATCTCCAGTCGGAGATCTCTGAGGTCATCGACTAACTCCTGGGGTAATCCTCCCGCTGTAAGAGTATTCACATAACTCTTACGGCTCAAAGCATCTGCTACAACATTAGCTTTACCGGGGTGGTAATGCAATCTCATGTCATAGTCCTTTATCAACTCTAACCATCTCCTCTCGCTCGAGGTTCAATTCCTTCTGCGTGAAAATATATTTCAAGCTCTTGTGATCTGTGTAGACATCACAACGGTTTCCGGCGAGGAAATGTCTCTGTGTCTTGAGTGCATGCACTACGGCTGCTAACTCCAAATCATGTGTGGCATAATTCATCTCATGAGGCCGTAGCTGTCTGGAGGCATAAGCTACAACCTTACCTTCCTGCATCAATACTCCTCCGAGTCCTTGACGAGAAGCGTCACAATAAACCTGGTATTCCTTGTGTATGTCCGGCAAAATCAACACTGGGGCTGTGACCAACCGTTTCTTTAACTCCTGAAAACTGGCTTCACATTCCTCGGTCCAAACATACTTGGCTTCCTTCTTCAACAGCTCAGTCATGGGCTTGGCAATCTTCGAGAAATTCTCAATGAACCTCCGATAATATCCTGCGAGTCCGAGAAAACTGCGGATCTCCTTGACTGAGGTGGGTGACTGCCAATCGGTGACTGATTCAACTTTGGCGGGATCAACTGCTATTCCTTCCCCTGAAATAACATGTCCGAGGAATCCAACTTCCTTCAGCCAAAATTCACATTTGCTGAACTTGGCATACAACTGATGCTCTCGAAGTTTCTCCAGAACTAGACGCAAATGTTCCTTATGCTCTTCCTCGCTCTTGGAGAAAATCAATATATCATCGATGAACACCACGACAAACTTGTCCAGATATTCCATGAACACCTTGTCCATCAAATTCATGAAGTATGCAGGAGCATTAGTCAATCCAAATGACATGACGGTATACTCATATAAACCATACCTGGTAGTGAATGCTGTTTTGGGTATATCCTTTTCACGGATCTTCAACTGATGATACCCTGATCGAAGATCGATCTTAGAGAATACCTTGGCTCCAACTAACTGATCAAACAAGTCATTAATCATCGGCAGAGGGTACTTGTTCTTGATGGTTACTTCGTTCAATGCACGATAATCCACAACCATCCTCAAGCTTCCATCCTTCTTCTCTACCAAAAGAACTGGGCTCCCCAAGGTGATGAGCTTGGGCGAATATATCCTTTCTCCAATAACTCATTAATTTGATCCTTGATCTCTTTCAACTCATTCGGTGGCATCCGATAAGGTCTCTTGGATATTGGGGCTGTGCCGGCAATAACTCAATCGAAACTCAATGTCCTGTCCGGTGGCATTCTGGTAATTCCTCCGGAAACACATCGGGAAATTCTTGCACTCTTGGCACTTCCTCTGAACAACTCCGTGAGGGAATGCACCTGATTCTGCATCCGGCTGTGCTGGCTACATACTTGATCCTCTTACGCCCGGGGTGGTGAGCAGAATAGACTTGCGGGCACGATCAATGTTCCCTTCAAACTTTGACAACCAATCCATGCCTAGGATTACATCCAAGGTCTGGGTTTCCAACACTATGAGGTCCACGGGAAATTTATGATTCCCGATGTTGAGGGTTGCATGACAGCCTACGCCTGCCATCATTTCTCCTCCTGCGGAACTGACGCGAAGGGGGCTTCTAAGGGTTCTAGTGGGCAACCCGTACTTTTCCACAACTACCCTTGATATGAATGAATGCGTTGCACCGTAATCAAAGAGAACCAAAACTGAACGTGAATTCAATAAAACTTACCAACCACAGTGTTCCGGCTGATCATAGACGTCCTCCACGTCGATGTGGTTCACCTGAGCACGAGGGAACGGATTGGGCTTCTTCGATGAGCCTCCATTGCCATTTCCATTCCTCTGCTTGGCCTCCGGGCAGTCAGTGGCATAGTGCCCTGTCTTCTGGCACTTGAAGCAGGTGATGTGGCTCAGATCCTTCGAGTCGGGCGTAACGGTGCTGATTGCCATTACTGCTGTTATTGCCATTGCCTGGCACGACTTGTTGTCCTGGCTGCGGTTGTTCCCATTTCCTCCATGGTTATGACCTCCATGGTTATGATGGGTGTGCCCTCCGAGTATGGTGCATAAGCGGGCTTCGCTGAGCTCCCGAGTTGTGCTTCCCTCGGCTGTACTTCCGCTATGGCTTTCTATCTGCCGCTGCTTGCCTTCAAGTATGGTGGCCTTTTCTACCAGCTCCTGGTAGTTGTTGAAGGTAGCCACAATAAGCTGCATGCTTTCAGTTCATCATTGAGTCCCTCAAGGAACTTCTCCCGCTTGGCGGCATCTGTGGCCACATCATCGGGGCATAGCGGCGAGCTTGCTGAATTCATCCACGCATTGTACACAAGACGGTTCCCTGGCGTAAGTTGCGGAACTCACGCTTCTTCGCACTCATGGCTCCAGCTGAGACATGAGCGGTCTGAAGGCCTGCTGGAATTGATCCCAAGTGATGGCACCAATGGGAAAAGTGGCGGTGTAATTCTCCCACCAAGAAGCTGCAGGTCCATCCGGTTGATGCTGCTGCAAAGCGCACCTTCTCAAAGATCAGTGCATCCAACGGTGACTAGCTCTCTTCCTACTTTGCGGAGCCAATCATTAGCCACAATCGGCTCAGTGCTACTAGAGAACACTGGCGGATTCAACCTCAGAAATCGAGTCAAGTTGTCCACAGTGGGTGGTGGCGGTGGATTGTTGGCGTTGTTGTTCTGATTCTGAATAAGTAGCTGCATCAGTGCATTACGCTTCTTTGGAGCAGCTGGGTGAGCTCCGGCGGGAAACCAGTGTCACGTCTCGGAGGCATCTGGTGTTTTGGAGTGGATGATAATATTAGAATAGAACAATGGTCTATGAGAAATAACACTACCCATATGAATGCACAATCATAACACACCGATCATTTATTCATTCCACTCAGACATGGTTCAAACTCGATTACAAAAGCTCATGACTAATCGAAGGGAAAACATCGGCCTAACTGATCGACGAAAAGTAAAAGATAACATGGTGGTCGACTAAAAAGTCTTCATCGCTGGCGCCTCCTCTTGGGGTTTCCTTCGGTGGTACTCCTTCAAAATCCTGATCATTGCTCACGAGGGGTCCTTCATCTCCACTCGGGTAAAGGTCCTCTCCCAAGTCCATCTTTTCCTCTATCGCGGCAAGCTTCATCTTCAGGTCGTCGACTATCTCCATGAAGTCCGTGATTTCTTCCTCATGGCCAAGGAAGTCTGCGCGTGCCTTCTCCTCCAGTTCAAGTTCACGGAACAAAAGCTTCCGGTGTGTCTTCGAGTTACGGCGAGTCCGAATCTCCCGCTTCACGAGAAGACACTCCAAGTCTGGATGTACGAGAGTGGAATCGTCCTCAATGGTACGGATGATATCTCCATTCCTTGCCCTGCGAGAAACCATGGCGAGGTCTGAGTGATCGAAGCTCGCCCTGTACTCCTCTCGGAGATGTCCAAGTGCTCGATAGATCGCCACGTCCCTTCCGATGATCCAGTTGAACTCGGTGAACTCAAAGTCAATCGGCTCCGTGTGTCCTCCGAAGGTTCTCACAGGATATGCACCTCAATCTCAGAAGCGGTGTCCGTCGGAAGTGCATTAGTGGGCTTCCCGGTGATCGAGGGTAGAGCTATCTTCAGCTGCTTTACCATCTGGACCAGCTTTCTTCCGAAGGGCATCGTCTCATCGGGCTGGTAGAACTCCGGTAGCAAAACTGGGGTGAACTCGATGGCCATCTAGAATGTTGAAAATTAGGAGAAGAGTCAGAATTGAACAGGGGAGGATTTACGGAATGATAAGGATAAAAGTAAATGGCCTCTGCTTATGGCTTTCCGATCCTAGGGGTTACGATCCTACGGTCAGCGTGTGCTCTGATACCATCTCTGTAGCGACCTGACCCAAAATCGGTCAAATCTCTGTGTCTGTACCATCCCAAGATCATCCGGTACTCACAAAGACATCGATAAAGTAATCAAAGTTCAATCACACCTGAATATCATTAAACGATTCTCATATAGAGTCTTTATTACAAGGGAATAAATTCGGCTCAAGGCCAATTCATGAGAAATAAACTAATAACACTGCGGAAGCGTCGAAGATAAGCGAGTCCACCCGACTCCAAAGGGCAATCGCCAAGCGCGGAGCGTAGCCTCACTCCTGATTGGAATATACCTCTGCAACATAAGACGTTGCAGCCATGTAGGTCAGCTTTTGGAATAAGCTGGCAAGTCATGAAGAACAACAATAATAAACTTACTATCACTATATGCATTTTGGCTGTGGGGCTCTAAGTTTCATTATTTTGCGAAAAGCAAATTTTATCCTTCTACAGTGGACTTGCTTGCAAATTACTACAATTGTTGGTAGTTATTGAGATGGTTCCGCCAACCAAAATCTCATTCCCAATTATTAAGTCATAAAACCCCTCAAATCATTTTATTAGTTTTAGTGTTGAGATATCCGAATACTTCCAAGTTCCAGAGGCTCAAATGTCCGTAACCGGGGACACGGCTAATCGATTAGATCTTTAAACTCTGCAGAGGTTTGCGCACTTTCCCCGCAAGAATCATTCCCTCCTTTAAAGTCTTCGCACTTCATGGTGTTTGAAGACGGGCGAATGAAACAGGGTCTTCCAAAGAGTTCTTCTGGCTACTGCCGGTACCCATCCAATCCTACCGTTCTTCTACATCTCGTAGTACCGTCCCAGCGTCACTACTAGGGTCAACCCAGCCAGAGCCCATAATGGCTTGCGGCTGCACAGGTAAGCTTCGGTCATGGGGCATCCATCCTTCTCTTCGTGGCTGGGTGAAGCTTTCCGCAAGATGTCATGGTACTTCTCCATGCATCCCGGCCACCACTGGGTTCTCCAGGGTGCCCGTCAACCGTCCTCCACCCAGTAGTGATTTTTTTCCGAAGTCCATCTTGATCATTGTAGTTCATGGGGTTGTCATCATCATTGACTCTCACATCTTGCTTATGAATATCACTCATACCCAAAACCCGTCTACGAGCATAGCAAAGTAACTACTTCGTCCCGAGGTCATGGTAACAAGGGGATTGGTTCATCCTACCACATGATACTACTCAAGTTTAATGACTTCAAAATTTCACTACTGCATGCATGGTGGGGTGGTGACAATTACTAATGCACAAAAGCATAGGTATAGAAATAACATGATCAAAACTTGCCTTGCTGATGATCCTCGTAAGCTAAAGAGTCAGAGTAGCAAGCTTCGCACTCCGGAAACTCTACCGAGACAAACAATAACACAATAAGCACAAAGCAATAGGATCACACAACATAACAAAAGTAACACAACAAAACAACCAAAACCAAATCTAAAAGGAAAACTCAAAGAAACCAACTCAAAGTTTTTCCTACTTAAAATAATAACTAAAAGTAGTTTTATATAATAAAAAATTTTCTAACATAACCTGATCAAGTTTTTAGGTTAACTTAACAGAAAAGAACTCACTAAGCAACTAGGAGCAAAAAGAATTAATTAAAAAGCTATTATAAAACTCATTTTAGGCCTAATCAAATTTCTATTAGGAAAAATAAAATAAAACTTTTATTAATTATAAATAAAAGTTCATCCTATAAAGTGACAGAAACTATCCTAGAATAATCAATCACATGTTAAAAATAAATTTATTTACTATTTAAATTAATAAGAAAAACGGCATCTAGCTAATTATTTAGGATTAATAAGATTCTACTTAAAACTAATTATTTATTAATCCTAAAATACCCAAGTTAATTTCTATGGTTTGGCAATGTCAAAATAAAGTTGGGACAAAAAGAATCATCCAAAATAATTTTCTAACTCAAGTTATAGCAGATTTACTATTCTGGCTAAAACTAAATTAAAGCAATTTTAATTAATTTTAACATAGCTAAATATATATTCTACAGAAACTACATAAAATTTGCAATCCAACAAAAAAAGAATCATCTAAAAATAATAAACAGAATAAAAGATATCAATTTTTCAAAAGCGAAACTATTACGCTAAAACAAAATCAAAATAAAAGAAAAAGGCCTAATGGGCCTAAACGTGCCTCAATAAGGCCAAATAGTCTAAATGGGCCTAGGTTTAAACTGAACGAACCGGGCTAACAAAAAAAATAAACCTAACTAATACTAAACCAAAAGAACCGGCCGGTCTTTTTATAAAAAGATACCCCTTCGGGGGTTCTAATCGTGGCCGTCCGTTGGAGATCGGACGGGGGATGATTTGGTGGCTTACGGTGTCCGTGACGCGGCGGGCGGCAGCGAGATCGTCGAGGGTTCCGGCGTCGGGAGCTCGGGGAGTCGCCCGTGCGGATGCGGGGAGGTCGGTGAGGAGTTTGGTGGGGTCGGGGTGATCGGGTGGCCTAGGGCGGCAGTGGGCGACTATGGCGGCGGAGGGAGCTCGGGTCTCCGGCGTGGTCGAGCGGGAGGGCGAGGGGGTCCGGCGAGGTCTCGGGGGGGGACTGGGGTGCGGGGGCGGCGGCTTTTATAGCCAGGGGGTCGTCCTCGCTTGAAGCGATCGTCATCGGATCGGGATCCCGGATCCTTGAGATCCGCGATCTCGGCAAAGGGCGAGGCGTGGCGAGGGGAAGAAGATGGGGCGGGCCCCGCTGGTCAGTGAGAGAGAGAGGGGCGGAACGAGCGGGTGGCCGAGGCCTGGGGTTTCAAGCAGGGGAGTGAGGCCGTCGGGTGGCTGGCCATTGGTTGTGTGGGCCGGGCCGGGTCCAGCAGGCTGGGCACTGGCCGGGCCTGGGTGGCCTAGCTGGCGCCTGGGGTTTTTTCTTTTGAAATTTTATTTTTAAATAAAACAAAACAGAAATAAAACAATATCTATAAATATTTTATATAGGGTATATATATACCAAAATGATCAGGGGAATATTCCCTTTCATTTGAACATTTTTCCAAAGGCAATATCCAAACTTTATAATAATCCATTTTTTTCAAATTCAAATAAAATTCAGATTTGAATCCAAATCTTTTGGCAATGTTTTCCTCTGATATTTTTGGAGTGTCATGTTTGCTCCCCTCATACTTTTGATCAAGTATTTATCAGGCTTAGTTTTTGAAATGTTTCCCACATGCCAAAGTTTGAATTCAAATTCAAAACTCAAATCTCTCTGAAACTCCAAATGGCATTCAAATTCAAACAGGATGCATAGGATGCTTAGCTATAATTGTAAAACACTCGAAATAGGAAATTTGGGATGTTACATGCTTGAAGCTTGAGCCAATCCTTTGTCCTTAGCATCTTGAAGGGGTTCCACATCCTTTAGTTCATGCCACTTCATTGTTGAACTTATCTGAAACATACTAGGTAAAAGTTTTAGTCTAGCACGAGATATGTTGTCATTAATTACCAAAACCACCCAGGGAGCACTTGTGCTTTCAATCTCCCCCTTTTTGGTAATTGATGACAACATACATCAAAGCTTTAGATAGAGATATAGAGAATAGCAAGTAAAGCTTTGGAAAGACATGTAACATCCATAGGCTCCCCCTACATGTATGCAATCATGTGAATATGGAATATAGAAGCATGTTAGAGCATAACCATGATATAGTAGGCAATGTGTTACATGTATCTTGGCTATATGCATCAGAGCCAAAAGGTGTGAATATGGGAAATGTACCTTCATGCTCATGAGTCCTTCTTGCAAACAGTATGTACATCAGCAAGAATTCCTCATACACATGATTGTGATGCATATACTTACCTTGTGGTCTTGAGTTGGCTTAGGATGGGATGAACCTGTGAAAAGAAGGATAGACAACACAGATACACCTACTAGCCAGAGCAAACAAAAGCAACCACAAGAGTACCAAGACTGGGATGACATGTGGAGAGTGAGTACTGAGTACCACATTGGATATCGACATGTCCCCAAATGTAAAGATATGCAATGAATTAAAAGATTCTTTCCCTTAGAAGTCTTGCTGCCCTTGAATCTAGCATGGGATATTGGGAGAAGATAGGGAACAGAAAATCAGAGCTCAAAGACACAAATGAACAGAGCTAATGCAAATGAGCACATATGAACATGTCTTTCCCTTTAGAAGACATGTAACATCTCTCCTCTTGAATACTAACCATCTGGGATCCTTGAAGATTATTCTCCCCTTGAGTATTCTCTCCCCCTAGAGATATAATAAAGTATTGATGTGATTTCTCTCTATAGATAAAGTTTTGATGTGATCTCTCTCTCCCCCTTTGACATCAATTTCCAAGAAGGGTCTTCTAGATTTGTTGTCACATGGGTTTGGTCCTTGAGTCATAGATCAAACCAGCAAGAAAATTGTGATGTTGGTAGAGGACAAGATTCATTGAGTGGAGCTGGATCAAAACTAATACATGAATAAATGGCAAAATGTTTTTCCTGTTGTGAAATCGGTGGCACCGAGTAGTATGCTTCGGTTGCACCGAAGGAATTCGGTTGGTCCGAAAACAATAAACCGGTGTGACCGGGTTCATCACAAAGAAAACACTTGTCACATCAGCTCACTAGACAAGTAAGATCTCACAAGGATTCGCGAGGAATTAACTGAATGATTTGCAATGAATTTGATGCAGGGAATGCAGAACAGAAAAGAAATGAAATCTAGATGAAGTTTTTTTTTGAAGGGGAAATAGATATGCATGAGACAAATGCAAGAGCACAAAAAAGAACACAAGAGAACTTCATCTAGAAATGGTCGGCGACAAAGTCACCTATGTTAGAGTATATTGACTTAGGAGTCAAGTGAGCTCACTTGATCATAGGTCATACTCATCGTTTAAGCTCAAAATGGGGTTACCATTTTTTGTTTAAGTATCTTGATGTATTCACATCTTGTCGAGTTGCTTTGACTCATGACTTGGAGTAAAGCTTCTCTAAGATGGAATAACATACCTTGAGTGGTGGTGTTGATCATGATCATGTAGTTGAACTTGTGTGGGTTGCTCAAGATTGATGTAGCTCATCAAGAGTTGGGAGCACCACTTGGAATTTGAGTTCATCTACCTACATGGGTTAGTTTTTGCAATGAAGAGCACTTGTGTATCCAAAATAACAATCATGAATTTCAATATAGAATTCGTCAAAGGATATGTTTGAATGGTTCCATGCTTCCTTGTCTTCAACCGCCGTTGTGTAGAGACTTGGTGATGCAGAGATTACTCAAGATGTGAGTGAGTTGCAATCTCATAGACTTAGATTCATCCAAGTACCTACAAGGTTAGATAACATGCAAGGTGCAAATATATCCAAGACAAAAGATAGTCATCATAAGAGAAATGTCAAGGATTAGTCATAGGCTCATGCCTTGCATGTATCAAATGGAGTTCCTACTCCAAGTTTGAAGCATCAATGATGTTCAATTCACCTCTTAACCTGCAAAACACTTTCTCATCAAGTGGTTTAGTGAATATATCCGCTAATTGCTTTTCGGTGCGAACATGCTTAAGATTAATGTCCCCTTTGGCAATATGATCTTGAGTGCAATGATGGCGAACTTCAATATGCTTAGTTCGAGAATGTTGCACAGGATTGTGAGCAATCTTGATAGCACTCTCATTGTCACAAAATAATGGAACATGTTTCACATATATCCCATAGTCTTTAAGAGTTTGGGTCATCCAAAGTAATTGAGCACAACATGAACCAGCAGCAATGTATTCCTTCAAGGTGTATATGGATACCGAGTTTTGTTTCTTGGAATACCAAGACACAAGAGATCTACCAAGAAATTGACAAGTACTCGAAGTGGACTTTCTATCAACCTTGTCACCGGCATAGTCCGAGTCGGAGTAGCCAACAAGATCGAAAGAGGCCCTCTTAGGATACCAAATGCCAAAATTTGGTGTATGAATTAAGTATCTCACTATCCTTTTCACGGCCTTAAGATGACATTCTTTAGGACCATCTTGATATCGTGCACACATGCACACACTTAGCATGATATGGGGACGTGAAGCACATAGATATAACAATGAACCAATCATAGAGCGATAAACCTTTTGATCGATCGGTTCACCATCTTTGGTCAAATCAAGATGTCCACTAGTAGGCATATGGGTGTAGTCATACCTTTGCATTCTGGCATATTGAACTTCTTGAATAAGTCCTTGGTGTACTTTATTTGAGAAACGAAGGTACCTTCCTTAGTTTGCTTGATTTGCAAACCAAGAAAGAATTTGAGTTCACTCATCATAGACATCTCAAACTTCTCCGGCATTAGCTTTCCAAACTTCTCACTAAAATGAGGGTTAATTGATCCAAATATAATATCATCGACATAAATTTGGCATACAAATAGTTCTCCATTGACCCTCTTAGTAAAAAGTGTAGAATCAAATTTTCCAATTTCAAAGCTTTTTGCAATAAGGAACTTGGTTAAGCACTTATACCAAGCTCTAGGAGCTTGTTTAAGACCATAAAGAGCTTTGTGGAGTTTGTAGACATGATTAGGTTTCTTAGGATTAACAAAGTCGGGAGGTTGTTTGACATAAACTTCCTCCTCTATTTCACCATTCAGAAAAGCACTTTTAATGTCCATTTGGTGTAAGGTGATATCATGGTGATTGGCATAGGCAAGTAAGATGCGAATGGACTCAAGTCTAGCAACGGGAGCATAAGTCTCACCATAGTCCATACCTTCGACTTGTGTGTAGCCTTGGGCGACGAGACATGCTTTGTTGCGAACTACTTGTCCATCTTCATCTTGCTTGTTGAGAAACACCCATTTGGTACCGATGATGTTGTGGTTGTTGTCGAGCTTCTCGACTAATGTCCACACTTGATTCCTCTCAAAGTTGTGTAGCTCTTCATCCATAGCATTTATCCAATCCGGATCTTCCAATGCTTCTTCAACCTTCATAGGTTCAATGCTAGAGATGAATGAATAGTGTTCACAAAAGTTAGCTAAACGAGTTTTTGAGCGAGTGATTCTCCCGGTTTGAATAACATTGTAGATTTGCTCGACGGGATGGTCTTTCGCAATTCTTGCTCGAACTCGTGAAAGCTTTTGCTTGGGTCTTGGTAGAACATCTTCTTCATCTTGTTCTTCTTCTTGGCCTTTTTCATTGTTGGCGTTTTCGTTCTCTTGTCGCGGTGGAGAAGGAGGTTGTTGACGTTCTTGGTGTACTTCCTCATTTTCTTCATCTTGGTGTGTCCCACTTGTGGATGCTTCTGTGTCAATTCTTGTTTCACCTTGTCATGAGGTAGAAGCTTCCACTTGGTCGGAAGAGGTACTCTCCTTCACCTCCGTTGGACGAATCTTGCCAATAGACAAGTCTTGGATTGCTTCCGAGGGGTCTTTGTCTCCTACATCAATCGACAATTGCTCTACTTGCGCTCCGTTAGATTCCTCAAACTTCACATATACCGTCTCTTCAACCTTTCGGGTGAAATTATTGTAGACACGGTAAGTGTGAGAGTTTGAGCCATAACCAAGTAGGAAACCTTCATGAGACTTAGGAGCAAATTTAGAACGACGATGCTTATCAAGAATGTAGCACTTTGAGCCGAATACTCGAAAGTATCCAACTTGGGGTTTGTTACCGGTGAGGAGCTCGTATGCCGTCTTGCCGAGTAGCTTGTGAAGATATAAGAGATTTGTTGCATGACAAGCTGTCTCAACCACTTCTGCCCAAAAGTGCTTCGGCGTCTTGTACTCATCAAGCATCATTCGTACCATTTCGATGAGCATCCGGTTCTTACTCTCAACAACTCCATTTTGTTGAGGTGTGTACGTAGCCGAGAACTCATGTGAAATCCCTTCTTCGTCAATGTAGCGACCCGACCCGAACGGATCAAGTCTCTGTGCTCCGGTGTCATCCCTGGATCAGTAATGCTGACATCACACAGTACTTCGAAGGATTTATAACAGAGTAGCAATCACACACTTATTACATCGTTTGTCCAGAAGAGGACTTATTACAATAATCATGGCTTAAGTCCATCTAATAACTGTTGGAAATATGCCCTAGAGGCAATAATAAAAGCATTATTATTATATTTCCTTGTTCATGATAATTGTCTTTTATTCATGCTATAACTGTATCATCCGGAAATCGTGATACACGTGTGAATAAATAGACCACAATACGTCCCTAGTGAGCCTCTAGTTGACTAGCTCGTTGGTCGACGGATAGTCATGGTTTCCGACTATGGACATCGATGTCATTGACAACGGGATCACGCCCTTAGGAGAATGACGTGATGGACAAGACCAATCCTAAGCATAGCACAAAGATCGTAGTTCGCTTTTGCTAGAGCTTTTCCAATGTCAAGTATCTCTTCCTTAGACCATGAGATCGTGTAACTCCCGGATACCGTAGGAGTGCTTTGGGTGTACCAAACGTCACAACGTAACTGGGTGACCATAAAGGTGCATTACAGGTATCTCCGAAAGTGTCTGTTGGGTTGACACGGATCGAGACAGGGATTTGTCACTCCGTGTTGCGGAGAGGTATCACTGGGCCCACTCGGTAGTGCATCATCATAATGAGCTCAAAGTGACCAAGTGTCTGGTCACGGGATCATGCATTACGGTACGAGTAAAATGACTTGCCGGTAACGAGACTGAACGAGGTATTGGGATACCGACGATCGAGTCTCGGGCAAGTAACATACCGTCTGACAAAGGGAATAGTATACGGGGGTGCTTGAATCCTCAACATCGTGGTTCATCCGATGACATCATCGAGGAGCATGTGGGAGCCAACATGGGTATCCAGATCCCGCTGTTGGTTATTGACCTGAGAGCGTCCCGGTCATGTCTGCATGTCTCCCGAACCCGTAGGGTCTACACACTTAAGGTTCGGTGACGCTAGGGTTATTAGGAAGACTTGTATGTGATTACCGAATGTTGTTCGGAGTCCCGGATGAGATCCCAGACGTCACGAGGAGTTCCGGAATGGTCCGGAGGTAAAGATTTATATATGGGAAGTCGTCAAACGGACACCGGAAAAGTTTCGGGTCATATCGGTATTGTACCGGGGCCACCGGAAAGGTTCCGGAGGACCACCGGGAGGGGCCACCCACCCGGGGGGCCACTTGGGCTGCGTGGGAGGCAGCCAGCCCCTGGTGGGCTGGGCGCACCAGCTCCCCTTGGGCCCATGCGCCTAGGGTTGAGGGGGGAACCCTAAGGGGGGCGCCCCCCTTGCTTGGGGGCAAGCCCTCCCTTGTCACGCCGCCTCTAGATGCATCTAGAGGGGTCGGCCCCCCTCCTCCCTTCCCCTATATATAGAGGGGTGAGGGGAGGGCTGCATAGACAACTTGAAGGCGCAGCCCCTCCCCTCCCAAACACCTCTCCTCCTCCGCAAGGCGCTTGGCGAAGCCTGGGAGAACTGTCACTCCATCATCATCACGCCCGTCGTGCTGCTCTTTGGAGCCATCATCCTCAACATCACCATCCTCATTGCTCGAACAAGACGGAGGAGACGTTTCCCGTACCGAACGTGTGTTGAACGCGGAGGTGTTGTCGGTTCAGCACTTGGTCATCGGTGGTCCGAGTACGACTACATCATCACCATCTCCTCGAAAGCTTCCGCACGCGATCTACAAGTGGTATGTAGATGCAAAATAACTCCCTTGACTCGTTGCTTAGATGAACTCATAGATGGATCTTGGTGAAACCGTAGGAAAAATTTAATTTTCTGCAACGCGTTCCCCAACAAAGTGGCATCATGAGCTAGGTCTATGCGTAGTTCTCTATTGCACGAGTAGAACACAATTTAGTTGTGGGCGTGGATCTTGTCAAGTTACTTGCCGCTACTAGTCTTATCTTGCTTCCGCGGTATTGTGGGATGAAGCGGCCCGGACCAACCTTACACGTACGCTTACGTGAGACCGGTTCCACCGACTAACATGCACTAGTTGCATAAGGTGGCTAGCGGGTGTCTGTCTCTCCCACTTTAGTTGGAGCGGATTCGATGAAAAGGGTCCTTATGAAGGGTAAATAGAAGTTGACAAAATCACGTTGTGGTTATTCGTGAGGTAAGAAATCATTCTTGCTAGAACCCAATTGCAGCCACGTAAAAGATGCAACAACAATTAGAGGACGCCTAACTTGTTTTTGCAGCAATTGTCATGTGATGTGATATGGCCAAGTTGTGATGAATGATGAATGACATATTGTGATGTATGAGATCATGTTCTTGTAATAGGAATCACGACTTGCATGTCGATGAGTATGACAACCGGTAGGAGCCATAGGAGTTGTCTTTATTTTGTATGACCTGCGTGTGATTGAAGAACGCCATGTAAATTACTTTACTTTATTGCTAAACGCGTTAGCCATAGAAGTAGAAGTAGTCGTTGGCGTGACAACTTCATGGAGGCACAATGATGGAGATCATGATGATGGAGATCATGGTGTCATGCCGGTGACAAGATGATCATGGAGCCCCGAAGATGGAGATCAATGGAGCTATATGATATTGGCCATGTCATGTCACCACTATATAATTGCATGTGATGTTTATTATGTTTATGCATCTTGTTTACTTAGAACGACGGTAGTAAATAAGATGATCCCTTACAACAATTTCAAGAAGTGTTCTCCCCTAACTATGCACCGTTGCTAAAGTTCGTCGCTTCTAAGCACCACGTGATGATCGGGTGTGATGGATTCTTACGTTCACATACAACGGGTGTAAGACAGATTTACACATGCAAAAACACTTAGGGTTAACTTGACGAGCCTAGCATGTACAGACATGGCCTCGGAACACGGAGACCGAAAGGTCGAACACGAGTCGTATGGAAGATACGATCAACATGAGAATGTTCACCGACGATGACTAGTCCGTCTCACGTGATGATCGGACACGGCCTAGTCGACTCGGATCGTGTAACACTTAGATGACTAGAGGGATGTCTAATCTGAGTGGGAGTTCATTGAAATAATTTGATTAGATGAACTTAATTATCATGAACTTAGTCTAAAACTTTTTGCATAATATGTCTTGTAGATCAAATGGCCAACGCTCATGTCAACTTGAACTTCAATGCGTTCCTAGAGAAAACCAAGCTGAAAGATGACGGCAGCAACTATACGGACTGGGTCCTAACTTGAGGATCATCCTCATAGCTGCCAGGAAACAATATGTCCTAGAAGGACCGCTAGGTGACGCCTCCCGTCCCACGTAACCAAGACATTATGAATGCTTGGCAGTCTCGTCTTGATGATTACTCCCTCGTTCAGTGCGGCATGCTTTACAGCTTAGAACCGGGGCTCCAAAAGCGTTTTGAGCATCACGGAGCATATGAGATGTTCGAAGAGCTAAAACTAGTTTTCCAAGCTCATGCCCGGGTCGAGAGATATGACATCTCCGACAAGTTCTATAGTTGTAAGATGGAGGAAAATAGTTCTGTCAGTGAGCACATACTCAAGATGTCTGGGTTGCACAACCGTATGACCCAGCTGAATATTAACCTCCCCGATGAGGCGGTCATTGATGTAATCCTTGATCGCTCCCACCAAGCTACAAGAGCTTTGTCATGAACTACAATATGCAGGGGATGGTAAAGACCATTCCTGAAGTATTCTCTATGCTGAAGTCGGCAGAGGTTGAAATCAAGAAAGAACATCAAGTGTTGATGGTCAATAAGACCACTAAGTTCAAGAAGGGCAAGGGCAAGAAGAACTTCAAGAAGTACTGCAAGTTGGTTGACGCCCGGTAAGCAAGTTGCCGGGAAGAAGTCAAAGAATGGACCCAAGCCTGAGACTGAGTGCTTTTATTGCAAGGGAAGGGTCACCGAAGCGGAACTGCCCCAAATACTTAGCGGATAAGAAGGCCAGCAACACCAAAGGTATATTTGATATACATGTAATTGATGTGTACCTTACCAAGACACGTAGTAACTCCTGGGTATTTGATACCGGTGTTGTTGCTCATATTTGTAACTCACAGCAGGAGCTGCGGAATAAGCGGAGACTGGCGAAGGACGAGGTGACGATGCGCGTCAGGAATGGTTCCAGAGTCGATGTGATCGCCGTCGGCACGCTACCTCTACATTTACCTACGGGATTAGTTTTGAACCTTAATAATTGTTATTTGGTGCCAAGTTTGAGCATGAACATTGTATCTGGATCTCGTTTGATACGAGATGGCTACTCATTTAAATCCGAGAATAATGGTTGTTCTATTTATATGAGAGACATGTTTTTTGGTCATGCTCCGATGGTCAATGCTTTATTCTTAATGAATCTCGAGCATAGTGTTACACATATTCATAGCATGAATACCAAAAGATGTAAAGTTGATAACGATAGTCCCACATACTTGTGGCACTGCCGCCTTGGTCACATTGGTGTCAAGCGCATGAAGAAGCTCCATGCTGATGGACGTTTCGAGTCTCTCGATTATGAATCATTTGACACATGCGAACCATGCCTCATGGGCAAAATGACCAAGACTCCGTTCTCCGAACAATGGAGCGAGCAACCAAATTTTTGGAAATCATACATACCGATGTATGCGGTCCTATGATTGTTGATGCTCGCGGAGGATATCGTTATGTTCTCACTCTAACAGATGACTTGAGTAGATATGGGTATGTCTACTTGATGAAACACAAGTCTGAGACCTTTGAAAAGTTCAAGGAATTTCAGAATGAAGTAGAGAATCAACGTGACCGAAAGATAAAATTCTTACGATCGGATCGTGGAGGAGAATATTTAAGTCACGAATTTGGTACACACTTAAGAAAATGTGGAATCGTTTCACAACTCACGCTACCGGAACACCTCAACAGAACGGTGTGTCCGAACGTCGTAATCGCACTCTATTAGATATGGTGCGGTCTATGATGTCTCTTATCGATTTACCGCTATCATTTTGGAGATACGCTCTAGAGACAGCTACATTCACTTTAAATAGGGCACCGTCTAAATCCGTTGAGACGACACCATATGAATTATGGTTTGGAAGAAACCTAAGCTGTCGTTTCTAAAAGTTTGGGGATGCGATGCTTATGTCAAGAAACTTCAACCTGAAAAGCTCGAACCCAAGTCGGAAAAATGCGTCTTCATAGGATACCCTAAAGAAACCATTGGGTATACCTTCTACTTAAGATCCGAGGGCAAGATCTTTGTTGCCAAGAACGGATCCTTTCTGGAAAAAGAGTTTCTCTCGAAAGAAGTAAGTGGGAGGAAAGTAGAACTCGATGAAGTACTACCTCTTGAACGGGATAGTAGTGCAGCTCAGGAAAATGTTCCTATGATGCCTACACCAACTGAAGAGGAAAATAATGATGATGATCAAGGTACTTCGGATCAAGTTGCTACTGAACTTCGCAGGTCCACAAGGACATGTTCCGCACCAGAGTGGTACGGCAACCCTGTCCTGGAAATCATGTTGTTAGACAACGGCGAACCTTCGAACTATGAAGAAGTGATGGCGGGCCCAGATTCCAAGAAATGGCTAGAAGCCATGAAATCCGAGATAGAATCCATGTATGAAAACAAAGTATGGACTTTGACTGACTTGCCCGATGATCGGGAGCGATAGAAAACAAATGGATCTTTAAGAAGAAGACGGACGCGGATGGTAATGTCACCATCTATAAAGCTCGACTTGTCGCTAAGGGTTATCGGCAAGTTCAAGGGATTGACTACGATGAGACTTTCTCTCCCGTAGCGAAGCTTAAGTCCGTCTGAATCATGTTAGCAATTGCCGCATACTATGATTATGAGATATGGGAGATGGGCGTCAAAACAGCTGCTCCTTAACGGATATCTTAAGGAAGAGCTGTATATGATGCAGCCGGAAGGTTTTGTCGATCCTAAGAATGCTAAAAGTATGCAAGCTCCGTGATCCATTTATGGGCTGGTGCAAGCATCTCGGAGTTGGAACATTCGCTTTGATGAGATGATCAAAGCGTTTAGTTTATGCAGACTTATGGAGAAGCCTGCGTTTACAAGAAAGCGCGTGGGAGCTCCGTACCATGTCTCATAATAAATCTACATGACATACTTTTGATGGGAAATGATATAGAATTCTTCGACAGCATTAAGGCCTACTTGAATAAATGTTTTTCAATGAAGGACCTTGGAGAAGCTGCTTATATATTAGGCATCAAGATCTATAGAGATAGATCGAGACGCCTCATAGGTCTTTCACAAAGCACATACCTTGATAAGATTTTGAAGAAGTTAAAAATGGATCAGTCCAAGAAGGGGTTCTTACCTGTGTTGCAAGGTGTGAGATTGAGCTCGGCTCAATGCCCGACCACGGCAAAAGATAAAGAAGAGATGAGTGTCATCCCTATGCCTCAGCCATAGGATCTATTATGTATGCCATGCTGTGTACCAGACCTGATGTAAACCTTGCCGTAAGTTTGGTAGGAAGGTACCAAAGTAATCCCGCAAGGAACACCGGACAGCGGTCAAGAATATCCTGAAGTACCTGAAAAGGACAAAGGACATGTTTCTCGTTTATGGAGGTGACGAAGAGCTCGTCAGAAGGGTTACGCCCACGCTAGCTTCGACACAGATCTGGATGACTCTAAGTCACAAACCGGATACGTGTATATGTTGAATGGTGGAGCAAGAAGCTGGTGCAATGCAAGCGAAAGGCCGTATGGATCTACATGTGAAGTGGAGTACATGGCAGCCTCGGAGGCAACGCATGAAGCAATTTGGGAGAAAGAGTTCATCACCGACCTAGGAGTCATACCCAATGCGTCGGGCCGATCAAACTCTTCTCAGGACAACACTTGAGCTATTGCACTTGCCAAGGAGCCCAAGTTTCACAAGAAGACCAGGCATATCAAGCGTCGCTTCAACTCCATCCGTGAAAATGTTCAGGATGGAGACATAGAAATTTTTAAAGTGCATACGGATCTGAATGTCGCAGATCCGTTGACTAAACCTCTTCTCTTCATGGGCAAAACATGATCAACACCGTAACTCTATGGGTGTTCGATTCATCACAATGTAACTAGATTATTGACTCTAGTGCAAGTGGGAGACTGTTGGATATATGCCCTAGAGGCAATAATAAAAGCATTATTATTATATTTCCTTGTTCATGATAATTGTCTTTTATTCATGCTATAATCGTATCATCCGGAAATCGTGATACACGTGTGAATACATAGACCACAATACGTCCCTAGTGAGCCTCTAGTTGACTAGCTCGTTGGTCGACGATAGTCATGGTTTCGACTATGGACATCGATGTCATTGACAACGGGATCACGCCATTAGGAGAATGACGTGATGGACAAGACCCAATCCTAAGCATAGCACAAAGATCGTGTAGTTCGTTTTGCTAGAGCTTTTCCAATGTCAAGTATCTCTTCCTTAGACCATGAGATCGTGTAACTCCGGATACCGTAGGAGTGCTTTGGGTGTACCAAACGTCACAACGTGAATCGGGTGACCATAAAGGTGCATTACGTATCTCCGAAAGTGTCTGTTGGGTTGACACGGATCGAGACAGGGATTTGTCACTCCGTGTTGCGGAGAGGTATCACTGGGCCCACTCGGTAGTGCATCATCATAATGAGCTCAAAGTGACCAAGTGTCTGGTTACGGGATCATGCATTACGGTACGAGTAAAGTGACTTGCCGGTAACGAGACTGAACGAGGTATTGGGATACCGACGATCGAGTCTCGGGCAAGTAACATACCGTCTGACAAAGGGAATAGTATACGGGGGTGCTTGAATCCTTGACCTCGTGGGTTCATCCGATGACATCATCGAGGAGCATGTGGAGCCAACATGGGTATCCAGATCCCGCTGTTGGTTATTGACCGAGAGCGTCGGTCATATGCGCATGTCTCCCGAACCCGTAGGGTCTACACACTTAAGGTTCGGTGACGCTAGGGTTATTAAGAAGACTTGTATGTGATTACCGAATGTTGTTCGGAGTCCCGGATGAGATCCCGGACGTCACTAGGAGTTCCGGAATGGTCCGGAGGTAAAGATTTATATATGGGAAGTCGTCAAACGGACACCGGAAAAGTATCGGGTCATATCGGTATTGTACCGGGGCCATCGGAAAGGTTCCGGAGGACCACCGGGAGGGGCCACCCCTCCCGGGGGGCCACTTGGGCTGCGTGGGAGGCAGCCAGCCCCTGGTGGGCTGGGCGCACCACCTCCCCTTGGGCCCATGCGCCTAGGGTTGAGGGAACCCTAAGGGGGCGCCTTGCTTGGGGCCAAGCCCTCCCTTGGCCGCCGCCCCTCTAGATGCATCTAGAGGGTTGGCCCCTCCTCCCTTCCCCTATATATAGAGGGGTGAGGGAGGGCTGCATAGACAACTTGAAGGCGCAGCCCTCCCTCCCAACACCTCTCCTCCTCCGCGCGCTTGGCGGAAGCCTGCCGGAGAATTGTCACTCCATCATCATCACGCCGTCGTGCTGCTGCTGGAGCCATCTTCCTCAACCTCTCCTTCCTCCTTGCTGGATCAAGACGGAGGAGACGTTGCCCGTACCGTACGTGTGTTGAACGCGGAGGTGTTGTCCGTTCAGCACTTGGTCATCGGTGATCCGAGTACGACTCCATCATCACCATCCCCTCGAAAGCTTCCGCACGCGATCTACAAGTGGTATGTAGATGCAAACTCACTCCCTTGACTCGTTGCTTAGATGAACTCATAGATGGATCTTGGTGAAACCGTAGGAAAATTTTTAATTTTCTGCAACGTTCCCCAACAATAACGATAACAGCGGAAGACTTGGAAGATAAGTGAGTCCATCAACTCCAACGGCATCACTGAGTATAGAACCACGACCTAAAAGCACCTTACTCGTCATCTGAAAAGTCTTCAACATGAAAAGTTGCAGCCCGAAAACGGGTCAGCACATGGAATATGCTGGCAATGTAACACATAGAGAGAAATAATGAGTATTGGCTATACTACATGCATATTTGGCTGGTGGAAAAGCTCTATGGTTACAGTTTTGCATAAAGCCAGTTTTTCCCTACTACAAAGGAATAAATTTATTTAACTATCATGGTGGTTGTTAGACATTGAGAATGGTTGACAGCATCCTCAATCCCAAGTAAAAGTACTCATTAAAAACCCAACAATATTAATTAGAGTAACATGTTGAGATTCACATGATATTCAAGTACTAGATACTCAAGATGTCCATAACCGGGGACACGACTAATCATGATTAGTTTGTACACTCTGCAGAGGTTTGCACTTTTCCCCACAAGACTCGATCGCCTCCGCTTGGTTTCTCGCACTACATGGTGTTTAAGAAGCGGATGAGCGAGACATAGTCTTCGATGGCGCTTAGCACCTTACGATGGGTGGACCGGTACACCTACATCCCCTACATCTGCTAGTCCACCACTATAAGAGTTCGCACGACTTAGTCAACTATGCCAGAGCCCATAATGGCTTGTGGCTGCACACGTAAGTTACTAGTATGAATTATCTTATGATCCCTTTGAGCCTGGGTGGCGGTCCGAAGAAATACAGGCAAGTCCTGCTAGAAAACAGGTGCCTCAATCCACCCAGATGTGTATTTAAGTTGCCACCTTAGATAAACCATTAAGTTACAATCTCACATCTGTCATGGATATCACTCACCCAATCCACGTCTACTAGCATAGCATGGCATAATAAGCAAACGCTTCTCCCAAAGGTTTCATAAGTAAAACAGGTAATAAGTACTACCTCCATCTACTTCCCATCCCACAATTTAATTAGATCCTAATCATGCAATGTTTGAGGATTGATCTAATGCATAAAGACTGGGTAGTAGAAAAGATATGATCAAGTGTTACTTGCCTTGCTGACGATCCGCGAAACCTAGAGACTCTAAGTAACAAGCGGCGCACTCCGGGTGATCTATCACAGACAAACAACAAGCATACAATAAGTACTCATCTAATGCACAGGTAAATCTCGAATAAAAGATCTAACCAGAAAGTTCAACTTAAGAACCCTGGTTGCAAAAAGAATCGAATCAAATAAAGCAACGAAAGTCAAACGACGAAAAGAAAACAACTCGGTTCTAGCAAGTTGAAACTAAGTCAAATTTTACAGTAGCAAAACTTTGTTTAAGTTGATTAGTCAGAACGGCGGTTTCGAGATGAAACTCCAGGTGTTTGAATCACCTGATTCCGATAAACGAGCGAGGAGATAGACTAGAAAGAAAATCGGATCTTAAATCGCTATGAGAAAAATAGCGGAATAAATCCGATGAGAAAGAAAATGACGAACGGTTGAACGAACGGACGTTCATTAACCGAAGCAAACCGGTGATCACGTTCGTTAGGACGAACGGTCCGCTAACGCCATAAACAAAACCGGAAAGAAAAACCGCGAGAAAAACTGATCTAGGGTTTCGGAAAGAAAAGCAAACGAAAAACCGATCTAGAAAACCGAACGAAACCGGAACGATTTATTTAAAAACCGAACCGAGGAAAAGAAAAGGTGACGCGGCGCGGGGCTAGTACCTCGAAGAGGCGAGGGGCTCCGGCGGAGGCGGGGTTGGGTGGCGGCGGCGGGGTTGGGTGGCGGCGGCGGCACTTGGCGGCGGCAGAGTAGGGCGGCGGCGGCGGTGTAGGGCGGCGGCGCTGCTGCTGCTGAGGAGGAGAGGAGAGGAGAGGTGTTGGTTTGATGTGTTAGAGGGGGGGTGCTTGGGTATTTATATTGGGGAGGGGAGGGTTTTTGCTTGTGGTAGGGGACAAGAAATAGACTAGGATTAGGAAACAAAGAGGGAAAAGATCTAGAAACAAACACGGAATAAATTGAAGTAGGACAAAAGTCCTACTAGGATTTGGAAAGGAAGGCGGCGGCTCCCTCGAGCTGGCCTTGTGGGCGATGGCCTTGGTCTCCTGGCCGGCCGGTGGCTTACGGCTTGGGCCTTTGGCCCAAGGCGGCCTCTTTTTTTTTTTAAATCGGTTTCACAGAAAAAAAATACAGAGAAAAATCTAAATGAACTCCAAAATTAATAAAGCAAACTGTCCCCGACTCCTAAAAATGAGTCGAACAAAATGAACTTTTACTCGGGGCCTAAAATGCAATTTTTGAAAACACTCATTTTTCCCTAAGGCAAATAAACTCCGAGAAAAATCCAAAATTTGATTTATGTATTAAATCTTCATTTTTCCTAAATTTGTGAAAGTCATATTATTCCCTCTCTTATTTTTGATATTGTAAAAAATATTTGAAGATAAAATAAATAAATCCAATGATCCTCTTTTCATAGTTTTGAGAGAACTCAAATACGAAAATTTCGAAATCTCCAACTCTCTCCGAGGGTCCTTGAGTTGCGTGAAATTTCTAGGATCAACAAAATGCAAGAAAATATGATATGCATGATGATCTAATGTATAACATTCCAAATTGAAAATTTGGGATGTTACAAACCTACCCCCTTTAAGATGAATCTCGCCCTCGAGATTCGGGTTGGCTAGAAAATAGGTGAGGGTGGTCCTTGAGCAAATCTGGTTCTCTCTCCCAGGTGGCTTCATCCTCAGTGTGGTGGCTCCACTGAACCTTTCAAAACTTGATAACCTTGCTGCGAGTAACTCTGCTGGCATATTCGAGAATCCTGACTGGTTTCTCCTCATATGTTAAATCATCCTTCAACTGAATTGCTTCAAGTGGCACTATATCTCTTAGCGGTACTTCCGCCATCTCGGCGTGACATTTCTTCAGCTGAGAAACATGGAACACGTCATGAACTCCTGACAGTCCTTCTGGTAATTCCAACTTATAAGCGACTTCTCCCATGCGTTGCAAAATCCTATATGGTCCAACGAAACGTGGCGCCAATTTTCCTTTAACTCCAAAACGCTTAACTCCTCGAAGTGGGGATACTCTAAGATAAATTTTGTCTCCAACTTCATATTCTATCGCTTTGCGTTTTGAATCCGCATAGCTTTTACTCGTTCGACTGGGCTACCTTGAGCCCGTCGCGAATCAACTTAACTTTCTGTTCAGACTCCTTAATCAAATCCGGTCCAAACAACTGACGGTCTCCAACTTCGTCCCATGACAACGGTGTCCTGCACCTCCTTCCGTGTAAGGCTTCGAAAGGTGCCATCTTCAAGCTGGTTTGGTAACTGTTGTTATAAGAAAATTCAGCATACGACAAGTTATCGTCCCAACTAGATCCATAGTCTAGGGCACAAGCTCTCAGCATATCCTCCAAAATCTGATTGACTCTCTCTGTGGGTGAAAAGCTGTACTGAATTCTAGCCTGGTTCCTAACGTTTCATGCAACTGATTCCAAAACTTTGAGGTAAATTGAGTTTCCTCTATATGATACGATACTCCTCGGAACTCCGTGCAAACAAACAATTCTGGTCATGTATATCTTTGCCAACTTAGCGCTGCTATAGGTAGTCTTGATCGAATGAAATGCGCTACCTTCGTCAAGCGGTCGACTATAACCCAAATCGAGTCATAGCCAGAACGAGTCTTTGGCAAACCCGTGATGAAATCCATGCCTAGTTTATCCCACTTCCATTCGGGTATTGGCAATGGCTGCAACAATCCTGCTGGCTTCTGATGTTCTGCCTTCACTCTCTGACATACATCGCAAACTGCTACATACTCCGCGATATCCTTCTTCATTTCGGTCCACCAGAACGTTTCCTTCAAATCCAAATACATCTTGGTATTTCCTGGGTGAATCGAATAGGGTGAATCATGTGCCTCTTGCAGAATCAACTTCCCGATCTCCGGGTCATTTGGCACGAATACGGTCCTCAAACCATAGGGTATCGTGCTCATCCTCACGAAATCCCTTTGCTTTTCCTTCGCTCATTTTCTTCTTTGTATCCGCAATCTCTTTGTCCTTTTTCTGAGCTTCCCTGATTTTATCCATCAAGGTAGACTGAATCTCCAATGCTGCTACGTAGCCTCTCGGAACTATTTCCAAACATAGCTCACGAAGATCTTCTGCTAGCTCCTTTGGTATTTCTCCCGTCAATAGCGTATTGACATGGCTCTTGCGGCTCAATGCGCCAGCTACTACATTAGCCTTCCGGGATGATAATGCAATCTCATATCATAATCCTTGATGAGTTCCAACCATCTCCTTTGTCTAAGGTTTAACTCCTTCAAGGTGAAAATGTACTTCAAACTCTTGTGATCCGTGTATACCTCACAATGATTTCCAATGAGGAAATGACTCCATGTCTTCAAGGCATGCACTACGGCTGCTAACTCCAAATCATGTGTGGCATAATTTAATTCATGAGGTTTCAGTTGTCATGAAGCATACGAAACAACTCTTCCTTCCTGCATAAGCACTGCTCCAAGTCCTCGACGTGAAGCGTCGCAATACACCTCATAATCCTTGGTCTGATCTGGCAAAATTAGCATTGGTGAGGTAACCAATCTTTTCTGCAACTCCTGAAAACTTGCCTCACAGTCCTCAGTCCATATGAACTTGGTATCCTTCTTCAACAACTCCGTCATAGGCTTTGCAATCCTTGAGAAATTCTCAATGAATCTCCGGTAGTATCCTGCGAGTCCAAGAAAACTCCGGATCTCTCCAACTGTTGTTGGTGCTTCCCAATTGGTTACGGTCTCAACCTTTGTGGGGTCAACTGCTATACCTTCTCCGGATATAACGTGTCCAAGAAATCCAACTTCCTTTAGCCAAAACTCACATTTGCTGAACTTGGCATATAACTGATGTTCTCTTAGCTTCTCCAAAACCAATCGCAAATGTTCCTTATGTGCCTCTTCATTCTTCGAGAAAACCAAAATATCATCAATGAACACCACGACGAACTTATCCAAAAACTCCATAAACACTTTGTTCATCAGGTTCATGAAATAGGCCGGTGCGTTAGTCAGTCCAAATGACATAACGGTGTACTCATACAGTCCATATCTTGTGGTGAACGCTGTCTTAGGTATGTCCTGCTCTCGAATCTTCAGCTGATGGTACCCTGATCACAAATCGATCTTGGAGAACACTTTAGCTCCTTGCAAACGATCAAACAGATCATTTATCATTGGTAGTGGGTACTTGTTCTTGATTGTTACTTCATTCAATCCACGATAATCAACAACCATCCTTAACGATCCATCCTTCTTCTCCACTAACAGTACGGGTGATCCCCAAGGCGAAGAACTTGGGCGTATATAACCTTTATCCAACAGCTCCTTAATCTGCTTCTTGATTTCCGCCAAATCCTGTGCGGGCATCCTGTATGGTCGCTTCGATATCGGGCCTGTTCCTGGCAACAGCTCAATCAAAAACTCAATGTCTCTATCCGGTGGCATTCCTGGCAATTCCTCAGGAAATACATCAGGATAGTCCTTCACTACTGGCACCTCTTCCTGCACAACTCCTGAGAGGCAATTTACATGAGCTCTCCTCGGCTCATGCCGTGATACATACTTAATCCTTCTTCCTTCTGGTGTTGTGAGCAAAATCGTCTTACTTGCGCAATCGATGTTTCCTCCATACATCGACAGCCAATCCATACCTAGAATCACATCAAATCCTTGGGATTCCAAAATGATCAAATCCGTCGGGAACACATGCCTCCCTATACTTAATGGCACTTGAAAACATCCTTGTCTGGCCATATACTCTGCTCCTGGTGAGCTTACTAGCATAGGGGTTTTAAGAATCTGAGTAGATAGACTATACTTCTCTACAAATCCCCTTGATATGTATGAATGCGATGCACCAAGATCGAAAAGAACAAGTGCAAGAAATGACTTAACCAAAACTTACCGACTTGCATCGGGCTGATCTTCAACCTCCTCCACATCAATGTGGTTCACCTGTCCCCTGTTGAAAGGGTTTGGCTTCTTTCCAGAGCTTCCATTTCCACCTTGGCCTTCAGGACACTCACTTGCATAATGTCCGGTCTTGGAACACTTGTAACAGGTGACATGGCTCAAGTCTTTCTTGGCTAGGGTTGTTGGTGGGGTCCGGTTCTGGCCGTTGCTTCCTCCATTCCCATTACCATTCTTGTGGCCATTATGGTTGTGCGAACTACTTCCTCCATGGGTATGCTGAAACTGCACTCCCTGTTTAGGGGTATAACGGGGCTTCTGCTGGGCTCCAGAGTTATACTTCCCCTGCCCATACTTCCTCTTGCGATTCTCAATCTGCTGCTGCTTTCCTTCAATCATGAGGGCACGGTCTACCAACTCCTGGTAGTTATTGAATCTTGCTACCATCAACTGCAGGCTTAACTCATCATTCAGTCCTTCCAGAAACTTCTCCTGCTTAGCTGCGTCTGTAGCAACGTCATCTGGGGCATAACGTGCTAACTTACTAAAATCATCCACATACTGGCCAACAGTCCTTTCTCCATGGCGTAAGTTGCGGAACTCACGCTTCTTCATGGCCATAGCTCCTGCTGAAACATGGGCAGTGCGGAAAGCTTGCTGGAACTGATCCCATGTAACAGTGTCTACGGGGTAAGTGGCTGTGAAATTCTCCCACCATGCTGCTGCAGGTCCGTCAAGCTGATGTGCAGCAAACTTCACCTTCTCACCATCTGTGCATCCTGCAGTGGTCAACTCCCTTCCTATCTTGCGGAGCCAATCATCTGCTACAATCGGCTTGGTGCTACAAGAATATACCGGCGGTTGCAGCCTAAGGAAGCGAGTCAAGTGATCCCCAGGTGGTGGTGGTGGTTTGTTGGTGTTGTTGCCTTGGTTCTGTACCAATGTCTGAATCAAAGTATTCTGTTGCTGAATCAACTGGGTGATCTCTGGCGGAAAAACAAACTCGGGGTCGCGTCTCGGAGGCATCTGAAGGGTTTAGAAAAGACGAGAAATTAAGAATAGAGTGAGGTCTAGGGAGAAAACACTACCCGAATGCTCATGAGACAAATGCACACAAAATCACTTCATTCATTCAATCAAGGGCTTACAACGGTCTAACTATCGCAAAAGTGCGTGTACTATAATGTTTACATGGAGGGAATACTACTAATATGTGGGGGTCATCTATTAATTTGAACCAGTGGAAGACTCCATGATGTCTGCTCCAGCTTCGTCTTCAAAGTCAGGCTCGCTTGGATCTGAATCGGTGTCGTCGATGATGATGTAGTTGCTCGGACAGTCGACGTACTTGTCTTCATTCTTGAGCTCTAATTTCTTCTTGAGTTCTTCAATCTCATACTTAAGATCTCTATTGTTCCTCACGACAGCTACGATCTCGTCCATGTAGTCCTTGCGTGTAGACTTCAGTTCTCCTTCAAGTTCGATGATCCTTCCCTTTGCATTCTTCAACTCTATCATATCATTGCACATCTGGTTCTCCTGGCGTCGAATGTGCTGGTTTAACTCCTGGATGAAATCTGCAATGGATCTGTCCTTCTTGGTGCTGACTATCTCCCATTGTTCATTCCGGCGTCCGCAAATCTGGTAGATAATGTCCTTGAGGTCTTCTTGATAAACTTCTCCAATGCGTCCCATGGTGATATGAGCTGCCATGCTTTTTCCCAGACTCCAGGTTGGTGCACTGAAAACACTATCTATAGGCTTGGTGATTGGCGCGAATGTCCTTCCCGCAACATGAGCTTGAATCTTCCAGCGCTCCTCTTCAGGCAGAGTGGCGTTGAAAGTCCCGATGAAGCTTGGTAGTCCAATGTTCAGGTACCTGGCGACTTCCTTCAAGTGGGATCCAAAAGGTGTGCCTTCATCAGGTTGAGCGTACTTGATCTTGGCGTCCGTCATCCTAAAGAGTAGAAAAGATGAGGAGTTAGAAAATGAGAAGAGAATAGTGATCTATGGCTTTAACTTAGTGGTCGTGGTCTCACAACGTGTGCTCGATACCATCTCCGTAGAGCGACCCGAGCCGAATGGATCAAGTCTTCGTGGTTCGTGTCATCCTCGGATCAAGAATGCCGACACCACACAAGATTTCAAGGATTTATAACAGAGTAGCAATCACACACTTATTACATCGTTTGTCCAGAAGAGGACTTATTACAATAATAATGGCTTAAGGCCATCTAATAACGATAACAGTGGAAGACTTGGAAGATAAGTGAGTCCATCAACTCCAACGGCATCACTGAGTATAGAACCACGACCTAAAAGCACCTTACTCGTCATCTGAAAAGTCTGCAACATGAAAAGTTGCAGCCCGAAAACGGGTCAGCACATGGAATATGCTGGCAATGTAACACATTGAGAGAAATAATGAGTATTGGCTATACTACATGCATATTTGGCTGGTGAAAAAGCTCTATGGTTACAGTTTTGCATAAAGCCAGTTTTTCCCTACTACAAAGGAATAAATTTATTTAACTATCATGGTGGTTATTAAACATTGAGAATGGTTGACAGCATCCTCAATCCCAAGTAAAAGTACTCATTAAAAACCCAACAATATTAATTAGAGTAACATGTTGAGATTCACATGATATTCAAGAACTAGATACTCAAGATGTCCATAACCGGGGACACGGCTAATCATGATTAGTTTGTACACTCTGCAGAGGTTTGCGCACTTTTCCCCACAAGACTCGATCGCCTCCGCTTGGTTTCTCGCACTACATGGTGTTTAAGAAACGGATGATCGAGACATAGTCTTTCAGTAGCGCTAGCACCTTACGATGGGTGGACTGGTACACCTACATCCCCTACATCTGCTAGTCCACCACTATAAGAGTTCGCACGACTTAGTCAACTATGCCAGAGCCCATAATGGCTTGTGGCTGCACACGTAAGTTACTAGTATGAATTATCTTATGATCCCTTTGAGCACGGGTGGCGGTCCGAAGAAATACAGGCAAGTCCTGCAAGAAAACAGGTGCCTCAATCCACCCAGATGTGTATTTAAGTTGCCACCTTAGATAAACCATTAAGTTACAATCTCACATCTGTCATGGATATCACTCACCCAATCCACGTCTACTAGCATAGCATGGCATAATAAGCAAACGCAGAAGTAACTCCCAAAGGTTTCATAAGTAAAACAGGTAATAGGTACTACCTCAATCTACTTACCATCCCACAATTTAATTAGATCCTAATCATGCAATGTTTGAGGATTGATCTAATGCATAAAAACTGGGTAGTAGAAAAGATATGATCTAGTGTTACTTGCCTTGCTGACGATCCACGAAAGCTAGAGACTCGAAGTAACAAGCGGCGCACTCCGGGTGATCTATAAGTACTCATCTAATGCACAGGTAAATCTCGAATAAAATATCTAACCAGAAAGTTCAACTTAAGAACCCTGGTTGCAAAAAGAATCGAATCAAATAAAGCAACGAAAGTCAAACGACGAAAGAAAATAACTCGGTTCTAGCAAGTTGAAACTAAGTCAAATTTTACAGTAGCAAAACTTTGTTTAAGTTGATTAGTCGGAACGGCGGTTTCGAGATGAAACTCCAGGCGTTTGAATCACCTGATTCCGGTAAACGAGCGAGAAGATAGACTAGAAAGAAAATCGGATCTGAAATCACTATCAGAAAAATAGCGGAATAAATCCGATGAGAAAGAAAACGACGAACGGTTGAACGAACGGACGTTCATTAACCGAAGCAAACCGGTGATCACGTTCGTTAGGACGAACGGTCCGGCGAACGCTTGCTAAACAAAACCGGAAAGAAAAACCGGCGAGAAAACCGATCTAGGGTTTCGGAAAGAAAACCGAAACGAAAAACCGATCTAGAAAACCGGAACGGAAACCGGAACGATAAACGAAAAACCGAATCGAGGAAAAGAAAAGGTGACGCGGCGCGGGGCTAGTACCTCAAGAGGCGAGGGCTCCGGGCGGCGGGGTTGGGTGGCGGCGGGCACTTGCCAAGTGGCGGTGTAGGCGGGCGGTGTAGGGCGGCGGCTGGTGACGGGCGGCGGTGCTGGTGAGGGGCGGCGGCTGCTGCCGGCCGAGGAGGAGAGGAGAGGAGAGGTGTTGGTTTGATGTGTTAGAGGGGGTGCTTGGGTATTTATATTGGGGAGGGAGGGTTTTTGCTTGGGGTAGGGGACAAGAAATAGACTAGGATTAGGAAACAAAGAGGAAAAGATCTAGAAACAAACACGGAATAAGCGGAAGTAGGACAAAAGTCCTACTAGGATTTGGAAAAGGAAGCGGCGGCTCCTCCTAGCGCTGGCCTTGGGCGATGGCCTTGGCCTCTGGCCGGCCGGGTGGCTTACGGCATGGGCCTTTGGCCCAAGGCGCCATGACTCTTTTTTTTAAATTGGTTTCACATAAAAAATACAGAGAAAAAATCTAAACGAACTCCAAAATTAATAAAGTAAACTTTCCCCGACTCCTAAAAATGAGTCGAACAAAATGAACTTTTACTCGGGGCCTAAAATGCAATTTTTGAAAACACGCATTTTCCCTAAGGCAATAAACTCCGAGAAAATCCAAAATTTGATTTATTTATTAAATCTTCATTTTTCCTAAATTTTGGGAAAGTCATATTATTCCCTCTCTTATTTTTGATATTGGAAAATTATTTGAAGATAAAATAAATAAATCCAATGATCCTCTTTTCATAGTTTTGAGAGAACTCAAATACAAAATTTTTGAAATCTCCAACTCTCTCCGAGGGTCCTTGAGTTGCGTGAAATTTCTAGGATCAACAAAATGCAAGAAAATATGATATGCATGATGATCTAATGTATAACATTCCAAATTGAAAATTTGGGATGTTACAGTCAAGAAAGGTGTCCACATTTGCGTTCTTGAACTCCGTTCCGTTGTCGCTGTGAACCTTCTTGATCTTCACTTCAAATTGATTTTGGGCCTTCCTAGCGAAGTTTTTGAAGATCTTTTGGACCTCCGATTTGTTATCGAGAAAGAACACCGACGTAAATCTTGAAAAAGCATCAACTATAACTAGACCAAAAGAATTTCCACCGAGACTCTTGTAAGCGTTGGGACCAAAAAGATCCATGTGAAGTAGCTCGAGTGGCCTCCTTGTAGTCATGATGTTCTTCACAGGATACCTTCCTCCAACCTGCTTACCTGCTTGACAAGTGCTGCAAAGTCTATCCTTATCAAATATGACATCGTTAACACCAAGGATATGATTTCCTTTAATAAGTTTGTCAAGGTTTCACAGACCAACATGACCTAATCGTCTATGCCATAACCAACCTTTAGAAGATTTAGCAATAAAGCAAGTTCTAGGTTGAGCCTTTTTAGTGAAATCAACAATGTAAAGATCACCTCTACGTATACCGGTAAAGACCATTTTATGATTATCTCTACGAAACACTTGGCAATCTACTTCAGTGAATAGGACATTGAAACCGAAATCAGCAAGTCTAGATACTGAAAGTAAGTTGTAGCCAAGAGATTCAACAAGCATGACATTTTGAATGGAGCTATAATGTGAGATGGCCACCTTACAGAGGCCAACCACCTTACCCTTTGAGTTGTCATCGAAAGTGACATGCTTTTGAGGACCATCATTTTCATCAAGCTCACGAAACATGTCTTTATTTCCGGTCATGTGATCGGTACACCCACTATCAAGAACCCATTCCTTTCCTCCTGCCATATATCCCCGAAGATTTGCCATAAGACCAAAGTGTCTCATTGCATCATCAAGATCAAAGTCACTATCCTCATCCTCATCATAGTATCCATGTTCATCATTGTCATGTGGTCGATCAAATCCTAGAGAGGGTGATTCGTTAGAGTGAGTTTGACAATGATCTTGTTTATGAATTTTAATAGCTTCGGAAATAATATCGCTAATGATCCCAACATTTCCTTTGGCATGCATAAGATTTGTAAGTTCAAATAGACAATCACGAAACATAGGATCACTAGAATTCATCTTACTCAAGGCAATAGACTTATGGAGAATTTCATCTAGATTTTTTAAGGAATAGTCCGGATATCGTTCCTCAAGAAATTTCCATATAGTGTAGGCACACTCAAGAGTAGGCAAGTTTCTAATCAAGTTTCTAGGCAAGCCTCTAGTGATAAGATTAACAGTTCTAAGATTCCTGATCATGTCAATTGACTCATCAAGGGTAGGATGGATAGGATCAATATGAGGTGCACAAGGGCTAGCGATGTACTTGTTCAAATGATATTGATTGAAAATCACAAGCATCTCATTTTTCCACTCATGAAAATACTCCCCATCAAGTATAGGCACTCTATGTCTAAGACTCCCCAAAGTAGACTCATCCATCTTCCTCCAATGGTGATTAAACCAAACCAATGCAGACCAAACCTCTGATATCAATTGAAAGGATCGAGAAGGGGTGTCTAGAGGGGGGTGACTAGACACTAGGTGCTAAAAGTAGCAGTTTTTAAATTCTTTAAGTTTAAGTGGAGTTTTGGCACAAGTTTAACAATCACAATACATATCAAGCAAGCATGCAAAGAGTATATGAGTAGCGTAAAGTAAAGCATGCAACTTGCAAGAATGTAAGGGAAGGTTTTGGAGAGTTCAAACGCAATTTGGAGACACGGTGATTTTTGAGCCGTCGTTCCGATAGGTGGTGCTATCGTACATCCACGTTGATGGAGACTTCAACCCACGAAGGGTAACGGCTGTGCGAGTCCACGGAGGGCTCCACCCAATAAGGGTCCACGAAGAAGCAACCTTGTCTATCCCACCATGGTCGTCGCCCACGAAGAACTTACCTCACTAGCGGTAGATCTTCACGAAGTAGGCGATCTCCTTGCCCTTACAAACTCCTTGGTTCAACTCCACAATCTTGTCGGAGGCTCCCAAGTGACACCTAGCCAATCTAGGAGACACCACTCTCCAAGAAGTAACAAATGGTGTGTTGATGATGAACTCCTTGCTCTTGTGCTTCAAATGATAGTCTCCCCAACACTCAACTCTCTCTCACAGGATTTGGATTTGGTGGAAAGAAGATTTGAGTGGAGAGCAACTTGGGGAAGGCTAGAGATCAAGATTCATATGGTAGGAATGGAGTATCTTGGTCTCAACACATGAGTAGGTGGTTCCCTCTCAGAAAATGTATGTTGGAAGTGTAGGTTCGTTCTGATGGCTCTCTCCGCGAATGAAGAGGGGGTGGAGGGGTATATATAGCCTCCACACAAAATCTAACCGTTACACACAATTTACCAATCTCGATGGGACCAAATTGAGAAAGTCGGTCTGACCGATTCAGCAAATCTAGTGACCGTTAGGATTTTCGGTGGGCCCGACATGCAACTCGGTAGGACTGGTATGGTTAGGGTTAGGGCATAATGTAATCTCGGTGAGACCGATTACACAAACTCGGTAAGACCGATTCTGGTAATAAGCTAACCAGAGAGTTGGTCAGGCAAACTCGGTAGGACCGATTACACAAACTCGATGGGACCGATTTTGGTAATAAGTTAACCATAGAGTTTGCATTGTAATCTCGGTAGTACCGTTTGCTCAAACTCGGTGAGACCGATTTTGGTAACGGACATACACAGAGAGATTACAATCCCATCTCGGTGAGACCGAGATCCCTATCGGTGAGACCGATTTTCCTAGGGTTTGTGGCAGTGGCTAAGACATCTGAACTCGGTGCCGCCGGATAGAAAGAATCGGTGGGGCCGAGTTAGACTTTTGGTTTAGGACATATGTGGATGTGAGAAAGTAGTTGAGGGCTTTGGAGCATATCACTAAGCAGTTTGAGCAAGTAAGCCATTAAGCAACACCTCATCCCCTCTTGATAGTATTGGCTTTTCCTATAGACTTAATGTGATCTTGGATCACTAAAATAGAAAATGTAGAGTCTTGTGCTTGAAGCTTGAGCCAATCCGTTGTCCTTAGCATCTCGAAGGGGTTCCACATCCTTTAGTCCATGCCACTTCATTGTTGAACTTATCAGAAACATACTAGGTAAAAGTGTTAGTCCAACACGAGATATGTTGACATTAATTACCAAAACCACCCAGGGAGCACTTGTGCTTTCAGCAGCCACAGAAGATCCAGCTGTGTCGCCTAGGCCTGACAAATCACCTTCGGGATTCACGGTTGTCCGTGCTGCGGGATCGCCTGGGCAGCCCTCAGGTTCTTTTGTGCCAACTTCTTCACCATTATGAACAAGGCCTCAAAGGGGGGTAAACTCAACCCAAAAATTAAAAAAGCATAGTAAAATTTGGTCTTGCTTGTACCACAGATGAACCAACTACTGTTGCAGAAGCCTTGAGCGATACACGGTGGAAGAAGGCTATGGAAGAGGAGTACATGGTGCTTCATAAAAATAAAACTTGGCACCTAGTTCCTGCATGTCAAGATAAAAACGTGATTGATTGCAAGTGGGTCTACAGAGTTAAGAGAAAATCTGATGGAACCATAGATCGCTATAAAGCTAAACTAGTTGCAAAAGGCTTTAAGCAACGGTATGGCATAGACTATGACGACACCTTTAGTCCTGTTGTGAAGGTTGCTACTATTCATCTTATTTTGTCTATTGTTGTGTCTAGGGGATGGAGCCTACGACAGCTAGATGTACAGAATGCGTTCCTTCACGGTGTTCTAGAAGAGGAAGTATTCATGCGACAACCTCCTGGGTTTGAGGACAAAAACAAAACTTTTCATGTGTGCAAACCTGATAAGGCCTTGTATGGACTCAAGCAAACTCCTAGGGCATGGTATTCCAGACTGAGCTCAAAACTTGAAACACTTGGGTTTATTCCTTCTAAGTCTGACACCTCATTGTTTATTTACAATAAGTCAAATACCTCTATATTTGTGCCTATATATGTTGAGATATTATCATTATAAGTTCATCAAATGAGGCTGTTACGGGACTACTAAAGGATTTGAACTCTGAGTTTGCTCTTACGGATCTAGGAGACTTGCATTATTTTCTTGGGATTGAATTCAAGAAGAATGGAGATAGTCTTCACTTACCTCAAGAAAAATATGCAACTGATCTTGTAGCCAGAGCAAGATTGCAGGTTTGTAAGTCAGCTCCAACACCTTTATCTAGTACAAAAAAAATTATCCTTGTCAGAAGAAGAACTCTTGAATCAAGAGGACAACACCAGGTATAAGTATGGTTGATGCACTACAGTACTTAACTCTGACTAGACCTGAAATTTCATTTGCTGTCAATAAAGTATGCCAATTTCTTCATGCACCTACTACAATACATTTGACAGCTGCAAAGCGCATACTCAGATATGTTAAAGATACCTTGAGCATTGGTCTAACATTCAGCAAGTCATCATCAACTCTTGTTAGTGCATTCTCTAACTCTGACTCGGCAGGTTGTCTGGATGATAGGCGCTCAATAGGTGGTTTTGCAGTCTTTTTTGGTCCTAATTTAATTTCTTGGTGTGCAAAGAAACAAGCTATCGTATCCAGGTCTAGTACATAAGTAGAGTATAAAGCATTAGCTAATGCCATAGCAGAAATCATTTGGGTTCAGTCCTTGTTGAGAGAGCTTGGTATACATTGCAAGCAAGCTCCATGTCTATGGTGTGACAATCTTGGTGCCACGTACCTTTCTGCTAATCTAGTTTTTCATGCAAGGAGCAAACATATCGAAATAGATTTTCATTTTGTCAGAGAAAGAGTTGTTGCAAAGAAATAGGACATTTGATATATTCACTCTGAAGATCAAGTTGCAGACGGTTTTACCAAGGCCTTACCTACAAGGAGTTTTGAAGAGTTCAAACGCAATCTCAACTTGACCAAGTTGTGATTATGGGAGGGTGTTAAACGTGATATGCTAGGCGCAATGGCCCCACCTAGGCCGAACTAGTTTAGTTAGAGATAGAGTTAGACAATATTCTTGTAACCTCTTTTCATCTCTATCGTCTCTCTTTACTTGGTTCTCAAGATGTAATCTAAACAGCCTGTATGCATATCTTAGGGATACGCCCCTGCCTATATAACACGAAACCGTCGCCTCCAATGATGTACAACGTTCATCGCAAGTTTACAGTTATATCACGAATGGAGCCACATAGGAGTTGTGCAAGGCTGCATTTGAAGAAAATATGGCTGGTATCTTTGATCACACCGCACAAAGGACACTTTGCCCGTCCCCTGGGCCATATCGTTTTTGTACTTGAGCACCGGTAGGAAGCCTATCATGCACCAGCTGCAAAAGGATTTTTTTTTACTTTAGTAGGGATGCGAGCCCTCCAAATGTCCATTGCTTGAAACGGTGCAACTCCGTTCTGTAAGGCGCGGTACAAGGACTCCGTCGTGAACAGTCCTGAAGGTTCTAGCTTCCACTGGAATGAGTCCGGCTCCGAGGTCGGTGCAACAGTTTGTAACAAGGCCACCAACCGGCGCCATTCTTCCCTCCCAAGTAAACCGATGGAGCAGTGAAACTTGGGGCTCCATTGACCATTCCTCCAAATCTCGCTGACTAGTGCATTCAGAGCTGTTGCGATAGTGAACAACCGGGGGAAGGCAGTAGGAAGCAGCTCTAGGCCCATCCACACGTCTAACCAAAAGACGGTGGATTGTCCATTACCAATATAGATGTCCATATTGGCACTTTTCTATAAGGTCTACTTGGTGTTACAAACCTTCAGCAAGGTAACACTAACAAATATAGTTACTTCGCTTCTTCTGGTATATCCACACTATCTTGGCACTCTTCTATAATATATTTTAATTTGTGTAGGGATGTCGTTGAGAAAAAATATCTCACTCATCCACACTATGTTTTTCTCTTTGTTGCTGCCACAGTTACCCAGTTTTGGTCAAGATTTTGTGATCTGGCGTGCATGACAAAACATCAGAGAGATTTTTCCCCACAAGAACTTTTGTCCTGAAAGGAGCCCTCAAATTGTTGAATTTGGCACTAGCAAAATCTCTCCAATTCCATGCATGCTTCAGGTAATAGAAGAATATATATATATGGAGGCAAACTCTTTGCCAATTTTTCATATGTTTTTTCTACTAGAAGTCCGTACTACTAAATGTGTAATAGTGACATTTATTTAAAGAAATTTAGACTCACTATCTTTGTGATTTTGGGTGCATTCTATCATTCAACAATTCCAACTGAATTAATATAGTATGTGTTTGCATGAAGAAACAATGTGTTTGTAAACATATTAGTATGTCAGGTTGTCAGCAACACTGTGCTCATGTTTGTTGAGTTGATTGTTTATATGGCAATACTCTCTGCCTTTCACTAATATGGCATGCCATGTTTCAAGAATACTACTGTATAGTTCCATTTGGCATTGTTCGTATTTCCGTAACATCTGAATATATACTATTTGGTCCTACAGTTGTATGTTGTTTTCGGAAAGATGAATCACTGTATGCCGTTTGTTTCCCCAAAACGTATACATATATATGGTATACATATTAGGAGAGAGAGCAGTCATTAGATCTATGCTTGAACATATCAACTAACTAGGTAATTTTAAAAAAGGTATTTGTCATGTTAATTATCAGGTGACCTCTGTTTAGTACTTTAGTTAAATGGATCATGATTGTTTTGTCACACTACCTCTTAGATTTGTCTATGTAATTACATTATGAAATTGCTACGAAGTATTCATTATCAGTATTTGCTTCAGTTTCTGTGCCCCTGCATGGGAGGAATAAGAAGCAGATAACTTGACAGCTTCTTTCATACATGTCATGCTTTTACTAACATATGACTATTTGAGGCCCTTCATACAGCTCAGAAATCAGTGACGCCGACTAAGCCAGCCTTGGTGTGTAACTCCGTTTTAAAAAAGGAATTGATGTCCGACCCGGACAGACTAAAAGCACATATGGATTCAAAAATATATTGGTAATCGATGAAAAACTAAATGATCTTGCAGGTGATCGTGATGCATATTCACTGGAAACTGGTAGATGCCTGAATGGATAAGATGGAAAAAACAAATAATAAAATAATATTGTTCATGAATATAAAATCGTTTTAAGTTAAACTTTTTATTGGATATGAATTCAAGTGTTTTCTATCGTGTTGTTTGATCGTGTTTATTCTCCATGGTTCCGTCCCCAATCAGGTGAGCTTATAAACAAAACATGTTTCCCAAACAAACAGAATTGTTATTTGTGACGCCCCCGATTTGACCATACACTAATTATGCACGCAAATGTGTACGACCAAGATCAGGGTCTCACGGGAAGGTATCACAGCACAACTCTAGACACAAATTAAAAGCATGCAAGCTTCATATTACAAGCCAGGGGCCTCGAGGGCTCGAATAAATAAGCTCGATTATAAAGAAGTCAGCGGAAGCCACAATACCTGAGTACAGACATAAGTTAAACAAGGTGCCATAAGATGGCTAGCACAAACTGGGATACAGATCGAAAGAGGCGCATGCCTCCTGCCTGGGATCCTTCTTAACTACTTCTGGTCGTCGGTGGCCTGCACGCAGTAGTAGGTACCCTCGGTGTAGTAGAGGTCGTCGTCGATGGTGGCGTCTGGCTCCTGGGCTCCAACATCTGGTTGCGACGTTCGAGAAGAATGGAAAGAGGAAAAAGGGCAGCAAAGCAACCGTGAGTACTCATCCAAAGTACTCGCAAGTAGGGATCTACACTACATATGCATTGGTAGCAATGAAACGGGTACTGTTGGTGGACTGAACTGCAGAATGCCAGAATAAGAGGAAGATAGCTAGTCCTATCGAAGACTACGCTTCTAGCAACCTCCATCTCGAAGCATGTAGAAGACAGTAGCTGGTAAGTTCACCAAGTATCATCACATAGCATAATTGTACCCGGCGATCCTCTCCTCGTTGCCCTGTGGAAAAGCGATCACTGGGTTGTATCTGGAACTTGTAAGAGGTGTGTTTTATTAAGTATCCAGTTCTAGTTGTCATAAGGTCAAAGTACAACTCAGGGTCGTCCTTTTACCGAGGGACACAGCTATTCAAATAGATAAATTTTTCCTGCAGGGGTGCACCACATTACCCAACACGCTCGATTCGGGCACACTTTCCTGGGTAATACCCGGCCTCGGAAGATCAACATGGCGCAGCCCTACCTAGGCACAACAGAGAGGTCAGCACGCCGGTCTAAATCCTAAACGCAGGGGTCTGGGCCCATCACCCAATTGCACACCTGCACGTTGCGTACGCGGCCGGTGAGCAAACCTAGCAACCTCCATTACAAAGGAAGTTGCATTATGCGGTCCAACCTGGCGCGCGCCGCTCAGTAGCTGACGTCAAGATGGCTTTGGCTGATACCACGATGTCGAGTGCCCATAATTGTTCCCGCGTAGTTGGTTAGTGCGTATAGGCTCGTAGCCAGACTCAGATCAAATACGAAGATCTCATTAAGCGTGTTAATTGATGTAACCGCGGGCACCGACCAGGGACCAGGCCCACCTGTCTTCTAGGTAGTCATAATCTGCCATGTCGTTCCGCCACAAAGTAACCATCAGGGGGCTGTCGGGAACCCAGGCCCACCACTACCTGGGTGGAACCACCTGCCCCTTCAGCCCCCATCTCCGAATCATCAACATAAGTATGTAATAGTATAGTATATACCCGTGATCACCTCCCGAGTGATCACGACCCAGTAGTATAGCATGGCAGACGGACAAGAGTGTAGGGCCACTGATGTAATACTAGCAACCTATACTAAGCATTTGGGTAGCAGGTAAATGTATCAACAATTGTAGCAATAATGACAGGCTATGCAACAGAATATGAGGTATTGAATCAACAACAGTAGCAAACCTAATGTAAGAATAAGAGAGAAGAGTGTTGGCGATATCTGGTTGATCAAAGGGGGGTTTGCTTGAGGAGGGGTCGTGAACACCGTAGTCGAACTGGGGTCACCGGCAATGTCGGGGCCTACCGGAAAGAAGTAACAGAAGGGGAATATAATAAATAACAAAGCAATCAAAGCATCACAAAGCATAACATGGAAATACGTGGTGCTAGGGGTGACCTAAGGCAGTGCTAGGTGCTACTGGCGAAGGGGGAAAACATCTGAAAAAGTATCACCGGTGTTTGGCATTTTCGGACAGACGAACCGGAGGGGGGCGGTTGGATGTTTGCTATGCTAGGGGCACATGACAGATGAACGGAGGGCATATTCGGAATCGTTATATTTTTCTGATCGATTTTCATATATAAATCATTTCATCGGAATTACGGTTTATTTTATATAAAATTTCAAAGATTTAAACAATTTCTGAAATTTCTGGAATTAAATTAAATTCGAAATAAAAAGAGAACACTTTTGTCACCTAGTACTACTCTAGCCAGGGTCTATTACATGTGGGACAGAGGGGTGCTGACTCAGCAGTCAACAGTCAAACTGTTGACTATTGACTAGTCAGAATTGGGAAGTGGGCCTAGGTGTCATTGGGACATAATTTTATCAGAGTTTCCTTAGTTTAAAATTTAGTGGGGTCCACCAGTCATTGTCACAGGGGTATTGACTTAGACTAATTAAACTAGGCCTAATGTCCTTGGGCCCGTGGGTCAGTGGGGGTTAGTGGGGAGGGTTAGGGCCCTGATCTTGTTGGGTTCTACGGTAGGGTGCGTCGACTGCAAATTAAAAATTCCTACGCGCAGAACATCCAGGAACATGCTACGGGAGATGGATCACAGTTCGTTACCACTAAGAGTTGGGGCAGCGCGTCCGCGTGAATCGTCTCCTCCTCGTTCGATCTCCCTCGAGCGGCCGGTCGTCCGATCCCACGTACGAGTTCGCCGGAGCGGCGCAAGCGCACCGCCTCTAACGGTATCCGCAAGGCGGGAGGAACACCGTCGGCGGACTGCTAGGTCTGATCACACACGGGCGAGTGGAGGTGGCTCTGAGGTCAAGCGATCCGCCTCCACGAGGCCAAGCGATCCTCCACGAGACCAAAGCGTTCTCTCACAAAAAGCTGCTATGCAGTGTGCCGCACCTCCACTGTCTAGAGGCGTCCGTCGCGGGCTCCACACTTGGGCCTCGCCCGGACCCTCAAGCCCCAAGTCGATTCGGTCACGTCCCTAGTCCAGTTCGGATCACATCCGACCAATGTCCTACGAACTGACCTCGTAGGTTCCTTCCCTTAAGCGCGCGACCCCTTAGGTTCAAGTCGGCTTGGTCACAGTTCCGACCACCAAGCAGACGATGAAGCTGGTTAGGCGAACCTGTACATCATACTTCCATTCCTTTTGCCACACGATATATGTTGTCGGGCTCAAGGCGAGACTGTCAACCTTGTGCTAGCCCGACCTCTTTCTCGTTCCAGTGATACCGACTACAATCCGGATTATCTCATAATCCTTGTCGCATGGCCATGCTATTTCTGGTCAGATCACACGAGGGGCCCAGAGTATATCTCTCCTGATCGGAGGGGCAAATCCCATCTTGCTCGACCATGTCTCGCAGCATGGGACTGGACAAACCCGAAACCTACCTTTGTAACTACCCAGTCACAGAGTAGCATTTAGTCGGCCCAAAGCAAGTCTATCACCATCTCGAGTACATGCGTCAGCTCAGGTCTTAGGACATAGAACGTATGTTGTACTAGAGACTCACAGATGACATATCGCTGCGTCTCATAGTTGGGTCTGTCCGACTCGAACCTTATGTCGACTCGGATCCGACAATGTCGAATCCGACCAGACCTTTCCAAGTCCACATTATCCGGTTAGCATCCAATGCTCCATGGCTAGTGAGACCGAGCCATCGACCGTGTCATATGCTAGTCTAGTCGGCTGCGCGTCCACACAGCCCTTTCGACTAGGGACCTTTTAGGACAGTCATCATACAATGTATAGTCCCACAAACAAGTCACGTGCTTGCTGATACACTTCATTGGTAATGTCCAACGACTATCTTTATTCATAAACACATAGGTAATATCATCATACATGATTGCGTCTAGGGCATATCTCCAACAGTCTCCCACTTGCACTAGAGTCAATCAAATAGACATCGAATGCCCATAGCTCTAACGTGCCCCTCATGCTTGGGTTGTGGAAGCGGCTTAGGCAACGGATCTGCAACATTTGCATCCGTGTGAATCTTGCATAACTCTACATCACCATTCTTTACGATCTTTCGTATCAGGTGATATTTCCGGTCTATGTGTCTGACCTTGTGGTGATTCCTCGGCTCCTTGGCTTGTGCGATGGCACCAGAATTATCAAAATAAAGGTCCAACGGTTTCACCGAGGCTGGGAAGACACCAAGATCATCCAGAAAATGCCGGATCCAAACACCTTCCTTTGCAGCTTCACAAGCCGCAATGTATTCGGCTTCTGTGGTAGAATCGGCCACCGTATCCTGCTTGGAACTCATCCAGTGCACTGCTCCTCCGTTCAGGATGTACACGAATCCAGACTGTGATCGACAATCATCTCTGTCGGTTTGGAAACTAGCATCAACATAACCCCTTACGACGAGCTCTTCCTCACCTCCATAAACTAGGAACATCTCTTTAGTCCTTTTCAGGTACTTCAAAATAGTCTTTACCGCTGCCCAAAGTGACTCTCACCGGTTGGCTCGGTATCTACTTGTTAGGCTTATTGCAAAAGCAACATCAGGCCTTGTACATATCATGGCATACATGATGGATCCGATTGCCGAGGCATACGGAATCCTACTCATCCTGCTTCGCTCATCAGATGTCGAGGGACTCTGAGTCTCGCTTAGCCTTATACCATGTGAGAGCGGCAAGAACCCTTTCTTCGCCTCACTCATGTTGAACCGCTTCAACACTTTATCTATGTACATGCTCGGCTTAAGCCGAAAGCAGCCTCCTCGATCTATCTCTATAGATCTTAATGCCTAAAATATAGACTGCCTCACCAAGGTCCTTCATCGAAAACTTTCCATTCAATGATCCCTTGACCGAGTTTAACATCGAAACATCGTTCCCGATCAGTAGTATGTCGTCCACATACAAGATCAAAAACACTATCGAGCTCCCACTTAACTTCTTGTATAAACAAGAATCCTCTTCGCTTTTGATGAAACCGAGACCAGTGACGACCTCATCAAAACGAATGTTCCAACTCCGAGATGCTTGCTTCAACCCATAAATGGATCTCTTGAGCTTGCATACCTTACTAGTGCTAGTCGGATCGACAAAACCCTCGGGCTGTATCATATACACGCCCTCGGTTAAATTTCCGTGAAGGAAAGCCGTTTTGACATCCATCTGCCATATCTCGTAATCGAAATATGCAGCTATAGCTAGTATGATCCTCACCGATTTCCAGCATCGCCATTGGCGAGTAAGTCTCATCGTAGTCAATTCCTTGAACTTGTCCATAACCTTTAGCGACAAGTCGAGCTTTGTGGATCTGAACATTTCCATCCACATCGGTTTTCTTCTTAAAGACCCATTTGCAACCAATGGCAATTACGCCAGGTGGCGGATCAACCAAGTCCCAGACTTGATTCTCATCCATGGACTTTAACTCGGATCTCATGGCCTCTAGCCATGCCTCGAATCTGGGCTCACCATCGCTTCCGTGATACGTACGGGCTCGGCCGCTTTCTAGCAACAATACATCGCGCACTTTGCGCAATCTCGCCGACCTTCGTGGTTCCGGTGCCGCTTCCACTACAGGTTCCCTGACTGACTCCGGTAAGATCTCATCACCAGCCGAGCCGTCCCCGAGTGGTCCTCGAATTTCTTCGACTCGAACCGTCCTCCCACTGGCCTCCCGACTGAGAAACTCTTTCTCAAGGAAAACCCGTTCGAGCAACAAACACTTTGTTCTCTTGCCGGTTGTAGAAGCTATATCCCAAGGTTTCCCTCGGATATCCCACGAATATGCATTTATGCGACTTGGGTGTAAGCTTGTCTGACATAAGTCGCTTGAAAAATGCTTCACAACCCCAAATCTTTAGAAAAGACAACCGACTCTTCCCACCCACATCTCATGCGGTGTCTTGTCTACGGATTTTGATGGTACCCTATTAAGTGTGAAAGCTGCAGTTTCTAGAGCGTATCCCCAAAATGACAAGGGTAAATCTGATTTGCTCATCATAGACCGGACCATGTCCAACAAGGTCCTATTCCTCCGCTCGACACGCCGCTTTCTCCGTATGCACCGGAGGTGTGAGCTGAGGTAATATACCTTGACTTTTCAGATGATCATCGAACTCCTGGCTCATGTACTCACCTCCACGATCGGATCGCAGAAGCTTTATAGTCTTGCCGAGCTGATTCTCAACCTCGTTCTGAAACTCTTTGAATTTTTCAAAAGTCTCCGACTTGTGCCTCATCAAATAGATATATCCATATCTACTCAAGTCGCTGGTAAAAGTCACGGCAATCTTGATAGCCACCTCTGGCGGTTGTGCTCATTGGACCACACACATCACTATGTATAAGTTCCAATAGCTCGGACGCCTCTCGCAACTCTTTGCGAAAGGAGACTTAGTCATCTTGCCGAGCAAGCATGATTCACATGTCTCAATGACCAAGTCGGACGAAGTTAGGAGCCCATCATCATGGAGCTTCTTCATGCGTTTGCACTAATGTGTCCAAGCCGGCAATGCCGTAAGTATGTCGGATTTATCTCATTAGGCTTATGCCTCTTGACATTTATGTTATAGACCGTTCCTGTTCTATATTCAATATAAATAGCCCATCAACAATGGGTGCATAGCCGTGGAACATACCATTCAAAAATATCAAACAACCATTGTCCTTTAAATTGAATTCATAACCTTGACTCATCAAACATGAGGCAGAAATAATGTTCCGACTAAGTGCAGGAATGTAATAGCAATTATTCAATTTCATAATGAATCCAGAAGGAAGTCGAGCTGCATCGTGTCGACCTCCAACGCAGCAACTCTTGCTTTGTTGCCGACCGATGTCAATCTCCCCTTGTGCCACACGCCTAGTTCTTACCAGCCCGTGCATCGAGTTGCAAATATGAACAACCGATCCGGTATCAAATACCCAGGAGCTACTAGGTATGTCAGCAAGGTAAATGTCTATAACATATGCAACAAGTGTACCTTTGCACGAAGAAGCATTTCCGGCCTTCTTGCCATGCTCGCAAACCACTTGCTACAGTTCCTCTTCCAAAGGACCGGTCTCCTTGCGGTGAAAGCAAAGCGGTCTTGAGTCCGTCCAGACTTGGCGCAGCGGCAGAGGTTACCGTCTCCGTGCCCTTTGCCTTAGCCTTTTTCTTGGACCAACTCTTTTTGAACTTAGCTGATTTCTGCACCATCAACACTTGATGCGTGCCTTTCTTAATATCCTGCTCTGCCACCTTGAGCATCCCATGCAATTCAGTGAGCTTCTTATCCATGCCATGCATATGGTAGTTCGAGATGAACGTCCCATAGCTGGGCGGAAGAGAACCCAGAACTGCATCAGTAGCCAGCTCATCCAAGAGCGGGAAGCCCAAACGATCCAAAGCTTGCACATATTGGATCATCTTGATCACATGTGGGCTCAAAGGATCACCTTCCTTCAGCTTGCAATCCATCAAGGATCGCCAGACGTTGAACCTTTCAGTCCTAGCACAGGTTCGAAACATGCTCTTGAGACTCTCGATCATATCGTAAGCCTCAACGCTTTTGAAATGTTGTTGCAAATCGGGCTCCATACAAGCCAAAGCATCGATACCTGATATCGCTTGATTCATCAACGAGTTTCTGGTAGGCATTTTTAGCTGTGGCACTAGCATTATCAGCAGGTTCCTCCGGAAGTGGATCCTCTAGAACATGTTCCTTTTTATCGTGCTTGAGAACAATTCTCAGATTTCTATACCAGGTGGTAAAGTTTGTTCCATTCAGTTTATCCTTTCCGTAATTGATTTCAATGCAAAGTTGGGTTGAGCAGGTGGTGCCATTGATCTACAACAGAAAATATGCAATCACTAAGCAATGTGTTTATGTAGAGTAATTCTAGCCTAAACAGAAATACTCCCACTGAAGTTGGCATGCCTCTGCAAACTCTCAGTGATTCAGGATCCGACTAGCCCATGCGACTAGTGAGCTTTAGCATCACTGCTAGCCAACATACCTATACGGTAAGCAGCTCCTTGCTAATCGTATCTCTATACGACTCCTGTCGGTCGGGAAGGTATCTCATACCCCGGCTCCCAACCTTCTTTGCCACAAGGCCCAAAACCGCTTTTGATAGCCTTGTCAAGTTAACTTTGATGCAGGTGCATGTCCGTGTCCCATACGAACCCTTGAGTTCAAGGACACCCAAGCAGCACCCCAATTTTATGAGCCCACTACTAGACGCATTTGACGTGCGAAGGTGCAACATCGGGGATGGCAATTCACTTGATATTCATGAGGGATCATTCTATCATTTTAACATGCATAGAAACAAAGAAGCATAACAATCACAAATATAACACATATTGTGAAATAGTATGGCTCCTTCAGGGACGTTCTTCCAGGTCGGCTCCAACTCCGATGACCATCTACGAACTCCATCTTGTTTGTCACGCCGGGACGCCAAGCCGCCAACTTGATCTCTACTATCCAACTACTACAACTAGTAATGAATTTTACATAGAGTCACAAGTCGACACGCAGGTCGTTATACAATATAATGACAGCACTTTGGCTCGCCGGTGACAAACATGACACGCAGGCCACGTATAAATTACACACATGCATCACATACACATGAGCCATACTATCCACATCAAACCTGCAAAACAAAGTTATGCATAGAATCACATTCTACCGGTTTGTGTGGCGGGTACGAAATACACGGCGCTACGCACACGGCGGTCCCGATTCGGATTCGGATTCGGATTTACGTTTCACTATTAACCCCGATGGCGGATGACCGACCGGCAGGGGTAGATCGTGTCACGACCTCATCGATCCCGCTTTACAGAAAACATAGCCTCAACGATCCCCATGTGTAGTTGATCACATCAACCGTGCACATAGCCGATCTCTTCAAGGACAACAGATCTCATCCGGCCGCCTCCACATATCTAATATGCATACGATCTGAATCCAAATCCTATAACAGAGGCTCTGATACCACTGTTGGGTTCTACGGTAGGGTGCGTCGACTGCAAATTAGAAATTCCTATGCGCAGAACATCCAGGAACATGCTACAGGAGATGGATCACAGTTCGTTACCACTAGACGCGCAGTGCCGTGCAGCGGAAGAAGAGTTGCGGCAGCGCGTCCGCGTGAATCGTCTCCTCCTCGTTCGATCTCCCTCGAGCGGCCGGTCGTCCGATCCCACGTACGAGTTCGCCGGAGCGGCGCAAGCGCACCGCCTCTAACGGTATCCGCGCGTGCGGGAGGAACACCGTGCGGCGGACTGCTAGGTCCGATCACACAGTCGGGGCGAGGGGAGGTGGCTCCTGAGGCCGAAGCGATCTGCCTCCTGAGGCCGAAGCGATCCTCCTGAGGCCAAAGCGTTCTCTCTCACGAAAAAGCCGTCGCGAGTGTGCTGCACCTCCACTTTATATAGGCGTCCGTCGCGGGCTCAACACTTGGGCCTCGCATGGACCCTAAAGCCCAAAGTCTACTCGGTCACGTCCCTAGTCCAGTTCAGATCACATCCGACCAGTGTCCTACGAACTGACCTCGTAGGTTCCTTCCCTTAAGCGCGCGACCCCTTAGGTTCAAGTCGGCTTGGTCACAGTTCGGATAACCTCCGACCTGTACGGTTGGTAGCGGCCTCTAGCAAGGCGTGCCGACCACCAAGCAGACGATGAAGCTGGTTAGGCGAACCTGTACATCATACTTCCATTCCTTTTGCCACACGATATATGGTTTCGAGCTCAAGGCGAGTCTGTCATCCTTGTGCTAGCCCGACCTCTTTCGTTCGGTGATACCGACCACAATCCGGATTATCTCATAATCCTTGTCGCATGGCCATGCTATTTCTGGTCGATCACACGAGGGCCCAGAGTATATCTCTCCGATCGGAGGGGCAATCCCATCTTGCTCGACCATGTCTCGCAAAGCATGGGACTGGACAAACCGAAACCTACCTTTGTAACTACCCAGTCACGGAGTAGCGTTTGGTCGGCCCAAAGCAAGTCTGTCACCATCTCGAGTACATGCGCCAGCTCAGGTCTTAGGACATAGAATGTATGTTGTACTAGAGACTCACAGATGACATATCGCTGCGTCTCATAGTTGGGTCTGTCCGACTCGGACCTTATCTCGACTCGGATCCGACTATGTCGAATCCGACCAGACCTTTCCAAGTCCATATTATCCGGTTAGCATCCAATGCTCCATGGCTAGTGAAACCGAGCCATCGACCGTGTCATATGCTAGTCTAGTCGGCTGCGCGTCCACACAGCCCTTTCGACTAGGGACCTTTTAGGACAGTCATCATACAATGTATAGTCCCACAAACAAGTCACGTACTTGCTGATACACATCATTGGTAATGTCCAAGGACTATCTTTATTCATAAACACATAGGAAATATCATCATACATGATTGCCTCTAGGGCATATCTCCAATAGATCTAACACGGTCGGCCTCTCAGGCAGAGAGCCAGCCTGCTGAGCAGCGGCTAGGAGTTGCGCAGCCAGCAGCGAACGGAGCCGGTGGAGGACGGCGTAGGCGTAGGCGGTGGCGGGACCAAGGCAACGGCGCGGTTTCACGGGCGCGGGCGGTGCACGATGGGGTGAGCGGAGGCGGGCGGGATCCGAGGCAGCCAGTGATAGAACCGGCGGCGCAGGCATATGCGAGTGGCGGCCAGCAGTGGCCGAAGGAGCGCTCGGACAGAGGGGCGCGATGCGGAGGCAGCTCGACAGGAGGGGCGCGATGCGGAGGCTGCTCGGCCGGAGGGAAGCGAGGGCGGGGTGAGCGGCCATGCGCGGCAGCAGTATCAGAAGTGAGCACCGCAGAGAGCAGCAGCAAGCGCGGGAGCAGGCGGGCGGGAGCCGCAAGGAAGCAGTAGCCGCGCAGCTGTGGCGACACAAGCAGCGGGCATGACGCGGGGTGTGAGCGCAGGGCCTCGGCCAGGACGAACTCAGACGGGGGCGAGCGTGTGGGTAAGGGGCGCAGCGACCATAGCGGCGAGCTCCGGCCAGGACGTGGGGCGGCGGCATACGACACGGATCGAGGATGGAAACGGGGGGAGGGGCGATTAAGTAGAGGAGATCACCGTGAGCGCGACGGCGAGGTTGGAGAGGCCGAGGACGCCGGAGCATTGCAGTCGCGGCGAGATGGCGGCGGCCAAACGGAGACGCTGGCGATTGAGTCAGCAACGCAGTGCCCTGACTTGATGCGGCTGCCGGGATCGATTAAGCCTAGTGCGGAGGAGCTCCTGGATGTCCTCCTACGCGCCGGAGACGCCAGTGGCCTTTGAAAACGATGATGGGACATCGGTCACCGCGGGATCTCACGAGCTCGATTTGGTCCAGAGGGGAAGGGGAGCGATGGGGATTGAGGGTAGAATGGTTGAGACGGGGCTAGGGTTCCGGTGGACGCCTTTGTAGGTCGTGGGAAGCGACGTGGTGGCCATCCGGCCATTGCGCCGTGGGATGCTTGCCACGCCAAGCTATGTACAGAGATGTACAGTGAGTAAGGGGATGGCTGTTAGGTGGGGCTACAATTGCACAGTAGTAGTTAGGCCTTTTCCTTTTTATGTTATTTTATTTTTTTTGTTTTCATTTATTTCTAATGTTTTCCTATTTTAGCTTTGAACCAAATGGATTTTGTTAGAAGTGAAGCTTGGCATATAAATTAAGCAAAATATTACCAGGGTGCACAAAAAGTTTGGGCCAAAAGGAGTTGTATACCCATTTTTAGAAATTGAAAAGGTTAACAATTTTGCTGCTGAACCACTTCATCGTCGTAATGATATGGCGAGGAAGATCGTCGTAAGCTTATCTCATCGTCGAAAACTGTGCTCAGGGAAGAAGGACCAGGTAGCACAGTTAAAATTTAGCACGATAATGATATAGCCAAACAGGCTACGAATGACTTGAAGAATTATTAAACTCGTAAGCAACAAAAATTACTTAGAGTTATTGAATCGGAGTGCAGAAGCGTTTCACTTATCGGTGTTCTCGGTTGATAAACAACCCAGCACCCATGAAGTGCCAATGACAGGGAAAGGTAGTACTTCATCAAAAGTTCATAAGATGTAGTGCAATGGCATCATATCCTCGAGATACCAGCGGTAATACTTGAAGGTAGATCATAATAGAGGTTGGGCAGGCGTATTGATTTGTAGAAGACAAGTGCTTTAACTTGTCTGAGAAATGGGATCAAAGAAGAACCATCATCGTCGGAACCACGGTTGCAAAGGATCAATTCACAGATACTAGATGATAGTTACCAAGGAAATGGATATTTGCTTCTGAGCCCAGGCTCAGATGCTCCCGGAATCAGCATCGTCCGCTGGCATGTAGATATGTTCCCACCGCTGTATTTTCTGCCTGTATTTCCCATGTATAGTAAGTAAAACAGGGCGAGCTCCGACGCACAATGAATGCGACTGCGTCGAGTCTGTTGGTACGGTCCAGCTAATCATCGCACGGCTAGGCCATTTTCATGAGTCGGGCTGAACTGTCTCCGTCACGCGGACTCGCCCACCTGCCTAGTGCCTCATATCTACTCCTAATGGATGACTTGGTGAATAGTCCGCGCGGTTAATTTTCGCTGGTTTATTTCCGTCATACTCCCACCGCCGGTTTTTTTCCGTCATCCTAACACCTGTAGAATGCACCCACGAGACGCTCCACTCCACGAGACGCTCCTCTCCTCCCTCTCCTATGCGCTCGATCCCCTCTCACGCATAGGGTTCGTAGAGGTTGTGCCGCCACCGCTCGGCTCGGCCTCCTCCTACCCTTCCCTCCCCCACCTCCAGCCACACCCGTCCGACCACCTGCCGGACCCCGTGCCGCCACGCCCTGCATCGCTCCGGTCTTTTCCCACAACTCACGCATCGCAACGGCGCTCGCGCCCGCGCGGTTGTTGGAAATATGCCCTAGAGGCAATAATAAATTAGTTATTATTATATTTCCTTGTTCATGATAATCGTTTATTATCCATGCTATAATTGTATTGATAGGAAACTCAGATACATGTGTGGGTACATAAACAACACCATGTCCCTAGTAAGCCTCTAGTTGACTAGCTCGTTGATCAATAGATGGTTACGGTTTCGACCATGGACATTGGATGTCGTTGATAATGGGATCACATCATTAGGAGAATGATGTGATGGACAAGACCCAATCCTAAGCCTAGCACAAAGATCGTAGTTCGTATGCTAAAGCTTTTCTAATGTCAAGTATCATTTCTTTAGACCATGAGATTGTGCAACTCCCGGATACCGTAGGAATGCTTTGGGTGTACCAAACGTCACAACGAATCGGGTGGCTATAAAGGTGCACTACAGGTATCTCCGAAAGTGTCTGTTGGGTTGGCACGAATTGAGACTGGATTTGTCACTCCGTGTAAACGGAGAGGTATCTCTGGGCCCACTCGGTAGGACATCATCATAATGTACAATGTGATCAAAGGGTTGATCACGGGATGATGTGTTACGGAACGAGTAAAGAGACTTGCCGGTAACGAGATTGAACAAGGTATCGGTATACCGACGATCGAATCTCGGGCAAGTACTATACCGCTAGACAAAGGGAATTGTATACGGGATTGATTGAGTCCTTGACATTGTGGTTCATCCGATGAGATCATCGCGGAACATGTGGGAGCCAACATGGGTATCCAGATCCCGCTGTTGGTTATTGACCGGAGAACGTCTCGGTCATGTCTACATGTCTCCCGAACCCGTAGGGTCTACACACTTAAGGTTCGATGACGCTAGGGTTATAAAGGAAGTTTGTATGTGGTCACCGAATGTTGTTCGGAGTCCCCGACGAGGTTCCGGACATCACGAGGAGTTCCGGAATGGTCCGGAGGTAAATATTTATATATGGGAAGTCCTGTTTTGGTCACCGGAAAAGTTTCGGGTTTTATCGATCGCATCTGGGACCACCGGGAGGGTCCCGGGGGTCCACCAAGTGGGGCCACCGGCCCCGGAGGGCTGCATGGGCCAAGTGTGGGAGGGGACAAGCCCCAGGTGGGCTGGTGCACCCCCCCCACAAGGGCCCAGGGCGCCTAGCGTTTGGGGAGGGGGCGCCCCACCTTGCTTGGGGGGCAAGTTTCCCCCTCTCCACCCCTTGGTCGCCCCTAGATGGGATCTAGGGCTGGCCGCCGCCCCCTAGGGGTGGAAACCTAGGTGGGGGCGCAGCCCCCTCTCCCCTATATATAGTGGAGGCATAGGAGCAGCCCAACACATGAGTTTCTTCTCCTGTTGGCGCTGCCCTACCTCTCTTTCTCCTCATATCTCGCGGTGCTTGGCGAAGCCCTGCTGGACTACCACGCTCCTCCATCACCACCATGTCGTTGTGCTGCTGCTGGATGGAGTCTTCCTCAACCTCTCCCTCTCACCTTGCTGGATCAAGGCATGGGAGACGTCACCGGGCTATTCGTGTGTTGAACGCGGAGGTGCCGTCCGTTCGGCACTAGCATCTCCGGTGATTTGGATCACGACGAGTACGACTCCTTCAACCCCGTTCTCTTGAACGCTTCCGCTTAGCGATCTACAAGGGTATGTAGATGCACTCTCCTTCCCCTCGTTGCTGGTTTCTCCATAGATAGATCTTGGTGACACGTAGGAAAATTTTGAATTTCTGCTACGGTCCCCAACAGTGGCATCATGAGCTAGGTCTATGTGTAGATTCTTTGCACGAGTAGAACACAAAGTAGCTGTGGGTGTTGATGTTGTTCAATATGCTTACCGTTACTAGTCCAATCTTGATTCGGCGGCATCATGGGATGAAGCGGCCCGGACCGACCTTACACATACTCTTACGTGAGACAGGTTCCACCGACTGACATGCACTTGTTGCATAAGGTGGCTAGCGGGTGCCATTCTCTCCCACTTTAGTCGGATCAGATTCGATGAAAAGGGTCCTTATGAAGGGTAAATAGCAATTGATATATCACGTTGTGGTTTTTGCGTAGGTAAGAAACGTTCTTGCTAGAAACCCATAGCAGCCACGTAAAACATGCAAACCACAATTAGAGGACGTCTAACTTGTTTTTGCAGGGTATGCTATGTGATGTGATATGGCCAAGAAGAATGTGATGAATGATATGTGATGTATGAGATTGATCATGTTCTTGTAATAGGAATCACGACTTCCATGTCGATGAGTATGACAACCGGCAGGAGCCATACGAGTTGTCTTTATTTATTGTATGACCTGCGTGTCATTGAACAACGCCATGTAATTACTTTACTTTATTGCTAACCGGTAGCCATAGTAGTAGAAGTAATAAGTTGGCGAGACAACTTCATGGAGACATGATGATGGAGATCATGATGATGGAGATCATGATGATGGAGATCATGGTGTCATGCCGATGACGATGATCATCATGGAGCCCCGAAGATGGAGATCAAAAGGAGCAAAATGATATTGGCCATATCATGTCACTATTTTATTGCATGTGATGTTTATCATGTTTATGAATCTTATTTTCTTAGAACAACGGTAGTAAATAATATGATCCCTCATTAAAATTTCAAGAAAGTGTTCCCCCTAACTGTGCACCGCTATGTAAAGTTCGCTGCTTCAAGCACCACGTGATGATCGGGTGTGATAGATTCCTACGTTCACATACAACGGGTGTAAGACAGTTTTACACACGCGAAACACTTAGGTTGACTTGACGAGCCTAGCATGTACAGACGTGGCCTCGGAACACAAGAGACCGAAAGGTCGAGCATGAGTCGTATAGTAGATACGATCAACATGAAGATGTTCACCGATGATGACTAGTCCGTCTCATGTGATGATCGGACACGACCTAGTTGACTCGGATAATGTAATCACTTAGATGACTAGAGGGATGTCTATCTGAGTGGGAGTTCATAAGATGAACTTAATTATCCTGAACATAGTCAAAAGATCTTTGCAAATTATGTCGTAAGCTCGCGCTTTAGTTCCACTGTTTAGATATGTTCCTAGAGAAAATATAGTTGAAAGTTGATAGTAGCGATTATGCGATCGAGAAAGCTTATGTCCTTAATGCACCGCTCAGTGTAGAACCCCAAACGTCAAATGCGTGGATGTTGCGAACATCGGACATACACGCTTTTGATAACTACGTGAGAGTTCAGTTAAATGGTTTAGAGTAGAGGCACCAAAGACGTTTCAAACGTCATGAACATATGAGATGTTTCGAGGGCTGAAATTGGGATTTCAGGCTCGTGCCCACGCCAAGAGGTATAAGACCTCCGGCGATTTTCTTAGCCGCAAACTAAGGGAGAAAAGTTCAATCGTTGAGCTTGTGCTCAGATTGTCTGAGTGCAACAATCACTTGAATTGAGTGGGAGTTGATCTTCCAGATGAGATAGTGATGTTTCTCCAAAGTCATTGCCACCAAGCTACTAGAGCTTCGTGATGAACTATAACATATCAAGGATAGATATGATGATCCTTGAGGTATTCGCGATGTTTGACACCGCGAAAGTAGAAATCAAGAAGGAGCATCAATTTTGATGGTTGGTGAAACCACTAGTTTCAAGAAGGGCAAGGGCAAGAAGGGATACTTCATGAACCGGCAAATCAGCTGCTGCTCTAGTGAAGAAACCCAAGGTTGAACCCAAACCCAAAACTAAGTGCTTCTATGATAAGGGGAACAGTCACTAGAGCGGAATTACCCTAGATACTTGGTAGATGAGAAGGCTGGCAAGGTCGATAGAAGTATATTGGATATACATTATGTTAATGTGTACTTTACTAGTACTCCTAGTAGCACCAGGGTATTAAGATACCGTTCGGTTCCTAAGTGTTAGTAACTTCGAAATAAAAGGCTACGGAATAAACAGAGACTAGCTAAAGGTGAGCTGACGATATTTGTTGGAAGTGTTTCCAAGTTTGATGTGATCAAACATCGCACGCTCCCTCTACCATCAAGATTAGTATTAAACCTGAATAATTGTCATTTGGTGTTTGCGTTGAGCATAGACATGATTGGATTGTGTCTATCACAATACGGTTATTCATTTAAGGAGAATAATGGTTACTCTATTTATTTGAATAATACCTTCAATGGTCTTGCACCTAAAGGAATGGTTTATTGAATCTCGATCGTAGTGATACACATTTTCATGCCAAAAAAATAAAAAAATATAAGATAGTAATGATAGTACCACTTGTGGCACTGCCATGTAAGTCATATTGGTATAAAACGCATGAAGAAGCTCCATGTTGATGGACCTTTGGACTCACTCATTTTTGAAAAGTTTGAGACATGCAAACCATGTCTATTGGTGTATACGCATGAAGAAAACTCCATGCAGATGGATCGTTTGGACTCACTTGATTTTGAATCACTTGAGATATGCAAATCATACCACATGGGCAAGATGACTAAAAAGCCTCATTTTTCAGTAAAATGGAACAAGATAGCAACTTGGTGGAAGTAACACATTTTGATGTGTGCAGTCCAATGAGTGTTGAGGCATGCAGTGAATATCGTTATGTTCTTACTTCACAGATGATTCGAGTAGATGTTGAGTATATTTACTTGATGAAACACAAGTCTGAATTATTGAATGGTTCAAGTAATTTCAGAGTGAAGTTGAAGATCATCGTGACAAGAGGATAAAATGTCTATGATATGGCCATAGAGATGAGTATCTGAGTTACAAGCTTTGGCACGCAATTAAGACATTGTGGAAATTGTTTCACAATTAATACCGCCTGGAACACCATAGTGTGATGGTGTGTCTGAACATCATAGTTGCACCCTATTGGATATGGTGCGTACCACGCCGTCTCTTATCGAATTACCACTATGGTTCATGGGTTAGGCATTAGAGACAACCGCATTCACTTTAAAATAGGGCACCACGTAATTCCGTTGAGACGACACCGTTTGAACTATGGTTTGGAGAAACCTAAGTTGTCGTTTCTTAAAAGTTTGGGGCTGCGACGCTTATGTGAAAAAGTTTCAGGTTGATAAGCTCGAACCCAAAGCGGATAAAATGCATCTTCATAGGACACCCAAAACAGTTGGGTATACCTCCTAATTCAGATCCGAAAGCAATAGTGATTGTTTCTTGAACCGGGTCCTTTCTTGAGGAAAAGTTTGTCTCGAAAAGTTGAGTGGGAGGATGGTGGAGACTTGATATGGTTATTGAACCATCACTACAACTAGTGTGTAGCAGGGCACAGGAAGTTGTTCCTGTGGCACCTACACCAATTAAAGTAGAAGCTTATGATAGTGATCATGAAACTTGGATCAAGTCACTACCGTACCTCGTGAGGGTGACAAGGATGCGTCGCTTCAGAGTGGTACAAGAATCCTGTCTTGAAGGTCATGTTGCTAGACAACAATGAACCTACGAGCTATGGAGAAGCGATGGTGGGCCCAAATTCTGACAAATGGTTAGAAGCCATGAAATCCGAGATAGGATCCATGTATCAGAACAAAGCATGGACTTTGGTGGACTTGCCCAATGATCGGCAAGCCATTGAGATAAATGGATCTTTAAGAAGAAGACGGGCGTGGACGGTAATGTCACCGTCTATGAAGCTCGACTTGTGGCGAAGAGTTTGTCACAAGTTCAAGGAGTTGACTACGATGAGATTTTCTCATCCGTAGCGATGCTTAAGTCCGTCGGAATCATGTTAGCATTAGCTGCATTTATGAAATCTGGCAGATGGATGTCAAGACGAGTTTTCTTACCAGTTTTCGTAAGGAAAGGTTGTATGTGATACAATCAGGAAAGTTTTGTCGATCCTAAGGATGCTAAAAGGTATGCTGGCTCCAGCGATCCTTTTAAGGACTGGAGTAAGCATCTCGGAGTTGGAATATACACTTTGATAAGATGATCAAAGATTTTAGGTTTATACAAAGTTTATGAGAAACTTGTATTTCCAAAGAAGTGAGTGGGAGCACTATAGAATTTCTGATGAGTATATGTTGTTGACATATTGATGATCAGAAATGATGTAGAATTTCTGGAAAGCATATAGGGATATTTGAAAAGTGTTTTTCAACAGAAAACCTGCATTAAGCTGCTTGAACATTGAGCATCAAGATCTATGAGGATAAATAAAAAACACTTAATGGTACTTTCAAATGAGCACATACCTTGACATGATCTTGAAGGTGTTCAAGATGGATCAGTCAAAGAAGGAGTTCTTGGTTGAGTTGTAAGGTATGAAGTTAAGACTTAAAGCTTGACCACAGCAGAAAAGAGAGAAAGGACGAAGGTCGTCCCCTATGCTTTAGACGTAGCTCTACAGTATGCTATGCTGTGTACCGCACCTGATGTGTGCCTTGCCACATGTCTGGCAAGAGGGTAAAAAGGTGATCAAGGAGTGGATCACCAGATAGCGGTCAAAATTATCCTTAGAGGAATAAGGATATGTTTCTCGATTATGGAGGTGATAAAGAGTTCGGTGTAAAGGGTTACGTCGATGCAAGCTTTAACACCTATCCGAATGACTCTGAATTGCAAACCGGATACGTATAGTGGAGCGACCATTTGGAATAGCTCCAAGTGGAGCGTGGAAGCAGCATTTACAATACGACCTAGAGATTTGCGAAGTACATACGGATCTGAATGTTGTAGACCCGTTGACTAAAACCTCTTTTACAAGCAAAACATGATCAAGCCCCAGAACTCATTGAGTCTTAATCACATGATGATGTGAACTAGTTTAATGACACTAGTAAACTCTTTGGATGTTGGTCACATGGCGATGTGACGTGGGAGTGAACTAGATTATTGACTCTAGTGCAAGTGGGAGACTGTTGGAAATATGCCTAGAGGCAATAATAAATTAGTTAATATTATATTTCCTTGTTCATGATAATCGTTTATTATCCATGCTATAATTGTATTGATAGGAAACTCAGATACGTGTGTGGGTACATAAACAACACCATGTCCCTAGTAAGCCTCTAGTTGACTAGCTCATTAATCAATAGATGGTTACGGTTTCCTGACCATGGACATTGGATGTCGTTGATAACGGGATCACATCATTAGGAGAATGATGTGATGGACAAGACCCAATCCTAAGCCTAGCACAAAGATCGTAGTTCGTATGCCAAAGCTTTTCTAATGTCAAGTATCATTTCCTTAGACCATGAGATTGTGCAACTCCGGATACCGTAGGAATGTTTTGGGTGTACCAAACGCCACAACGAATCGGGTGTCTATAAAGGTGCACTACAGGTATCTCCGAAAGTGTTCATTGGGTTGGCACAAATCGAGATCGGATTTGTCACTCCGTGTAAACGGAGAGGTATCTCTGGGCCCACTCGGTAGGACATCATCATAATGTGCACAATGTGATCAAAGGGTTGATCACGGGATGATGTGTTACGGAACGAGTAAAGAGACTTGCCGGTAATGAGATTGAAAAAGGTATCGGTATAGCGACGATCGAATCTCGGGCAAGTACTATACCGCTAGACAAAGGGAATTGTATACGGGATTGATTGAGTCCTTGACATCGTGGTTCATCCGATGAGATCATCGTGGAACATGTGGGAGCCAACATGGGTATCCAGATCCCGCTGTTGGTTATTGACCGGAGAACGCCTCGGTCATGTCTACATGTCTCCCGAACCCGTAGGGTCTACACACTTAAGGTCTGGCGACGCTAGGGTTATAAAGGAAGTCTGTATGTGGTTACCGAATGTTGTTCGAGTCCCGGATGAGATCCCGGACGTCACGAGGAGTTCCGGAATGGTCCGGAGGTAAAGATTTATATATGGGAAGTCCTGTTTTGGTCACCGGAAAAGTTTCGGGTTTTATCGATAACGTACCGGGACCACCGGGAGGGTCCCGGGGGTCCACCAAGTGGGGCCACCGGCCCCGGAGTGCTGCATGGGCCAAGTGTCGGAGGGGACCAGCCCCAGGTGGGCTGGTGCGCCCCCCCCCAAGGGCCCAAGGCGCCTAGGGTTTGGGGAGGGGGCGCGCCACCTTGCTTGGGGGACAAGTTTCCCCCTCTCCACCCCTTGGCCGCCCCCCTAGATGGGATCTAGGGCTGACCGCCGCCCCCTAGGGGTGGAAACCTAGGTGGGGGCGCAGCCCCTCTCCCCCTATATATAGTGGAGGCATAGGAGCAGCCCAACACATGAGTTTCTTCTCCTGTTGGCGCAGCCCTACCTCTCTTTCTCCTCATATCTCGCGGTGCTTGGCGAAGCCCTGCTGGACTACCACGCTCCTCCATCACCACCACGCCGTTGTGCTGCTGCTGGATGGAGTCTTCCTCAACCTCTCCCTCTCACCTTGCTGGATCAAGGCATGGGAGACGTCACCGGGCTGTACGTGTGTTGAACGCGGAGGTGCCGTCCGTTCGGCACTAGGATCTCCGGTGATTTGGATCACGACGAGTACGACTCCTTCAACCCCGTTCTCTTGAACGCTTCCGCTTAGCGATCTACAAGGATATGTAGATGCACTCTCCTTCCCCTCGTTGCTGGTTTCTCCATAGATATCTGCTATGTTCCCCAACAGCGGTCTCCTCCATGACCTCTCTCCCTTGCGGCGGCGGCACACATGACCCATCCGACGGCGAGCTCCATAGGTCAACGCATCCTCTCTTCTCTCCCATGGAAGTCCCTTCCCTCTCACATCTCTCTCTGTTTGCGAGCGGTGGCGGCCGGCTGCGCGATAGGTCGATCTGGTCACGCCTTCCCACCATCGTCCGCGCTGCGTCGCTATCGGAGGGACACCCTGCCGCTGTCGGGGACTCGCCGTCATTGAAGCACGCCACCACGCCGCCGCTCTTCTGTCTCTCCCTGCTCGCCTCCCGCGGCCAAGGAGCGCCCCAACCTCGCCATGTCGCTCGTGTGGCTCCCATGGTGCCGCCCCGCATAGCTCCTTGCTGAGCGCCGCAGGTCTTGATGGCCGCCGATTTGATCTGCACAACCACTCAATCCTCGGAACTCCCGATCGACGGCAACTCGACCGGGGGCTGGGGTGAGAAGACTTCGACAATCCAGATGAGGAAGATCACGTCGTGGACTATTGCCTCAGCCCTCAGGGTCCTTTGTTGTCACGGCATGGTTGACCCTGTGCTGCAGGCCGGCGAGGTCGTTGAACTTGCCGAAGGCATCGCCAAGCTTCTATCTCTAGGTTAGATTCGGGCACCTGTAATCTATGTGCATCATATTGCTCATCGTTAGTTCGGTTGTGCCATTTTTTTGATTACAGTATGCCAGAACACCTAGCTTAATTAGAGCTCACAACCGCAGTAATCATCCATTTATGCTGCTCAAACAGTTTCTCATGTGCTCTCTAATTTAGTGCACACACATTTTGACTGAGTGGAGGAGATATAGAGAAATTGTTTGATTTTGGTGCAACATGACTCTGATGATTATTTTTTGTTACCTTTCCTATTTAGATCTGCACCAATCCTTGTCAGAAAATTGAGAAGTCATGGCATAGTCAAATCTGAACAAGCCATGTGGAACTTCGCCATGAGTCTGCGCATGAATTTGGGAATGGACGGATGTCACTCCGAAGAAGTCAGAGAATATTTTCAAGCGCAACAGGACAAGAGAAAAGAAGAGAAGCAAAGAGAGGTGGGTTATCGCTCCTACATTGCTTACATGAACATCTTGATTTTTTAGAAAGAAGGCATAGACCCGACATTAAATTAATGACACCCTGAAAAATAGAAAAGGCAAAAGAAACACGATACAAGGTGCATGGTGCAGTAGGATCAGCTTACAAGACATGAAACAAACCATGCAATATAACAGAGTGGATTTTCTACTCCCAGATGCACCTACACCATTCATGAACAGTAAATTCAAAAGAAAATGAAAACCAAAATCGAAAAAATATGAAATTTTGAGACATGAAACTAGATCAAAAGTTTTAGCATCTTGCAAATTTGTCACCACGAAATAACATTCGTGGTGAAAAATGAGGCATAAGTAGATTCACTCATTTTGGTTCGTAAGTAGTCCATATTGAAATCTATATAAAGATTTCTATTTAGGAACGGAGGGAGTACAAAAGAAACGCCTCTTGATCATCGAAGTCCTCATCCACGAAGCGAAACACCAATGAGCCGTAATTAGATGACGAACACATAGCAAGCACTGCGCAGGAGTGAGATCACGTCAAGCAATATTGATTTGTTTGATTTGATGAATATTCTACCATTTGAAATAAATATGAATGTTATTGTTTATTATTCTTATGGAGTGTTTGGCAGTATGAGCATGTAGTATAAGAGTACCTTATCCGTTCAGCGGGGTGCTCCAACTTTTCATGCTGGCGAAGCTTTTGCAATGATGGCTGCATCCTCCATCATTTGTTAGTCTCCGTTGGATGTTTAATTAAACTGAAGTAAATATGCTAGATTCTTTTGTCAAATAAAAACATGACTGTCTATTTTGCTTGTCAGGACCAAGATCTCTAGCTATCAATGAAATTTTCAAAGTAGTTTTTGTTGCCTTTGTGTAACCCTGATAGCAGCTTCTTGAAAGGTTCAGATGTGTGGCAAAGGATTTGAATTTTTCCTGTTTACACAAAGGAAACTCAAGGAAGGTTCAGATTTCTCATGCTTGGTTCTGTGCTCTCAGGGTTAGATAGACAAAAATGCCTCCTATTTACACAAAGGCATATCGAGGAAGGTCCAGATTTCTCATGACTGCTTCTTCGGCATTTCATGCCTGTGCAACCCTGAGTTCCATCTTATTAGAAAATGTAGTTTGTTTTGTAGCTGATGATGCTTGATGCTTTTATCGATTACTAAATGCTCAGTTCTAGCTCATAAACTACATGGCAAAAGCTAATTCCGATGGGTCTGATGCAAATAATTTTCATCTTTGGACATGCCTTTAGTTGATTATTTAATCCTTTTATAAGAATCTATTTAGCTTTGTATTGTTGCAGTTTCATTATATATCCACGTACCAATGCATCTAAAGATTCAACAATGTAGAATCCAGCACCAGTCTTGGGACTACAAATTGTTTCTTCATTCCTCCGTGTTGCACTGTAGGTGATAAGGGGTCGAGGTCGTATGTTCGTCGTGGCATCAATACACTTCACTTTCCTTTTCCTTTTCCCTTTTTCTGTTCTTGCATTTATTTCTTCTTCGCGCACCTCTCTGTCTACTGCTTTAATATGGTTCTGATTGGTGCCCTACATATTCCAAGATATATGGATTTTGGTCGAGGCAGTCATCACATAAGTAAAATGTTATCAACCTCTCAATTTCTGAATGGATTTGTTAATTTGCCTTTCTCTTGTTGGATCACATACCTGATTTGTTTGTTGTCCTTGAAGCAAATACCATGACATGAGCTTGAAGAATTCAAAGATACAGAAGGTTGACAGAAAGAGGATACACTGATTTCAGCTGCGGACACTGAGCTGAGTCTCTCCCTAGCAGGTAACTCACCTTTCAACATATTCATTGCAGAAGCCGAAACAACGGGATACATGACCTGAATACTTGCATTCTGACATGTTTTTGCCCGTGCCTCAAATAGAAATGATGTCCATGCTGTTAACCTCTACAAGTTACCCACACTTAAGATAACCCAAGGTCTGGAACCCCAACAATTTTAGTACGTAGCAAATGTAACTTCTTCTCTAACAAAAATAATAATGAGAGGCATGTTACAGTTAGTTTTACCCTGAGAATTGATCATCATTCATGTAGATGTGTGCTTTGCAAATCGACTGACCTTTTTTGTCTTCTGTGAATAGATGTTGAATGCTAATATAAATCTGCTATATGTCTCAGCAAAAATGTGGACTTCATAATTTGTCTTTCAATGGTGCATAGTTCAATTTTGTCTTCCTAATTTATACAGTATCAGCTCATATGCCGATTTATCTCATAAATAAGTATCCACTCTTACAGCACCACCATGCATGTTTTCTACACTTCTACAGCAGTCCATCTTTCAATTTTGATTTGCATAACCATGCATATATAGTGTATTGAAGCAGCAAATGGCATTTACCATGCTGCTAAAATAAGCATCAAAATTGAAGAGTGTATTGTACCAGTGGGAGAAGTTAATGTTCCACGGAATTGCTAATCCCGTCTCGAAGGTTTAATGTTTGTTATTGACCTAAGAGAAAATGGGTTCTGCATCTCTGATGTGATGTATTTCTAGCAAACAGTGGCAAAATGCACGGGTAATTACTCTTATATAGTTTGATACTTGAAAAGTTTTAGAGTCGGCGCCTCTCTTTGATGTGTGTACATCATGTAATAAGAACAGAAAATAAAGAAGCATCTTGAGTACCATGCCCAGATACAGTGTCAATGCCCACAGTTCTATTTTGTTCCATTAGAAAATACAATTATATTTTGTTACAATCAGGTAATGTTATATCATGCACGTGTGTTACATGTGTATCTCTCTACTTTGTGCTCCAGATTTGTTTCCCTACAATATGGCAGATTAATGTATATTCTTCTGAAGTCATAGTACATTCATGGTCTGTATATATGTTTGTATGCTGCCAACCTGAGTCCGGTAGGCAGCGGCTGATTTCTTCATTTGCTATCTTTATATTTTTCAAAGCAATTTAATCTCTTATCTTGCACCTGTGATGAACCTACAATCTAGAGCACAAGGAAACTAAGATAATTTGTTCTATTGCCTCTGTGAACTTGATATATATAGATGTATTGTTCGTGGCAACGCACGGGCAACGCACGGGCACTCTACTATAGATAAGAGAGACAGAGGAGGATCAGACTGATTGGTCACTGACTGCTATTTCTGATAATGTCTGCAGTGTAGGTTGATCAGACTATACATACACACACATACACCCTTATAGTCGGTGGATCCACTGAGAGCGATGGAGGGGAGGGCGAGGCGGCGCGCCACCCCGTCCGGGATGCGCACCAAGGCAGTCAGGGACTCAGGGTGGAGCCGGAGCCGCCACCGACGACCAAGAGGCATGAGCCAGGGACGAGGGCGGCGGTGGTGTACTACCTCTGCCGCAACCACCACCTAGAGCACCCACACTTCATGGAGGTGACCCTCGCCTCCCCACAAAGCCTCTACCTGCGAGGTTAGTTAGTAAGCTGCAACTGGTGCCTGATCAGTAGTTTATTGTAGGATGATGACTTACCATGAATGATTGCAATTTTTCAGATGTGATTGGCCGGCTGGACGCCCTGAGAGGGAAGGGCATGGTGGCCAAGTATTCCTGGTCCTGCAAGAGGTAATGCATATACATATACCCATCAATCTCGAGACCTGTCTGTTATCCGACAAATATTGTGTTTATTCATAAGGCAACGATGCAATGCAGGAGCTACAAGACTGGATTCGTGTGGCACGATCTATCTGTGGATGATCTTCTGCTGCTCACGCAAGGAACAGAGTACGTTCTTAAGGGCTCCGAGCTCCCATTCGACCAGTCAAAGCCTCTGCCAATGCCAGGTATGAATCATGAGCAACTGTAATTTGTTCCTTTTTCGAACTGCTACTTAATCATATCCTACTGTTTCAGATCATCAGTAGAATAATGCAGTATGTGCAAAGGTTCAGCCATGCAAGCCGGTTCGACAACAAGAGTCGCCTCGTTCTCCTGAATCATCAAACCAAGGGTGGACTTCCAAGTCTCCGTCTCCTACTCCTACAACTTACCCTACAGTTCCAGTCATCAAAGAGGAAGTACCGCCGCCACCACCAACAACAGCTCATGCTGCTGTCCAGCCATCAAAGAGCACGCGGTGCCACCGCGACTTCCCCATCTGATCTCGCCGACAACACCATCGGCCTCCACCATTGGAGAATGAAGGACACAAACTTTTGAATTAGACCAATTGTTTGATCAATCAATTTTGTTTTCTTGAAAACGATGTATGGTCAATTTTAGTATTCTGATGTGATTGAAGAATATAGGCGGGACAAAGAGATGTGCTATTGCCAGGACAGTTATGACTCTCCATTTCAGGGATTCAGGTATGATTCTCCATGGTCGTGCTTCTCCTGTTCACCTGGAAGTTTATTGACGGGAGGGAAGCCACTTCTGCTTTGATGATTTCTTGGAAGTTCAGGTTAAAACACTTTTGCTCTTAAAGTCTGTTTATCAATTTTTTGGATAACCTATGTAACGATTGGTTTTGATTTTCATACAGCTAGGTGAATTTACAATCAGTATATACAAGTCAGGTTGTGTTGCCAGAGAATTTCATTCCCTAGAATCATTGTCATTGTTGTTGCCTACAAGGTACTTGAAGAAAATGCCCGAGACATATTTTAAGGAGTATAATTCAGCACTAAGGCTATTATTACAATGATGGAATCTTTGTTGTGGTAGTTATGTCTCCAAATGTGTTGATCCCTATCGGCTTACTGAAGTAAACTTATTTATTTTTTCTGTGTCGATTTCTATTGGCTTACTGACAGCTTATTTATTCTTTTCGAATTTTAGTTCCTTGATCTTTGCCTCTGCCCATCTCCATATCACACAGAAGGTTCTCAGTGCAATGCATCATGCAGTGATTCCATGATAGCTAGGAATTAGGAAGTGCCCATCATCTGTATGTTTCTACAATTTTCCTGCTTGTTAGAAATGCTTGATGTACTTACACATTAACAAAAATGATCTGTAACATTCGTGAAAATATTTGGGTTTGGTCCTCTACTTTTTTACTGTTTATTTACTCATGAAGATAGCAGATGTCCCTGTTTTTAAATATAGTTATCTGTGCTTCCAATTGGTAGAGATCAAAGTATTAACTCGCCGATGTAGGGAAAAAGAGCTCTTTTATACAGTGGATACATGGTGAGCCTTTTGAAATTGTTTTGTAGAATAATGCCCATATAAAGTCTGGTCTTTTGAGTATATAATCCTATCTTGAGATGAGCATTGGCAGCTCACATAAGTATACAGCAGTATACAGTAGTATATTTGACAGATGATGATGATCATTGGCAGCTCACATAAGTATACAGTAGCATATTTGACAGATGAGCATTGGCAACTCTTCTAAATCTGTATTTACCATTTAACAATAAACTATGTAATTTAATCAATAGACTCACTTCAGTTGCCATGCTAACTGGAAATCTATATGTCAAATGATGCGACTGTCAAGTGGAAGTTACTTATATTTTCTTCCGTCACCTGAAAAGTTTCTTTTTAGCAAGCTTGTTTAAGTGCAGCCGAAGTGTACTCTGTTTTTTAGACGATCTCCATGTTTTCTATTGAGATCAGAGAGCAGCTGAAGTAGTGATGGGACTCTACCATTTTTAGGTTTAGGTTCTGAAGGCAGAGCTTCTTACAGAGTTAGTCACATTTGTCAGTTCTGTGAGTAGAAGAAATCTTGATAGCTTGTTGCTTCTGCTCAGTGTGCTTGGTGGATAAATTGATTGCTTGTGGCAAATGTTGTTTAGTGTCCTATTTCATGGTACCTGCGGCTGCTATATATTTGGAGATTTTTTTGCCGGTATTTCGAGTGCTACGAGAGTTTATAAACTACTGTCACGGCATCATAGATAGGATAGTGAACCAATGTGACATATGTATAACATTTCTTGTGAGATTCTTTGTAGCAAACTGCATGAGCGAGCGGTCCATTAGTATCGCGTGAAAGAGAGAGGGCGCCATGGCGAAGATGAGGTGAGCGTTATCCGGTTTTAAAGGAGAAGGCCGCTAAGACGGGAACTGAGCGGTAAGGCAGGAAAGGGAAGTGTGCGTCGTGGGGTGCGGTTTTCGTGTTGGGACTGCATGTTGGGATAACATATGGGTTGGATTTGGGGGCGTCCGGAGTATCCAGACGGTTAAATTTTGGGGAGCTCACTTTATGTCCTAACATGCTGTCTCTTCTTGGCCTTCTTAGCCGGCATCTCCTCCATCCGGATGCCCTGCGGCACGAGCCACTCCGCCGCCGCCTGGGACTCGACCTCCGGGAAGTTTAGGTCCGTCTTCGGCCGTCCGGCACGCCACACCGCCACGTCGTAGGCACGCGCGGCCTCATTGGCGGTGGGATACGTGCCGAGCCACCAACGCTGCCCGGCGTCAGAGAACTCCAGTCCGAAGTTCCCGGAGGGCTTCGCCCTCATGCCGAAGAAACCGGACTTGCCCTTCAGCGTCTTCTTCGGCGCCATCGGGGAGCGGGTGGCGGCCAAGCGGAGAGCGGGGCGGCGACATGCGGCGTTGGGCGGAGGCGGACGGAGCGGGGCGGCAGCATGCGGCGCGGGGCGGAGGCGGACGGAGCTGGGCGGCAGACGGACCAGAGAGGAGGCGGACGGAGCGGGCCCGGGCGAAGGATGGACCGGAGGCGGAGGCGGCCGGAGAGGAGGCGGGCGGGGTCGGAGCGGGGCGGAGGCGGCCGGAGCGGAGGCGAGTGCGATGGGGCAGCGCGGCGGCAGGTGGCAGCCTAGGCGGGGTGGAATCAGTGGTGGGGGTCTGGATCTATGGCGGAGCAAGGCCTTAAAAAGTTAACATGCAACTCTTGCAAACTATTTCAAGAGCCCGTGGCAATGCACGGGCACTCTACTAATAAATATAGCTCCACAGGGTCGCCCCACCGAATCCTACTGGCACGTTTTGATTCCCGTCGACTAGAGAACAATCGTTTGTAAAATTAGCAAATCCAAAAGCAAAAGGAAGGCCAGCGATTCTGGGCGATCAAAGAAGCCAACTTCCAGCTGATTTTAAAGTGCCAACTTGGATTCGGCATGAGCAAAATCCAAGTGTATATGGAAAAATATATAGAGATTATTGGTTCATAAGGTAGTGTTACAAAACCATGGCACACGAGACCAGCCTACTCTGGCCTTTCACCTAAATTCTCAGCAGCAGAAACAGACCGGAACCATGCATGAATGTTCTGATCTGTAGCTGTTCCTTATGCACTTCCCATTCCCACCCAACTCGCAATGCCATGCATGATATATGCATCTCTCGGAATCATAACGCAGTCATGCAACTAGATTCAGAAAAATATCTCCATCGCCGCCAAATCGGTCACCCAAACCGATGAAAGTTTCAACCTCAGACATGGTTTCTGTCTCTTTTTGAAGATAGCTACTCAATTTTGGTATGTAATGCATGATACCACAAAACCACAAAGAGTTTTAACATTGCAAACTCATAGCGATGGTCATCTCTCCACATTACATATCTTCAATTACGTTTACGTCTGCTTAGGGTTCCATCCATAATTTCAGTACAAGTCCATAGTTTTTCAGCTACAAGCTCGTAGGTTTTTGTGCTTAAAAATGCCCCAACAACTTAATCGGGACAACTGAACGGACAAGCATACGCGCAGCCAAAAGATCTTGCCGGGACGCACGTAGACTGAACGACTACTCTTCACTTCAATCAAGGATCTCCTTGTAAAGGAACTCCGGGATATCTCCCTTGTTCTTGTTCTCCTTCATCGTCACTATCTCGTATGCAATCTTCTAGCACAGGTGCAATCTTCATCGTCACTAGCTTCTGTGAGAAACCATAAACAGGAAGAACCATTCAATGCACAGTCAATGGGGTACATTACACTATGTCCAAAACTAACAAATTTTCCGGTTCTTTTACCTGGTTCAGAGTTGATCTCAGGTAAAGCCCAGTGCACTCCAGTATGTAGTGCACAGCATGCGCTCCACTGTCTTGCCTACGAGCAAAGTACGTGGGCAGTTAGGGTCACCGCAGGCAACTTGTTTTCCGCTCTCGCCTATGTATGCTCAATGCAAAAGCACTCACCTGGAACATGGCTCGTGTTGTGTAACCAATGGGTACAGAAATGACCATCCACTTGTATTGACCAAGCCTGCCCCAAACATGTCAATAAAAAGGTTGCAAAACCTACACTGGAACTTCTTCGCCAGTGCGTCATGCTTTCTTTTCATCTCATCTGATGGATCTGTCTCTGTTGGATCTGTCTCTGTTGGATCAAGTACCATCACAATCTTCTTCTGAGTGACTAGAATGTACAGTGACCAGCAATCCATGAACAACATCAAGAACATGAACAAAAATTCCATTTTGAAATAACAGTTAGTAATCAGTGAGGACGAAGCATATGGTTTTAGTACGTCTTCAGTTACTGGATAAAACTCCTTTACCTTCTTTACCCAGTCAATTCTGTAGCCCATCACTTGCGAGTTCATCATCATGCTAATGTAATCAAAGTCCATTTCTTCGCCTCCCTTGCAAAACTCATCCTGCATTGAATCAAAACACACCTCTCTCATTATCATATGCATTAAAGAGTACACACAGCAGAAGCTACCATCAAGCAAGACATACCACGAAACTCGGATCGAAAATCCCTCTATATCTATCAAGCCATCCGCGGTAAATTTTCTTCTCCTTTTCACTGAGCATCCACTGGATGCATCTCCACAAATTCAGTGTTAAATCACCCCCAGGAGTGAGCTCATCCATCAAATCCTGACCGGACGCCACCGCTAGTATTGGATGGAAGTGTTTGAACCATTTCCTGCAAGATAACATCATTTAATTTTTGCAATGATCAGCCAAAACAACCGAAGCAACAAATTATATGATCAGTCTGAACTCTGAAGTATTTACTTCTTCAGGACGTTTTCACCACATCCTAACATGTTTACATGGAACTTCAGGGTGTATTACACTTTTTATAGGTTCCTCTGCGTACTTGCGAATGGACTGCTCCAGGGCACTCATCCTAGAAGGAGGCATCCTGTCCGTTGGCTTAATCTTGGTTACTTGTATCTGCATATTTGCTTTAGTCCTGCATGTAGGATAGGTTAGGGAGTTCTTGTCCAGCGAGGTTTCGACTGAGCGCGCAAGGGAAGCGAGATGCTAGCTGCTGTGTGATGCGGCGTGCAAGTTGTGATGCCATGGTGCTGTGTGATGCGGCACTGCCATGAGAAGCGCGGAAAGAAGGTGCATGACGAATCGAACGGGCAAATAGCTCCCATGCGACGTCGTTGGTGTGAATTGTCTCTCATGCGACATAGTTGGCTGTAATAGCTCTCATGCGACGTCTCCGAACGCATAAATAGCTCAAGCAAGACAACCCATTTACGCGGCTAGTTGGCTGTTAGTTAGGCTGAGGTTTGGTTAGGACACTGGGGGTTATGTGCTCTGACTGGTGGGGTCCACCTAGGGCCACGTAGAAGAGTCAACCGTCCACGACTCGACCGGTGACTGTGTGGGGCGCCCGACTGTGTGACCGTGCTCGACTCGCCCGTTCTGGACTGGGCGAGCGGCGCCGCCGTAAGCTTCTTCTCCGGTAGCGGTTTCTTCTCCGCGGTGGTGGAGCGCACGGCAGCGGCAGAGCTACTGCGAGGTGAGCCCGAAACCCTAGTCCCACTCCCCAGAATTTTGGGGGATCTGTGGCTCATGCTGCCCCTCTGTTTCTTGGCGATTTAGAATCGGGCTCTATTGGATCCGGGGGCTGTTTCTTCTCCGCAGCCCGGCGGTGGAGCGCCTTTCTCTGCAGCTGCTATTTCAAGTGAGTATTTTCCAAACACTACTCCCATTCCACTGAATTTTGGATAAATCTGGGGCCTCATGCTACCCCCGTTTCTTGGCGTTTTAGAATCTTGATTGGATAGGAAATGGAGCGAGGGCTGGATGAGATGGAGCGAGGAGACAATACTTCAAATCGGTAATGCCACCCTCTTTTCTTGGCGATTTAGAATCGGACTCGATTTGGTAGTGACTGTCGCTGCCTGCCCTTGACAAAACAGGGGAGGTTCAGGTTTTGCCACCACATTCGCAATTATAGTGGAATATTTTCCCTGTAAAGCCAAGCTCAGTGATGGCAGTGTCCAAGACATTGATAGAGATACCACCGTGAGGTTGGATGTCGAATTTGCAGATGTTGATCCCCAGGAATTGAAGAGCATGAAGGAGAAGGCCGTGGGCAAATTGGTGGAGAGAATTGGGGAAAGTATTGTTTGGGGTCCAGAACAAGAGGTATCTCTGCAACGTTTCGATAACTATAATGGTGAATATGTGAGAATTGAAGATGGAGAATCCATGGTTGCTGAAATTGATCAGCAAGAAGGATGGGCAAGCAAACAAGTAACATTTTATGCAGAGCTAATTGATCTGCAAACTCATTCCAGAGTTGGTTATGTGCCTTCAAAGATGGCTGCACAGGTGGAAGATGATGAATGGGTTTCACAAAAGAAGATGTTGGCATTGTTGACTGAACCGACTGTAGTAGCTGAAGATACAGGGATTGATGCAGATGGAGAGGAGGGAACCCATGGTGCTAGGAAGATTGTTGTTGGCTGGAATGTAGTAGAGTTGAATGAAAAAACAGATTTGGTCATTACACCAATATCTGACATTGATATGGCCGAAATGTTTGGCATTCAAGTTGATGACAAAGATAAGGAGACGGATGACAGTTCTTTGCCTGCTGATGGTAACACAGGCCCTAAAAATGCAAATGAGGATGAAGAACAGCTGATGAGAGAGGCTGCAGATGATGTGGATGATGCAGATGATAATGAGCTAGTTTGTTTGTATGACAAAGAGAACCCAGTTATTGAGGTGGGAAAGTTGTGGCCAAGCATGAAGGAGTTTAGGATGTCTTTCAGGACCTATGCAGTGAAAAAAGAGTTTGATGCCAAGACTATGTGGACTGATCGAAAGAAATTTTATGCTCGGTGCAAAGGTTATGATGGTGGTGGCAATCCTTGCAAATGGTACTTGTTTGCCAGACTACAACCTGATGGAAGTACAGTAAGGGTAAATCAAATACCACACCAGCATACATGTATGACCACTTCACAGAGAGTTTCAAAGATGACATCACAACTTTGGGTTACAGAGAAGATTACTCCTATTTTAGCCAAGACTCCAAACACTACTACAAAGAGGCTTAAAGTTGACTTGGAGAAGCTGTACCCCATCTAGCTGCAATATACCACAGTGTGGAAAGCAAAACAAAGGGCCATGAAATCATTGTATGGTGACTGGGCAAATACATTTAGGATGTTGTATAGTTTTAAAGCAGAGGTGGAGAAGAGGTCACCTGGGAGTGTGGTGGAGATAGATATAGAGGTAACAGAGGATGGCAAGGTTTTATTTAGCAAGTTTTTTATGTGTTTGAAGCCTTGCATAGATGGATTCAAAGCCGGTTGTCGTCCATATTTGAGCATAGACTCATCTTTTTTGACTGGAAAGTGGAATGGTCAGTTGGCTGCAAGCAATGCTCTAGATGGACACAACTGGATGTTCCCAATTGCAATAGGAATGTTTCAATCAAAGACAGAGGCATCGTGGATATGGTTCATGATGCAACTGAAAAGATCCATAGGGCCAGTTTCTCCTTTGGCCATCCACACAGATGCATGTAAAGGGTTGGAAAATGCAGCAAAAAATCTTTTCCCCCATGCTGAGCAGAGGGAGTGCTTTGGACATATGTGGATGAATCTGATAAAAAAAATTCAGAGGAGATGAATTTGGGCGCATGTGACTAGCAGCAAGATCCTACACCAGACAGACACATTCCTATCACCTTGGTAAGATATTGGCATCATGTAGTGATAATGAATTTGCTTCATGGTTGAACACCCACCGTTCTCTGTTGTGGTATAGATCAGGTTTTAATACTTCCATAAGATGTGATTATATCAATAACAACTTGGCAGAAAGTTTTAACAACAAAGTGAAGGATTTGAAAGACTTGCATGTGCATGACATGGTGGACCAAATAAGGATCATGATCATGCGTTTGTGGGAGTTAAGAGGAAAAATTGCTAATATTTTGGAAGGGGACAAGCTTCCAAAGATGGTACAATAGGTGGTCAACAGGAGTAGAAATCTTTCACATCTATCTGTTGAGAAATCTTCCTTGTGGGGTGCTGAAGTTAGAGATACAAAGAGTGGCAAGAGGCATGTGGTAAATACTAAGTTGCATGAGTGCACTTGCCAAGAGTGGCAACACACTGGAAAACCATGTGAGCATTCCATACTTTTTTTGGCATTTAAACCCAGGTTAAATATGCACCCATATTTGCATGAGTATTATTCAGTACAAAAATTCAAAGCTGCCTATGCAAGTCCAATTCCTGCACTGACTGACCAATCTCAGTGGCCTGAGGTGGAAATAGAATTTACCTTGTGTCCCCCTATCACTAGAAGAAAAGCTGGGAGGCCAAAACAGAGCAGATTCAAAGCTTGGTTTGAGAAAGGTGGTTGTAGTAAGAAGGGGAAAAAGGAAAAGGAAAAGAATCATAAGCCCAAAAAGGCTCAAAAAGGTAACAAAAATAGGTGCAAGTTGTGTGAGGTACTTGGGCACGGAATTGGTTCATCCAAATGCATCTACACTCCTCAGAGGCCAAAGTATGTTTATGTTACTGTTTTTGCATGTTTTTGATTTTTCTACTTGTTCTAGTATCTAACCAAGTCAAATGCTTTATTTTTTAGGAGGAAGCGTGCAGAAAAAGCCCACCTCTTGTTGTTGAACAATACTGGCCAGTGAAAAAAGCAAGACTCAGTGGCTTTAGAAGGAAGAGCACTAAGCAGATAATGTTTGGTGACAAAGATATGGAGCAAACTGAAACTGTTACTGCTGAACATGAGCTAAGTGTTTCTATTTTGGACGATGTGATGCATACTGAATCTGTTTTGCAGGCGCTAGGGCAATCTGAAACTGTTGCAGATGAAGCAACTGTTGTGCTGCCATGCGAATCTGCTTTGACAGCTGTGTTGCCATGTTTGGAGGTTGTGCTGCCAAGTGTTGAGTTGCAAACTGAAGTAGTTGAACAATGTGTGCCATCTACTCAATCTGCAGAAGTGCAAACTGAAGAAGTGGGACATGGTCAGGTGCAAAAGTTGAGGGGGCCTAGTGTAGTTGGCAAGAAAACCAAGGGGCCAAAAAGCAAGAGCATCAGCATCAACAAACTATGCGACGTGGAACCAAACGGTGGAAAAAAGAAGAAGAAATCGGGTGGTAGAAAGAAGCAAAAGAAATAGAGTCCGATAGTGGATGGCTTTCGCCTCACCAAGGTACTCATGGATGGCGGCAGCGGATTAAACCTCATCTACGAGGAAACCCTTCAAAAAATGGATATTGACTGGAGCCGCATCGAGCGAAGCAGCACAACCTTCAGAGGGATAATCCCTAGTCGAGAAGTACGCTGCACAGGAAAAATCACACTAGATGTAGTGTTTGGCTCACCGGACAATTACAGGTCCGAGGAGGTCACGTTCCAAGTGGCCCCATTCGGCAGCGGATATCACGCTTTGTTAGGGAGAGAGGCATTCACAATCTTCCAAGCTATACCCCACTACGGGTACATGAAGCTCAAAATGCCCGGACCCAATGGGATAATCACTCTTGCCAGTGATCCAGATACAGCACTCCGCGCTGAAAATAAGACAGCCGCACTGGCCCTAGAGGCATTGTCCGAAGCCCTAGCGGCAGAGGAACTAACTACGCTGCGCTCCACGGTGGATAGGGACGATGTGATACTCGATAAGAGGTCCAAGTCCACCTCTTTTAAACCAGCAGACGAAATAGTCAAATTTCAGGTCCATCCAACGGACCCCACAAAGACGGCCTCCATTGGGGCACAATTAAGTCCTGATGTCGAAGGCGCACTACGAGAATTCCTTTGGGAAAATTGGGACATTTTTGCCTGGCACCCTTCAGACATGCCAGGAATCCCACGCAGGCTGGCAGAACACAGCCTAAACATCCTAAAAGGATTCAAGCCGGTCAAACAAGCTTTTCGGCGATTTTCCGAACCCAAAAGACAGGCAATGGGAGAGGAGCTAGCCAAACTCTTAGAAGCCGGATTCATCAGAGATACAAAACATCCGGACTAGCTAGCCAATCTAGTAATGGTACCAAAAAAGGACAAATCCTGGCGCCTCTGCGTCGATTTTAAAGACCTTAACAAGGCATGTCCAAAGGACCCTTTTCCCCTCCCTCGCATCGACCAAATCATCGATGCTACCGTAGGACACGATTCATTGTGCTTCCTCGACGCATACTCCGGATACCATCAAATCAAGATGGCGGAGAAAGACCAGGCCGCAACGGCATTCATTACTCCATATGGGCCATTCTGCTTCAACACAATGCCCTTCGGACTCAAAAACGCCCGGCGCAACATATCGGCGCATGATTCAAACATGTCCGGCTACCCAGATAGGCAAAACAGTAGAGGCATACGTAGACGATGTGGTCGTCAAGACCAAACACGTCGAAACTCTAGTAGCAGACTTGAGGGTGACATTCGACAACCTCCGAGCATATGACATTAAGCTCAATCCGGAAAGCTCTTGGGCTTCTTCGTATCCGGTAGAGGAATAAAAGCAAACCCGGCCAAAATCCGAGCTCTGTCACAATTGGATATTCCAAAGGACCTCAAGCAAATACAAAAACTAACCAGATGCGTAGCGGCCTTAAGTCGCTTCATCTCCCGTTTGGGAGAAAAGGCTCTGCCCCTCTACCGCCTCCTCCGGTGCACCGAACATTTCGAATGGACGGATGCTGCCACAGCCGGACTCGAAGAAATAAAGGCCATACTGGCAACAAATCCGGTCCTGGCCGCGCCCAACCTGGGCGAACCTATGTTATTATATATCGCAGCAACACATCAAGTTGTCAGCGCGGTACTCGTCGTCGAGCGAGAGACAGAAGGGCACAGATTCCCTCTTCAAAAACCAGTGTACTACGTATCCACTGTTCTAACTCCATGCAAGTCCCGGTACCCACATTATCAAAAGATAGCATATGCGGTGTTCATGGCATCCCGGAAGCTGCGACACTACTTTTCAGAGTGTTCCATAACGGTGGCCTCCGAAGTACCTCTCAACGATATTATAAACAATCGCGACAAGAACGGGCAGGATTGCAAAATGGGCTATTGAGCTCTTACCATTTGACATAACCTATAAACCACGGCGAGCTATAAAGTCGCAGGTTCTGGCTGACTTCATCGCCGAATGGACCGAAGCCGAACTCCCTAAAGAGTACAGCGCATACTCCAATTGGATCATGCATTTCGACGGATCCAAAATGTTGGTTGGCTTGGGGGCTGGCGTCGTCCTGACATCCCCAACTGGAGACACAATCCAATACGTACTTCAAATAATGTACATGGACTCAATATCCCAAGTAAATGGAGACTTTGACGCCAAAGATCCAAAAATGGCAGCTTACCGCAACGCCGTCCTAAAAATGTCACCGGTTCAAGGACTCAATTCCACCATGTAGCCCGGGATAATAACCAGCAGACGGGCGTGTTAGCACGCATCGGCGCGAAGCGAGACGCCGTCCCTCCAAACATCTTTCTGGAACGGCTCTTTAAGCCATCCGCGTTATGGGAAGAGGAGTCCGGAAATAACAATGCGGAGCCAACTGCATCACCTAACTCAGACCATTCTGACACAATCGGCGGCTCAGCCATTGAAATAACACCTTCAGCTCACGAAATAATGGCAGTAATTGCCCCGTGGACAGAACCATTCCTAGCCTACTTAATTCGGCAGGAACTTCCCGAAGACCAAAATGAGGCCCGCTGCATAGTTCAGCGATCTAAAGCCTACAAGGTCCATGAGGGAGAACTTTATAAGAAAAGCACAACCGGAGTCCTTCAAAGGTGTATCTGTGAAGAGGAGGGGCGGAATCTCCTGGCTGAAATTCACGCCGGACTCGGCGGGCACCACGCTGCAGCCCGGGCCCTTGTAGGCAAGGCCTTCCGTACAGGATTTTATTGGCCGACAGCCCGAGCAGATGCTCAGGACTTAGTCCAATGATGCGTCGGTTGCCAGCTCTTTGCTAATCAGAGCCATATGCCACCCACCGCCCTCAAAACTATACCCATTGCCTGGCCGTTCGCGGTCTGGGGGCTTGATATGGTTGGACCCCTTAAAGGGGGAACCCACAAGCACAAATACTTATTGGTCATGGTGGACAAATTCCCCAAATGGATTGAGGCCAAGCCGGTTAAAACGGCAGAATCCGGACCGGTGATAGACTTCATATCCGGGGTAGTACACCATTTTGGCGTCCCCCACAGCATCATCACTGATAACGACACGAACTTCACGGCCAACGAGGTTAAACTCTGGTGCAAAACATGGGCATCAAGCTCGATTACGCTTCAGTCTATCACCCCCAAACTAACGGTCAAGTCGAGCGAGCAAATGGTCTCATCATGAGCGGCATCAAACCCAGACTAGTGCGGTCCCTCAAGGAATCTAACACGCACTGGGTAGAGGAGCTCGACTCCGTACTCTGGGGGCTGCGGACCACGCCAAACCGAAATACTGGATTCACACCATTTTTCATGGTATACGGCGCAGAGGCAGTTCTGCACTGCGATATAATTCATGACTCACCTCGTGTGCGCATGTATGAAGAAAGAGAAGCCGAGTTGGATCGGTAGGATAGCTTGGACGCCTTAGAGGAGGAGCGGGACGTGGCAAAGGCTCGTTCCGCATTTTATCAGCAGCAGGCTCGAAGATATCAAAGCAGAGAAGTACGGGCCAAAACTTACAATGTCAGCGAACTCGTTCTACGCCTGCCGGACAAGAAAAAGGACAAACTTAAGCCCAAGTGGGAAGGTCCCTTCATCATCGACCAAGTCCTGACCGGCGAAGCATACCGTCTACGTAAAGCATCTGACAACCGACTCGAGCCGAACCCATGGAACGCAGCCCGTCTCCGAAGATTCTACGCCTAAACACCGGACTCAGAGTTCGTCTCACTCCCCCGTCCACCTTTTTATATTTTTACTGTCTCTTGTCCTCCTCCTTCTTCCCACCTTTTTTTTCTCAATACCTTTTATAGGCTGATTTGCGCTTTATTCGCACACTCTTGATGTGCTCCTAGCACTCATTATACCTGGGGGCTTCTTTACCAGAAGCTTATTAATATGGGCTTCACGCCCAATACATGTGTCATACTTCCGCATGTACCTTTTATTCACCATTATATGCATCGATATGACTTAAGTTTTGGCCAAGCTGGGTTGTCTGGCTCCTGTGCTTACCCCTACGTTCTTGATTGTTCGGCTAGGAGGTAAAGGGAGCACCTCTGCGATTGTTACTGCCGGGTCAGCGGATGTGTACCTCAGGTGGGTGAAGCCGAAAGCTAAGCGTTCTTAAGAGAATATTCGGTCGGTGACTTGAAAGATGATTTATTACTTACTTATTTATCTGCCTCAGATGCTTTTCTGCTATTTTCGCAGTCCGCATTGCACCTTAGGGCATGCCTCCTGTGGAAAGGAACCCTTAACGGAACTATTCTCCCTGGAAGATGTTTCTTACTAACCATGTAATATAACATAACTAGTTGGGAACTTGTCTGATAAAGCAATTATGACCCTGACGCCTTGTCCCCATGCATGCCCCGGTTCTTTTATAACCGTACGGGTATTCGGACACACTCCGGACTGTTGGGTCCCGAGGTTGAAGCGAAACGGTCCGCAAAGACAAACGATCTACAATCCGGCTAGAAGGCATCTTACATGTCATTTCAAATTACATCGTCAAACCGACTGATTGTACTCCTCCTCAATCCCATCTAACAGGCTGTCTAATTTATAGTCTTGTTGGGAATATTTCATGCCAGTTCTACTTGGCCGTACATCAAGCTCACAGGATCTCCTTCCCATCAGGCCCTTGGTCCGACCTCGGCCATGTGGTTTGGGTCAACCTTCGGGTAGCGCGTCTTCACCATGGCCCAGGCCTCCCTGGCGCCCTGATGGCAGGCCGATATCTTCCACAACCGGAGGCGTCGCCGTGCTCCCTGAAGCTTCTCAGCAAGCTCACCAAGGCCCTCGGGTACGGAGACAGATGGCCATAAAGCCTGAACGATGCCACTCATCGCCTGCGGAACACGTTCGAACAGTTGCACCAGCTCGGGAAGTTGGTCACCTGTTGACCCAGGCATTTCCTCCGCAGGGCGACCTGTGAGCACACCTAAAGACATATTTTTGTCAATCGACTTCCTCGCAGAATTCTTCTTTTCAAAGGAATTTGCTCAAGCACTTACTATAAATGCCGTGTTGAAGCCGCTGATTCTCCTTCAAGGAGCCAGACAGCTGGGCCCGAACACCTTTCAGCTCTTCTCCTAGCTGGGTGTGGGCGTCTTGGAGCTTGTTTCTCTCCTGCTGCACCTTCATAAGCACCCTCTCGCCGGCATTTAGCTGATGTAGTAGCTGTTGCTTGTCTGGATCTAGTCCGGCGTCCTCTGCAATATTATTGTCAGATTCACGCCGCACTTTGTTAATTAATTATCTTTTCAAAGTACGTCTTACCAGCGAAGGTCTCTGTGGCTCCCCCTGTAGCGGCCAGTGCGGCCTCAAGTTGGGCCTTGCACTCTTGGAGCTCCTGGGACAGATGGGTATTCTTCACCGTAAGATCCTGCATAGAAATTGATCCTTAAATCAGTTATTTTAACTATTTTAAGTCTCGGGGGCTACTAGCATATATAACTATTAAAATTACTTACACGTATGTCTTTCACATACTGCTCCGTGGCTCTGGTTAACCCATCTTGAGCAGCACGGAGGTGCGCGTTTCCCGCATCAAAGGCATTTAACGCCTCCGGGGAGAAACACGCGTCACGAAGAACTGTCTGGCGACGCCTGTGATTCATGGTGCTCTCCACCTCAGACTGGGTGGTGGACAGCCTGTCGGCATCCTTCGTTGGAGGGGCATCCGGCTCGTGCCTTATATTCGCCTCCCCTCCCGGGCCATGCGTTGGAGCATGGCTGGCGGAGGCTTGATTGGCAACCTCTCCGGACACTGTCCGGTGAGCGCTCTTTCTGGAAAAGTTATGAGCATTAATATACCTCCTAGAAATCCTTCTCTTAAAAATAGCGGTGCTCCGTACCGTTGCGGCGACGTTTCAGTTCGCGTTGCACTCCTCTTCCGCCTGCCGGGCCAAACTGACCCCTGCTGGTCGGCCACCGAGGGTTCGGCTTCCCGCCTTAAAGGCACCTCCTGCGATGCACCATCAGTATGGGATGGTCAGAATTGAGCACGGATCAAATGATGGTGTCAAGACCTCGGTCGTAGTCACCTGGGAGGCCGGAAATAAACTGGGGTAGTCAGCCGTAATGGCGACTAAAGCATTGTCTATGCTGAGCTGGTGGAACACCCCGTCGATCAGTTCCACCGCTAAGTCCGGATCCTCTTCGGAGGCCGGATCAAGGGACCTTTCTGGATCCTCGGGTTGTGGAGCTGGGCTTTTTATGCCCTCCACATCCTGACGCAGTTCCTGTGTCAAAATCATACAATAAGACAATTGCCTTTAAAGGCACGGATCAGATATGCATGCGACCGCTTACCCAGCTCCGAGGGTTGTTCATGGAGAATCCATTCAGCGGATTCTGCGGAGGAAGTCCTCCTCCTCTCCCTTGTACAAGCCGGACAGGATCTTTGCCAGATCGGCTGCCGAGCCTGGCCCTTTGCGACCATGACGGGTGGCGTCATCTTCCCCGTTGAAATCCCACATAGGGTGGCCCCTATATTGGAGTGGCTGCACCCCTCGCATAATGCACGTGGCCATGACTCCAATCATGGTCAATCCGGAGTGGGCCAGTAATCTAATCCGACCCATCAGATAATGGACGCACCTATCATCTTCCCGTTGAGGGCTCCGCAGGCGCCAACTCAGGCGTTTCTTCAAGGGAGCATTGCTGAACTCCGGGAGGCTGATCCGAACTGGATCCGGCAGAGGGGCGTCCTCCATGTAGAACCATTCCGAAGGCCAGTCTTTGGACGCCTTCTTCGGGGTGCCGGATAGATATCCGGTCCCGGCGATGCGCCATATTTCGGCTCCACCCACTTGATATATCGACCCCTCATGAGAACGGGGTACGAGGCAAAACAATCTCTTCCACAACCCAAAATGGGGCTCGACGCCCAAGAACAGCTCGCAAAGAGCTACGAAGCCCGCGATGTGCAAAATGGAGGCAGGCGTGAGGTGGTGAAGCTGGAGTCCGTAGAACTCTAGGAGCCCCCGGAGAAACGGATGTATGGGAAATCCGAGTCCCCTTTATTAGGTAGGGGACAAAGCATATCCGCTCCCTTTTGGAGGGGTTGGGGACGCTCTCCGCCTGCTTCCCACCCTTGTAGGTGGCTAGTCCGGCTCGAATCGGAACCATGAAAGCTGGGGGAAGATATCCCTCGGTTTAGAGCGCCACTAGCTCGCTGTGTGGAACTGAGCATCTCCCCCAATCCCCTGGCTTAGGGCTGGGAGCACGAGAGGAGGAGCCGCGTCGACTATCCATGATGGAATGGATTTTTGTCAGAGGCGCTTCGATGAGAACTTGCGGATGGAGGATGGTGTAAGCTGGATCTAGATCCTCGCCTCTCTTATAGGCGGCTCGTTCGCACGGTTAGGGGGTAAAATGTAAAAATACCCCAGCCTTTCGCATTCATACGGCACGTGGAAGAGGGCCATTATTGGGCGTAGAAGCCAAGGAGCGCAACATTTATAAGGAAGCCGGACACTATTCGACGGGAACAAGAAGTTTGAAGGAGAACCCGACTTACAACGCCGAAGACAATATACGCGCCGGACTCGTCGTCGCTGAAGCCCGGTTCGGGGGCTACTGAGGGAGTCCCGGACTAGGGGGTGTCCGAATAGCCGAACTATCATCATCGGCCGGACTCCAAGACTATGAAGATAGAAGATTGAACACTTCGTCCCGTGTCCGGATGGGACTTTCCTTGGCGTGGAAGGCAAGCTTGGCGTCTGAATATGTAGATCTCCTACCTTTGTAACCGACTTTGTGTAACCCTAGCCCTCTCCGGTGTCTATATAAACCGGATGGCTGTAGTCCATAGGACGAACAACAATCATACCATAGGCTAGCTTCTAGGGTTTAGCCTCCTTGATCTCGTGGTAGATCTAATCTTGTAACCCACATCATCAATATTAATCAAGGAGGACGTAGGGTTTTACCTCCATCAAGAGGGCCCGAACACAGGTAAAAACATCGTGTCCCTCGTCTCCTGTTACCATCCGCCTAGACGCACAGTTCGGGACCCCCTACCCGAGATCCGCCGGTTTTGACACCGACAGCCGCCTTGTGGCTCTCCTCCTGGTCGTCCAACTTCTTGGTCAGGCGGTCGCGCTCCTGAACCAAGGCATTGCATTCAACCTCCTTGGCGTGCAGGGCGGTTTGGGCCTCGCCCAGTTGCTGTCGCAGGTCGGCGTTGGCCTCGGCAGAAACTGCAAAGAAGAAAAAACAATAAGAAAGAGGTTGCCAGGAAAGATCCGGCCCGACTGCTCAGCAGTCGGCCCGAATCTCAGGGACTACACCCAGTGGGTGCGCTGACACGCCCCCATGGGAGACATAGGATGGAGCATTTACTCCGGCTCTCCGACAAGTCAGCAGTCTTCTGAGTCAGCTCCCAGGTGTGGGAGTTGAAGGCAACCGCACGGAGGTTGTGATAATCCTGCAAAAGGGACGGACAAACAAACAAAAACAAGTCAGCACCTGAGGCCTGCTAAGAAGTTCCAAGCCACCTTCTCAGCAGTTGACTCGGAACATGGGACTACACCCAGTGGGTGCGCTGATGTGCCCCCATGAAAGAATTCAAGAGCAAGAAGCAAAATAAAAAAGCAAGAAGCTTACCCGAATGGCTGACCGCGTCGCCAGGAACTCTTGGTTGTACTCCTTCAGCACAGTGGCTTGGGACTGAAGCCGGTTCCAGACATCTTGCGCCGCCGCGTTCAGCACGGCCATACCTCCACCCGGCGTCAACCCAGGCGAGCTGACGCTCGCTGTCTCCAGATCCTGGGCCGATGAGCTCGAGCCCGTGGCCTTCTGTGGGTCCGGTGCCGAGGTTGCCTTCCCCGCGCGCTGAGGCGCCGAGGGCTGGACCACAAGGTCCGCCCCCACAGCCGGCTCGCCTCCAGCCGGCGGCACAGGCGGTGCGCCGGGCTGGCTGCCTTGGTCCACGTCAGTCGGCGATGTCGGAGCCGCCTCCCTCTCCATCGCCGGCTGGTCGCCACTGGCTCCCTCAGGCGGCACCACCGGGATCTCGGGCACCACGGAACGGACGGGGATCACGAGCTGCAGAGGCTGATTGCGCAAAGGCTCTTGCGCCTGCGCCGTGGCCGCAACTTCCGCCTGGGACTTGGCCACCGCGTCGGCCTACGCCCTCGTCGTCTCCTCCGCCGCCTCCTGTGCCGCTTTCGCGGCGGCCGCCTTCTGCTGCTCTGCCTCCCGCTCCTCACACGCCTCCCGCGTGTTCCGCTACGTCGCCACCTGAAGCTCGGCACGTGGATCCATGCGGCGGGCGCTGGTGGAGCTGCTTGCCGCTCCAACCACGGAGGCGGCGGTAGCCCGCTCAAGAGAGAGCGGAGCCCAGTTTCCAAGGCAAAGACCATGAAAAATCAGAAGAAAATAACAAGAGGAAAGAACGAACACGTGAAGGAGTCGGCACTTACGCAGAAACCGTCTGCGGCTCCTTCACCACCTTGCGGAAGTGGGTGCCCTTCGCAGCCGCTTCCCCCCGCCTGGTCACCACGGTCGAGCCCTTGGTCTTCTTTGGTCGGCTGCCGAACAGGTTCAACGTGGCCCGACGCTTCGGCGCACCGCCTCGGGCGGCCGGCACGGCAGCTGATCTCCTGCCCGGCAGGTCGGACGCCGGCTGGCGGCGCGGGGCGACTTCCCCTTCGTCATCATCCGGCCAATCTCCAAGGCCGGCTCTGAGTCCACAGCCGCGTGCTTCGCCGCCTCCTCCCACGGTGTCGTCTTCCAAGGCGGCCGCCCCCAAGTCGGGGTCATCCACGTCGCTCTCCATCCGGTCGGGGAGATATTCGCGCTCCGACCTTGCAGCGCCGGCCGTCGGCTGGAGGAGGGGGCTCTGTTGAGATAAACCGATTTCTCAAATCAGCCAAAAAGAACTTGGCACTAGAGGAAAAAGAGAATAAAAGTAAACTCACCGTAGGCGGGGGGTTGGCGCGCGAGTACGGCTCCTTGCCGAACTGCCACTCCATCGTGAGCTTGAAGTTGGCAAGGTAGTTCACCATGTGAGGTACCTCATCGTGAGGCATCTCCTTGGTGCATAGCTGGCTGGGGCCAAGGTGCCCACTCATCTGACAGATCAGGTGAGGCCGGCCCTGGAGCGGAAGCACCCGGCGTGCCATGGAGGCAGTGAGCAAGTCGGGCCCGGTTAGGCCCTCCGACCTAATAAACACCCGAAGCCTCGCGACTGCAGCGGCTCTAGAAGGCGACAACGACCCTGCCCGATAGGACCAGTTGGCCCGCCTCCCTATCGGCGGGCCAGCTACATAAGCTGGCAGGTAAACCCAGTCACCATGCGGGAAGATGCTCTTCACATAGAAGTAGGACTGTTGCCACATCTTCACCGACTGGATCAGCGTGATAGGCGGGAAGGGGTTGTCGGCCGCCGGCCTCCGCACCGCGAGAAGTCGCCGCACTGAGCCGTCATGCTCTTGACGACGGTGCCGAGCTTGGAGTACAAGAACTCCTCCCCAGAGCTCGATGGTGGGGAGGATGCCGAGGAAGCCTTCGCACAAAGTGACGAAGGCGGGCAGCAGCACCACCATCTTCGGGGTGAGGTGGTGCGGCTGGAGGTTGTAGAAGTCGAGGAAGGAACGGAGAAAACCGCTCGCCGGAAGGCCGAAGTGTGACACTCCAAAAATTTTGTGATTTTTTTTGTTTTCAGAAGAGCCTTGCTTGGTTTGAAAGAAGGTCATTTAAACCCTTCGTAAAAACCATCTTCTAAGTTTGCCCTCTCAAAAATCTTTTTTTCTTGGATTTAGTTTCTTTTAAAAAGAAAACCCTTTTGATTTTTGGTCTTTCATTTGATTTTGATCCACTCTGGTTTACCATGCCTCCTATGGTGAAACTCCCCCAAAAACCCCTCCTCCCACTTTGGTACAACCCAAACATTCTTTCCAAACTAATAAAATCCATTTTTGGATTTTATTCCAATTATTTCTCCTCCCAAAATAATTCTATCTTTTCTTTTGAGCCTAGGTGATTTGCAAAGCAAGTACCCTAATGCTTTTGATTTTTGACCTCAACTCAACACCCCTGGATAGTCCTTTGTATCCACAACCCAGAACCATCTTGATCCACTCTTCTTCTTTTCAAATATTTCAAATTTCACTCACTGCAAGTTTGCACTAGATTTGCCAAATTTGGTGAAATTCATATCTACACTTCTCCAAAAATTCCACCAAAATTCAGGCAACCTCTAGTTGCAATGAGAGACCACTCCACCAAAAATCAGCTCAAGGAAAAATCCTGGATACGAGAATCATTTTGTCAAACACGGCATGCCTTTGTCTTGTTCATATTCAAGAAATTCAGAAAGTTCGGTGTCGTTTCTCAAGCGAACTTCAGATCCACATGCCCACTGTGCATTTGGCTCGATGCTCTCAGCATTGCCTGCTTGTCCGGAGCTCCACACGCGCGAATGGCGCCTTCCTGGCATCGGTGGCGCCCTGGCCCGCCTGCGCCGGCGTGCTTTGCGGCGGCCGAAACACCGTAACGGCCGACAGGGAGCAAAACGGCGTCTCAACGTCGTTCGGCGCCGCCCAAACCTCCTGGTGGCTCCGCGTGGCCATCTCCTTGCCAGCGCACACATGCAGCACCGTCGCCGTGGCTTGGCACGCGCAGAGCACGTTCTCTGCCGTCGACGGGCCGTGCGGCCGTTCCGTCGAGGGCAGGCCGTAAACCTCCCTCCCGTGCTGAGCTGGACCCTAAAATGGCACCGCTACTCCACCTAGGCGATGCTCAAGCTCCTAAGCCGACCGTCCATCCACAGCGCCGCCGTAATCAACTCGCCGGACTTATCCGGTCACGGCAACCGACTCGGGCCGGCTATATATAGCACCCCGAGCCTGCTCTCGCCCCCGCACGACTCCACCACCTCACTAGACCCTGCCTAGCCACTGGGAGAGCCTGGAGGGGCCCTTCTTCCCCGACTCCGGCCGCCCCATTCCGCCTCGGCCTCCACCTCGATTCGCTCCGGTGAGGCCGTCTCCGACGCCCTAACTTCGTCAGCAACCCTCTCGAGCAACTAGGAGACTAACCCCCACTCATATTTGATCCCATAGCTCCCTCCGTGAGATCCACGATCGCCCGAACCGCCGTCCACGGAGCAAGGGCCGCCGACAAAGGTTTCTCATTGGCGACCACCACCACCACCCACAGACTGAACGGTGCAATCGATCTCAAGGTAACCCCGATCACCTTGCCTCGCCGTGGATCGCCCGGCCGCTAAAACCAAGACCTCTCGGGCGCCATCGCTCTGTTTCTCCGCTTGAAATTTCAAACCCGACAGGTGGAGCCCGCTGTCGACCTCACAGCCGTTTCTTTTAAATGAAACGTTATCCTGGACTTTTCCACAGAGCCCCCTGGAAACTTTCTGTTTCATTACAGATGGGTCCTTGGACCAAAACTCTTATAACTTTTAAACAGAAAATGATCTTTGATTGATTCCTTTTCTGTCATCTTTATTTTTCTGTCTAGTTTTTTGTCATATTTATTTGAAAAATATTTGGAACACTTTTCTGTACACTCACGGTATTTACGCTATGCGTCGTATTTTTCTTATACCGTAGATACCGGAGGAGGTGACGGAGCTGCAAACTTCACACAGTTAAACTCCGACTACTCCGAACCAGGAAAGCATGTTTGAACTCTTGATATGATGAGTGTTGTTGCATGTTTTGCATTTTAGTATAGTCATGGCATGTTTATGTACATCACTTTGAATGTTATATTTCATGCACATAAGCGGAAAGTAAGTTTCGAAAAGCATTATGTTGTTGGATACATATTTGCATAGCCATGTGTTGGCATGAGGATGGGTAAGATGGCAGTGTTGTGACATGCCAGTCTTATGCCAGATTATTTGACTTCCATGTCATCGTGAAACAAATCACATTTCCATTCATTCCTTCCTATACTGTCACATGTTTTCCGAAAGGAATATGGCATAGTAAGTTGCAAATTGTTTTCCTGGTACACACCAAATAGAGAGGCGGGATGAGGGTTCCATGGCCTGGATTAAAGCCCGTCATCCGGTCGGGGGCATGGGTGTTTCCGTTGGGACCGAGAGGGGGCACCCCTTAGAGCGCCGCTGCAGAAATTTGATCCCATGCTATTCGAGGTTGTGGCCTCCCGTCTCAAAGTTTTTCTTGGACGTGGTCCAGGGTGATTCCTGGCATCGTGAGGTGAAATGGGTGTGTACTAGTTAAATATGTTTCTACTGAAATACCGTAAACGGAACTAGTCCTTCGTGACTACGGAAATCCGTTGGTTGTGGTCAGTTCATCCAAACCCGGTAGAGTCTCAAATCTTTCAATTATCTTGTACTTTGTTCCAGTACAATATTCATCTTATCTTGTCAGGTATCAGCCTCAGTGACAAAACTCCGGTGGGATTTATGTGTGATAAATCCAGTTAAAAGCTTATTCTTGTGGATGGACCAATCTTGTTATTTACATTTATTACAAGCCCTTTCTGCGATGTCGCTCAGACGTCCGACGGTGGCATACCTGTTATTTACTTTTGTTATAGGCCCTGTCGGTGATGTCGCTCAGACGTCCGACGGTGGCATATCTGCTATTTACATTTGTTGCAAGCCCTGTCTGCGATGTCGTTCAGACGTCCGACTATGGCATTTCTTTTACAGCCCTTTATGTGATGTCGCTCAGACGTCCGACTGTGGCATTTCTTTTAAAGCCCTTTATGTGATGTCGCTCAGACGTCCGACTGTGGCATTTCTTTTAAAGCCCTTTATGTGATGTCGCTCAGACGTCCGACTGTGGCATTTCTTTTAAAGACCTTTATGTGATGTTGCTCAGACGTCCGACTGTGGCATTTCGTTTAAGCCCTTTACGTGGTGTCGCTAAGACGCCCGACTGCGGCATTTCTTTTTAGCCATTTATGTGGTGTCGCTTAGACGCCCGACTGCGGCATGCATTTTATTTATTTACCTTTCGAGGCGTCGCTCCAGACACCCGATCGGTTTTCAGTTATTTATTTTATTTATCAAGTCCTGCAATATTATCGTTGTTATATGAGCATCATCCTTTATTCATGACGCATTCATGCATTCATTGATTATATCTTTTGTCCGAACTGTCTTGCGAGTACTTTCAAAGTACTCACCTGGCTTGTTGATTTGGCTAGATGTTGATGAAGGCGATTAAATGGATGAAGAGTTTGATATCGAGTCCGACGCCTAGAGGAGTCCCAGTCAGTCCCGTGCGATCCTGTTTTGGTCATTGTATTATCTGCTTCCGCAACCCCCCAATAAATTCATCGAGCCTCCCCGACGCTCGATGAGCTGCCAGTTAGGAGTCAAGTTATCCACCACTTCTTCCTCGAGCTAGTAGCATGCCACCACACCCCTGTGTCATAACCGCCATATGTAAGATATTGGCGAGTTTGTAATAAATTATTGAGCAGCCTCAGCTCAACCCTGTAATATATTTGATGCTACTGGTTCTCTGTTTATCAAGCATTTGTCTACCAGAAAGGATGACTTTTTCCTATACTGGGATTTGAAGATCAATTTTCTCAATATTTATTTATTGAAGAAGTCGGTCGTGACAGACTTGGTAACCAGAGCCAGGCTGACTGTAGGAAGCCACTAGGTGCGATCGCTAATTTAATTATTAGCATGACAGTGTTTATTCTTGTTTTTACAAAATGTAGTCATCTTTCTGACAGTCAGCATAAAAATTTATGATCTGATCACTCAGAATTTTTGCCTACTTTTGTAGATGGCCGGCAGCGACTGCGAGTCTCAAATGTTCGCCAACGTGCCAGAGGGGTTTGTCAAACTTCTCTCCTTCATCGTTCAGGTCGCGATGGGGCCATCCGTGCGCCCAGTCTTCACGCTTTATCCACACAAGATCAACGACAGTCTGACCATGCACCACGCGGCGGTGCAATTCAGGGGAGGGCGTGCTGAGATGCGCCGCTTCCGTTTCTTGGGGAGAGACATGCCTACAGAGAGGCATGCTATGCAGTCAGCAGCCATGAGGCGATAGCTTCGTCTTCGGGATGTCCTTCCTGCAATGAAGACCCGTCGCTATCGCTACCTTCCATGCCATGTGCCTTACACCTGTCACTACTCATTCTCTTGCTCCAGAGGAGAGCAAGACGAGGCCTTTGAGATGCTTCTCGAGTACCTCTGAGCCCTGGAGGCAGCCTTTGACAGCATGGTGGACGACCTCGTAGCTGCCCGCATGGACTCAGTTCATGGCTGTGCTGCTAACAGGAGGGAACTCCTACACACCGCTCCACCGCTCACCTTTATCTCGTCCTCAGCTTCTCATTCGCCTACAATTCTCGCTACTACACGTCGTCTGCCTACCACTGAGGAATTCAACCAGGCTATTGCACCCACTCCCGTTCGCGCTGCACCACTTTTTGCACCCACTCCCATATGTGCTACTCCACCTATTCCGCCCACTCTTATTCAGGGTACTCCGCCTACGGCACCTGCTCCATCAGCTCAGCGCAGCTGCTCACCGTCTGGAACCTATTAGCGAGGAGGAAGTTGATTCCCCAACGTCACTGCGTCTCACCCTCGGCAAGCCAAGGAGATCCTCACCATCTCCGGTGAGTGCAGCGTAGGCGCCATGCGATGTATCGACTTACGTAATATGTTTATATGTACATAGGTTGTGAGAAGTAGCCTGTTTGCGCATCATGTAGGATGCGGAGGAGTGCACTAGTTTAAATAACATGCCAGGATTATGTACACATATCACGAGTGATGTAATGTATAACTATGCCCGCGTGTAAGATATGTAATAGTCCTTCTCCAGCAATCGTGTGTTTCAAAAATATCCTGGAGTTTAAAATGTTCTTTGTGTGTGATTTTATTGACTTTTGCGACTCTCTTTCTTATCTTACGAGTTCACAAAATATATCCCCAGAGTGAAAGATGTCTCGTCCTTGGGCCGCTCCATGCCAACTCAGCGGAAAGAAAATTATGGCACACCGCAGAACCACAATTTCACTCAGGGTCAGACAAGTCAACAGGACAGTGAAATAGCTTTTACACAAGTTTGTCGTTTGTATGAACAGAGTCAGCAGCAACACCAGGAAATGATGAACCAATTCATCAATATGGGAAGTAGCCGTGGTCAGTTTCAACCGCAATCCAAATTATCTGAGTTACAAAAGACGCGTCCTCCAACATTTTCTCATACTGACAAGCCTCTTGAGGCCGATGACTGGCTTCGAGACATGGAGAGAAAATTAATTATCGCACAGTGTTCAGACCGTGAAAAAGTATTGTATGCACCACATTATCTCACAGGAGCAGCTGCATCGTGGTGGGAAAACTTCCTGCACATGCACCCCAACGAAAATGAAATCACCTGGGAAAATTTCAAAGAAGGTTTTCGTGGGGCACATATTCCTAATAGCGTCACGAAAATCAAGAAGAAAGAATTTGATGAACTCAAGCAAAGGGCCATGACAGTGTCAGAATACAACAGCCAATTCACTCTGCTGTCTCGCTACGCCAATGAAGAACGCATGACCGAGAGCAAGAAGATGGAAAAATTCTTGGAAGGCCTGGCACCCGCCCTTAAGTGCCAGCTAGTTGTGCATACCTTTACAGATTTTAAAACACTGGTGGATAAGGCCATTACTCTGGAAAATGAGCGACGTAGCACGGAAGATTTCCATAAGCAAAAGGGACCAGACTACTTTTGTCGCAACCCGAAACAAGACGGAAATTCAGAAGGGTAGAACACACAAAACCCCGACGGATAATTCACGTCCAATCAAGAATTTCCATGCAAGAGACAAAGAGTTCACCTATCGCTCAGGCGTTACCTGTTATGCTTGTGGAGAAGAAGGGCACTATGCCAAGCAGTGCCCCAAGCCAAGGAGCTCAACCCCGAAGCTCAATAATCACTACTAGGAAAAGGCCTACTAATGGCGCACCTAATTTGGCCATTAATGGCGCATCAGTGGTGCGCCATTAGTGCCACGCCATTAGTATATTTTACTAATGGCGCACCACTGGATGCGCCATTAGTATATACAACAATCGCCATTAGTATGCCTCGAGGGGCCATGTATACCAGGTGCTTTGCCATACTAATGGCGCACAACAGCAAGATGCGCCATTAGTAACTTCGGCATACTAATGGCGCACTGTCTAATGATGCGCCATTAGTATCCTTTGGCATACTAATGGCGCACTGTGGTGTGATCCGCCATTAGTATGAATATTAGGTTTTTTTTTTCTGTTTTTTGCACAGGTTACAAAATGTATAATTGGACAAAATATAGACAGCACACATCAACAACAGATTCATCGAATACAATAGAAGATTAGTCTCTGAATACAATTCATCATATTAGTCTCCGAACTGAAAAGACCGAACAAAGATAGAACATTATATTACAAGTCTCGAGACCGCGAGTAGCGAGTTTGTCTTCACATTACAATTCGATATCGATCATCTAAACTACCATCACATAGAAGAGAGCTGCGGTCATCACGATGAGCATCTTCATGATGAAACTCGTCTTCATCCGGTTCCTCCAACGCTCCCTCCCCTCTCCCGCTAGATAGCTGGCGTATCTAGATTCGGCCTCGGCCCTAGTGGTGTACCCTTTGTAACTGTTACCGAATCGGTGAACCTGTCTCCGACACTCCTCCCGATCGTCGTAGACTCCGGGAACCTTGCCCTTGTACACGACATACGACGGCATCGCTATGCACTAGCCAAGCGAAATGTTAGTACCAATTCACAGACAATACATAAGCAATATATAAGTATGCAACGAGCGATCGGAAGAGAAAAGCAAGACATTAATAGCATCGATTACATCTAAGTTGAACGACTCTCGAAACCAAAGAGACATACTACAAGTTCATTAAAGTTTAATTACAACATGAGCCAATCGATGTTTGAGAACTGAACACGACATCACCGCTTTCGACTCGACTCAAGGGACCGAGGCGTGGATGAAGCCACCGTCTATCGTGGGAGTCATGAAAGAGCAGGCGTTGTCAGCCTGCATTTGTAGCATTGTGTCGATGTCACCGTTGGACGATTGATTTCTGAGGTAGAACTGCCCCGAGTGCGAAGGACATCTTGATGGATGATTTCCGCAAACTCCGACTGGATGCGAAAGAATTCTTGTCTGATTCCGCGTCCTGGATTGCCGACACTTCGTGGCCCAATCTTTGAGTTTACTCGGTAGCAGAAGTTGATGATGGTCCCGTACGATCGCCCGCATGTGATGGATGGCGTAGTAGGCACCCTTCTGACCGCCAGGCGGCTGCTTGACGCAGCGGAACGTCGTATTGTGGGAGAACACGTGCTTGCCGTACTTACGAATAGGCCTGGTGAAGGTGCCTCCAGATTTGGCGTGGCTGGGAGAACATCATCAAGAACCTTCTTGACATTTGTGTAGTCTACGTTCAATCGACGGTCCGGGTCGAAATACGTGGCCATGGAATATTTGGGGCTTAGGAGGATGAGCGTGCAATGTGTCACCGCAGAAAACACGGAATGTTAAAAGAACAACGATCGAAATCTAAGAATTCATATGTTACGGGCGGTTGAGGGAGGACTTACTCGGGAAAGTAAGGCACGAGGAAGTTATCCTTATCTTGGTTTGCGAATAGCGCCGAGGTAAGAACTTCGCGACTTGCGGTCCCAGCGCTGCCCAAGATCTTGGCACACATGTAGAAGGGGTCGACTATCACGATGTCCGGGTCTTGTCGCGAATGATCCGCATCTCCATACTTTCATGAAAATAGCCGAACGAAGGTGTAGTGCAGCGGATGAAGGTTCAACATAAGCGTGGATGTCATCAAACCGCAGAGACGATCAGACGCCCGATGGAGTTATCCACAAAGCCCTTGCCCTCTGGCACCTTGGCCACGAAAACCGGGTATGCCACATCCTTCTCTTTGAGACGCCGCTTCTCCAAAGAAAGAACACTGTCATGCAGACTCCGCATAGCACCGGTTGCAGCATTGAGCATATTTGTCGGTAGCATCGCCCTACCCGCCACATGCACCCTCCTCGAGATATCCTCAGGTGAAGGTGGCCCGTCCTGAGCACGGATCGTACTCGGTGCCGGCTGGCCCACACCCTTGTTAGTCTTTCTTTTGCGTGCCTTCTTCTTCTCCTGTAATGGGACCGAGTTCTGCTCACAGGCCGCCTTCTTGAATGTGTTGGGGCTGATAATATTTTGCACCTCGCCTATCTGAGGCTCGGTGAAGTCGGCAGCTGGAGGCGTCTCCTGAGAGCTGAACGGCAGACGACGTCTGTTGCAACTTGGCTTCTCCGCGGTACCAGCTAGATCGTGCACGTCTTTTGTTGGGTTGGGTTCTTGAGAAGGAGCCCCCATGAAGTCGCTATCATACCCATGTTCGGCAAAGTACTGATCGACGTTGCCAATTGTATCATCGTCGTAGTCGTTCTGATCCTGTGCCATATGCATGTTTGGATCCAGTGGCATAGGGATGTCCGGCACCGTTGCGGCGGTCTTGCCATGGGGCCGACTTGGCGCCGGCACGACTGGCGGTGTTGTCTTTGGGGTGGTGTCCCCCGCCCCCAAACGAATCTGGCTCTTCGGCCAAAGCAGGGGCCAGCTCAGGCAGGCGCTGAGGGTCATCACGTCATCATCGTCGGCCCCGACGGGTCGAATCGGAGGTAACAACTCGTCGCAGCCTGGCAGCACCCGAACCAGTTGAACCCTAAACAAGTTGGGTGGCATCTGGGTACCGTGTAACAAGGGGTTGCCCCGTTGAACGATTTGGCCCTTGGCGACATCGACCAACTTGTTGTTCACGAAGTGCAGGAGAGTGCACAGAACGTCGGCGGCGCCCTGCGAAAACATGTAGGGCGTCAGGGATGCCCAGTCAAAGGCAAGGAGATGAAGTCCTCGGCCAAGAGAGGCTTAATTAGTTACCTGATGATGGCGTCGAGCTCGGCTAATGTCGAGGCACCGCCAATGGCGGGCGTACAGTTGATGGAGGGGCCTCTTGCTGCAGAGGTGTCGGCCGGCGTACACCCAGGTGCATTAAGCTCCCGTGCCGGCGTCGGAGACACCAATGCCGCCTCCACCGGAGACACCAATGGCCCCGCCATCGCATTCTGCGAGTTGCTGGCCGTGAAGCTAGGAATCGGGGGCGGCCCCTGTTGGCCGCCCGCAATCCACGCACTCAACCCCTGGATCAAGGTAGGCACAATGGCGGTGATCGTCGCTCCGAGTCATTGAACCACTTGCTCTTGGACACTCTCCGGAATGCGCCACCTGTGCTTTGAGTTCTTGAACCTCGTGCGCCTGGCTTTCCGAGCTGGTCTTTTTCTCCTTCCGCACACCAGCGGTATAGTATGACCCCCATTTTGTCGACAAGCCTTTGCCGCCACCACGACCGATTGACGTCGACTTCGAGCTTATCCTTGTTCTTCATTACATTCAACGCCCTATTTAGAGTGGTGTCCCGGGGTTGCTCTTAGTCAACCCAGCGCCATCTGCTTTCGATCGCTGCGGAAGGAATGTGAACCATTTAGAAATTTGGCTTCATTAATTAGAATGCAACCGTATGGAGCTAATTACAGCGGGGTGTATTCCTTACAGAACAAGCTCAAGCTTCCTGGTCTTGGATCCGTGGTAAGCTCCTTTGTTTTCGGGTCCTTCTTGTACCGGGCCACGACAAAGTTCCTGGTCCGCTTATCACCGTATTTATCGAAGAGGGCGGTAGGCCTTGCTAAACGCAGTCCGCCTCCTCCTTGTCCCATATAGGCTCCGCCACTCTGTAACCGCCGGGACCAAGTGTGTGTTCCCCTATGTTCAGCTCCCGCATTTCTTTCCCCCACTGACTTGATTGGGAGTTTGTGGTGCTCGAGCAATTGATCTTGAAGTCGTTGTAGTCATCTTCGGTGATCGAAGGATTTTTCTCCTTGGTCTTCTCATAACTCTCACCTTTCTCGATCATTCTCTTCACCTTGCTTTTCCAAGTAGACAGGGCCTTGCTCATCTTCGTGAGGGCAGCATTGTTCACTTTATTCCCTTTGAGGCTTGTGTTTGCAAATTCAGCGGGGAACTTGTATCGTTCGTGCAGCTTCGTGAAGAGGAGGTTCCGCAAATTCCTTCGGTCAGGATGCCTCAGGTTCTCGGTGTTGATCGAGACGGTGCTCCGGAGAATGCACCCGAGCTGAAGCGAGTACCCCTTGACTATTCGTTCGGGCGCCGTTGGATTCCCGTTGGAGTCCACTTGATAACTTCCTCCTTGAGGGTGAGGAGCACGATCGGGCGCCGGTCCTTCCGCTGCCTCTTGGTTGGCTGCCATACGTGCGTGCGCCACCATCATCGATGGTGGCATCCTCGGCGCACCATCGGTGGTGGCATCGATGGGAGTCATCCTCGGCGGTACCATCGGTGGTCTCGGGATCGGTGGGGAAAGCGGTGTCCTCATACAACTTAGGTTGGTCCTCCATCTCTGGGACAGCTCGAGAATGCCTTGCCGCCCGAACCCCCGGCCTCATCGTTGTTGGCCATGTTTCTCTCTAAATAGGAACAAAGTTTGGTCAAAAAGTTGGTTATTGTTTAGGGCTTGTCGACACCGAGGCATCCTAAAGCTAAGCTTTTATCATTGAGGGTTTTTCGATGCCGAGGCACCCTAAAAGCCTAAGCTTTCATCATTAGTCACAAGTACCCCATATGTCCTATTTTTAGCAAAGTCATGCTAAAATTCACGGAAAATTTCAGCATGACCTTTGCTGAAAATAGGACATATGGAGTACCAATTCTTTGGAACGGAAGTTAATCGACATTCCAGCAAACTCAAGGGCCTCTCGGGTGGACAAGGCAAAAAAGGCCTCCATCACAACATGGAAAATACATTGGCATGTGGACAGGAATGTGGCTTCATTTAACAACAACAGTTTCACACAGAAAACAGAGCTGAATTCATTGAGATATTTGCATTGCTAGCTACATTTCAGTGCCATATTTCACCAATTTAAGCAAAACTACCGTTTAGCTAGCTACAGTTCAGTGCCATATTTCACTGGATTAAAATAAGCACATACACATAACTGACAACACACATACACATCACTGATTTAACAAAATTTGCACACAACTCAGTAGCACTTCATCATCATATAAAGTATATTAGCAGCAGTACAAATAAAGAGACATGATCAAAGTACTTCATAATAAACCCAAGCAACTTCATAATAAATCACTAGTCCTACTTATTGATGGTTTCTAAATCATTTATTTGATCGATAAGAAATAACCTTGTCCTGCACAAAATCTTTGTCCTCAGCTGTAAACTGAATGGTGTGTAGTAGTCATTTTCTATGTACATAAGTGTGTGGATTTCATATCTGTACATTCACAACATGCATTTAAACTGACCATTATGAGACTGCCATAATATTTTCATACCAGAATCAATATGGCAGTTATAGGCCAACTCGACCGCACGACCCATATTTTAACTAACCCATATTTTAAACATGTTTGTGTGATCGCCGTAGGTAAACTAACCCATATTTTAAAATATGGTCAGTTTAATACATTATCCTACACAGAATCCCATATTTAAACTGACCATTCACAACAAAGGCCACCTCTGTATATCCTACGACGATCCCATGATCACTGTTTCACTGCGCACAGATGAGCTGATGTAGAAAGGATATCCGTACATATCAAGCTTATACATTCATAGATGTGACCATTGGGTCAAGCTGATGCAAACCAATTCAAGCCTTGTAGCGGAAACTTCAAACACTGCCATCGGATTGCCCCCTAGTTCCACACTTGTTGTCATAATCTTGTCTTTGTCTCAAGTTTGTCCAAATCAATGATCCAAGTGAGCGTCTTGAATGTACTCGCAATCATCTATCATGTTCCCCTGTATGATTAGCATCTGGCCCTGCACCCTCTACATGGGTTTGTCCTTGATTTTAAGTATGATTAACATCTAACGACGGTGGCTTGATCTAAGCATCTTTCGGTTCGATGTATGTGCAAACTGTGGGTGAACATCGGAGATATTAGGACAGCTTTTATCCATGTGCTTCCCGCATAATTGTAACTACCTTGGCGCAATAAGGATCAGTCACACAACAATATCATTTCAACAACCTGATTTAGCAACCAGAATTTATATCTAGTTAGGTATCTAGGGTTTATTCGTTCAACAAAAGAAAACATATGCTCTTCGCTTTCAAGTTCTCCTATGAACCATTAACATCGCAAGTTAGCACATTTACAACTCTAGAACACAAGCAACATTGAGTCAATAGTTTGAAAAAAAATTATAAGCAGAAAGCTAACAATCTTGCAAATTATAAGCAGAAAGCTAACAACATTGAGGGGGAGAGGGGGAGAGGAGGAGGGGGAGCTCACGGGGGCGGTGGTGTGGACGGGGCGACGAGGTGGGGCGACGAGGTCCGGGTGGTGGTCGTGCTCCGGCGACGGTGGTGTGGACGGGCGGCGTCAAGCCACCGGCGATGAGGGCGAGGCGATGGCGTCCCAACGAGGTGAGGCGTGAGGCGGATCCTGGCGAACTGCGTTTTCCATGCGGCGGGGTTAGCGAGGGAGGGAGGAATGTGCAGCAAGACAGGGGGTACTCACGCACGGGAGGGCGAACGAAGAGCGGAGATTCCTCCTGCCGGAGTCGGCCGGGCGAGGTCAACGGTGAGCGCCCCCTCTTCCTCCTCCTTCTCCGCGGGGAAAGCGGTAGGGCGGCAGCGTCGGGAGAGGAGAGGGCGGCGTCGTGGCGTCGGGGCGTCGGGGCGGAGACGAGGACGACGGGCGGCCACGGCGTCAGTCTTGGCCGAGGCGGCGGGCAGCAGCGGCGTCGGAGAGGAGAGGGAAGGGGATGGAGGCGAGGCGAGGAGAGAGAGGGACAGGTTTGGGCCGCCGGGGTGGGGGCGACACAATACTAATGGCGCATCACCCATCGGTGCGCCATAAGTACATCCATTCTAATGGCGCACCTCACCACAGTGCGCCATTAGTAATTTTTTATTTCTGCTCGAGCCAACAGGTTATCTCCCACCTGACCTGATCCACACCAAGTTCCCTCTACTAGCTCATTGGTCGACAGCCAGTTCTCACACCAGAGGTCCTGGGTTCGATTCCCGAGCTCCACAATTTTTTATGCATTTAAAATGTTGTTTGATACTTATTTGTGTTTAAATATGTTCAAACTTGTTTAAATCATAACAGTAATATTTTTTATAAGACAGTAATAATTTTTAAAAATATCATCAAACAGTAATGCCGGTGGAGCGGGGTGGAGTCTTGAGTGCGGGGGTCGGCGGCGGTTGAGTAGGGAGGGCGTGGGCGGTCGGCGGCGGTTGAGTAGGGGAATCGAGGGTGCGGGGTCGGCGGCGGCGGTGGACTGAGGGGTGCTCGGCGAGGGGACGGATCTGGCGAGGTGGGATAGCGATCGAGATGGAGGGGGATCGAGATCGAGTGTCCATGAAATTTAAAAATATTCATGATAGTTCAAAAAGTGCCCATGAAATTCAATCGAGAAATGAAGCCTACGATTTAAATACAATCGATCTTAGCTAGCTATCTGTTCACATTCTTCTTGCCCTTCTTTTCGCAAATGGAGTTCTTCTGTGGAATGGACGTCCTTTAGGTAGGGTGGTCCTGCTTCTTCTTGTGGTGTATGCTGCTACTTCATCATCGTCGTCATGTTCGATCCTCGGTCGCCCGTACTTGTCGAAGTCTTGCTCATTGGCTACTCCATCCATTCCGATGATCTTCCTTTTGCCTCTCCTCACGACAACACGACTGGGCTTTGGCGGGTCAAGAATGAAGAAGCATTGGTCCACTTGGGAAGCCAGCACCCATGGCTCATTTTTTCGGTGACGTTTGTGCCCGCGGTCTTGGATTTGGCCGGGTATAACCATGGTGGTGAAATATCGGTCTTCTTTTAGGGCGCTCTTGGCCCATCGACACGGAACATCGGCACCTTCTCTCCGGTAGTAGCTCAGCTCCCAGATCGCCTCGATCCTTCCGTAGTATTTGTCCTTGTCCTTACGGTGTAGGATTCCATTGTTACCGGAGTTACGATAACCATCGCTCTTCATGTCCTTGTCCTCGGTGTAGAATGTGTAGCCGTTGATATCGTCGCCTCATAGGTCATCAGGTTGTGCTCGGCGCCACGTGACAAGGCGAATATGAGTTGTTCTTCCGCGGAAGAATCCTCATGTAAAGATGCAACGAAGCTTACGCTTGAACCAACGCGTGAAACATGAGTTGTGCTCTTTGAGTATATCTCCGTCCGTCCTCTGTTGGCCTCGGTCATTGTACGTCTTCTCAATAAAGGTTTTGTGCTCTACCACCCAAGGATCGACCACGTCTATGTGTTGTAGCGTGACTAGGTTTGCTCTTTCAAAGTCGGCAAGTCGACCCTCGAAGTCGACATACATTTCGCGGCGACCCTCACGGTGACCCCATCCAGCGAGCCTGCCGAGGTGCCTGTTGACGGGCAGACCAACGGGGTTCTCGATGCCTAGATAATTCGTGCAGTCGGAGATGCACTCTTGATCGAAAGCCATTGGCTATACTTCCCTACGGGCGTGACATGTTCGAACGTATCCTTTGATGACACCATTCATCCTTCGAGCGGCATCATGCTGTGCGAGAACGTCGGCCCGAGTTGGATGATATCCTCCACGATATGGACCAGCAGATGCACCATAATGTCGAAGAATGCGGGCGGAAGTACATCTCAAGCTCGCATAGTATCACCACGATCTCTTCTGTAGCCTTCTGAGTTGCCTCACGCCAATCGACTTCTGAGAGATGACGTCGAAAAAGTTGCATAGGCCAAATAGCGTTTCACGGACGTGCGCGTCCATGATCCCACGGATTGCAACTGGAAGTATCTGCGTCACAGCACGTGACAGTCGTGAGACTTCATCCCGCTGAACTTCTGCTTCGCTGGGTCTAGGTATCTGCTTATCTTCCCCGCGTAACCGTAAGAAAGTTTTACTCCTAGGAGGCAGGTGAAAAACTGCTCGATCTCCTCCTGACTTAGAGTGAAGCACGCAGGAGGGTAGTCATTTCCGGTCTTCTTGGCCTTTTTGCCTTTGCGATGACTTTCTGTGTCCTGCTTCGCCTCATCATCATCATCATCATCATTAGGATGAAGCTCCTGCCTGATGCCCATTGATTTCAAGTCTGCCCTTGCTTTCGGCCCATCTTTGGTCCTCTCTGGCATGTTGAGCAGGGTACCAAGCAGACTCTCGCACACGTTCTTCGTGATATGCATGACATCAAAGGCGGTGAGGCACACGGTGGATCTTCCAAGACGACAAGTCCCGGAAAACAGACCTCGTTTTCCATACCTTCAGCGGCTCTGGCGCCTTTCGCTTCTTTCCGGCTCTGGCGCCTTTTGCTTCTTTCCGGCGGTGGGCAGTCTTTCCAATTTTTCAACAGCTTGTCTATTTCCTCGCCGCTCCTCATTACAGGCGTTTTGGGTTCGGTTTCACCATCGAACAGATCCTTGCATTTCCTCCACGGGTCATCGTCGCGAAGCCACCTTGATGTCCCATGAACATGGTTTTCAAGACCGGGATCTCTATCTAGCTGGCGATACGTTGTGTCATCCATGCACCTTACGCATCCAGAAAATCTGTGGACTACCTGTCCCGCGAGATATCCGTAACCGAGATTGTCGTGCACCGTCGTGAGCAGTGCGGCTCTCATAGGGAAATATTCTTTCTCTGTGGCGTCCCACGTATTGGCTGGCGTTTTCCACAGCGTGTCAAGCTCCTCTTTCAGCAGCCCCAGATACAGATTGATGTCGTTCCCTGGTTCTTTCGGCCCTTCAATTAGCATACTCATGTGAATGTACTTCCTCTTCATGCACAACCAGGGGGGAAGGTTGTACATCCACACAAACAAAGGCCAGGTGCTATGTGTGCTTCTCTGGCTGCCAAACGGATTGACTCCATCGATGCTCGCGCCCAGCACAATGTTCCTTGGATCGTTCCCAAATTTGGGGTATTCGAAGTTCAACGCTTGCCACTGGCTCGCATCCTTAGGGTGACTCAGCATCTTGTCTTTTTTATCTATCTCCGGATCATTTGCGTCATCTTCTCGCTTCTTCTCCTGCCTATCCGCGTGCCAACGGAGGAGCTTTGCTACCTTAGGGTCCGTGAAATACCGCTGCAGACGAGGAGTGATCGGAAAGTACCACACCACTTTTCAAGGAGCTTTCTTCCTCTTCTTGTATCGAGTGGCGCGACACCGGACATATGGTAGACTCAGCGTGCTCGTCCCGATAAATGATGCAATTGTTCATGCACACATGGTATTTCACGTGCGGTAAATCGAGAGGACACATGATTTTCTTCGCCTCCTCCAAACTGGTCGGGCACTTGTTCCCCTTGGGAAGACGTTCGTGCCAGAATGACATGTTCTCGTCGAAGCATGCGTCGGTCATTTTGTGTTTTACCTTCATCTCGAGCCATGGCGTTACTTTCGGCGGGTATCCTCGGGCCTGCATCCTTCATACAATGGAGTAACCGCGTCTAACTGAAGTTGATCCGTCTTGGCTTTCTCTCGGGCGGCAGCTCTTGCGTTATCCGTCTGCTTGAGAAGCAGATCTTGAATATGAGGGTCCTGCACCCAGCCCATCGATGGTCCAGCGTAAATGCGCTCCGCCCGGCATCATCATCTTCATGATCATGCCCGTCGTCTGCTCCGACATCTTCCTCATCATCATGTCCTGCATCTTCTACATGATATTTGTACAACATCACCGTCGTGATCATCTCACGGGATTCTTCGTCTTCTCGCCCGCCCAAGCCGCGGTGGTTGTCTTGCTGCCCTTCCTCATTTCTTGCCTGGCCCCATGGGCGACTTCGTAGTCATCTTCATCACCTTGCCACCGATAGCCATCCATGAAACCACGCAAGAGCAGGTGGTCCCGCACCTGCCGGAATCCGGGTCCGCATAATAAGGCTCTTCATCTTGCATCTTCGACACGGACATCTTATCTCCGTCTCGTTCTTTTGAAGCATCTCGGCCTTCGCGGACCTCAAAAACCTATTCACGATGCCTTCGGTCATCGTGCGGACCATGATCGCCTGCGGGGTAGAGCAAAACGATATTTTAGAACCAAGAAAATTTTTGGCATGACTTTCCCTAAAAATAGGACCAAAAAGAATGCTTAATGCCAAAATTCTCGCCGAAACGGAAATGAATCAACATTCCGGCAAAATATTGGCAACTATCGCATTTCAAATACCGGTACACCTCCAAACACAAACACATATGCAACACCACAAACATATGCAACACCACGAACATACATAGATCTAGCTAGGCCATAAAAAGTGCATGTGCACATTGTTGTAGGGAGAACAACATAAATATAGCTTCCCCCCTTACTTACCTATCAAAACAAGGTAATTTAACCACTTAATTTGAATGAATCTATCGTGGAAATGAGGTGAAAAAGAGGAGGCACCCGAGACAAGGAGGAGGCGGTGGAGAGAATGAAGCGGGGTGAAAGTGAGTGTGGGTAGGAGAGGTTGTCCAAAATATCTTGTTGCTGCCCACTTACTAATGGCGCACCAACCATCAATGCGCATTAGTAATCCAGGTTACTAATGGCGCACCTTCTGGTGGTGCGCCATTAGTAGTTTTGCAAAAAAAAACATACTAATGGCGCACTGCTCCAGAGTGCGCCATTACTAGTTTAAACTAGTAATGGCGCACGGTGGAGAAGTGCGCCATTAGTAGTTTTGCAAAAAAAAAGGAATAAAAAATATAATAAAAAAAACAACATTAGTGGCGCACTTTCCGACAGGTGCGCCATTACTAGTTACAACTAGTAAGGCGCACTTCGTCTGGATGCGCCATTAGTATGTTTGGACAGGCGCACTAGTTCAAAAAAAAAATTGATACTAATGGCGCACCTTGGGCCAGGTGCGCCATTAGTAGTTTCAACACTAATGGCGCACCAGACAGGCGGTGCGCCATTAGTATATACTAATGGCGCACCACCTTCTGGTACGCCATTAGTGTCAATCCCATCTATAGCCCTTTTTCTAGTAGTGAATGGTGGCAATAATTCAGCACCAAAGCGAAGCAATTTCAACCCCAACAACAACCACCGGAAAGGTCACTTGAACCACGTGACCCGAGAGGAAGCACAGAACGCCCCAGATATCGTACTCGGTACGTACCCCGTCAACACAATACCTGCCATGGTTTTGTTTGATTCTGGAGCTTCTCACTCATTCGTTTCGAAAAGTTTTGCTTTGCAAAATAATTTTTCGATGCTTCCCTTGGAAAAATCAATGATCGTCAAGTCCCCTAGAATTAAGCAAGTTACCCAGAGTTCTTTGTCAAGGTGTGGTTATTGAATTTGAAGGATTGAAGTTTTACGCCAACCTTATTGTACTTTGGAAAGCAAAGGACTGGATGTCATCCTAGGAATGGATTGGTTAACCACCAACAAAGGTTTTATTGACTGCTTCAACCGTGCAGTGATTCTCACACACCATCATGGGAAGAAAATAAAAGTTTCAGCCAAAGAGAGACAAATACCTCGGCAACCTAGATTAAACAAGGTGGACGTTTCTGAGCTGAACAAGGTTCCAGTAGTATGTGAATTCCCAGACGTATTTCCAAAAGAACTACCAGGCATGCCACCAGACCGAGAGATAGAATTCAGCATTGAGCTAGCACCCGGAACCGCTCCTATTTACAAGAAACCTTACAGAATGGCACCATCCGAATTGGTAGAGTTGAAGAAGCAAATAAAAGAATTGTTGGAGAAAGGATACATCTGAGTCAGCTCCTCACCTTGGGGTTCTCCAATTTTATTTGCCAAGAAGAAGGATGGAACAATGAGGTTGTGTATTGATTATCGAGCTCTCAACATGGTCACAATCAAGAACAAATACCCAATGCCCCGAATAAATGATTTATTCGATCAGCTCGCCAGAGCCAAAGTCTTCTCAAAAATTGACTTGAGATCAGGATACCACCAATTAAAAGTATGAACAGAAGATATTCCCAAGACCGCCTTCACCTCCAGATATGGGCTGTATGAGTTCACAGTGATGCCATTCGGGCTAACCAACGACCCCGCATATTTTGTTCACCTCATGAACAAAGTATTTATGAAGTATATGGACAAGTTTGTTGTGGTATTCATCGATGATATTACGATATATTCCAAAACACCGTAAGAGAACGCCGAACATCTCGTGATTGTACTCGGAGAACTCAGGAAACATCAACTGTACGCCAAATTCAGCAAATGTGAATTTTGGCTAAGGCAGGTGGGTTTTCTGGGCCACGTGCTAACCCAAGAAGGTATTGCAGTAGACCCGGAAAAAGTCAAGGCCGTACTTGGCTGGAAACGACCAGCTAACGTAACGGACGTACGGAGTTTCTTGGGAATGGCAGGCTATTATAGGAGATTTATTGAAGGATTCTCCACTATAGCAAAGCCCATGACACAATTGCTCAAGAAAGGCAAGAAGTTTGAATGGCAGAAGCATGTGAGAAAAGCTTCCAAGAGCTAAAATGCAAATTAACAACGACACCAGTACTAATTGTGCCAGATATACACAAGAATTTTGAGGTATATTGTGACGCATCCCGGAAAGGCCTCGGATGCGTATTGATGCAAGAAGGCAAGGTAGTTGCGTATGTCTCTAGACAACTACGCAAGCATGAGGAAAATTATCCCACTCATGACTTGGAATTAGCAGCAGTCATCCATGCACTCAAGGAATGGAGACACTTCCTACTTGGGAAACGTTGAGAGATATACACATACCATAAGAGTCTTAAGTATATTTTCACACAGCCAGAGTTAAATTTACGGCAACGACGCTGGTTAGAGTTGGTGAAGGATTATGATGTTGGAATCCACTATCATCTCGGAAAAGCAAATGTTGTGGCAGATGCACTTAGTCGAAATCCCACAGACGACGACAGTATACCAAAGTTGAGGCCAGAATTTCAGCAGGAATTTGCCCGACTCAATCTAATAATGGTTACCGAAGGCAGTGTGTCGAATATAGAAATACAGCCTACCCTAATGGAAAGGATCAAGGAAGCCCAGCACGGACACCCCACAGCAAGTGTAAAACAACAACATTATCAGAGCATTCTTGCAAGCTTGGAACAGAGGTCATATGGAATGCACAATTATCAAACTTAGCATGTGAACCAATTACTCATAGCATAATTCAACTCGTGTAATTGTAGCATATCTAGAAGAGGCATAGATTAATCAATATCAAGCTCACAACATGGCATCATGAAGTTAACAGAAATCTGGAACATCATTTAGGCATGTTAATAGCAACCGAAACATATGCTACACGACTTCTATAAGGAATCATATGGTATGGCATGATATAGCATAACATGGACCACAAAACATGTGAACTAAGCATCTCCGGATTATGCATGGATTTTACAGTAGCATCAAGCAAACACAGCAACATAATATAACAAATTCAGACGACATAAATTAACAGCAAGTCTCCCACTTCTCAAGCTTGACGCACTCAGTACATGGCATATCACAATACATGGATTGCACCATTGCAAAGAATAAATGATTATGCTCCTAAAACATGTTGACATGATTCTCCAAAGAAAGTCAAACAAAAAGATATAAAAATGACAATGTGACAAATTATAACAGTTTTCACCAGTTAACCTTAACACACTTTTGCAACATAGATAAACATGTCAAGACGCACCCTAACATGAATGAAAAGAACACCAACATGTAGAGCATGAAGATCAGAAAATTTGCATATCAAGATCATCACCATAGGATCAACAGGGACAAAGTTACACCACTCACAGGATGCATACAGGATGTTAACAAGCAGCAGATTTCAGCACTTTATATCACTTAGCAGTTTTGCAACGAAGATTAAGGCATCAAGATGAACCGTAACATGAATGCAAACTACTCCATCATCTAGAGCATCAATATATGAACATTTTGACATGTCATGCACGCAAAATGGAGCCACATGCCCAAAGTTCACATGTTGAATATGCACACATAACGCTAAAATCCTCGGCCTTAGCAGTTTTCTAGAAAAAAAACAAATGGGTGCAAGATAGCTAAATGACGCATGGGCGGGGCTAAACGAGGATCTCACCATTGGGCCAAGCCCAAGAAGGCGGGAGGCGGATCGGGTCGGCTGGGGTCGCTGGGCCGGACGGGGCCCACACGGCAAGATGCGCCAAGGCCCACGAGGGTTGGTCGCGAGCGGGCATAGAAAGAAAGGTGAGTTTGGGAAGAGCCTCAGAATTCAACATAGATGAGCAAGGAATATTGTGGTACGGAGAGAGGCTATGCGTACCAAATGTCAAGGACCTTAAACAGCAGATATTGACTGAAAGTCACACAGCTCTGTATTCAATCCATCCTGGAGGGACAAAAATGTACAAAGATCTTCAAGAAAATTTTTGGTGGCACGGTATGAAGAGAGATATAACCACGTTCATTGCATGCTATGACTCTTGTCAACGTATCAAGGCCGAGCACCAGAAACCAGCCGGACTGTTACAGCCAAATAAGATACCCAAGTGGAAATGGGACGAGATTGGAATGGACTTTATCGTTGGACTGCCACGGTCACGACACGGAAACGATGCCATATGGGTCATAACCGACAGATTAACCAAGGTGGCACCTTTTTATTCCGGTAAAGACAACTTACACCACTCAGAGACTGGCCAGACTTTATCTTGCCCGTATCGTCTGCCTGCATGGAGTCCCTAAGACTATCATCTCCGATAGAGGCACACAGTTCGTCTCTATATTTTGGGATCACCTACAACAGTCTGCGGGAACCCAACTAGCCTTTTCAAGACCGCATACCATCCCAGGCCCGATGGGCGGGCCAGACGCGTAAACCAAATCCTAGAAGACATGCTAAGAGCACGTGTCCTCACCCTACGGGAACAGTTGGGAAGAAAGTTTGCCATATGCAGAGTTCGCATACAACAACAGCTATCAAGCCAGCTTGCAAATGGCACCCTTTGAAGCTCTATATGGGAGAAGATGTCGTACCCCGCTAAATTGGTCAGAGACCGGAGACAGCCATATCTTTGGCCCAGATATGCTCAAGGAGGCCGAGGAGAAAGTTAAGACAATTAGAGAACGACTCAAAACAGCTCAAAGTCGGGAAAAGAGTTATTACGACCGAAAGCATCGGGAAATCAGTTTTGAACCCGTAGAATTGGTATACCTGAGAGTTTCTCCTATGAAGGGTCTGCAACGATTCAAGATTAAGGGGAAACTAGCACCAAGATTCATCGGACCATTTCATATAGTGGCCCGAAGAGGCACGGTAGCCTACCAGCTAGACCTACCCGGAGACTTATCTGGTATCCACAACGTGTTTCACATATCGCAGTTGAGAAAATACGTGAGCAACCCAGAGAAGCAAGTTTCACATGAGAATATTGACGTGCAACCGGACCTCACTTACCGGGAGCACCCAATAAAAATATTAGAAGAGTCTGAGAGGAGGACCCGACAGAAAACCATTAAGTTTTTCAGAGTTCAGTGGAGTAATCACACCGAGAATGAAGCAACCTGGGAGAGCGAGGATTTTTCTTCAGACAGAGCACCCACACCTGTTTAAGGATCAGCTGAAATCTCGGGGACGAGATTTTTCCTAAGGGGGTAGGTGCTGTGACACTCCAAATTGTTTTTGTTTTTTTTTTCAGAAGAGCCTTGCTTGGTTTGAAAGAAGGTCATTTAAACCCTTCCTAAAAACCATCTTCTAAGTTTGCCCTCTCAAAAATCTATTTTTTCTTGGATTTAGTTTCTTTTAAAAAGAAAACCCTTTTGATTTTTGGTCTTTCATTTGATTTTGATCCACTCTGGTTTACCATGCCTCCTATGGTAAAACTCCCCCAAAAACCCCTCCTCCCACTTTGGTACAACCCAAACATTCTGTCCAAACTAATAAAATCCATTTTTGGATTTTATTCCAATTATTCTCCTCCCAAAATAATTTTGTCTTTTCTTTTGAGCCTAGGTGATTTGCAAAGCAAGTACCCTAATGCTTTTGATTTTTGACCTCAACCCAACACCCCTGGATAGTCCTTTGTACCCACAACCCAGAACCATCTTGATCCACTCTTCTTCTTTTCAAATATTTCAAATTTCACTCACTGCAAGTTTGGACTAGATTTGCCAAATTTGGTGAAATTCATATCTACACTTCTCCAAAAATTCCACCAAAATTCAGGCAACCTCTAGTTGCAATGAGAGACCACTCCACCAAAAATCAGCTCAAGGAAAAATCCTTGGATAACAGAATCATTTTGTCAAACACACGGCATGCCTTTGTTTTGTTCATATTGATGAAATTCAGAAAGTTCGATGTCGTTTCTCCGCAGAACTTGATCCACATGCCCACTGTGCGTTTGGCTCGATGCTCACAGCCTGGCCTGCTTGTTTGGAGCTCCACACGCGTGCTTGGCACCTTCCTGGCGTCGGTGGCGCCCTGGCCCGCCTGCGCCGGCGTGCTTTGCGGCGGCCGAAACACCGTAACGGCCGACAGGGAGCAAAACGGCGGCTCAACGCCGTTCGGCGCCGCCCAAACCTCCTGGTGGCTCCACGTGGACATCTCCTTGCCAGCGCACGCATGCAGCACCGTCGCCGTGGCTTGGCACGCGCAGAGTGCGTTCTCTGCCGTCGACGGCCGTGCGGCCGTTCCGTCGAGGGCAGGCCATAAACCTCCCTCCCGTGCTAAGCTGGACCCTAAAATGGCACCGCTACTCCACCTAGGCGATGCTCAAGCTCCTAAGCCGACCGTCCAGCCACAGCGCCACCGTAATCAACTCGCCGGACTTATCCGTTCACGGCAACCGACTCGGTCCGGCTATATATAGCACCCCGAGCCTGCTCTCGCCCCCGCACGACTCCACCACCTCACTAGACCCCACCTAGCCACTGGGAGAGCCTCGAGGGGCCCTTCTTCCCCGACTCCGGCCGCCCCGTTCCGCCTCGGCCTCCACCTCGATTCACTCCGGTGAGGCCATCTCCGACGCCCTGACTTCGTCAGCAACCCTCTCGAGCAACTAGGAGACTAACCCCCACTCCTATTTGATCCCCGCAGCTCCCTCCGGCGAGATCCACGACTGCCCGAACCGCCGTCCACCGGAGCAAGGGCCACCGTCGACACAGTGCTCGCCGGCAACCACCACCACCACCCACAGACGCGGAACGGTGCACTGATCTCGAAGGTAACCCCCGATCACCTTGCCTCGTCGTGGATCGCCGCCGGCGACCACCGCACCTCTCGGGCGCCGTCGCGCTCTGTTTCTCCGTTTGAAATTTCAAACCCGACAGGTGGAGCCCGCCTGTCAGCCTCACAGCCGTTTCTTTTAAACGAAATGTTATCCTGGACTTTTCCACAGAGCCCCCTGGAAACTTTCTGTTTCATTACAGATGGGTCCTTGGACCAAAACTCTTATAACTTTTAAACAGGAAATGATTTTTGATTGATTCCTTTTCTGTCATATTTATTTTTCTGTCTAGTTTTTTGTCATATTTATTTGAAAAATATTTGGAGCACTTTTCTGTACACTCACGGTATTTACGTTGCGTACGTATTTTTCTTATACCGTAGATACCGGAGGAGGTGACGGAGCTGCAAACTTCACACAGTTAAACTCCGACTACTCCGAACCAGACAAGCATGTTTGAACTCTTGATATGATGAGTGTTGTTGCATGTTGCATTTTAGTATAGTCATGGCATGTTTATGAACATCACTTTGAATGTTATATTTCATGCACATAAGCGGAAAGTAAGTTTCAGAAAGCATTATGTTGTTGGATACATATTTGCATAGCCATGTGTTGGCATGAGGATGGGTAAGATGGCAGTGTTGTGACATGCCAGTCTTATGCCAGATTATTTGACTTCCGTGTCATCGTGAAACAAATCACATTTCCATTCATTCCTTCCTATCTTTTGTCACATGTTTTTCGAAAGGAATATGGCATAGTAAGTTGCAAATCGTTTTCCTGGTACACACCAAATAGAGAGGCGGGATGAGGGTTCCATGGCCTGGATTAAAGCCCGTCATCCGTCAGGGGCATGGGTGTTTCGGTTGGGACCGAGAGGGGGCACCTTAGAGCGCTGCCAGATAGAAATTTGATCACATGCTATTCGAGGTTGTAGCCTCCCGTCTCAAAGTTTTTCTTGGACGTTGTCGGGGTGATTCACGGCATCATGAGGTGAAATGGGTGTGTACTAGTTAAATGTGTTTCTACTGAAATATCAGAACGGAACTAGTCCTTCGTGACTCACGGAATCCGTTGGCTGTGGTCAGTTCATCCAAACTCTGCAGAGTCTCAAATCTTTCAATTATCTTGTACTTTGTTCAAGTACTATATTCACCTTATCTTGTCAGGTATCAGCCTCGGTGACAAAACTCCGGTGGGATTTATGTGTGATAAATCCGGTTAAAAGATTATTCTTGTGGATGGACTAATATTGTTATTTACATTTATTACAAGCCCTGTCTGCGATGTCGCTCAGACGTCCGACGGTGGCATACCTGTTATTTACTTTTGTTATAGGCCCTGTCTGTGATGTCGCTCAAACGTCCGACGGTGGCATATCTGTTATTTACATTTGTTGCAAGCCCTGTCTGCGATGTCGCTCAGACGTCCGACTGTGGCATTTCTTTTACAGCCCTTTATGTGATGTCCCTCAGACGTCCGACTGTGGCATTTCTTTTAAAGCCCTTTATGTGATATCGCTCAGACGTCCGACTGTGGCATTTCTTTTAAAGCCCTTTATGTGATGTCGCTCAGACGTCCGACTGTGGCATTTCGTTTAAGCCCTTTAAGTGGTGTCGCTAAGACGCCCGACTGCGGCATTTCTTTTAAGCCCTTTATGTGGTGTCTCTTAGACGACCGACTGCGGCATGCATTTTATTTATTTACCTTTCGAGGCGTCGCTCCAGACACCCGATCGGTTTTCAGTTATTTATTTTATTTATCAAGTCCTGCAATATTATTGTTGTTATATGAGCATCATCCTTTATTCATGACGCATTCATGCATTCATTGATTATATCTTTTATCCGAACTGTCTTGCGAGTACTTTCAAAGTACTCACCTGGCTTGTTGATTTGGCCAGATGTTGATGAGGGCGATCTCATGGATGAAGAGTTTGATAGCCAGTCCGACGCCTAGAGGAGTCGGTCGATCCCGTGCGATCCTGTTTTGGTCATTGTATTATCCGCTTCCGCAACCCCGAATAAATTCATCGAGCCTCCCGACGCTTTCGATGAGCTGCCAGTTAGGAGTCAAGTTATCAACCACTTTTTCCTCGAGCTAGTAGCATGCCACCACACCCCTGTGTCATAACCGCCCATATGTAAGATATTGGCGAGTTTGTAATAAATTGTTGAGCAGCCTCAGCTCAACCCTGTAATATATTTGATGCTACTGGTTCTCTATTTATCAAGCATTTGTCTACCAGAAAGGATGACTTTTTCCTATACTGGGATTTAAAGATCGATTTTCTCAATATTTATTTATTGAAAAAGTCGGTCGTGACACGAAGCCGCGCAGGCAGTGTGAGCGGAAGATGAACCGCTTGCTCTCCTCCGGCGCCGGCGAGATCTCCCACTCCGATGCAAGGCGTACCCGCACATAATCTTCGCCAGGCAGCCACCGCGTCTTGCGAAGGAAGTCGATGTGGTCCTCGTGTACATTCGAGCCATCCCAAGCCCCGGCGCGTGCCATGGCGGTGAGAGCTCGACGGAGAAGGCACGACTACGGCGGAAGCACACCCTTGCAACGGCAACGTCGCCTGAGAAGCAGAGCGGCAGTAGCGGCGAAGAGAAGACGAAGAAAGAAGAGAACGACGGGGTGGGAGGCGAGCGTGTGTGCGTCTACCGCTCCCCCTCCTCCCCCTACTTATAGGCACGGCATGACAAAGCCGAGGGGGCGGGACGTGGGGGCATGGGATTAACTGCGCCCACTCCCCACGACCCGCGATTATTGCGCCTCGGTCACAGAGGATCTGCGTGTGGGCCGAGGCACGGTGGTGGCGGGCCCAGGCCTGCAGCGACGTCTCGTCATGCGCGTGGGCTGGTAGGATGAACCAGTTGAAGGGTGCAACATGGCACGCGGACGGCAGGCGGCTGGCCCGCCGCCCGGTGCATGTGCCAGCTAGTTACCGCCTTCGGACTCCAAATCTTTCGAGACGGCGCGTTTGATCAAGGCTGGCTGCTGGCTGCCGGCTGTTCAAAATAGGAAGCTGCCCCGACTTCGCGTCCCCCTTTCAGCTGTGAAGCCCGGCCAGCTTCGGGGACTACTGCCGGAGTAAATGACCACGGGTAGCCTAACCAGCTCCCCCTGGCTCTTCAAAAAATATCGGGCCGACGGCGCCCTCCGAGTTCCAAGACGCAGGGCCGCCTTCTCCTGGCCCGCTGTCCGACTGGCCGGATGCCTGAAGGCGGTAAGGCTCTACAAGATCTCTCAACAAGGGCCGACTCCTAGCAGCAGGCCATCTGAGATCTGGCTCCTAGCAGGCGGCCCGGCTCGCACCCTCTAAGTTTGTGCCCCCATAACGGCGATAAGATGGGGCGATGCACAGGAAGAGCAGTTGAATATACAAACATTGTCGACAAAAGGAATGAGAAATACGAAAACAGGACGACATTATATAATTCACATATATGACGCTTGCCTAAACAGCATGGCATTGCATAATTCACATACATAATTCCTTGCAACAAGATAACATCGCATAATTCACATATATAATGTCTTGCAACTAGATGGCATTGCATAATTCACATATATGGTAATTAGACACTAAACAGGTGGCATTCACACAAAGCATGTATAAACTAAGAAAATCACATATCAATGCAAGATACCATACGCACGATATGAGCAACATAACCCTGCCAAGTTAGAGCATGCACCTCGGGGGGGAAATATGACTGGTCATCTGTCTCTGAATCCTCCTTTGAGGAGCTATCAGTAACTTGCAAGACATGCGCTTCGTCAGATAGCATTGTCTGCTCTGAAGACCTTGTTTGCACTCCAGGTTTTTCCATGACCGTGCCGAATGGCTGATGCACAGGAAGAGTAATTGAATGTACTAAAATTGTTGAAAAATTTAACACGTAATAAAAAAATGATGGCATGATATAATTCACATATAAGATGGTGGCTAACCAGGGTGGCATTGCAAAATTCACATATATGATGCCTGGCTAAACAAGATGGCATCGCATGATTCACATATACGATAAAGAAACTAAACAGATGGCATTGACACAAAGCATGTCTAAACTAAGCAAATGACATCTTTAATGTATACATTAAGCAATGCAAGGCACCATATGCATGATATTACTAACATCAGCATGCCAAGTTAGAGCGAAGACCTCATGGGGTAAATTGGAGTGGTCTTCTCCTTCTGAATCCCCCTCAGAACAGTTTTCGTCCTCTCGATTACGATCCGAAATGGGTGGAGGGGGGGCTGCCTTTGCGCCCACCATGGAACGACGTCTGCATGAAATTTATTTGCCATGCAAGGCTCGTCTCTTTTGCTCTACACGATCAGTTCCATTGTGTAAAATAACTGGCATGCATAGGAATAAAACATAGTGAGATCATGTAAGGAGTGCATGCACAAATCCAGAGTGATGGTAGCAAACTGTGGATAGACCCAAAACCAATGTTTGCAGGCAGATAATAGCTTTAGTTAAGAAATATAGATAATGGCTCCTTTAATGTTTGTTTGCACCCAACATGAAACTCATAGTAGACACCGGAGATTAACCAGATAGTAGATAGATAGTACTGATTGCTGCCCCAATATGTACCCCACAACCATTTAAAAACTCAAGTTTCAGCATTAGTTTGGACCTGACTCAGAGTCTAATAGGTGAACACGACGATAATGTAGCATGTCATCATATTAAGCGACGCATAACGTAAGCAGACACGAAAGAGTGCCACCTGTCTTGCGGATCTGTGTAGTCCTCATGGTCATCTGCTCAGTTGATGATGGTAATGCAGTTGTCGTGGCTGCCGGCGGCGGGGAAGAAGATCTGAGGCGGCGAAGAGCGATGCGGAGAGCGGATCCCTGTGGTGAACCCTTCCGTCCTTGGAGCAACTGAGCTGGGTGGAACACTGATCACAGAGCAGGACAAACCACACAAGGTTTTCTTTGACACATATCTGTAATGTGAAGTAATTGAGTAAGGGCTTGTTTGAATTTGAGGATTCTAACAATGCAGGTATAGGAAATAGACAGGAATAGGATAGGAATGCACGTGCAAAATAGAGAATTTAAAAACATAGGATTTCTGCCAATCTGGGTGTTTGATTCACAACAATTGGAAGATCACAGGATGCAAAAAAGCATGGTGAGATTAAGTCAAACCACAAGAACATGTATGGTTATAATGCTATTATGCTACTATCTCTTAGTCTTGTGCTTGATGAATAGGAATATGAAAAGGAGGACAATTGGAAATTAGAATTCCTATGGTTTTTCTTTCAAGGAGACACTAAAGGAGCAAATCCTACAGTTTTCCTTTGCTCCATTCCTTTGCACCAAATTCATGAAAAGTAGTACCATAGGAAACTTTCCAATTCCTATGTTTTTCATTCACTTTCCCTTTCAAGCTTGGCGATTCTAGTAGGCAGGCTTGAGCAAGGAAAATCCTACACTAAAAAATGTTTTGTGCTACTTCTATTACTTGGACCTGTGCCAACGCCATACTAGCTCAACTCCTGTGTCCATCGACAAATGCACAGCTCAAATGCACAGAGATAAATAATGATGGCGTTCAAGAGAGTCCATCACGGATTGCTAAGTTGCCTGGTACCTCACTACTTGTCATATAGTAGGATAAAATAATCGTATTTCTTGTTACTACGAGTGCTCAGTGGACAATATATATAACATGTAGAGTAAAAAAGAGATGCAACAAGTGCACAACCTCTTTGGCGAAGTCATGTCGATCTCAGCGTGATTGGGTTGGCCGGTGAGGATGCTCCGGATGACTTGGCTGTCGGAAGAGGAGAAGAAGATCTTAGGCGTCTGGAGATGGAGCCCGAGGTACTGCTCCGCTGTGATGGAGGGTTTCGTTGTTGGAGCAGCTCCGGTCAGTTGTACGATGCCGAGGCTGAAGCAGGACAAGAGAGACAAGGTTAACCTGAGTGCAATTCTAATAGCATCTTCAATACATAACGTAAAATACAAAACCAGAAAGTGCTAGATGTAAAATACATCAGCCGCTCATCTCTGAACTTAACTGTCGAAACTGAATTTAACTGTCGAAACTGAACTTAACTTTCGAAACTTAATTTTGCTGTCGGAACTGAACGCACTAGCAAGGTGAGGCTACACGCCGGTCGACTGACTTTTTCATCTCATGTCAGTCGATTTTGCAGCCGTTGGATACGAAATAAAGGGCCTGCGGTTCATCTTCAACCTCCCCCCTGAGCCGCCAGCCACCATCGGCCAAACAGCAGCCCCCCGCCGCCCGCGGCCGGCGGTGCCCCGCCCCACCCACCCCGAAAAACTCCCCACCGCCGGTTCGCCGCCGCCCTGGCCATCCCTCTAGGCCACCCGTGCCAAGTTTTTTCTCCGGCGATCCCCACGCCACCGCCCCGCCACCGTCGGCGACCACCGACCCCACCCTGAACCCTAAGATAGATAGTGGGGTACCTCTCCGGCGAGCTCCCTCCCCGCTACGGCTCATTCTTCCTTCACCCCGGCGATCCCCCCCCCCCCACCCCCTGAAAATCAACTGACCCAAAAGTCGATTCAGTCGACTGAAGTGTAGCTAAATCGGAGCAGCATCGCAAGCAAGAGCAAGAGCGAGAGCAGCAGCACGAGCAAGAGCAATAGCAAGAGTAGACCAGGCAGGGGACCGAGAGCAAGAGCAGAGCAGCAGCGTGAGTGAGAGCTAAAGCTGCAGCAGGTCCTACTGATGTGGACGTCGCCACCGAGGGAGCGACGTCGTGCAGGAAGTGGCCGGCGACGCCGTCGTGGATGGTGTCGCGCCATGTCGGCTCGGGACCGAGCGCCGGCAGCACCGTGAGATCGAATCAAGAAGAAAATGCGGCAATTAGTGTACAACCTCTTTGGTGGCGCCGATTAGGCAGAAGCTTCATCCGAGGAAACGGTGATGATGATGCTCTCCCGGTGGTGCAGGTGAAGACGTCGGTGTGGGAATGGAGGTGGCGCGAAAGACGAGGGGAACGTCGGGGCAGCTCCTTGGAGGTGGAGGACAGGGTGGCTGAACCGGTGGGACGATGAGATCGATGACGGATCCTCATCCGGTACGGTGGATGAGGGACGTCGAGGTGTTGCTGTGGACGACGTCGTCGGAGAAGAGGCTCCGGCTGGGTGGCGGACGGAGCAGGGTATGGGGCTTCGTCGCGGGTTTTTGCGGCCTCGGTGTATGAATGGGTGGGCGGATGGGATGGCAGTGGGGAATCATGGCGTAGGGACGCGCTTTTCCCAAATGTGGGATAAGTTACGAAAGTACCACCACCGATTTGAGGCGGTTCTTTTGGTTCAGGGGTACCACGGGCATTTCGCGTGTCGGGATTTCACAGGAGGTGGCAGTTTTCGCGCACGTTGTAATTTCGGAATAGCAAGGCGCGGGTTGACATGGAGGGAGTTGTCGGAGCACAGCGAGACAAAGATATATCTTAAATATTTCGGGCTAACAAGCAGCGGGCTGAAGAGGCGGGAGTTTCGCAGCACAATAGACAGAGACACTAGCTTGAATTTTCGGCATAACAAGGCGCAGCTTGAAATTTCGGAAGAACAAGCTTAATGTGTACCCAAAAAAAGACAATTTGCACCTCAACACGCACAACACACACACAAACACCATTTATACTAGAGTAAGGTACACGTGCATTGCACGCATGAGATTTTGCAACCAAATTATGAATAAATACCACATTATAGCATGTAAGCTTTGAGTCATACTCCCTCCGTCCGAAAATACTTGTCAACAAAATGGATCAAAAAGATTTATCTAGAACTAAAATACATCTAGATACATCTTCTTTTATCCATTTTGATGACAAGTATTTTCGGACGGAGGGAGTATATGCATGATTTCGATGTTCGTTTAATTCTTATATTTCATTTCATTCAAAATCATCTAGTTTTTATAAGAAAGCTAATCTATTTTAAGATTCATGAAATTGTGCGTTGTAAGACATAAAGTAAAATCAAATAATGGCAAATCATGTAGAAAAACATTTGGGCAATTCTGATACGGAAGATTCTAGAAAAAAGAAGAGGTGCTTGTGTTTTGATGTTTTTGCATTATGCTTAAGTTCAACCATGGAGTCTTCTAGATTATACATGTGGCGAAATCTGGTGGAATCTAGATGATATCCAACGGCCAGTAGTTCTCAAATTTGCCATCTTTGGACCATCGGATTCACCTCATCCAACGACCATCTTTCAAAGTTAAAGTTACCCACACACAATAAAAATATTATATATATATATAGGGGTATAGATATAGATATGTGATGTGAAAGCCACCCATCATCTCCAATTAGAATAGTGTGTCCATGCACGGATGCGACGTGGCCAAATGATGTCTGCCATCGGTATTTCAAATTCAAATCTGTCTGACCTTGTTCATTGTGTATACATTACAACATGCTCGTTTCCAAACCACACAGCGTAGATCTTCGTTATATTCATGAATGCATGGGTTTCAAACATCAGGATCTCTTATTCAAGTATTTGAATTCAACTTTACATTGATTATGTCCTCACCAGGTTTTTACACCCACATAGTCGTCTTCTCTTTATAATTGTACCACTAACTTTCTCTCGTGCATGCATGCACACACAATACCAGTCGGCATTATCCATCGCACACATGCAATCTTTTTCTTTGGGTCGGTCTCCCATGAAGTAACACACCCACACACATCCGCTTCTCCATCATATCGGGCATTCTTTATCTCTCACGCGTGCATGCACAACAATCGATGTTCCTCTATGTATGTGTGTATATAGCTAGATCTTTCATAGGTTTCCACACAAACCCATCAATCGATATATCCAGTGAGGTCTCACCCTCTTTCCCACGTCCACATCGATCAATCTATACCTCTCTATATAGGATTAACATATATAGCTAATACACACACATTAATTATATATCCAACGTCGCCCTCTCATCATCCATGCCTTCCGCTTCATCTCTCAGACGCGCGCACAATGGCGAAGACAGGGGGCAGTAAGCCCCCCCCCCCCCCTAACATCACTATATATTGAGGCTAATATGAATGTGATCATTAGGCAATTGCTGCTAAAAATGGTTTAAGTTCATGAAATGACCCTCCTCGTAAAGGATTAGCAATGCTTGTCCCCCTAACTCATTTATTTTTTATGGCTCCTCCACTGCGCGCAGCAGCGCACGTTCTTGCCCCCTCTCTCTAAATATCAATCTCGCACTTGTGCATTCCTTCATAGTCTCCCTCCACTCGGCCCCTCGCACCATCTTCTAGCCCCCACCGGATTTTGCCACATGTACAATCTAGCAGACTCCATGGTTGAACTTAAGCATAATGCACAAACCTCAAAACAACAGTGGTTCTCTTTTGTTCTAGAATCTTCCGTATCATAACTTCCCAAACTTTTTTTCTAGTTGAATTGCCATTATTTGTTTTTAATTTATGCTACAATGCACAATTCCATGAATCATAAAATATATTAAGGCTTCTTTGAAAGGATTCTCAAAGGAATTTTGGAGGATTCTAATCATTAGGAATTTTTCCTATCTTGGTTGTTTGATTCGTAGGATTGTAAACCAAAGGAATTTTTCCATATGATTCATTTGCACTAGATTTCATAGGAAACATCCCATCCACTCAAAGCTCTTTGAAAGAATTCTGCGTTTTTCTACGCACAATCAAATACTCGTTCAATCCTATAAGATTCAAGACGACATTCCACTATAATCCCATGTTTTTTCTATTCCCGCGTTTTGGAAATCCTACGAATCCAAGAGGCCCTAGCTTTTTTATAAAAACTAATTGATTTTGAATGAGATGAACTATAAGAATTAAACGAAGGTCTACATCATGCATATATGACTCAGATCTTACATGCTATAGTGTGGTATTTATTCATAATTTGGTTGCAAAATCTGATGCGTGCAATGCACGTGTACCTTACTAGTACTTCGAGTATATGCAAAACACATAAATTCGAATTCCAATGGCATGCTACACAGTGTCTCTCTTATAGTTCATGAAGCCGCGTGGCACATGTGGAGGCGTTGTCGCGACCTCCTTGCGTGGATTGATCACAGTCACGTGCTGCTGGTTCTAGAAGAATGTACTCATCCTCCCTGAGCCATACTGGCGGTACATGCACGAAGCGAAGATGTGCACGCACGCCACGCACGCACTCATTCCCTCGCACGCACACGCGGGTACATGGGCGGACGCAATTTTGTACCAAGATCCACCCCATGTGATAATTTGACGCGTGTAAAGTCGTGCACTTCATTAATGGTCAATTAATACAGCGCATGCAAATTGAGTGGACGTGAGGGCGGAAGAAAGACATTATTACTCCACCACGCGCATGCGAGTAGTTAAATCATGGGTTGCTAGTAGTACTCCCATTGGTCTTCTTCGTATTTTGTGCCAATTTTTGACAGTAACATAATATTTACGCATTTGAGCAGTGTAGTAACTTGAAATTTATGTTCGGCTAAACTCATCGGGAGCCGTTTCGGGCCTCGAAACCAAAACCATCAATTAATCTTTACCTTGTTCCCATTACATTCGAAAGCCTGCTCACACCTACTAGTACATACTAAACCTGAATGTGTTCCCACTATGTAGGTATTAGTACTAGTGCTAGCACTTAGGTTATAAAAAGGGGGACTACCTAACCGAAAATTACTCTACCTTTCCTCCTCATAAGTGCTTCTTCTTCGTCCGTCCTTGCCATGGATGGTGAGCAGAGCTCTAGGTCGAGAACTACTCGTAACAAGGGAGCGGTAACCAAGGCTGCGGAAAAAAAGAGGGCTTGCCGCCACGCAGAGACCTCGAAAGATCTCTCACGGGCAAGCGATGGCTCCCAGGAGCGCCCAAGCCGCAGAGGCGAACATGCCGAGTCGGCGGCGCTGGAGTCGTTATCCCTCAACGGCATGCCCAATCAGCTCAATAAGCACCTCAATAATTAGAAGGAGTTCATCCAAGGCTTGGTGGAGCGGCTGAAGGAGAGCCTCGACGACATGCCCGCTGAGCTCAGTCAGCAGGGCGAGTTGACCGCTGGCTTGGTGATGCTGATGAAGAAGAGCATTGCCTCGGAGCAGAAGGCGACCGGAAAAATCCTACGACTTCAGGAGGACAAGGTGAAGCTCTGCCACGAGATTGACCTGTTAAAGGAGAAGAATGCCGGCTGGAAGAAGCTGCTTGAGAATAGTAGTTCCTCGATGAAGATGCTGCAGGCCCTTGTCATGGAACAGAAGGAGGAGTTGGCGAAGCTCCGCATCGAGCACCCGACTGCTGTCAAGATACGTAATGCGGCCGTGGAATAGATGATGAAGGCTCGCGTTGTGAAATCCCGCGTCATGGACAGAATGAAGAAGATGGCGGAGGACAAGCGCAAGTAGATGGAGGTCGTGGAGGCGATGAAGAAGCAGTTACGACTCCGCGGCGAATTAGATCATTTGGGGTGATAATATTCCTTCTTATTTTGCTCCTGTGTTTCATCTTTTGCTTCGGGTGTTTCGCCGCACGTGTCACGTTCTCTGCGAGGCATGAATAGAACAATGATTTTTTTGAGGGAATGAATAGAACAATGCTAACAATGAGATGACTAGCAAATTAGATCATTTTTATTGCCATATGGCACTGGGCTGCTGTGTTTCGTGCTCCTCCGTCGTAGTACTACTCCAATGGAAAAGTTGAGTATACCGCATGGTTTTTTGCTCCTCCGCAGGTTGTCGGCGCATTTATACGAGCAGTCAAATCACAAGGCCCCGCCTTCCAGCAGTAATGAGCCGTCAAATCACAAAGGCCCTCGCCTCTCGTGAAACTGACCAAGCTAGACTGCCCCGCCCTCTAGCCTTTTAAAAAATGTATTCTTTTGTACAGTAGTACTCCCTCCGTCCCAAAATTCTTGTCTTAGATTTTTCTAGATACGGATGTATCTAACACTAAAACGTGACTAGATACATCCGTATGTAGATAATTGTAAGACAATAATTTTGGGACGGAGGGAGTAGTATCGATGGATTGCGCCATGGAGCAAAACTTGAAATTAAACAAAAGGTGGTACATATAGAGGGCTCTGGTCGCCAAATTATGCATATAGTACTATTAAAAAGGCTAGTCACCATAATGGTGTCGAGCACAACCCACCCCTCAAATAAAACTAAGCATCCTGGTATTCTTTAACAAAACTAAGCACCCTGAAATTCTTTGACAACTAAACTGCTAGCTATATGATGTTGGCCATATATATTGTACGTATATAATATGAAGAAACGAGTGGTAGTACTATACCAACTAAAAGATGAAATATAAGAAATACTAGTAGTATGTACGTACTGAAGAGTTAATGTAACGAGAAGAAACATAACATAGTTCTGTTGAGGGCTCATCACAACACATCCCTCAAATTAAATTAAGCACACCTGAAATTAAATTTTGCAACTACTCCGGTAGACACTGCATTAGAACCACCATGAGCAACGACACTGCCACCTAACTCGGAGTCCTCGTCCACGTCCTCGACTTCGTCCTTGTCCCTCTTCCTCTTGGCCGATACTTCTTTGCTGGAACCGCACACTTGGCTCTTGCTCTTCATCCAACCCTTGTAGATATTGAAACAAAGGTAGCAATCCATTGCAGCGTAGTGGATGTGGTCTATATCTACTACATTCCACTGCCATGCATAACGATGAAATGTGTATGGAGGTTTCTCCAGTTTACCATACGAAGGATGAACCATGGCTCCTGCCAGGGTCAGCATTGAAGGCTGAAGAGAGGACACCGGTCGATTCTTCTGGAGGCCGAAGGGGTTTCCTACAACAAGGCCTATCCGAACTAGGACTTCTTTGTCGTTCCCAAAGTCTACAGTAATGAATTTGACTAGGTTGCTCTCGAGGAAGTCCTTCAAATCCAGGCATTCAACGTCGGCATGGCATATGTGGTAGACCAAGCATAAGTCATGCACGCAAACCTGGATCACGGCGGGCTTCTTCCTCTCTTCGTACTTTAGATCCTTCTCTCGTCCCAGGACTGTGGTGTACTCAACATCTAGCCCAGCGACCCACTCATCATCTAAGTTTTTGAACATGCGTCTGAAGCGAGAAAGTCATCCTTTCACCGTCGCGGAAGAACGGGTGTAGATGACGTCGAACTCATCGCCGGTGATGGTTCTAACCTTGTATTCACAACCGATCATGGAGATTTGGGATGCCATGGATTTGGGAGGAGGGTTAGGATTAGTGGAACTGCCGTAATGTGAAAGGACGGGACGACTAGGAGCGAACCGCCATAGTATTAAAGGACGTGCGGGGACGAGTAGGAGCGAACTTCCAGCGTGCGAACGGCAGGGTTGTGGCTTTCCATTCTCCCATGATACGGGCTTCCCAGATCCCTTGGATCTGAGATCGAACGGTTGCATGGCGTGATTCTAGACCTATGGCTGAATATCCTATCCTGGAGGGTTATTCTGCAAATTTTCAGCAACTTAGCACGCGATCGTTTGATCTTAGATCCAAGGGCTGCCAGCAACCCGTATCATGGTCGCACCTACCACGACCGTCGCGTCGCTTTCAAGTGGTCGCGCCCTTTGGAGATTTAACACGGTGCGTTAGGGCAATCTAATGTTGGCATGTCATACATAGTCATCACTTAGTCACTCATACTACAACAAGGTTAGCTATAAGGTTGGCTATAAGTGTATTTTTACTTCTCTCTATCTTTTTCAGATTTTCTCCGTCCCCATAATATAAGAACGTTTTTGACACTAGTGTAGTGCCAAATACATTTTTATATTATGGGACACAGGGAGTACTAGTATTTATTGCATTTGCCAAGGAGTGACCTCTTCCAATGAAATGGTGTGCTTATTAGTTTTGTGTTGCTAAGTTTGCTTCATTTAATTAGCTATAGACTCAAAATTGTCTTTTCACCTAGGTGCACGCGCACTGTTTTTTCTTTGGGTCACCAAACTAGTCTCTCTCTTCTTGATTAACTTGCCACATCAGACTTTATGCCTATGTGGCAAGCTTCGCACCTATAGGAGCAAGTAAGACTGCTTGTAATGGGAGTAGTACTACCTCCGTCAAGGTGAATAAGTCATTCGCGTAGATCTAGGTCATCGATTTGAGGAATTAAATATGTGTTATATGTCATGAAAAGTATATCACTAGATTTCTACAAGGATGTTGTTTCTAAATATATATTTTTTATCACATATGATATATATTTAGATAGTTAAATCGTCAACCTAGAACTATGCGAATGACTTATTCACCGAGACGGAGGTAGTATCATGCATGCCAACTATGCAATCTTGATGAGGTGACGTCGAATTAAATGAAGAAAAGAGAGAGTTGAGTAGTATCATAATATGATACTGTATCATATTAAATGATGTGCTACTATGTGTCATGCATGACAATAAATAAACTATCCTATGATACCAACACATGATACTATGCATTACGGATGTACTCCCTCCGTCCAGAAATATTTGTCATTGAAATGAATGTATCTACATGTATTGTAATTCTAGATACATCTATTTTCATCCATTTATGTGACAAGTATTTTAGGACGGAGGGAGTAGTATCATACAGAAGTATCATATTCATGACACTAGTATATGATACTCTCCATTACGACCAACCTAAGTACAATATTGCGTTTTACATGGCATTTTTGCATATATGGAGGAAAGAGAGGCAAGGAAAAAAGTGGAGAAGTGGGCTCTCATGCAAGAGCCAGCCTCTACTACATGGTGGAGCATTGGGAGAGGCACCTGTATAGAGGTGGTCAGGAAGCCAGAGACTCACGCCGGTCGTAGCGCCGCAGTTAAAATGATAATGGCAAGTCAAATCACGGGGCCCCACCTGTCCAGTGATAACTCATTTGTCAAATTACACAGCCTCACGTTTGCAGCAGCCTACTCCCTCATCTTCTCGCGTCTCTGTCGAACCGACTAGGCGGAACTGCCTACCACCGCCTACAGGAAAAGCCCCGCCCTCGACTTTTAAATAGTACAGTATACTAATTTTGTATCCATGGATTACGCCATGGAACAAAGCCTCTAGAAAACGGCGGTACACATGTACGGAGTATACATCACGCCCGTCGCATTCGCATTGCACCCCAGACGGTCGGTCGGTCTGGCATATCGTCTACATATCATGCAGGCTGTGTTGTACATGGGCGGAGTTGTGGTGTGAAATCTAAAAAAAGGTTTCTTGTCATCTCGCAAAATTAGGTGTCATGTGCTTCGGATCACTGCGAGGGTTAAACAACAACAACTGAGTTGGGCTAGTCATTGGGGGCACATGCATAAAGACTACTCAGCTGCCATCTAGGTCAAGCCGACTATGTTAATTAGGACATCTATCGACGGACCCCTTTTCTACGAGTTTATCGTTAATTTGAGCTTTGTTCCTCGTCTAGTTTGTCCGTCGGGATTCATGTTGTCTCCTTTGGGCAGTGAGATTATGATTTCTTGTCAGATGGCATTTTTTCGTGTTATATGTTATAATCCCGTGCTTCAGATCAAAATGACGACAACTGCGCCTCCGAGCCACGTGCATGAAGACTTCTCGATAGTCATTGATGAGGTCAAGCCGGCTCCGGTGGACAAAAGAAAACTAGTACTACTCCACTATATAGGAAGGAGCCTCCGCGCTTGCTTGCTGGTGTTGCTCTCTTCACACTGTCTCGTCCTCTCCAGTTCTAAACATGACAGCGGCGGCCACACACACTCTCTCTTTCTACTCACCGCTGGTCACAGATCCAGCCGGATCCTCTCCGCCGGGGAAGGTGAGAAGGTGCAACATTCACGCGGTCGTCCTCGACGACAGCTCTTACCCACTGCTGGCGCGTCCCGATCAGCCTGCCTTGCCGTTCTCTCCCAAGCACCGCTGGCGAGCGAGGGCCTCCGACCCCTTCTTCCTTGCTGCCGTAGTGTGGGCAGATCCGGCCTCCCGCCGCCCACCTAGCGACATCTCGGCGACCATCAGGTATAACTTCCATCGAAACCGGCCTTGCTCTACTTCCCGAGTTCCTGACGTCGCTGCATTTGTATCTTTTACTATTTCTCAGGCCCGCTCGTAGATAGGATTTTTTTCGATCGGCTGTTCGAAAACCACCTAATTTTTTTATGTTTAAGAGGTAAAACTAGTTCATGCACCCGAATCTAGTACTACTTGGTTCAAACAAGGAAGAAAGGGGGTGGGGTGGGGAGGATTTGTTACCTTAATCTAGGACTTGATCGAAAGAGGAAATAATGGGGGCGAAAAGTAGCAGAGACTGGCTATCCAACTGGTCTCTAGGTCTAATAGGGAAATAAAGGGAAACGCAGTACAAACTCAATATAAACCCGATCTATTGGTTGAAAAAGGAAAGAAAGTGGGGATTGGGGCACGTGAACAGAGTAAGTCCAGCACTAGATTTGCTAGCCTCACACAGTATAAGGTGGCTGACCAACCCAGATATCCTCTTCTGATGTTTGTTGCCCCGAGCCACTCTTATGTAATGTCACTGGTAAAATGTAGAAGTCGCACTGTTAAAAGTAAGGACACATTAAACCAATGTTGTTTTCAATGTAATGCCTCCAGAAATATGAATCAATGGCACTTTTTTACATGTCCTGCTAAATTTCCCATTAAGATAAGTTGGTCCTTTTTGTTAGAAATGCAATTGTCCTGGTCCGCCTACTCTCCCGTGCCCTAATGTCGTATTTAACGGTTGTCATAGTTAATCTTAATGCCCACACTAATATCTAGCAATGCCACTGCTTTAGAAATTGCCACTCTCCTTGTAGGATTGCCATTCAGATAAGGAACATGCTTCTTTTCATTTGATGCATGTTTCATCACTTGTTAGTCACCCTCCTTTCCACCTTTTTTGTGCAAACAAAGATATACATTTCACGCTCGATCTTAGTTGAACTGCACAAATGATATCCAAATTATAGTTGAGCATTCCAGGAGCTTCACAACCAACCTTGATGTTGCTCAAGTTTATTGCAACAAATGAAGAAGAAGCTCTGTGGGTTTCGTTTTCAGATGGAAATGGAACCGGGGCTGGAGCCCTTTTCTTAAATTTTTTTGAAGAAGAAGCTGCTAGCTCACGGGACATTGCTTCATTTTAGGTGAACTGCACCAAAAGGTCCCATGAATTGAATCATCCATGTTGGTGACTGAAAGAGCCAGACTTCAAAGATCCCAGTCTAAGCACCCCCGACCTCCATCCTTGCGACGCATGGTACAACTTGTTTGCCACCTGCTCGACCCTAGTGTCACTGATAAAATGAAGTAATAATACAGTTAAAATAGAACGAGTGTCCTCTCTATCATTTCATTTCCAATGTAGATAAAGAAAGTGCTTCTCTTTGTTAATGCATGTTTCGTCAACTAGTCCCATTGTTAACGTTTAAGCGTTTCTGCAAACTTAGGTGCTTAATTTTAGTTGATCTGTACAAAAACAGAGATTTGAATATCTCAAGGCGCCTCCTTGTACTACCGCTGTACACTGATGTTCATCACTGGCAGAAGGTGTATCTGGGAGACTTGGGACGATGTCCAAGATGAGGCTTACCGTATGAGGCGTCAGTAGGCCAATCTCGCCCTCGCAGCATGGCATACTATGATACTATCGCAATATTTTCTTCTATTTATTTTGTGTGTTTCATCAACTAGTGCCACTATAATGTAATCACGCTTTTTCATTATCTGTGCAAACAGGGTTATTCAGCTGTATTTTGGTGGAACTACACAAATGTACGTATGGAACCGGCATATATGCAGAGTGCAAGGTGTGCCAAGTAAAAATTACCGACACCAATCATGCTGCATGCACGCATTGGCATCCACCACCACCAGTGGGATGTGTGGAGCTCTCTGTGGACGGATCTTTCTCAGCAGCAAATCCTCTAACCAAATACTAGTAGCTTATATTGGCAGTTTTCTAGGGAGTACTCTTTTTTGAAAGATGCACCAATCTATTTTTCTTTATTTGTACACTGTGTCACAAATTTGACCCAAAGGTCCAGAGCTATTTTAGGGTGATTGGCGTAGTACTCGGAGAATGATTGTAAGCATGATTTTCATTAGCTGTCACACTGATTGTAATCATGAGCAGGTGGAAGATTAGGTTAGTGCGAAGCTTACCTTAAACCCCACCGCCGCCAGAAATGAGGCGAGCGTCGAGGGAACCGTGGAGAACGGCGGGGAAGTGACGTCGCGCCATCCGGCCTCCTCTTGCGGTGGGAGAACGAATACTCCTGTGGCACTGGCTGGCTCTGCACCCTCACGAACGGCACATCATACTCGATCGATTCGTTATCCTTTGGGTGCTCGACCTTCGACCTGTACGCCCACCACCTTCGCTCGATCCGCCTCGGGCGAATCTGTCTACTCCATCGCCCAGAGGAGATACTCAATGAACTCGGAGGACTGCGGCGTGACTGCCGCTGAGGAGTACATGTACATCGCCACCCTCATCGTCGTTGTCTCGCACTTTCACATACATTGCTACATGGCCTGCACCGTCCTTGAAATCTCCCACTCATTGTCAAACCAGGTAAGGATCTCCTTCAACCTGGCGAACTTTGCCTGATCGTCGCTGGCGATCTGCCTGATTCGCTGCTGCATCCTCTCCGTAGATGTCCTTCTGAGTGGTCCGGTGATAGCATTGGAAGATGGGAGGAGAGACGATGGTCTTGCAATAGAGAAGAGGGAGAGGCGAGACGATGGGTTTGGAATGGAGATGATGGAGAGGAGAGGAGGTGGTTTTGCAACGGAGAAGATCAGAAGAGGGAGAGGCGGGACGGTGGTTTTGGAATGGAGATGATGGATAGGAGAGGAGGTGGTTTTGCAATGGAGAAGAGGGAGAGGAGCGTGCGGCAGCGATTTATGATTGGACGAGAGAGCCGGCGCGCTGCGACTGGATCAAGATCAAAATCAATTTACCCTTCAATTAAGAAAGCGACCCCACATTAACTAGTCTCCCTTTTATTCTGGGTCATAATTGACCATGATTTTTGCACATAAAATATATGTTATACTTGCAAAAAGAATATAATTTGAAAGTACATTCAGATACGAACTAAACGATACAATTTTTGGTGACATGCATTCATATTTTGCTTGTCAAATACAGTACGTGGTCAAACTTTGACCCAAAATACGCAAAACAACAAAAAAAACTTCCAAGACCAGCGCCGCTCTTCCACTCTTCTCCTCTTAAACCACCGCTGCTCCTCTCCTGTTCCAATCTAAATCCAGCGCCGCTCCTCTCCTCTTCCATTTCAAAACCACCGCCCCTCCTCTCCTGTTCCATTCCAAAACCAGCGTCGCTCCTCTCCCATTCTCATCCAAAACCAGCGCTGCTCCTCTCCTCTTCCATTCAAAAACCACCGCCGGCGAGTGAAGGTGCTGTAGAGAAGTAGATCGATGGAGGAGTACAACCGATACGTGAGGATCGCAGACAACGACCCTGTGAAGCTAGCTAGGATGTTGGACATACAGTCTTGGTTTAACAACACGGACCAACTAGCAGCGACGGCGACATCCATGGCCAAATATCTGCAACAGAGCAAAAAGGCAGCGATACACCCGGAGGGAGTCGCGCAGGAGTACATAGAGCTGCTCCTCTGGGCCATGGAGCAAACAGATTCACCGAATCCGATCATGAGGGAGCGGTGGTGGGAGTATCGATCCCAGATGGAGCATCCACCAGAGATTGAAGGATCGAGCATCTACAGGGTGCCGTTTGTGAGGGTGTCCTGCCAGAGCGAGCCGGTGGAGTCTTCGTCGACCGAACCCAACTGCAAGAGGAGAAAAGCATTTGGCCCTATGGCGCTTCCCCTCCATCCTCTCCCTTGCTGTACACATCGCCTCATGGGGCGGCTGTCTGCCGCCGAGGAATAGGAGGGGACTACCCCCCCCCCCCAGCCCAATAGTCGGGCATGTTGTGAATTGTTAGGAGGAGCTTAGGGTTGTCAGTATTTGCAGGTTGTGAATTGTGTTTTGTGTTGTATATTTTGGGAGTACTTTCATATATGAATGTCTATTGAATTTTAGATTTGCAGTATTGAGCATATGAAGTATTTTATGAATTCTAGAGATCTATTTTTAGCACTTAAAAAAATGTAGTTTCATAGGAGTATAAAAGTGCAGACAATGTGATTCTCAGAGAAGAAACTGCATGTTTCAGTTTCAGATAAGAAACTGCAAGTTCAGTTTCAGATAAGAAACTGCAACTTTCATAGGCAGAGCATTTATATTAACACGGCCTTTTCAAACAGGGTTAACATCATGTTGGAAGTTTTATTCATGGTCGAAAATGGAACTACCAGCCAGTTAACATCGTGTTGATCAACATTCATGCATAGCACATCTTCATATGATGCACAGTCAAAATGCCGACACAATCTCGAGTGCGCGAAACACAAAGAAAACGAGGGACGAAGTTTTGGCAAGTGTTGGAAGTGGTGTGCTTAGATGACAATGGGGACCCACATGTAAATAAAGGCAGAGGCAAAAAATTTGGAGATATTTTCCCTACACAGGTGTGAGGTGGAATCGAACCCGGGCGGAACAGCCGTTGGGTAGTGTCACTTGGCCACTAGGCTAGTTCAGTAGTTTCGTTAATAATAAGCACTAGTAGAAAACCACCCATTAGTCCCGGTTCGTAAGGGCCTTTAGTCCCGGTTCATGAACCAGGACTAATGGGTCGTTACTAATACCTCCACCCATTAGTCCCGGTTCAATCCAGAACCGGGACCAATGTGCCTCCACGTGGCTCTGTGCGCCCACCCCAGCCAGGGGGCCTTTGGTCCCGGTTGGTGGCACCAACCGGGACCAAAATGCATCCACGCCACAAGATTCCAGCTTGCTGGGGTTTTTGTGTTTTTTTTGAAAGGAGGGGAGGTTGGGGGGTTAATTTAATTAGGTGTTTCATATATTGTGTTAGCTAGCTAATAAATAGAGAGAAGTGTCCTCTCTTATGTCCGTGCTTGGACGCTACGTACTATATATATACATAAGTGATCGAGAGAACCATTCAGTACAGAAGTTCGTCATGCATACCGGGAGAAGTGATCGATCGACCTCTCCTTCTCCGAGAGGTTGGTCGAACAACAAGTTTTCAGTATCATGTATCCGACGCCATCTGGCTACATACATGTACAATATGTATAAGATCTCTTATAATTACAAACCCCTAGCTAGCATTTGAAATCAATTTCCACATGGTATTCTCCGGTTTTACTTGATGGCGTGGTCAAGAAAGAATCCCGCCAATTCCTCTTGAATTGCTTTCATGCGATATGGTTCTAGGAGTTCATTCCGCATCTGCCACATCTAATTTGAAGAAGGGGGTTAATTAATACATATATATGAATGAAACTCAACAGAAATGATGGTGTAATAAAATGAAATTGTGAATATTATTGCTTAGGCACTTCATATTGTCTTTTAGAGTAGCCCGCTTGTTTTTCAAAGTCGCGGTGTGGATGAACTCGCACACGTAGTATCCATGTAAATCATTCCCTTCCTCCTGCCACAAGCACTTTACGAGAAATAGAGGTCAATCAAACTGATAATGAAGAATTATAAATGGCATTGATGAAAGTATAGCTATATATAGAATCAACGGGCCGGAGATGCGCGCATAACTAGCTAGCCAAGAGTACTTACTTTCGGTATGTATATCGCAGCTCCTTGGCAGTCCCGGAGCTTCTGCGGTGAACTGTTTCCAAACCCTGCAAGACAAAGAAAATAATTATTATTACTTGAGATATCAGGAAATGAACAAAAGTTACCGATATGGTGCGATAATTATGATCGATTGAACTTACTTGTTGAGCATTTCAGTCATGTCCGCATAGGTTTTGGGATCTTCCCGTCTCGAGTGTAAGACGATTACTAGTCCACGCTCAAGCTTAATCTCCAGAAGAATATAGTGGTACCTGCGCACGCATGCATAACTCATCAATTACATTACTATAACCTCGCTTGAGTAATAAGGGAAACCGAATATGCACACGACAGTAACACTCACGGGCCGTTGTAAGGAAAGAGTATGGTATCTTTGTTTTGATTTTTTATCAACGATCGTAGCAAGTTGTCCTCGGCCTCTTTGACGTTCTTTTTAACCAGAAATACATCTATGATATTTGTGTTAATGAACCCAATATCATAAATTTCTTTTTTTTTGCACTCGACGATCTTGAATCTGCATAATATATTGAGGATAATTAATTATAAATACATGCATGCAATGAAAGAGTCGAGCTATATAAAGAGACTTAATGACAGAAATAGTACTTACAAGCAGTAGCAAAAGACCATTAATTTATTGAGGGCCTTTTGATTGAAGAACTCCTCAAATGGAACAGTCAACAGATTATTTGCAACGAGATCGTGCTTCTCTTTAATATGCAGATACAAAGCATTCTTACCATCAGACTCTCTGCAGGTTTCCATGTACCAATTATGGAATCTTCGCATCATTGTTGTCAGAGATTTTTCATCTTTGACGAGAGGCTTCCTGCATCAGATTCTGTGTTCGTCCACCTTCAAGAAATCAGGAAGTGCATCGTCAGGCAGGTAATCGTCAAGATTGCCATAACCGGCCACCGTCCCCGGAGCATTAGACACATTAAGCGGGGGGCACGATTGCTGTGCTTGTTCGCCGAGCTGGGAATTATTTTCCCCTTTGCTCATTGTTTTGACCTTTTAGCACTGACAGTAGTTCCCGACCGCTGGGCTTGGAGATATGTCTGTTCAGTAATGCGCTCATAGTTGGTTCTTGGCGGAGACTTTGGTGGTTTCCTCAGGGCATCGATAGTGCGCTTTGCTTTCACCGGATCTACCTTCTCCTCCGGAGGTGGATGTCTCTTTTCTTTCACCCCTTCAAAGAACTCCTTCACGTGGGCCTACACAATCGTATCGTTTTCCTCCTCGGACCTCTCGTACGGTAACTTCTCTAGAGGCTTGAGAGATGATGGACCGTATTTGTATTGCCTCCCGCCTCTGGTTGTGCTGCTAGACGCCGGAGCAGACGGAGCGGCTACGGCGTCTGTCTTCTTTCGTGCTTGCTTACAAGGCGGAGGAGAAGGAGTATGACGCGCCGGAGCAGCCGGGGCGGCGGCGGGTCTCTTCTGCCCTTGCTGGCGAGGCGGAGAAGGAGGATGCTGCTGGCTGCTCAGGAGCGCCGGCGCAGGCGGAGAAGGAGGCGGAGTGCCGCCATGCGCCGGAGAAGGAAGCGGAGTGCCGCCACGCGTGCCCTGATCGTCACTCGCCGGAGGAGGAGGCGGTGGAGGAGGCGGAGTGCCCTGACTCGGCGGAGCAGGAGGAGGAGGCGGAGGCGTCCAGTTCAAAAGGTTGATGAGCTCTTCTTCCATAGGCATGGAGTCTTCAGAGCAGAACCCAGGCTAGTCTCCCCTTCACCGGTAGGGTGGTCAAGCACGAGGTCCTCAAATCCCTCCGTTATTTCATCCACCATCACCTTAGCATATCCTTAAAGAATCGGCTTGCAGTGATAAGTTGTGCCGGGTCCACTAGGATAAACTTGGCCAACAGCCGCCTTGACCTTCAAATTCATCCATCGCGCAATCATGTGGCAATTTTGAGACTCTGTGATACCATCCACGGGATAGCTGGCAGGAGCCGTCAAGACATGCTCCGGCTGAAGCAGCTCGGTGGAAGCCACGCTGCTTCTCCGCTGAGATGGCGGGGTAACCGGGAAGCTTCGGCATGTCGTTTGTTGCGATTCGCTTCTCGTTCCTCTTCTCGATCCTCTAGCCCCATTACCCTTCCAAGCAGCGCCTGCAGTTGGTCCTGCTCCAGTTTCTTCCTCCTCTCGTGGGTTTTGTAACCCCCTGCGTCCGGAAAACCAACCTTCCACGGAATGGAGCCTGGCGTGCCTCGTGTCCGTCCAGGGTGCTCAGGATTCCCAAGGGCCATTGTGAGCTCGTCCTTCTCCCTGTTTGGAAGGAACGTCCCTCGCTGCGCTGCATTGATATAGTGTCGAAGGTTCTCGACTGGTATTTGCAGTTGCTCGTCCGTCCACTGACACTTCCCTGTTACAGGGTCCAAGGTTCCGCCAGCCCCGAAGACATAAGTCCGACAATGGTCTGGCCAGCGCATTATCTCTGGTCGATCCCTTTTTCAAGCAGATCATGCTCAGCCTTGGACCACTTAGGCCGGGCTTTGAGGTAGCCACCTGACCCCGTGCGATGGTGAAGCTTCTTCTTCGCAGCATTTTTCTTGTTTGTCTCCAACATCTGCTTACTCTTTTCCGATGTCTTGTGGGCCACAAATGCGGGCCAGTGATCTTTGATCTTCTCATATTTGCCGATGAATTCTGGTGTATTTTTTTCCTTGACAAACTGGTTCAGCTCTTTCCTCCACCTCCTCATTAGGCCTGCCATCTTCTTAAGAGCACAAGACTTGATTAATTGCTCTTTAACTGGCTTCTCCGGATCCTCCTCTGGCGGTAGGGTGAAATTTGCCTTCAGCTCAGTCCAAAGATCTTCTTTCTGCATATCATTGACATAAGACACCTCAGCGTCTTCATCCTTAGCAGGCTTATACCATTGCTTTGGATGTCGATCGGGATCCTGTCCCTAACAAGAACCCCGTGACCGAGCAGAAAATGCCTTCCTTGTCCGGATGGGTTCAATCGGTTCGCCGTCGGCGCGATTTCTATGATCTCAAACTTTTCATCCGAGCTCAACTTTTTCTTCGGGCCTCGTCTCCTTACCGAAGTTGTGCTCGATCCGGAGGGCTAGAAATTATAAGGAAGAAAGACGACAGTAATTAATATGTGTACATATACCAGAACAATGGATGCATCAATTAACTAGTCAGCACGGGCTTAACTAACATATATATACCTGGCGGGACTCGGTTCGGTGACCGGAGCAACAAGACGGTCTCCTTCTGCCTTGTACCTCCATTGTGTCACCGGAGCCATCATGAACATAGTCCTCCTCTTGTACCGGCATTAATGGGTCGAAGCCACCATCATAAACATAGCCCTCTTCTTCATCTAGCTGATCAACGGTGTCGAGGAGAAATGACGAAACATCATTACTTGATCCATTTGCGATTATGTCCCCCAACATCGCTTCTGTTTCTTCGTCTCGGGAGTGCTCCATAGTTTCTGCAAATATTTACAACATGTCAATTATTATTCAAACATGGTACAGATGGATATATATATATATATATATATATATATATATATATATATATATTAGTGGCAAACGTAGAACTAGCTAGCTAATCATAATAAGGAATCATGTTAGTGGCCTCGACACAACGCTTCAAGGGTTTGGGGTGGCCTCGACGATAACGCTTCTTTAACTTGATAAATTTGGGTGGCCTCGAGAGAGTTAATTTGTCGGGTAGGGGCTGACGGGAGGGGTAGGAGACCAACATCGCTTTCTCTCTAGGGTTTGGGTGTCCTCGAGAGTTTTGGTCGACGAGAGGGCCAAGGGGGGTGCTGCAGTTGTATAAGTTATTACGGTCGAGAGGGGGTATATATATATATCGACCGCCCCTCATGTCGAAGTTATCTAGAGGGGGTTATATCGACAATGACGCGACATACATATACATGGGAAAATAATGTTATCGGGGAGGGGGCATCGGTACCACCCCCTAGCTCGTGTTGAAGTTTCTTCTTTCTTCTCTATTCCTTTCTTTCTTCTTCTCCTCTTCTTTTTCTTCTTCTCCCTCGAGAAAGGAAAATAATTAAGGAAAAGGAAGAAAAGAGAAAAAGGAAGAAGGAAGAAGAAGAAGAAAAAAAAGAGGAGAAGAAGAAAGGAATAGAAGAGAAAGAAGAAAAAATAGAATTTCTTCTTTCTCCTCTATTCCTTTCTTCTTCTCCTCTTCTTCTTTTTCCTCTTCTTATTTATTTCTCCTCTTCTTCCTCTCCTCTTTTCTCCTTTCTTCCTCTTCTTATTTTCCTTTTTCCTCTCATTCTTTTAGTATTGCTTGTTTTAAAAAAAATGTTCAAATAGAAAATTTCGAAAAAAACAAAGGTTTTGCCTAATGCATTGTTCATATGAATATACAAACATTTGCATATTATACAATAATTAATATCACCAATAGATACAATAAATACAGAGCGACGAAGAGCCAATAGATACAAAAAATCTATGAACAGAAAAAACCCATGAACAATAAATACACATATGAACAATAAATACATATATGAACAAAAACATACTCTGAACAATTTTTGAACATTACATACACATCGCCACATACATACACATATACATTATATATATATATGAACAAAAAAATTAAACTAATAAAAATGAAAAAAAACAGAGTCGCATATATATATATATAGCCACATACATACACATATATATACATTGAAAAAAAATTAAATTAATAAAAATGAAAAAAAAACACAGCCGGTGGTGTGGCGGCTCACAGTGGCGGTGAGGCGGGCGACAGGGCAGGCGAGGGCTCGGGCGCTGAGGGCAAGCGACGCCCGGCCAGGGCAACCTGGCAGCGGCAATGACGGCGGGCTCGGGAGGCCGGGCGAACTCGAGATCGAGGCCGGCGACGACGACGGCGCGGTGACAATGACGGCGGGCGGGCGTCGGGGCAGCCTGGCGGCGTCGATGTGCTCGGCGTCGTCGGGGGGCAACTGGTGGCGATGAACTCTGCAAAACTGCGAAGTGCTACTTATATACAAGGAGCATTGGTCCCGGTTGGTGGCACAAACCGGGACTAATGCACCCTTTAGTCCCGTTGGTGCCACCAACCGGGACCAAAGGCCTCTTTTTCGGCAGCCCAAAGGGTGGGAAGCTGCGGCCATTAGTCCCGGTTGGTGGCACCAACCGGGACCAATGCCCCCCCTTTAGTCCCGGTTGGAGCCACCAACCGGGACCAAAGGCCCCTGTGCTGTCCGCATCGGGGCCAAAGTTTAGTCCCACCTCGCTAGTTGAGAGGGGCGCGCAGTGGTTTATAAGCCCCATTGCCGCACCCCTCTCGAACTCCTCTCTACTGCAGGTTTATGGGCCTACTTGCGACTGCTTTGCCTGATGGGCCTTTTGGGCCTACTGCGGGCCTGAATCCTGGCCCATAGTAGGGATTCAAGTCGTATTCAGGCCGTGGGGGCCTAGTGGGTGGCATTTTTTTCTTTTGTTTTCTTTACTTATTGTTGCTATTTTTATTTTTTTTCCAGTTTTTTTGTTTTGTTTTGTGCATTATTTATTTTCTTTTGTTTCTTGCTTTATTTTTAATTCTTTTTGCTTTTAGTTTTAGGAAAATTATAAACTTTCCATTTTTTTGTTTTTTTGTTTTCTTTCTTGCTTTATTTATTTTATTTTGTTTCTACTTACAACAAAATACTTATTGTTGTTTTTTGTTTTGTTTTCTGCATTATTTATTTTCTTTTGTTTTTGCTTTATTTTTAATTCTTTTTGCTTTTAGTTTTAGGAAAATTATAAACTTTCCACTTTTTTTGTTTTTGTTTTCTTTCTTGCTTTATTTATTTTATTTTGTTTCTACTTACAACAAAATACTTATTGTTGTTTTTTGTTTTGTTTTCTGCATTATTTATTTTCTTTTCTTTTTTGCTTTATTTTTTAATTCTTTTTGCTTTTAGTTTTAGGAAAATTATAAACTTTCCACTTTTTTGTTTTTTTGTCTTTCTTGCTTTATTTATTTTATTTTGTTTCTACTTACAACAAAATACTTATTGTTGCTATTTTTAATTATTACGAGGGCCGAACCATAAGACATTAAAGCATTTCAAATGAACTCTGAAAAAGTTGAAAGTTGGCATGGTATCATAAATTGACCCACACATAGCATGTGCATGTACAAAAGCGGACAATGGTATCATACTGCTGCCATACAAAGTTGGCATGGTATCATCATAATAGTTGCAGGAGAAAGTCTTCACTTTTTCTTCGCTTGTGTCATTTGCTTATTGCGCCGTAACCATGGATAATCTTCATCGTTTATCAGGATGCTGGGGTCAGCCTTGACTTTAAAGGGAGGAATTTCATGAAACTTTTCATAATCTTCAGACATGTCATCTTGTCCTCCACTCCCACGATGTCCCTTTTTCCTAAAAGAACTATGTGGCGCTTTGGCTCATCGTATGATGTATTCGCTTCCTTATCTTTTCTCTTTCTCGGTCTGGTAGACATGTCCTTCACATAGATAACCTGTGCCTCATCATTGGCTAGGACGAACGGTTCGTCAGTGTACCCAAGATTTTTCAGATCCACTGTTGTCATTCCGCATCGTGGGTCTACAGCATTCTCGCCTCGACACATTGACCCATTTGCACTTAAACAAAGGGACCTTAAAATCATGTCCGTAGTCAAGTTCCCATATGTCCACTATGTAACCATAATATGTGTCATTTCCTCTCGGTTGTTGCATCAAAGCGGACACCGCTGTTTTGGTTGGTGCTCTTTTGATCTTGGTCAATCGTTGTATTCCCATTTATCTCGTATCCTTTCCAAATCAATACAGTCAAAGATGGTCCCCTGGATAACAAGTACAGCTCATCACAAACAGTGTTGTCACCTCTGATACGTGCTTCCAACCAACTGCTGAAAGTCCTTATGTGTTCACATGTAATCCAGTCGTCCCATTGCTCCGGGTGTTTGGAGCGCAGACTGTTCTTGTGTTCATCGACATACGGGGTCACCAAGGTAGAGTTCTCAGAGAACTGTAGTGTTCTTGAGACCAAGAATATCCGTCCCTGCATATTATTGAGTCCCTTCCAAGCGTGCCTTTTCCAGTCAGTCTCCCCTCATACCGCGATTTAGGGAGACCTATCTTCTTAAGGCCACGAATGAAGTCAACACAAAACCCGATTACATACTCTGTTTGATGGCCCATGGAGATGCTTCCTTCTGGCCTAGCGCGGTTACGGACATATTTCTTTAGGACTCCCATGAACCTCTCAAAGGGGTACATATTGTTGGAAATATGCCCTAGAGGCAATAATAAAAGGGTTATTATTATATTTCCTTGTTCATGATAATTGTCTTTTATTCATGCTATAACTGTATTATCCGGAAATCGTAATACACGTGTGCATACATAGACCATAACATGTCCCTAGTGAGCCTCTAGTTGACTAGCTCGTTGGTCGACAGATAGTCATGGTTTCCTGACTATGGACATTAGATGTCATTGACAACGGGATCACATCATTAGGAGAATGATGTGATGGACAAGACCCAATCCTAAGCATAGCACAAGATCGTGTAGTTCGTTTTGCTAGAGCTTTTTCAATGTCAAGTATCTCTTCCTTAGACCATGAGATCGTGTAACTCCGGATACCGTAAGAGTGCTTTGGGTGTACCAAACGCCACAACAGAATCTGGTTGACTATAAAGGTGCACTACAAGTATCTCCGAAAGTGTCTGTTGGGTTGACACGGATCGACACTGGGATTTGTCACTTCGTATGACGGAGAGGTATCTCTGGGCCCACTCGGTAATGTATCATCACAATGAGCTCAAAGTGACCAAGTGTTTGGTCACGGGATCATGCATTACGGTACGAGTAATGTGACTTGCCGGTAATGAGACTGAACGAGGTATTGGGATACCGACGATCGAGTCTCGGGCATGTAATGTACCGAATGACAAAGGGAATTGTATACGGGGTTGTTCGAATCCTCGACATCATGGTTCATCCGATGAGATCATCGAGGAGCGTGTGGGAGCCAACATGGGTATCCATATCCCGCTGTTGGTTATTGCCCGAGAGCCGTCACGGTCATGTCTACGTGTCTCCCGAACCCGTAGGGTCTACACACTTAAGGTTCGGTGACGCTAGGGTTGTATGAATATGAGTATGCAGTATACCGAATGTTGATCGGAGTCCCGGATGAGATCCCGGACGTCATGAGGAGTTTCGGAATGGTCCGGAGGTAAAGAATAATATATAGGAAGTGTTATTTCGGCCATCGGGAAAGTTTCGGGGTCACCCGGTATTGTACCGGGACCACCGGAAGGGTCCCGGGGGTCCACCGGATGGGGCCACCCATCCCGGAGGGCCCCATGGGCTGAAGTGGGAGGGGAGCCAGCCCATAGTGAGCTGGTGCGCCCCCCTAGGCCCACCCCCTGCGCCTAGGGTTGAAACCCTAGGGTGGGGGGGGCGCACCACATTCCTTGGGGGGCACTCCTCCCCCCTTGGCCGCCGCCCCCTTGGGAGATTGAATCTCCCAGGGCCGGAGCCCCCCTTGGGGGCCTATATAAAGGGAGGGGGAGAGGGGCAGCTGCACCCTGAAGTCCTAGCGCCCCCTCCCCCTGCTACACCTCTTCCTCCTCCGTCACGTGCTTGGCGAAGCTCGCCGAGTATCGCTGCTCCACCACCACCACGCCGTTGTGCTGCTGCTGGAGCCATCATCATCAACCTCTCCTTCCCCCTTGCTGGATCAAGAAGGAGGAGACGTCACACGCTCCGTACGTGTGTTGAACGCGAAGGTGCCATCCGTTCGGCGCTAGGATCTCCGGTAATCTGAATCACGGCGAGTACGACTCCATCATCACCGCTCCCTCTAACGCCTGCACTCGATCTACAAGTGGTATGTAGATGCAAACTCACTTCCTTGACTCGTTGCTTAGATGAACTCATAGATGGATCTTGGTGAAACCGTGGAAAAAATTTAATTTTCTGCAACGTTCCCCAACAGTGGCATCATGAGCTAGGTCTATGCGTAGTTCTCTATTGCACGAGTAGAACACAATTTTGTTGTGGGCGTAGATCTTGTCAACTTGCTTGCCGCTACTAGTCTTGTCTTGCTTCAGCGGTATTGTGGGACGAAGCGGCCCGGACCAACCTTACACGTACGCTTACGTGAGACCGGTTCCACCGACTAACATGCACTAGTTGCATAAGGTGGCTGGCGGGTGTCTGTCTCTCCCACTTTAGTTAGAGCAGATTCGATGAAAAGGGTCCTTATGAAGGGTAAATAGAAGTTGACAAAATCACGTTGTGGTTATTCGTAGGTAAGAAAATGTTCTTGCTAGAACCCAATTGCAGCCACGTAAAAGATGCAACAACAATCACTGGTGGAAAAAAGGCCTTTGGTCGCGGTTCGCAACTGCCATTAGTCGCGGTTGCGCACCCGCGACCAAATAAGCGCGACTAAAGCCCCCCACCTTTAGTCGCGGCTGCTTAAGAACCGCGACTAACGGCCCGTCCACGTGGGCGCCAGGCGGCCGTCGGGGCGGAGGACCTTTAGTCGCGGTTCTTCCGCCAATCAGCGATTAAAGGCCGCCACAGGTTTAGGGTTTTAGCCCCCCTAAACCTGTTTTCGCTTAATTTGTATTGTTTTATTTCTTTTGTGCTTTATTTTAATTTTGAAGGAGTTTCATATATTCTACGATACTACATACATGCATATGAATGTACAATTTCAAATAAATTTGAAATTAGAACCAAAAGAATTCAAGAGGAATATACAATATATATTCAATATCATCGGATGACCATATACAATTTTGAACAAGTGTCCATACATGATTTAATGCATATAAAGTTCTACGTCCTCGTAATAGTGTTCTCCTTTAGGATGGAGGACTTCCTGTTGAACCATCCAGCTAGTTCCTCTTGAAGTGGTCGGAAGCGAGCTTCGGACTAAGCATCATCCGGAGGCTATTCCTCCGAGCATTGGTATCACTCGGAACCCGCTCAGAGGTGTATCTCCGGATCCTCTCCTGAACATATAGTATCCACATAGATTGGTCTCCGGTGGCTGAATATCCCCAGCATTCTTAGGCTTTAACATTTTGAATTCTAGCTCTTTTTGAATTCACCGACCTTTGTATCTACGAACCGTCTCCAAACCCTACGAGGCAAAGAAAATTAAATGAACAAGAGAGTTATTAGTTACTTGATATTAGGAAATGAACGAAATAGGCCGATCGATATAGAGCAAAATGAATGAAAATAATTACTTCGCAGCATTCTTCTCATGTCGGCCCAAAGCTTTGGATCCATATTCAGAGAGTCGTGGACGAGACATTACGAGGTGTTAACTTTAATTACTAGCAGAATCCAGTGGAACCTGCGGACACGATACATGCACAAGACGTCATGCATAACTCATCGATTAGCCGGCCACATACCATGCACATGGAGTAAACAAAAGAGAATGTGCTCAAGATGTAAACACTCACCCAAAATGGTAAGGAAATAGAATATCACTTTTGAGTTCCTGCTTTGTAAGAAACCGCCACAGTGTCCGCCTCCACGTCGTGGGTGACGCCCAACACATGTCCATTAACGATGTGTGGGTCAATGAACCCAACATCATGGATGTTCCTTACTCTGCATTCCTTAATCTTCATTCTGCATGTATAACAGCGGACACAACAATATAGTTAGGACATATATATAGTGCAGGCAATATGAACGAGATGGGGTAGAAATTAATAAATCACTTACGTAACGTGAGCAACCGATGATAGATTTGTCGAGCTCGCAGATTGAAAAGCTGGAACAATTCACTCAGTTCAATTTGTACATAGTAATGTTTGAAGTGATGCTCATGTCTAACTTCCGCATAAATATATTCTTTGGCGTTTTATTTTTTATGTAACCCTTGTACCAATTCAGCAGACCTTTCATTTGTGGAGGTAGATCATTTTCTGCGCAGGCTCGACGAGAGGCCCATTCTTGACATATGTAATTACTACCTCCTTCATCGGCGCCTCATCAAGGCCTAACAGTTCACGAAGAGTAATACCTAAGTTGGCCGCTTGTTCTCTCGGCACTTACATACTAATCCATGTCTGTCGCAGCTTGTATGATCTCGGTCATCCGGACAGAAGGCTTCCACTATAAGCGGGGCAATCGATTGTTTACTTTGTTCCCGAGCTGGGCAACTTGTTTCCCGCTTATTTTACTTTCGGCCTTCTCCCGCTCTTTGTTCTCGTTGAACATGAGTGCCTGCCTGCCAAGTTCACGTGCATAGTCGTTAGGCAGATTCTTCGGCTTGGGACGGTGTGCTCAAAATGACTTAGCCCACTTCTTTTGCTCATCAGAATATACCGGCTTGGGCTCGGGCTCTTTTCTTCTTGCAGTCCGCCTTCCATTTCTCATAATGAGCAGCCGGCGCGTCGACTTCCTCGGCACTACGTTCCCAAGGCCTTGTGGGGAGAGGCTTCAGTGATGGCTCCGTACCTTTGTGGTCTTAGGTACATAAGGGTCCGGGTTAATAATCCAGACTGCTTCGCTTCTTTGTCGGAGGTGGATTGGGGGCGGCGTCGATCACCCGCCGGACGAGGACTGGGCGGCGGCTGATCACCCGCCGGACGTTAGGATCGGGGCGGCGTCGGCCGACGTGGCGGAGGTGTAGGTGAACCGCCACCACCACCACCACCACCACCACCGCCACCGCCACCACCACCATCGTAGGGGGTGGACTTGTTGTCCTTGGCGCCGCCTCGAAACTTGATAAACTTCTTTTGCCATAGAATGAAATGGCGCTTGACATCTCCAAGTCTTTTCTCCCCTTCAGGTGTAGCAATGTCAATCTCTGTGTCCTCAAACCCTTGGACTATGTCCTCCACCGTGACACGAGCATAGCCATCTTGAATGGGGTTGTTGTGGTGGAGTGCTCCAGTAAACATGGTAAAGCACTGCCGATGGCTACCTTCATGGACATGTTCCCGATAGGATAATACAGATGACATTCTTTCATCTCCTTTATATCGCCCACGGGTAGCGAGGAGGCTCCGGTGCAGTAATTTCGACCACCAGAGGCTCCGTGCAAGATTTTTCGACCACCGGAGGCTCCGGTGCAGTAATTTCGATCGTCGGTGCATCTGCACCAGCCGGTGGGCCTCCGTGGAAGCCACGCTGCTTCTCCGCTGCTGGCTTCCGAGATCCGCTGGATGATCTTCATGCTGCACCGAGCTGCATCTCTTCGGCTACTAGTACACTCATGGTTTTCTTCATCACATCCATTTCCGATGCCAACCGCGCCACAACATCTGATTCCTGATCCATCTTTCTCTTACGGCTTCAGAATCAGACGGGTCATCGCTCGGGGAACCCTATTTTCCACGGAATGTGCCCCATGCCTCGTGACACGCCCTCCGTGTTCAGGATTCCCGAGGGCTTTTGTCAGCTGGCTGCTCTCTCTCTGTTGAACTTGATCTTCCCTGTTGAGCATCCTTCATTGCGTCAATAAGGGCTTGGGTGGGTTTCATTAATTTGCCCGGTAAACACACTCCCCTGTCTCCGGGTTCAGCGTTCCCCCATGCCCGTACCACCAGCTTTTGGCCCTTGGGTCCCATCCCTCCGCACTGGACGGATTCCTCGCGCCCTCATCTCGTTCTCCATCTTCTCCAACCTAGGCACCAAAATGCGATACCCTCCTGGCCCCATAACATGATTGTACTCCTTCTTAGCCGCATTTTCCTTATTTTTTTCGATATTTCAATGAACTGCTCCGATTTCTTTTGCTTCACAAATTCTGGCCAATCATGTTTCAGTTTCTCATATTGTCCTTTGAATTACTGATTCTTGTTCTGCTTGACAAAGTCACGGGCTAGATTTTGCTTGAATTTCCGGAATGCGTCGGCCATCTTATGAAGAGCGAACTGTTTGACTAGCCTCCTCCTCTCCTTGTTTTCCTCAATCTTGTTACCCTCCTCATCGAATTTGTTGTATTCGGAGGTAGAACGAAATGTTCCATAAGCTTCTTGAAGCAATCTTTTTTGTTCTCTTATCGACAAAAGTGAAACCATCAATTCGTGCCTTCTTTGGCTCATTCCACTCACGGACGGTGATCGAGATGTTGTCTCTAACAATGGCTCCGCATTGGCTGACAAACTTGGTGGCGTTCTTGCGGGGCTCCAGCTGCGGTTGCACCTTGTCGACAACCTCGATGGTGCATGTTTCTCCTTGTTTCATCGTCTTGGTTGCGCCCACGCTTTGACGACGCATCGATTGTTTGACGATCCGCCGAGGGCTAAAATAAGAAAGAGAGTCGCTGCGTTAGTACACACATATTTATCCAAATCAGTTAGTTTGTATCACCAGAGGCTCAATGTATATATATACCTCGGCGCCGGAGGTGGTTGCTACTTCCATTTGAAGATCGTGCGTTTATCGACGCTTTCTTGACATCTTCTTCTTGTCGACGGCGCCCTTCATCTTCACCGTCAAGGTTCAGATAAGAAGAGATATCATCTTCTTCTTCTCCGGTCGGCACATATTGAATATCGCCATTTATGATGCCGAACATATGTGCTTCACCGTCCGGATCATAGTTGTCCATAATCGGGTCAGCTCTATCGTCCGCCATTATGTCAGTCCTGAAAACATGTAGTAAAAACAAATTAATTAAGTGAAGAAGGCGGTGGCGGTGGCGGTGGCGAAAGGGTGCTGGCAAAAGGAGGCGAGGAAGGGTGGAGAGGGTGTCGCGGTAGAGCGCGAGGCAGGTGCTCCGTAGTCGAACTTGGGGTCGCCGCAGTCTCGGGTCTACCGGAAAGAAGTAACGGAGGGGGAACACAATAAATAACAGAGCAATCAAAGCATCACAAAGCGTAACCTAGCAATACGCTGGTGCTAGGTGTGCCCTAACGCGGCAAGAGGGTCGTCCGGCGAAAGGGGGGAAACATCCGGAAAGTATCCCGGTGATTCGCGTTTTGACAGATGAACCGGAGGAAAGTTACGTGTTTGCTATGCTAGGGATGTGTGGCGGACGAACGGGCTGCATATCCGGATCCGCCTCATCGCTACGAGCAACTTTCATGTACAAAGTATTTTCATCCGGTTACGGATTATTTTATATTAATTTTTAAAGTTTTATATCATTTTAGAATTAACAGAATTAATTAAATTGTCTGTTAACTAATTAACCAAGTTAATTAGATTAATTAACAGATTAGTTATATTAGTTATTTAATTAGGTTTACTAAACACAATTAATTAAGTTAATTAATTTAATTAACTGATTAATTAATTAATATATTTATTTATTTATTTTCTAAATTCTCTTCTCTCCTTTTTTAAATCGTTTAGGCGTGGGCCCCAATTGTCATTGGGCTGGGGGCCTTTAACGGGCGCCGGCGCTAGCAGGCAGCGGGTGTGGTGCCCATACCGAGGCCGTAGCCTGCCCGGGCGAGGGGGAGCCGGCACGAGCTCGGCGCCAAGGGCGATGGCGCGCCGGCCGGAACAGGCGGCAGTGGCGGAGGGAAGTGGCCGGTCCGGCGAGCGCCAAGAATCGGGACGTCAGGGGAGCATGACGCTGGCGCCGCCATGCAGAGGCGGGCGCGGGCGACGGGCGGGCGGGCGCAGCGTTCGGAGGGGGCCGGGGAGACGGCCGGACGGGGCCCGATGGGGAGCTCACCAAGGAGAGGGCGGCGATGCGCGGGGAGGACCGACGAAGGAGAGGCGGGGACGGGCAGTCCGGCGCGACGGGGGCGAGGGCGACGGGCGGCGCCGAGGGCGCGGCAGACGAACCGATCGGAGAAGACGAGAATAGATCGGAGCGTGGTATTTATAGCCCCCCTTTAGTCGCGGTGGGCTACGAGGCTCATGACTAAAGGGACCCTTTAGTCGCGGGTCGCCTGCCCAACCGCGACTAAAGGTTTTTTGGGCGGGTTTTTTGCGTTCCCGCGCCCCACCTTTAGTCGCGGCTGGTCTGGCGACCCGCGACTAAAGGCCCCACCTTTAGTCGCGGCTGGTCTGGCGACCCGCGACTAAAGGCCTTGTGCTGCCCCGCGCCCAAAAGTTTAGTCCCACCTCGCTAGTTGAGAGAGCTCGAGAGTGGTTTATAAGCGCTGCTGCGCCACCCTCTCGAGCTCCTCTCAAGCTGCAGGCTTTCGGGCCTAATCATCACTAGCTATGTGCTGTGAGCCTACTTGGCCTCCTGCGGGCCTGAATCTCGGCCCATGTAGGGTTTCTAGTCGTATTCAGGCCGTGGGGGTCCAAGATGGCGGCACTATTTTTTTCCAGTTTTTTTGTTTTGTTTTCTGCATTATTATTTATTTTTTGTTGTTTTTTGCTTTATTTTTTAATTCTTTTTGCTTTTAGTTTTAGAAAAATTATAAACTTTCTGTTATACGCGGCGGCTATGAAGACGGCGAGTATGCATATTATACGCCTAGGCAGGAGTATGACTAAATCACTCCAAATTTCATGTATCATCAGTGGTATCTCGAATCATTCGAAAATGGACACCAAACACATCACGGGTAATATAATTCACATGATCCATTCAACAAAGTTTGGTACAATAAATTATTACACATCATTTCTTCCCTTGTGTCCCTCGCTTGCTTACGATTGTGCCGTATCCATGGAGCATCCTCATCATTTAACTTAATGCTTGGGTCGGTGTTCACTTTGAAGGGCGGAATTTCAGCAAACATATTATAATCTTACGATATGTCCGTCTTGTCCTCCACTCCCACGATGTTTCTTTTCCCCGAAAGAACAATGTGGCGCTTTGGATCATCGCATGATGTCTTGATCGCTTTTCTTATCTTTCCGCTTCCTCGGTTTGCTACTCATGTCCTTCACATAGAAAACCTGAGCGACATCTTCGCTAGGACGAATGGTTCGTCAAGGTAACCAAGATTGTTGAAATCCACCATTGTCATTCTGTATTGCTGGTCCACCTTTACCCCACCTCCTGTTAGCTTGAACCATTTGCACCGGAACAAAGGGACCTTAAAGGAGGGTCCATAGTCAAGTTCCCATATCTCCTCTATGTAACCATAATATGTGACCTCTTGCCCATTCTCGGTTGCTTGCATCAAAGCGGACACCACTGTTTTGGTTGGTGCTCTTTTTATCTTGGGCGATCGTGTAAAATGTATTCCCATTTATCTCGTACCCTTGGAAAGTCGTTAGAGTCGAAGATGGTGTCTTGGCCAACATGTACAGCTGATCTACAACATCATTGTCATTCATTAAATGTTTTCTCAACAAACAGCCGAAATTCTACATGTTGGCCATCCAAATCAAGGATTAAGGCTTCCCGGGTTGTCGAACGTAAAATATTCTTGTGTTTCTCAAAGCACGGAGCCACCAAGCTGGAATTGGTCAAGACAAAGGTGGTGTGCTTGATCGAGAATGGCCGTCCATACATATCGTTGATTTTATTCCGATCGTGCCTTTTCCACTTAGTCTCCCATCGTGTCGCGATCGAGGAAGACCAATCGGCTTAAGGTCAGGAACAAAGTCAACACAAAACTCAATTACCTCCTCATTTCCATAGCCCTTGGCGATGCTTCCTTCTCGCCTAGCACGGTTACGAACCTATTTCTTTAATACTCCCATGAACCTCTCGAAGGGAAACATATTGTGTAGAAATACAGGACCGAGAACGAAAATCTCTTCGACTAGGTGAACCAGGAGGTGCGTCATAATATTGAAGAAGGATGGCGGGAACACCAACTCGAAATCGACAAGACATTGGATCACATCGCTCTGTAACCGTGGTAGAACTTCCGGATTGATTACCTTCGAGAGATTGCATTGAGGAATGCACATAGCTTCACAATGGCTACTCGAACATTTTCCGGCAGGAGCCCCTCAAAGCAATCGGAAGCAATTGCGTCATAATCACGTGGCACCGTGGAGACTTCAGGTTTTGGAACTTTTTCTCCGCCATGTTTATTATTCCCTTTATATTGGACGAGAATCCAGACGGAACCTTCATACTGCTCGGGCATTCAAAAAAGATGACCTTCTCTTCTTTGGTCGAGCGTAGTCGGCACGACCTTGAAACCATTCCGGATGCCGGTCATCGTGGTCTTTCAAACGTTGCTGGTCCTGCCGTGCTTCCTTTGTATCATTTGTCTTCCCATACACGCCCAAGAAGCTTAGGAGGTTCACGCAAATATTCTTCAGAACGTGCATCACGCCGATTGCAAGAGCGGACATCTAGGACTTTCCAATATTCTAGCTCCCGAATATAGATTTCTTCTTCCACATGGCTGCGTGCCCGTCGGCTCCCTTCGGAACTGATTGTCCGCCAGACCCTTTCCAAAGATGACTTTCAAATCCTTGACCATATCAAATACCTCGGCACCGGTCGTTCCGCGAGCTTCGCCGGTGATCTGCCTTGCCGTTGTAATGCTTGCCTTTCTTTCTTCTTGGATGAATTTTGGAAGAAATCGACGATGCCCAAGGTACAAGTTCTTCTTACAATTTGGCAAATGTACACTTTCAGTCTCATGTAAGCAGTGCGTGCATGCATTGTATCCCTTATTTGACACGTCCGAAAGGTTACTAAGAGCAGGCCAATCGTTGATGGTTACGAAAAGCAACGTCAGAGGTCAAATTCCTCTTGTTTGTGCTCATCCCACACACGGACACCACCCCACAGCTGTAAAAGTTCATCAACTAATGGCCTTAGGTACACATCGATGTCGTTGCCGGGTTGCTTCGGACCTTGGATGAGCACCGCATCATAATGAACTTCCGCTTCATGCACAACCAAGGAGGAAGGTTGTAGATGCATAGAGTCACGGGCCAGGTGCTATGGCTGGAGCTACGCTTTCGCCAAAAGGATTCATGCCATCCGCATTTAGAGCAAATCTTATGTTCCTTGCGTCAGCTGCAAAATCTTTGAACCATCTGTCGATCTTTCTCCATTGCGTTCCATCTGCGGTGTGTCTCAACTCCCGTCCGACTTACGGTCCTCTTTGTGCCATCGCAACAACTTGGCATGCTCTTTGTTCCTGAGCAGACGTTTCAACCGTGGTATTATAGGAGCATACCACATCACCTTGGCGGGAACCCTCTTCCTGGGTTTCGGCCCTCAACATCGTCACCGTGGTCATCGCCTCGATCTTATAACGCAATGCACGGTGCATACCGGGCATTCATTCAAATTCTCGTATTCACCGCGGTAGAGGATGCGATCGTTGATGCATGCATGTATCTTCGTAACCTCTAAACCTAGAGGGCAGACAACCTTCTTTGCTTCAGACGCATCTTGGCGGGCAACTCGTTATCCTTTGGAAACATATTCTTCAACATTTTCAGCAAGTTTTCAAATGCCGAGTCAGCTACACCTGCCTCGCCTTCCATTTCAGCAAATCCAGTGCAGCCCAGCTTTTTCAGACCATCATCGCATCCGGGTACAGCGCCTTTCTGTGATCCTCTAACATGCGATCCAAATTCTCCCTCTCCTTTTCAGGTTTAGCGGCGTCTCCGTGCATCGGCAATGGTCCCACCAAGATCATCAACGGGATCATCACGTGCCTCTTCTTCACCTTCCCTTCACCTTCAGCATCCTCCATGAAAGTATCACCAAATGAGCAAGATAGCTTTCATCGATGAAATCATCCCTTCTTCATCTTCTTCCATTATAACCCCTCTTTCTCCATGCTTGGTCCAACAATTATAGCTTGGCATGAAACCCTTCAAGCAGATGCATGTGAACAACTCTTGAGGAAGAGTAACCCTTCTCATTCTTACAGATAACACATGGACAGGATAACAAAACCCCCCGCTTGTTCGCATTAGCCACTAGGAGGAAATCTTTCAAACCCGTAGTGAACTCGCCGAGAGTCGGTTATCAGACATCCATTGCCGATTCATCTGCATTATTATAATATAAAATATATAATTAACCATCATGCATTTGTTAAACTAACTAGCTACAAACAATATAAATTAAACAATGAACTACACACATGCATATTGACACATCAAAGGTTCATCAAGTTGCTAACCGCGATCGAAGAGTGTGGCTCCAACACTTCATGGCATGTTTGTTTCATGCTCTTGGGGCATTTCATCAAACACCTTATGTGCATAAGAGGAACCAAAAGCAAACCTACACCCACTTGTGAAGAGAATGGCTCCAAATGGCTAAGTGTTGGCTGCTGGATGGGTATATATAGGGAGGGGCTTTAGTTGCGGTTGGCACGGCAAATCAGGACTAAAGGTGCCGAAGGCCTTTAGTCGCGGTTGTCCCGCCAACCGCGACTAAAGCCCCTCACGTGCACCAGCTGGCCACCGAGCGCCTGGCCCAGACCTTTTGGTCGCGGTTCACCTCTGTAATCATGACTAAAGGTCCCATTAGTCGCGGTTCCTACAGCTTCGCGACTTATGGGGCTGGACGGAAGCCTGTTTTTCCACTAGTGAATTAGAGGACGTCTAACTTGTTTTTGCAGCAATTGTCATGTGATGTGATATGGCCAGAAGTTGTGATGAATGATGAATGATATATTGTGATGTATGAGATCATGTTCTTGTAATAGGAATCACGACTTGCATGTCGATGAGTATGACAACCGGCAGGAGCCATAGGAGTTGTCCTTATTTTTGTATGACCTGCGTGTCATTGAAGAACGCCATGTAAACTACTTTACTTTATTACTAAACGCGTTAGTCATAGAAGTAGAAGTAGTCGTTGGCGTGACAACTTCATGAAGACACGATGATGGAGATCATGGTGTCATGCCGGTGACAAGATGATCATGGTGCCCCGAAGATGAAGATCAAAGGAGCTATATGGTATTGGCCATATCATGTCACTACTTTATATAATTGCATGTGATGTTTATTATGTTTTATGCATCTTGTTTACTTAGAACGACGGTAGTAAATAAGATGATCCCTTACAACAATTTCAAGAAGTGTTCTCCCTAGCGTACCGCGTTGCTAAAGTTCGTCGTTTCAAGCACCACGTGATGATCGGGTGTGATAGATCCTTACGCTCACATACAACGGGTGTAAGACAGTTTTACACATGCAAAACACTTAGGGTTAACTTGACGAGCCTAGCATGTACAGACATGGCCTCGGAACACGGAGACCGAAAGGTCGAACACGAGTCGTATGGAAGATACGATCAACATGAGAATGTTCACCGACGATGACTAGTCCGTCTCACGTGATGATCGGACACGGCCTACTCGACTCGGATCGTGTAACACTTAGATGACTAAGGGGATGTCAAATCTGAGTGGGAGTTCATTAAATAATTTGATTAGATGAACTTAATTATCATGAACTTAGTCTAAAATCTTTGCAAAATATGTCTTGTAGATCAAATGGCCAATGCTCATGTCAACATGAACTTCAACGCGTTCCTAGAGAAAACCAAGCTGAAAGATGATGGCAGCAACTATACGGACTGGGTCCGGAACCTGAGGATCATCCTCATAGCTGCCAAGAAAGCATATGTCCTTGAAGCACCGTTAGGTGACCCACCTGCTCTCCCAGCAATGCAAGACGATTTGAATGTTTGGCAGACACATGCTGATGATTACTCCCTCGTTCAGTGCGGCATGCTTTACAGATTAGAACCGGGGCTCCAAAAGCGTTTTGAGCAACACGGAGCATATGAGATGTTCGAGGAGCTGAAACTACCTTTCCAAGCTCATGCCCGGGTCGAGAGATATGAAGTCTCCGACAAGTTCTATAGTTGTAAGATGGAGGAAAACAGTTCTGTCAGTGAGCATATACTTAAAATGTCTGGGTTGGACAGCCGCCTGTCCCAGCTGGACATTAACCTCCCGGATGAGGCGGTCATTGACAGAATCCTTCAGTCGCTCCCACCAAGCTACAAGAGCTTTGTGATGAACTATAATATGCAAGGCATGGTGAAGACCATTCCTGAAGTATTTTCCATGCTGAAGTCGGCAGAGGTTGAAATCAAGAAAGAACATCAAGTGTTGATGGTCAATAAGACCACTAAGTTCAAGAAGGGCAAGGGTAATAAGAACTTCAAGAAGGACGGCAAATATGTTGCCGCGCCCGGTAAGCCAGTTGTCGGGAAGAAGTCAAAGAATGGACCCAAGCCTGAGACTGAGTGCTTTTATTGCAAGGGGAAGGGTCCTTTGGAAGCGGAACTGCCCCAAATACTTAGCGGATAAGAAGGCCGGCAACACTAAAGGTATATTTGATATACATGTAATTGATGTGTACCTTACCAGTACTCGTAGTAACTCCTGGGTATTTGATACCGGTGCCATTGCTCATATTTGTAACTCACAGCAGGAGCTGCGGAATAAGCGGAGACTGGCGAAGGACGAGGTGACGATGCGCGTCGGGAATGGTTCCAACGTCGATGTGATCGCCGTCGGCACGCTACATCTACATTTACCTACGGGATTAGTTATAAACCTTAATAATTGTTATTTGGTGCCAAGTTTGAGCATGAACATTGTATCTGGATCTCGTTTGATACGAGATGGCTACTCATTTAAATCCGAGAATAATGGTTGTTCCATTTATATGAGAGATATGTTTTATGGTCATGCCCCTATGGTCAATTGTCACAGCCCCAGATCAACCCTAGAGCTTGCTTGTAACTAGTAGCATTGCATCCCTGCATCATGTTTAATTTCCATGAAAATTGAAATGGGGAAGGCAGGATAACCAAGAACCCCCCCTCACAACAAATTGGGTTTACTAAAATTTATTTCTATGAACACGAAATGCCCTTCAAAATGTTCATCCTCTTTACTTTGGTTCAGAACCCATGTCAAAGGAGATGTACCATTTTCTAGGTCATCTAAGGGTTCTAGAATTAATCCACAAGTTTTGAAATGAGCATTTTAAAGTATATAAAATATTTTAAATGTTCAAAAATTACCAAACCAAAATGTTTCATGTTAGGAATATTCTAACAAGTGACCAGGAGCATTTTGGTGATTTTTAAAATAGTTTTGGTATTTTAAAACCCCACAAAGTTGCAGGAAATTGGAAAAGAGAGAGAGGAAACCTTACCGTGCAGCCCACCCGCCCAAACCTACCTCGGCGCCCAACCGCCCCCTCGCTGGCCAGGTGGCCCAGCCCACCTACCCCACCGCTCACCGTCTTCCTTCCGCTGGAAGAGGCGAGGCGTGGCGAAGGCCAGCGATGCCGCGGCCACCTCCACCCTGCCTGCTTCACCCCGATGCTCTGGACGCCTCCCCGAGCGCCACGCGACCCCTGGACCCCCTCGCTCTCTTCTTCTCCCTCGTTCCCTCCTCCGTCTCGCTCTCTTTCCCGAACCCGAACGAGCTCGCCCGGCGCCGTTGTCGTTCGCATGACACGGCCATCCCCGAGCCGCCCGAGCCATCCTAGAGCTCCGCCACCTCGTTCCCTACCTCCTCACCGATCCACGTGACCGGAAGGGCCCCAAAGCGCCGCCCGTCGTTCTTCCCTCTTCCGGACCCGCGGTGCCGTCGGCAATTCGTCGGCTCCGGGCGTCCCGACCCCGCCGTTATCGCTACAGACCCGCGGTGAGCTCCCGTGAGAACCCCTTCCCTTTCCCCTCGCGTTTGCGAGCTCACAAACCATAGCTCCGTCGCGGCCGACAGGCTCCTCACCGCCCGGCCATGGCGCCGCGCGCCAGCCCCTGCCGCTTCGCGTCGGGCGTGTCAGCGTGCTCGAGAGACCCCGAGCCTAACCCGCACATCCACTTGCCCTCCCGTGCATCGAAGCGCCAACCTCGCGCACTTACCGAACTCCGGCGCCGCCATGAGCTCACTTCCGCGAGCTCCGACCACCCGCGACTTCCCACCTGCTCCGTTGGATGCGGACGAGCAAGAGCTATGCCCGGTGCCCTCGGTAGCGCTAATCCGACGGCCCTAGCGCAAGTCCGGCGTGCCACCGCCATGTCCTGTGGTCGCCGCCGGCTCATCCCCGACGTGCTGACGTGGCCTCGTTGTTAGGCTCTAATGACCCGGCTTAATTACCCCTGACCCGCTTACACATGGGCCCCACGCCCTTAATTAATCTTTGTTTATTTTCTGTTAAGATTAGTACTAATCTGGGTGGACCCCACGTGTCAAGATTGACTTTGACAAGTCGGTGTTGACCGTCCCACCATCATCCACCCAACCCAGCTCGAGTCAGCGACCAGTGGACCCCACTGGTCAGGGTTGACCTGGACCGCGCCCAGTTGACCGCTGACGTCACACTGACGTCAGGCTGACGCAGTAATACCCTTTTATAGATTTAATTTAAATCAGTAAATTTTAGAAAATACTCTAAACTTCTAAAAATCATATAAATTCAACCGTAACTCGGATGGAAATAATTTATATATGAAAAATGATCAGAAAAATATGAAGAATCTGTTTATGCCATGATCATGCATGTTTGAACAAGTTAACCTCACTGAATAGGATGAATCATGATTAGGGTAATTTATGAAATAGCATTTGGAGTTGGAATTCAACCTTGTTTGAATTCCACTTCAATTAACTTGGATTATTATTGCATTAGGTGAATTCAGTACCTTAACATGATCATGCATCATATATGTGCATTGCATTGATTGTGTTCTCTCTTGTTTGCCGGTAATTGTCCCTCCCGGTGAGCGATGTACAAGCGATGATTATTCGATGACACCGATGAAGAACTATTATCTTCGAAGTGCTGTGCAAGCAAAACCCCTTGTTCATTCCGATACAATCCCATTCTCTCGCTCCTGCTCTATTTTACTGCATTAGGACAACAACGACTCATGTTTTACTTGCTGCGGTAGCTGAACCCCTTGATCCTTTGCATGACCTGTCATTCCACAAGAATTAGATGAAACCCACTAGCATGAGTAGGAATTGTTTGAGCCATGTTGTGCCTACTCATTTATGCTTGTTTGTCATGCACACTCTTGCTTAGAGTTGAGTCAGGTCTGATTCATCGGGAATGAATTGGAATGGTTGTGTGAACATGTCCTATTGTGTGTGAGCTAAGTGTATGAACACGATTTGGTAAAGGTAGCGGTGAGAGGCCATGTAGGAGTACATGGTGGGTTGTCTCATTGAAACCGTCCTCAGGAACTGAGATCTGTGTTTGTGATCCATGAAACAGTTACTACCACGCATTGGGCCCGAAACCAATGGACCCTCTCGGCTTCTTAACCACCCTTGTTCCTGGTCCGGGAGTTGCAAGTAGTTTCTGGTGTTTGTAGTATCTTTGGGGGCCGCGCATAGCGCTGACCTCGGGGTGGGTTGTGTTGCGGTAGGCACCGTGGCCGGTGTACCGAAAGTGCCCGTTTGGTATCTCGGGAACCCTGCACACATCGTTCGGGGCTGTATGGGAAACCTCGGCGGACTCCTGCGGATGGAACCCGAATAGGCGATAAACCTGGACTAGGGACTTGAGTGTTTAGGTAGGTCGTGGCCGACACCCACGTTGGGCTTCCGCTTGAAGGTTGCCGAGTACATGTCGTGTAAACGGCGGTAAGTGGTGAGCGTGTGTGAAGAAGTACACCCCTGCAGGGTTTAATTTGATCTATTCGAATAGCCGTGTCCACGGAAAAGGACTTCTGGGTTGCCTATATCAGTTCATAGACAAGTGAAAGTGGATACTCTAAAATGCGCAAGATAAGCGTGAGTGCTATGGATGGCGTTCTCGTAGGGAGACGGGAGCGGGTCCATAGTGGTGTATTGATGTGGTGAATATGTGGACTCGTGTGCGCCACCTCAAAAGAGTTACTTGCAGTCGTAGTTCAGGATAGCCACCGAGTCAAAGCTGGCTTGCTGAAGTCAAACTCCACCCCCCCTTTTGATAATGATGCATATGTAGTTAGTTACGATGTAAGTCTTGCTGAGTACAATTGTACTCACGTTTGCTTATTTTATGTTTTGCGAGAGACGTCGGTCTCGCTAGTAGTTCCGCTTGGACTTGACGTTTAGCTTGTTACCTCAGCTACGATCTTGTGCCTCGGCAGGATCTGGTAGATAGTCGCTTCTTAGCCTTTTTCGTTTATAGTTATGCGTACTCAGACATGATTAGCTTCCGCTTGTGCTTTGACTTGTATGTTTCGAGTGTTGGGTCATGAGACCCATGTTTGTAATATCTCGCTCTTGAGCCCTAACGGATAATATTTGAGTCGTAGAGTTATGTTGTGATGCCATGTTGTATCTACGCATATTGAGCATAATGTGTGTATGTTTGAAATGCTTGGTATGTGTGGGATCCGACAAACTAGTTGTTTATCCTTGGCAGCCTCTCATATGGGGAAATGTAGTCTCGTGCTTACGGCGATAGTAGTCCGCTACAGCCCGGTTCACCGGAGTCCTGCTAGCCCAAAGACTACTGCTTGGACACTTAACTGGCGGCATGTGTTTCACGCCGTTCCTATATGCATCGCCGGAAATGTCACGCGGTGTTATTCGGAGTCTGCCTAGCCTGCTACAGCCGGGATACCGGAGTCCTGTTAGCCCAGTGCTGCAGCCGAATACATACGTTGATGACCGACATGCTCGATGTGATTCATGTATGCCTGTCCCCATAGGTTAGCGCCGCTTTGGGTTCACGACTAGCCATGTCGGCCCGGGTTCTTTGTCATATGGATGCTAGCGACACTATCATATACGTGAGCCAAAAAGGCATAAACGGTCCGGGACATGGTAAGGCGACACCGTGGGGATACCGTGCGTGAGGCCGCAAAGTGATATGATGTGTTACATGCTAGGTCGGCGTGACTTAGGATCGGGTCCCGACAGCGTTGGTATCGAGCCTGTTGCATCAGAGGATTACCAAGCCAAACTGGTCGAAGTTGTGTCTAGATATGCTTTAGTTATATCAGGGAATTGATTGTGGAAGTGAACGTAAGGCTCTTTTTACTCCTTATACCTCATGGCCTTCTGATCTGAGTCATCCTCTTTTCTTCTACGGGTTTAAGAACTAGGCTTCTCATCTATCCATTAGGATGACGTGTTACTAATCCATAGACCTTTAAGATTGTTGGTTTTAATCCCCAGTTCAGTTCTTACTACTCCTGTATGATAACTGTTGATTTCAGAATCTTGTTATAATGTTGTTGAGTGATTATGCCACCAATTTTTGCAGGATGTCTCAAATCATTTTGAGCATTTACAGCCGTTATGCTGTCCGAGTCATCCTGTGTCTCTAAATAGTCCGATGCGTTTGCAAATCCCTCCCTCCATTTCTAATGTTCATCCGGGCCAGATTAATCACACAAATTGGTGTGTTGAGGTACTCGCTGCCTCAACATATATGTTGGAATTATTATTATGACCCTAGTTGTTTAGGAAGTCATCTAGCAATTTAGCAATGCTTTTGTATCCCTAGTGTGATGATTCTGGCCATCATTTCGAAAGCATCCCGTGATGCCATTTAGTAGTAAGTATTCTACTCGAAGTTTACGAATCCGAGATTCATCCTACTTCATGTTGTTAGTATTTGCTAGTGCCTCTAGGATATTAGTAACTTTGCATTAGTCCTCGAGGTCCGTGGTATATCCTTCTTCCAAATACCATGAACCACTTATGGCAGAAGTTTGTTGAACCAAAAGATCACAACTAGAGTGCTCTTGAGGAGTTCTCCATTCATAATTGTGACTGCCCGGTTCTACTTTTCTGCATGGGTTATCCGGAAGAAATGTTGAGCTTCCTCGACATACTAATCCATGCATCCACAACTCAGGAAGTTATATGTTCCTCTGAGTTGCTCTCCTCAGTTGCATTCCGACCTTCGTCTATCAATTGATAGCCAAGGGTATGTGTGCATTTGTGTTCATCGATGCATTTTATTCTTGTGGTCCGTCAAGCCATTCTATTCCGGAATGACTAGGAGAACCAAACTCGATACCTCATCCATTTCCGTGATTGGGTCAAAGCAATTGTATTCCGCAGATCAAAATGTCAATCCAGCTTTGATTCTGCTCTACCTTGGAGTGTTACCATCTTTATGTCGGGAACATCATGAGAATTGCACCTTCTCTTATGAATTCTTGATGCAGTTGATACTCTCGCTATCATTATTCATTCCTCGGTCCCGTGTTGTTGTAACCGGAATGCCGACAAATGAGTTGTGATGTGTGAAATCAATACTCCGAGCCACTCGTTGCTTGGTGGTAAATGGACAATATTCTCATTCTTAGCGTGTTGGTTATTAAACCATCATTCTAGGATTGATCGTGCTACCTAGTCCTTACTTACGGTGCACCCTCGATTGATGAGTTAGGATTGTGTCAAGTCCTCACTCGCTTGATCATATCGTCTTGCCCTCAAAAGCAAGATTGTTCTCGAGCTTAGTAACATACCGGTGGTTCGTGATTTTCCAAATATCTTCTTGGAAGTGTTACCGGGTTGTTTCCTGACTGTTGTGTTGAGCTCGTGATCAAGTTGGTTTCTTATGAACCACCCTTCTCCAAGAATACGTGTTGAATATCCCCGAGCTAGTTGGTTAAGCTAGACAATAACTTGGAGAGTTGGAAGATAAAAGCTTGCCTAATTTAGTTCATTCCAAGGGATATTCTTGTGTAGTGTGTGTTGAAGAAAGATGATATCTTCATCAATTGGTTCCTGTGATCAGTTGTTGGATCTATCGTCCTGCCAATCCTTTGATTTGAGTATGGGCTATCGTCAAATCAAATCAGTACAAACGGTGCTAGTAATGTTGTCTTACTCGTGGTTGTTCCCTCGAGCATACACCATTATATTTTTGGTCCGACCAATGCTAACACTGTGTTCACATGATGGTGGAAGTCCATGATATGGAAATTCGATGAGTTGCTGTTGAGCCCATCAGTAGCATTTTGTCTCCCCCATGAGTCATGTTGAGCATCAACCTAGTATTGGAAACTTGTGTAAACATTTCTTCGTGTTTCGTTCATGAAGCATATGTTTGGATGAAAGTAGTGACTTCCTCTAGTTCATGTGCATCTGATGTAAGTTGCCGCCATGAATTTGAGAAAGGTTTGTTTTGCTTTCTCTGGAATCATTCCAAGTCGATCATACATGTGCGAAGTATTCTATGGTTTGATAGACTGATCATCTTCATTCCGTATGTATTCCTAGCACCCCCAAGCCACTGACTGATTTGTTCAAGGAGAAGAAGTTCCTTCATGAGAGCTAATCCGGACTTATGAAGTGATTTCAATATCCTCGATTATGGTTCCCCACCCGAACTCGGTAGTGTTTTATTATAAGACTACCATGTGGTCATGTTTGTCTAGGACAATGTGTTCACAGGTTTGTAGCAGAACCAGCTCATGTTTTGGAGCTTGCTATCGTAGTTCATATCCCGAGAATCTCGCAACGCCATTTCGTCAAATTGTGTTGCAACCTTTCCTTTTTCAGACGTGCTGAGTCTGAAATATCCTAACACCAACCAGATCTGAATCTCAGGCAGATATGATGGTTGGAACATTCCAACAGTTGCATTTCGTTCCCAGCTTGCACCATCCTTGTGCTACCTCGCTATAGATTGTCTTCTTAGCAGTTCTTGTCCAGGTTTATCTTCAAAGTGGACTTGCCATGGGTCTCCTCCACCCTCGATGATAAGCAAATCATCCATTGCGTTGTCTTCAACAAGGTAGTCCACATCATCCATTTTAGTCCGGTGTACCATTCCTTGCATTCTACCAAATGATCGCTTGTGATTGCCTTGGCTGGTATAAAGAGTTCCAATGATCTATGGATCAAAAGTAATTCTTTTTGCCACTTAAGTGAATAGTTCTTTGCGTCACCTTTTTCGAGGTGCCCCTTTAATGGATTATAGTAAATATTTTCTCACCATCTTGACACCATCCACCATATTTCTAAGCGTGGAATTGTTGCCACCAATCAAACCCCATCGGTTGTTCCTCCATCCCTCTCGATGTATTTTGTGTCTCAACTCGAGATGTGTCACCGTCTCGGTCCGTGAGTTGATCATGTTACCTGATCTTCATGAAGATCGAATCATGTAGGGTTTCCTTTCCTTCTATTATCGTGTCGAGTGAAGACCTCGAAAGCAAGGACGCCGAGACCAAGATGATGGAGTAAATCAACATCTTCGAGAAGGGCAAACAGATCATGAAGATTGTGATAGTTTGCGACTCCCTTTTCCTCTTGCCTCACGCCTTGAATCTCGGTGAGATTCTTGTTTAGTGGGGTGAGTTGTCACAGCCCCAGATCAACCCTAGAGCTTGCTTGTAACTAGTAGCATTGCATCCTGCATCATGTTTAATTTCCATGAAAATTGAAATGGGGAAGGCAGAAACCCCGAACACACCCATAAAACAACTAGGGTTTACTAAAATTTATTTCAATGAACCTGAAATGCCCTTCAAAATGTTCATCCTCTTTACTTTGGTTCAGAACCCATGTCAAAGGAGATGTACCATTTTCTAGGTCATCTAAGGGTTCTAGAATTAATCCACAAGTTTTTGAAATGAGCATTTTAAAGTATATAAAATATTTTAAATGTTCAAAAATTACCAAACCAAAATGTTTCATGTTAGGAATATTCTAACAAGTGACCAGGAGCATTTTGGTGATTTTTAAAATAGTTTTGGTATTTTTAAAAACCCCACAAAGTTGCAGGAAATTGGAAAAGAGAGAGAGAGGAAACCTTACCGTGCAGCCCACCCGGCCCAAACCTACCTCGCGCCCAACCGGCCCAGTTTCCCCCCCCCCCCCCTCGCTAGCCCAGGTGGCCCAGCCCACCTACCCCCACCGCTCACCGTCTTCCTTCGCGGAAGGCAGAGGCGAGGTGGCGTGGCGAGGGCGATGCCGCTGCCACCTCCACCACTGCTTCACCCCGGCGCTCGACGCCTCCCGAGCGCCACGCGACCTGGACCCCTCGCTCTCTTCTTCTCCCTCGTTCCCTCCTCCGTCTCGCTCTCTTTCCCGAACCCGAACGAGCTCGCTGGCGCCGTAAATGCGTTGCATGACCCACGCCATCCCGAGCCGCCCGAGCCATCCTAGAGCTCCGCCACCTCGTTCCCTACCTCCTCACCGATCCACGTGACCGGAAGGGCCCCAAGGCGCCGCCCCGTCGTTCTTCCCCTCTTCGGACCCGCCGGTCGCCGTCGACGAATTCGTCGGCTCCGGGCCGTCCCCGACCCCGCCGTTGTCGCTACCAGACCCGCGGTGAGCTCCCGTGCAGAACCCCTTCCTTTCCCCTCGCGTTTGCGAGCTCTAGGCCATCGCTCCGTCGCAGCCGACAGCTCCTCACCGCCGGCCATGGCGCCGCCGCGGCCACAGCCCCTGCCGCTCGCGTCGGAGCGTGTCAACGTGCTCAGGAGACCCCCAGGAGCCTAACCGCACATCCACTTGCCCTCCCGTGCATCGTAGCGCCAACCTCAAGACTTACCTCGAACTCCGGCGCCGCATGAAACTCACTTCCGGCGAGCTCCGACCACCCGCGACTTCCCACCTGCTCCGTTGGATGCGGGCGAGCAAGAGCTATGCCCGGTGCCCTCGGTAGCGCTAATCCGACGGCCCTAAGCGCAAGTCCGGCGTGCCACCGCCATGTCTCGTGGTCGCCGCGGCTCATCCCCGACGTCTTGACGTGGCCTCGTTGTTAGGCTCTAATGACCCGGCTTAGTACCCCTGACCGCTTACACATGGGCCCCGCCCTTAATTAATCTTTGTTTATTTTACATTAAGATTAGTACTAATGCAGGTGGACCCCACGATGTCGGCATTGACTTTGACAAGTCGGTGTTGACCGGTCCCACATCATCCACCCAACCCAGCTACGAGTCAGCGACGGTGGACCCCACTGGTCAGGGTTGACTGGACCGCGCCCAGTTGACGGCTGACGTCACTGCTGACGTCGGTAGTGATAATACCCTTTTATAGATTTAATTTAAATCAGTAAATTTTAGAAAATACTCTAAACTTCTAAAAATCATATAAATTCAACCGTAACTCGGATGGAAATAATTTATATATGAAAAATGATCAGAAAAATATGAAGAATCTGTTTATGCCATGATCATGCATGTTTGAACAAGTTAACCTCACTGAATAGGATGAATCATGATTAGGGTAATTTATGAAATAGCATTTGGAGTTGGAATTCAACCTTGTTTGAATTCCACTTCAATTAACTTGGATTATTATTGCATTAGGTGAATTCAGTACCTTAACATGATCATGCATCATATATGTGCATTGCATTGATTGTGTTCTCTCTTGTTTGCCGGTAATTGTCCCCTCCCTGAGACGATGTACAAAAGCGATGATTATTCGATGACACCGATGAAGAACTATTATCTTCGAAGTGCTGTGCAAGCAAACCCCCTTGTTCATTCCGATACAATCCCATTCTCTCGCTCCTGCTCTATTTTACTGCATTAGGACAACAACGACTCATGTTTTACTTGCTGCGGTAGCTGAACCCCTTGATCCTTTGCATGACCTGTCATTCCACAGTAATTAGATGAAACCCACTAGCATGAGTAGGAATTGTTTGAGCCATGTTGTGCCTACTCATTTATGCTTGTTTGTCATGCCTGCTACTGCTTAGAGTTGAGTCAGGTCTGATTCATCGGGAATGAATTGGAATGGTTGTGTGAACATGTCCTATTGTGTGTGAGCTAAGTATATGAACACGATTTGGTAAAGGTAGCGGTGAGAGGCCATGTAGGAGTACATGGTGGGTTGTCTCATTGAAACCGTCCTCAGGAACTGAGATCTGTGTTTGTGATCCATGAAACAGCCATTACTACCACGCATTGGGCCCGAAACCAATGGACCCTCTCGCTTCTTAACCACCCTTGTTCCTGGTCCGGGAGTTGCAAGTAGTTTCTGGTGTTTGTAGTATGCTGGGGGCCGCACGCAACGCTGACCTCAGGGGTGGGTTGTGTTGCGGTAGGCACCGTGGCCCGGTGTACCGAGTGCCCGTTTGGTATCTCGGGAACCCTGCACACATCGTTCGGGCTGTATGGGAAACCTCGGCGGACTCCTGCGGATGGAACCCGAATAGGCGATAAACCTGGACTAGGGACTTGAGTGTTTAGGTAGGTCGTGGCCGACACCCACGTTGGGCTTCCGCTTGAAGGTTGCCGAGTACATGTCGTGTAAACGGCGGTAAGTGGTGAGCGTGTGAAGAAGTACACCCCTGCAGGGTTTAATTTGATCTATTCGAATAGCCGTGTCCACGGAAAAGGACTTCTGGGTTGCCTATATCAGTTCATAGACAAGTGAAAGTGGATACTCTAAAATGCGCAAGATAAGCGTGAGTGCTATGGATGGCGTTCTCGTAGGGAGACGGGAGGCGGGTCCATAGTGGTGTATTGATGTGGTGAATATGTGGACTCGTGTGCGCCACCTCAAAAGAGTTACTTGCAATCGTAGTTCAGGATAGCCACCGAGTCAAAGCTGGCTTGCTGCGGTCAAACTCCACCACCCCTTTTGATAATGATGCATATGTAGTTAGTTACGATGTAAGTCTTGCTGAGTACAATTGTACTCACGTTTGCTTATTTTATGTTTTGCGAGAGACGTCGGTCTCGCTAGTAGTTCCGCTTGGACTTGACGTTTAGCTTGTTACCTCAGCTACGATCTTGTGCCTCGGCAGGATCTGGTAGATAGTCGGGCTTCTTAGCCTTTTTCGTTTATAGTTATGCGTACTCAGACATGATTAGCTTCCGCTTGTGCTTTGACTTGTATGCTCGAGTGTTGGGTCATGAGACCCATGTTTGTAATATCTCGCTCTTCGGAGCCTAACGGATAATATTTGAGTCGTAGAGTTATGTTGTGATGCCATGTTGTATCTACGCATATTGAGCATAATGTGTGTATGTTTGAAATGCTTGGTATGTGTGGGATCCGACAAACTAGTTGTTTATCCTTGGCAGCCTCTCATATGGGGAAATGTAGTCTCGTGCTTACGAGCGATAGTAGTCCGCTACAGCCCGGTTCACCGAGTCCTGCTAGCCCAGCACTACCGCTTGGACACTTGACTGGCGGCATGTGTTTCACTTCGTTCCTATGTCTGTCCCTTCGGGAAATGTCACGCGGTGTTATTCGAGTCCTGCCTAGCCTGCTACAGCCCGGGATACCGAGTCCTGTTAGCCAGTGCTACAGCCGAATACATACGTTGATGACCGACATGCTCGATGTGATTCATGTATGCCTGTCCCCATAGGTTAGCGCCGCTTTGGGTTCACGACTAGCCATGTCGGCCCGGGTTCTTTGTCATATGGATGCTAGCGACACTATCATATACGTGAGCCAAAAGACGCAAACGGTCCCGGGACATGGTAAGGCGACACCCGTGGGGATACCGTGCGTGAGGCCGCAAAGTGATATGATGTGTTACATGCTAGGTCGGCGTGACTTAGGATCGGGGTCCTGACAGGTCAATGGTTTATTCTTAATGAATCTCGAGCGTAATGTTACACATATTCATAGCGTGAATACCAAAAGATGCAAAGTTGATAACGATAGTCCCACATACTTGTGGCACTGCCGCCTTGGTCACATTGGTGTCAAGCGCATGAAAAAGCTCCACGCTGATGGACTTTTGTAGTCTCTCGATTATGAATCATTTGACACATGCGAACCATGCCTCATGGGCAAGATGACCAAGACTCCGTTCTCCGGAACAATGGAGCGAGCAACCAGCTTGTTGGAAATCATACATACCGATGTGTGCGGTCCAATGAGCGTTGAGGCTCGCGGAGGATATCGTTATGTTCTCACTCTCATAGATGACTTGAGTAGATATGGGTATGTCTACTTGATGAAACACAAGTCTGAGACCTTTGAAAAGTTCAAGGAATTTCAGAATGAGGTAGAGAATCAACATGACCGAAAGATAAAATTCTTACGATCGGATCGTGGAGGAGAATATTTAAGTCACGAATTTGGTACAGACTTAAGAAAATGTGGAATCGTTTCACAACTCACGCCGCCTGGAACACCTCAGCATAACGGTGTGTCCGAACGTCGTAATCGCACTCTATTGGATATGGTGCGGTCTATGATGTCTCTTACAGATTTACCGCTATCATTTTGGGGATACGCTCTAGAGACAGCTACATTCACTTTAAATAGGGCACCGTCTAAATCCGTTGAGACGACACCGTATGAATTATGGTTTGGGAAGAAACCTAAGCTGTCGTTTCTAAAAGTTTGGGGATGCGATGCTTATGTCAAGAAACTTCAACCTGAAAAGCTCGAACCCAAGTCGGAAAAATGCGTCTTCATAGGATACCCTAAGGAAACCATTGGGTATACCTTCTACTTAACATCCGAGGGCAAGATCTTTGTTGCCAAGAACGGATCCTTTCTGGAAAAAGAGTTTCTCTCGAAAGAACTAAGTGGTAGGAAAGTAGAACTCGATGAAGTACTACCTCTTGAATAGGATAGTAGTGCAGCTAAGGAAAATGTTCCTGTGATGCCTGCACCAAGTGAAGAGGAAAATAATGATGATGATCAAGGTACTTCGGATCAAGTTGCTACTGAACCTCGTAGGTCCACAAGGACACGTTCCGCACCAGAGTGGTACGGCAACCCTGTCCTGGAAATCATGTTGTTGGACAACGGTGAACCTTCGAACTATGAAGAAGCGATAGCGGGCCTAGATTCCAACAAATGGCTTGAAGCCATGAAATCCGAGATAGAATCCATGTATGAAAACAAAGTATGGACTTTGGTGACTTGCCCGATGATCGGCGGCGATAGAAAACAAATGGATCTTTAAGAAGAAGACGGACGCGGATGGTAATGTCACCATCTATAAAGCTTGACTTGTCGCTAAGGGTTATCGGCAAGTTCAAGGGATTGACTACGATGAGACTTTCTCTCCCGTAGTGAAGCTTAAGTCCGTCCGAATCATGTTAGCAATTGCCGCATACTATGATTATGAGATATGGCAGATGGACGTCAAAACGGCATTCCTTAACGGGCATCTTAAGGAAGAACTGTATATGATGCAGCCGGAAGGTTTTGTCGATCCTAAGAATGCTGACAAAGTATTCAAGCTCCAGCGATCCATTTATGGGCTGGTGCAAGCATCTCGGAGTTGGAACATTCGCTTTGATGAGATGATCAAAGCGTTTGGGTTTATGCAGACTTATGGAGAAGCCTGCGTTTACAAGAAAGTGAGTGGGAGCTCTGTAGCATTTCTCATATTGTATGTAGATGACATACTTTTGATGGGAAATAATATAGAATTCTTGGACAGTATTAAGGCCTACTTGAATAAGTGTTTTTCAATGAAGGATCTTGGAGAAGCTGCTTACATATTAGGCATCAAGATCTATAGGGATAGATCAAGACGCCTCATAGGTCTTTCACAAAGCACATACCTTGATAAAATTTTGAAGAAGTTCAAAATGGATCAGTCCAAGAAAGGGTTCTTGCCTGTACTGCAAGGTGTGAGATTGAGCTCGGCTCAATGCCCGACCACGGCAAAAGATAAAGAAGAGATGAGCGTCATCCCTATGCCTCAGCCATAGGATCTATTATGTATGCCATGCTGTGTACTGCAGACCTGATGTAAACCTTGCCGTAAGTTTGGTAGGAAGGTACCAAAGTAATCCCGCAAGGAACACTGGACAACGGTCAAGAATATCCTGAAGTACCCGAAAAGGACAAAGGACATGTTTCTCGTTTATGGAGGTGACGAAGAGCTCGTCGTAAAGGGTTACGTCGACGCTAGCTTCGACACAGATCTGGATGACTCTAAGTCACAAACCGGATACGTGTATATGTTGAATGGTGGAGCAGTAAGCTAGTGCATCTGCAAGCATGTGAAGCGGAGTACATGGCAGCCTCGGAGGCAGCGCATGAAGCTATTTGGGTGAAGGAGTTCATCACCGACCTAGGAGTCATACCCAATGCGTCGGGGCCGATCAAACTCTTCTGTGACAACACTGGAGCTATTGCCCTTGCCAAGGAGCCCAGATTTCACAAGAAGACAAGGCACATCAAGTGTCGTTTCAACTCCATCCGCGAAAATGTTCAAGATGGAGACGTAGATATTTGCAAAGTACATACGGATCTGAATGTCGCAGATCCGTTGACTAAACCTCTCTCGCGAGCAAAACATGATCAACACCAGAACTCTATGGGTGTTCGATTCATCACAATGTAACTAGATTATTGACTCTAGTGCAAGTGGGAGACTGTTGGAAATATGCCCTAGAGGAAATAATAAAAGGGTTATTATTATATTTCCTTGTTCATGATAATTATCTTTTATTCATGCTATAACTGTATTATCCGGAATGTTAATACACGTGTGAATACATAGACCATAACATGTCCCTAGTGAGCCTCTAGTTGACTAGCTCGTTGGTCGACAGATAGTCATGGTTTCCTGACTATGGACATTAGATGTCATTGACAACGGGATCACATCATTAGGAGAATGATGTGATGGACGAGACCCAATCCTAAGCATAGCACAAGATCGTGTAGTTCGTTTTGCTAGAGCTTTTTCAGTGTCAAGTATCTCTTCCTTAGACCATGAGATCGTGTAACTCCCGGATACCGTAAGAGTGCTTTGGGTGTACCAAACGTCACAACGTAACTGGGTGACTATAAAGGTGGACTACAAGTATCTCCGAAAGTGTCACTCCGTATGAGTGCTTTGTCTGTTGGGTTGACACGGATCAAGACTGGGATTTGTCACTCCGTATGACGGAGAGGTATCTCTGGTCCCACTCGGTAATGTATCATCACAATGAGCTCAAAGTGACCAAGTGTTTGGTCACAGGATCATGCATTACGGTACGAGTAAAGTGACTTGCCGGTAACGAGACTGAACGAGGTATTGGGATACCGACGATCGAGTCTCGGGCATGTAACGTACCGAATGACAAAGGGAATTGTATACGGGGTTGTTCGAATCCTCGACATCGTGGTTCATCCGATGAGATCATCGAGGAGCATGTGGGAGCCAACATGGGTATCCAGATCCCGCTGTTGGTTATTGCCCGAGAGCCGTCTCGGTCATGTTCACGTGTCTCCCGAACCCGTAGGGTCTACACTTAAGGTTCGGTGACGCTAGGGTTGTATGAATATGAGTTTGCAGTATACCGAATGTTGTTCGGAGTCCCGGATGAGATCCCGGACGTCACGAGGAGTTTCGGAATGGTTCGGAGGTAAAGAATAATATATAGGAAGTGGTATTTCGGCCATCGGGAAAGTTTCGGGGTCACCCGGTATTGTACCGGGACCACCGGAAGGGTCCCGGGGGTCCACCGGATGGGGCCACCCATCCCGGAGGGCCCCATGGGCTGAAGTGGGAGGGGAGCCAGCCCATAGTGGGCTGGTGCGCCCCCCTAGGCCCACCCCCTGCGCCTAGGGTTGAAACCCTAGGGTGGGGGGGCGCACCACATGCCTTGGGGGGCACTCCTCCCCCGTTGGCCGCCGCCCCCTTGGGAGATTGAATCTCCCAGGGCCGGCGCCCCCCCTGGGGGCCTATATAAAGGGAGGGGGGAGAGGGGCAGCCGCACCCTGAAGTCCTGGCGCCCCCTCCCCCTGCTACACCTCTTCCTCCTCCGTCACGTGCTTGGCGAAGCCCTGCCGGAGTGCTGCTGTTCCACCACCACCACGCCGTTGTGCTGCTGCTGGAGCCATCATCATCAACCTCTCCTTCCCCCTTGCTAGATCAAGAAGGAGGAGACGTCACACGCTCCGTACGTGTGTTGAACGTGGAGGTGCCGTCCGTTCGGCGCTAGGATCTCCGGTGATCTGAATCACGGCGAGTACGACTCCATCATCACCGCTCCCTCTAACGCTTCCGTACGCGATCTACAAGTGGTATGTAGATGCAAACTCACTCCCTTGACTCGTAGCTTAGATGAACTCATAGATGGATCTTGGTGAAACAGTAGGAAAAATTTTAATTTTCTGCAACGTTCCCCAACACATATTGTGTAGAAATACGGGGCCCAGAATGACAATCTCGTCAACTAGATGAACTAGGACGTGCGTCATGATATTGAAGAAGGATGGTGGGAACACCAGCTCGAAACTGACAAGACATTGCACCACATCACTCCTTAGCCTTGGTATGATTTCTTGATCGATCACCTTTTGAGATATTGCATTGAGGAAGGCACATAGCTTCTCAATGGCTAATCAGACGTTTTCCGGTAGAAGCCCCCTCAATGCAACCGGAAGCACTTGCGTCATAATCACGTGGCAGTCATGAGACTTTATGTTCTGAAACTTTTTCTCTGCCATATTTATTATTCCTTTTATATTCGACGAGAAGCCACTCGGGACCTTCATACTAAGCAGGCATTCAAAGAAGATTTCCTTCTCTTCTTTGGTAAGAGCATAGCTGGCAGGACCTTTATACTGCTTTGGAGGCATGCCGTCTTTTTCATGCAAACGTTGCAGGTCCTCCCGTGCCTCAGCTGTATCTTTTGTCTTCCCATACACGCCCAAGAAGCCTAGCAGGTTCACGCAAAGGTTCTTCATCACGTGCATCACGTCGATCGAAGAGCGGACCTCTAGGTCTTTCCAGTAGGGTAGGTCCCAAAATATAGATTTCTTCTTCCACATGGGTGCGTGTCCCCAGCGTCACTTTCGAACAGCTAGTCCGCGGGACCCTTTCCAAAGATTACGTGTAAATCATTGACCATAGCAAGTACGTGATCACCGGTACGCATGGCGGGCTTCTTCCGGTGATCTGCCTCGCTTTGAAATGCTTGCCTTTCTTTCGACATTGATGGTTGGTCGGAAGAAATCGACGATGGCCTGGTACACATTCTTCCTGCAGCTTGCCGTATATACTATCGGTGTCAAGTAAACAGTGCGTGCATGCGTGGTATCCCTTGTTTGTCTGTCCTGAAAGGTTACTGAGAGCGGGCCAATCGTTGATGGTCACGAACAGCAATGCCTTTAGGTTAAATTCCTCCTGCTTGTGCTCATCCCATGTACGTACATCGTTTCCATTCCACAGCTCTAAAAGTTCTTCAACTAATGGCCTTTAGGTACACATCAATGTCATTGCCGGGTTGCTTAGGGCCTTGGATGAGAACTGGCATCATAATGAACTTCCGCTTCATGCACATCCAAGGAGGAAGGTTATACATACATAGAGTGACGGGCCAGGTGCTGTGATTGCTGCTCGGCTCCCCGAAAGGATTAATGTCGTCCGCGCTTAAAGCAAACCATACGTTCCTTGGCTCACTTGCAAACTCATCCCAGTACTTTCTCTCGATTTTTCTCCACTGCGACCCGTCGGTGGTGCTCTCAACTTCCGTCTTTCTTACGGTCCTCACTGTGCCATCGCATCTACTTGGCATGCTCTCTCGCTTTACGAACAGACGTTTCAACCGTGGTATTATAGGAGCATACCACATCACCTTCGCAGAACCCTCTTCCGGGGGCTCGCCGTCAACATCACCGTGGTCATCTCGTGCGATCTTATACCGTAATGCACCGCATACCGGGCATGCGTTCAGATCCTTGTACGCACCATGTAGAGGATGCGATCATTAGGGCATGCATGTATCTTCCGCACCTCCAATCCTAGAGGGCATACGACCTTCTTTGCTGCGTATGTCTGTCGGGCAATTCGTTATCCTTTGGAAGCTTCTTCTTCAATATTTTAAGTAGCTTCTCAAATCCTTTGTCGAGCCTGACATTCTACGCCTTCCATCGCAGCAATTCCAAAGACGGTACCCAGCTTTGTGTTTCCATCTTCGCAATTGGGGTACAACCCTTTTTGTGGTCCTCTAGCATGCGATCGAACTTCAGCTTCTCCTTTTGACTTTCACATTGCGTCCTTGCATCGACAATGACCCGCGGAGATCATCATCATCGGGCACATCGTCTGGTCCTCTTGATCTTCAAGCTTCGCCCGTTGCAGACATCATCGTGCACATCGTCTGGTTCCTCTTGATCTTGAGGAGCATCACCGTATTCGGGGGCACATAGTTGTCATCGTACTCTTCTTCTTCGCCATTTTCCATCATAACCCCTATTTCTCCGTGTCTCGTACAAACATTATAGTGTGGCATGAAACCCTTGTAAAGCAGGTGGGTGTGGAGCATTTTCGGTCAGAGTAAGACTTCAGATTCCCACATACGGGGCATGGACAACACATAAAACCATTCTGCTTGTTTGCCTCAGCCACTTGAGAAAATCATGCACGCCCTTAATGTACTCGGAGGTGTGTCTTGAACCGTACATCCATTGCCGGTTCATCTGCGTGCATTATATAATTAAGTGACCAAATTAATAGAAGTTCATCATCACATTAAAACCAAAGTACATACATAGTTCTCATCTAACAACATAAAGCTCTGCAGAGCATCTAAATTAATTAAACCATACACTGAAACTATGTAAAACATTTCAATGCGAAAACAAATGCGATCATAATCGCAACCAATGTAACAACTTATCCAACGGCATAATGATACCAAGCCTCGGTATGAATGGCATATTTTCTAATCTTTCTAATCTTCAAGCGCATTGCATCCATCTTGATCTTGTGATCATCATTTACATCCGCAACATGCAACTCCAATATCATCTTCTCCTCCTCAATTTTTCTAATTTTTTCCTTCAACAAATTGTTTTCTTCTTCAACTAAATTTAAGCTCTCGACAATAGGGTCGGTTGGAATTTCCAGTTCAACAACCTCCTAGATAAATAAAATCTATGTCACGTTGGTCGGCATAATTATCATAAACAATAAATGAACCAATAGTTATGAAAAGATAATATATACCACATCTGAATCATAGACAGGACGAGGGCCGACGGGGGCGGATACCAAAACCATCGCACTATATAAGATGCAATAATAAAAGTAAGAAAATTGTACAAATATCTATATAAACATACAAGTAAGAGTTTTTTTTCCTTTCAGAAAGAAGATAAGAACAAGAGGCTCACCACGGTGGTGCCGGCGACGCGGGCGGTCGACGGTGGTGAAGACGGGGACGGGACGTGAAGGACCGCTAAACCTAGACAAATATTGAGAAAAATGGAGCTTGAAGGTGGAGCTTGGAGAGGAGAAAGCTTAAGTAGTGTGGCTCGGGCATTCCATCGAACACCTCGTGTGCATAGGAGGTGAGCTAGAGCAACACACAGCTCTCTCCTCGCCGGCCACGAAAAACAGAGCAGTGAGAGTGCTCTGCTCGCGGGGTATATATAGGCAATTAATTGGTCCCGGTTCGAGGAATTAACCGGGACTAAAGGGAAGCCTTTGGTCCCGGTTCATTCCCCCAACCGGGACCAATGGTGGTGGGCCAGGAGCAAGGCACATTGGTCCCGGTTCGTCCCTCCAACCGGGACCAAAAGGTCCAGACGAACCGGGACCAATGGCCCACGTGGCCCGGCCGGCCCTCGGGCTCAAGAACTGGTCCAATGTTTCATTGGTCCCGGTTCTGGATTGAACCGGGACTAATGGGCTGGACCGGCCTGGACCATTGCCCCCTTTTCTACTAGTGAAGGCACTTCCTCATGTGGTCGGATCCCCTCCTGCGCCTTTGTGCGCTCGCCGCGACGCCGCTGTCTACCGTTGTGAACATGCTGAACAAACGAGAGGAATCTAGAGAGGACTGTACGTGGAGAGGCAGATAGCGGGACCCACCAGGTCTATGGCCGTACACAAGCAAGTGCCCCACGGGTTTGTCAGCATAGTTACATTTTTTTAGGTGCTTCAATGTAGTTACTATAGGAGATAAATTCACAACGAAGCCAGGGAGCTGGCAGGTATCATTTATTATCACTGGGGCAGCAAGTATCAGCTGGGTTTTGGGCTGCCCCGTCTAGGCTTTCATTTTTAACATGCGCAGCCCACGACCTCGGATGGGAGGTCCATAGGCCTGTATGTATTTTTTTGAGGGCCGTCATGTATCGACAGGCCTATGGACCTTCCATCCGAGGTTTTATTTTTCCTGAATATCGGCAGCCTAATTTATCTATTTTTTTGAAGAAAACGGAAAGGTCTGTTCTATTTTTCTATATAAGAATAGGAACGCCAGGTCCAAGTTATGGTTCCCTTCTAACTATATTATATATACTAGCCATCAACCCGTGCTTCCGCACGGGCTAGTAATTCGGAAAAAAATCATACATAGAAATTTTATATAATACTGAGTACAAAATACTTTAAATATATTTTCACTACTTAAATTTAATGACATATATAATATTTTATTTTTCTCCTTTATTTTTTTTTTTAAAGATGGCACTATGATGTTTGATTAATCCCCACTACTATAAATAGGGATCATGTAGAATTGTGGGAACTTATAACTTATTTCCATGTTTAATGTTGGTAAATTATAAATTTCATTATAGAGTGGCAACGTATTGGTGGAATTTGTAATATAGATTAAAGTGTTTTTATGGTAGAACATTGATTGCATGTGTTTATTCTGTTAGAGTAGGTATCATGGTATCCGTCAAAAAAAGGTAGGTATCGTGGTTTAGTAAAAAAAATTAGAAAAAAAGGTATCATGGTTTACTCTAAGATAGATCACCAAAGTAGTTCCGTGCATTTATACCACAAATAGTTATTGTGGTATATTTCAAATTTTATCCAATTGTATTCTCGCACATATTATCTGATAATCAACACCTTTTTAAAAAACAGAAATGTTAACGCCCACACGTGTGGGCGTTGACCATCTCGACCACACGCATCCATCACCGTCCAGTACTATATGCACGAATCTTGGCATAATTTGACTGATTTTCTGTGCCACGTAGGACAAGGCGTGTGTGTGGTGTGTGACATAGTTCGTCCACACATCCGTTTTACCACACGGAGGGGCCGGTGTGTGGGCGTTTAGCAGTTCACCCACACATCAGTTTTCAGTCACGCACAAGGGCTGCTGTGTGGGCGTTTGACATCTCGCCCACACGTCCTCCTCCTCTCCCACACCCAAGCTGCCAGTTGCCATGCGTTTCGCAGTGTACATGGCAACTGCCTTAGTGTGATTGCAAGCAGATGACAAGTCTCTCTTTTTTTTACCCGAACATGTCAGTTGCCATATGTTTTGCATGGCACATGGCAAACTGCCCTAGCGTGCACGTAAACAGATGGCAACTCTTTCTTTTTACATGGCAACTGCCCTAACGTGCTTGTGAGCACATGGCAACTCTCGCTTTTACCCGAACATGTTTTTTTGCCATGCCATTTTTTCAGTGCTACATGGCAACTGCCTGGTGTTAGTAGGTGACAACTCCTAAAGTTTTAAAATCATGGCAACTGCAGTAGACCAGACCACACATGACAACAGCTGTAGTTGTCCAAAAAATGGCAATCTGGAACTTTGACCTGAGATGGCAACTGCCTAGTGTTAGTAGGTGGCAACTCCTAAAGTTTTGAAATCATGGCAACTGCAGTAGACCGGACCACACCTGGCAACAGCTGTAGTTGTCCAAAAAAGGGCAATCTGAAACTTTGACCTGAGATGGCAACTGCAGTTGAGCAGACATGGCAACTGTAGTTGTCCGACATGGCAACCGTAGTTCAGCGACATGGCAACTGCACATCAACGAACATAGACGAGGGTCCGGCCCATGGCAACTGCGTGCGCACTGTCAAGTGTCACGTGGTGCGTGCGGGACCACGAGGTACGAGGCCTGACGTACCGGGCGTGTGGGCGTTATCTATTTCACCCACACGCACGCGTATAAGAGGGACCGGGAGAAAAAAAAGGCGTGTGGGCGCTAGTTGTTTTGCCCACACACAAGCGTGTGGGCTGGTCCTCTTAGGCACCACACAGAACGTGTGGGCAGATTCCTTAACGCCCACACGTGTGGCAGTCATCGGGACCCTAAAAAAATAGTTACATAACTTTCTTTATGTATATTTATACAATCATATATACCCCTCGTTTAAATAATATGTTATTAAAATAGAAAGTACGGGTCAAAGATGTATCTCGGAGACACTGATATTAACTAACATGGCACACGAATTATTATTTTTTTGAACAAAGACACACGATCAAGAATTGTCTTTTTCCGTAAAAGACGGTGGGGAACAGAGGAAAGTCCCTACCGCATCATTTTTCATCTATCAAAAAGCTGGTATTTACAACGGATAGCTATGAACAGGAATCAATTGCTCGCTAGTATATATATTTGCAATGTAACCATGCTAAAATATTTACAACAAACTATTTTCAAAACATCTAGAAATCTGCGAATATGTTTTTACCTGTTGCCGGGTCGCACATCACCTCGCCAATGGGATCTGTGCATGTGCATGCCAAGGCTACCTTCAAAACCTATTCAAGACGAACACTCCAATTGCTTTGGCTACCTATAGAAAATCAAGATGTGGCCGTACTGACATATATGCAGCATCGACCTATGAACGGCGAGGAAGCAATCCAATCCTGCATGAAAGCGAGGAGGCAAGCTTCCTTGATTTGTTCCCGACGCGACCCTGTATGAAGCTTTTTTTTTTTTTTTTTTGCGGGTGACCCTGTATGAAGCTAGCCCATAGCTCGGTTGGCTAGATAAGAATAGAAAGTTGGCTCGTTTGATGTGGGCATCCACGTACACAACATCCTTTGTGGCTGGAAGATCAAATCGAGATTCGAGAGATGGCGGCGGCGTGACATGCATGGACGCACAAAAAGAGATAGATCGGGACAGAGATTGACAAATTGATATATTTCCGGACTCTCGAGTGGAAAATACGGTGGAGGGAGCCATCTGGGTCGTTCATCTTCTCATCCAACGTTAAATAACTATTAGATGCGAGGATTACGTGGGGGCTTGTATGATGCATCCAAGTAGTAAATATAAAGATTCTACCTATCAGTTATATATATGATTCTTTCAGGTGTCGTTGTGAACAACTAACAATTGCAATTATATTACGAACAATATGAAGATCTAATAGTCGCAGTCCACTAACTAAAACATCTTTTGGCAAGGGACAATTGCCATATATGATACGCATAATTCCTCGCGCACCATTTAAAGAGTATATGAACTAACTTAAGATTAGAAAACTATCACTATAACATGAAATAAATTTTCCTGGTTAGTTAAATTGCAAAAAATAATTGTATCCCCTAGATCAGTTCAGGATAACTATATAAACATATGACATTCTACTTGTGTCATGTAAACTAAAATTCATAATATATGCAAGAACAGTAGAAAACTTTATTTAGGATGTGATTTAGGCAATGCGGTTGTATATGAGAGAAATCGAGTGCATGTTTTATGTGTACCGGTGGTTGTGTTAGTGAAATCTAATTGCTTTCAGCTCTATCCTAGTATTTGCTTGTCCTTTTTCTGGCAAAAGTATGTTTGAATGTTGTCTGAAAACACCGCAAGATATTGATCATAACCTCCCTCTTTCACGTGTAATAAATTTTCCTAGATTTTTATGACTAACTTTTGTTGATTATCTTAACAACTACGAATCAGACATGCATATCATTTTAGGATGATAAGAGGATTTTAACAAATCAGTCAAGATGTGATGGTGATAACTCAGAACATATATGACTGGTTATTTTTCTTTCGCTATATATTTTTATTTATACTTTTGTTGATAAAGTTTGTTTGAAATATCACATTGTAAGGCTAAATACATGCATATGTATATTAGATCTTTTAATACATGCATGATTCCTATATATGGCTTAATTTTTGGCAACTCCGGATTTAACAGGCGGTCTACTCTATTTGATAAGGAATTTTCTTTCTTCAATATATGGTCAACATAAATACATATATCAGTTATGCATAACAATATCACAATGTGCGTGCATGTCTTTGTATATATGCATGTAAACATCCGCAATCCTCCGTTATATTAACCCCGGCGACAAATCATATTATTCCATGCTGTCCAAGACTATATGACCTCACCATCTGCATCATGTGAGAAGGAGTAAAATCATATTATTCCAGGCACTTCAAAATTATATGATGTCACCGTCGCCATCATGTCAAAAGGAGTAAAATTGTGAGAATAATTTATCCTAAGAATAAAAGCTGTGGTTCAGTACGTACATGTATAAATAATTCATGAAGCCAAAACATGCATTTGGACGCACAGGTTCAGTCCTCACCGTGGGCTATCTGTTTGATTATCCACTTCATTACTTGGGCTTTCATCGAGTAAGGTGTAAATATGTTGTCAATGAGCATCATTTTTCTACTGATCTGAATATTCATGTTGTTGGCAAAATAGCCTGCCGCTTGTCGCCCATGCTTCTCGCTGGACACAACAGCCATGCACGTATTTGTGTATATGAGAAAGCTTCTCGCTGGACACAACAGCCATGCACGTACTTGATTCTCGCTGGGTACAACAGGCATGCACGTACTTGATGGATATAGCAAAGCTGACACACATACGCAGCTAGCTAGCACACGCTGTGCTGGTTGATTTAGATCAGGACATGTACTACTTGCAGATGGAAGTTGGGATTGCAATTGACCACAGATTTCAGCAGTTGGAGAGGAAGAGGATCAGGAGAGGATATTTGCATCTTATAATATGGATCACAACATGGAAGCATAGGATGGCATAGAAAAACTACAGAGGGAACGTGCGAGGAGTAGCGCTAGAGTTACCTCGTCAATTCTTCGTTGCCTCATGAGGAAGGATCGGCAGGGTGATGACACTTGATGGAGTTTTTTTTTGAGGGAGTTATTTTCTTGGTAGCCCGTGGATGTGTTTTTTTTTCTTAAAGAGAAGTTCACGTGGGATGGTGGGCAAGGACTCTTGAGGTAATTCATCCAACGGCTGTAAAAAGCTAATAGGAGATCGAATGGATAATTTTGCTTAATGTCCGAGGATTAACGTGGAGCTTTCAATGGTGCCTCCAATTAGTAAATACTAGTCGTGAACCCCGTGCGTCGCACGGGCTAGTTACTAAATATTGTCTCAGAATCTCGAATAATAGAACATAGTAATGTATGTGTACAACTACTTTGGATGGACATACCATCTGAAACTAAAAGAACTGAGACACCAGAAATATGTTTGAGAGTGGATTTTCATATGTTGCGAAATTTCAGATTTTTGGGGATCATGTTTCATATCTGTTTTTTTAAGTCGGTTGTAGTACACCCGTGAGTAGCAACACCTTTTATTTGTCAGAGCTCGGCAAATGTTATTTGTGTGTGTGCCTCTCTCTGTGTGTGTATGCACACACGCGCACACGCATGTGTGATAGCATGCTGTTGAATCTTTATATTGTCTCTATTTCCATTATATGACCAAAATAATTAGAAATCAGAAATTAATTTTCTCCTTGAACGGTCATCAATCAAGCATACATTTATTTGCCTCCTTTCAGAAGCATGTGTAGTGGTCTAACACATTGCTTCTGTATATTTATGCAGCTATGGATTTGAACATTTATGCGCACTAACTATCTTGGAATATTCATACAGTTGGCAGTGAGTCCTTTGTGAAATACTCCGTCCATATAAAATTCAGTCACGTTTTAAATATGCATTCAATCAAACTTCGTTGAATCATATGTATAATAGACATGTATCATATGTCCCCAAAAATATTTCTAAAATCTTACAACTGTTGATATAGAGTATTGACTATATTCGTAAGAAACTTTCGCAGGCTAGGCACCATTCATCAAGGGGCTCTTCTAATCGTCGCCATAATATATACCCCTATTCAAACATATCCTTCTTCTTGAATGTAACTATTCAGCTCTTGCTAATTTTTCTGGTGATAAGATTGAGAAGATATTTGATTTCTTTTCTGTACTTGGTGGATCTTCTTCCAAAGAGTTAATAGTGCTCGACACGTATGACCAACTTGCTTGGTTCAGAGTGTCACAGCCATATATGCTAGGGCGAGCCTGAGTCTGAACATCCTTTTAACTGGACAGATGCATAACCGGTGCCTGATGATCTCAAGCTAACACATAGTATATAATGGACATAAATACTCGTCCGACCACCTTGACGCTGAAGCCTGTGTGCACATCAAATATGATTCCAATGCAACCGCCAAGTACTTGCAATCCAAAATTGATATGCCATAATGGTTGAACAAATTAAAACCAACTGAATATTTTTTTAGTGAATTCAGCTGCGGTAATTCTTTATATTAATTAAGGGAGGAGATTAGATAACAATATGAAGTGGTCAGGATGACCATAGAGGCAGGATGGATTCTTCCGAAAAGAGACACTAATAGAAAAGGGGGCATTGGTCCAGGCCGGGTCAGCCCATTAGTCCCGGTTCAATCCAGAACCGGGACCAATGGGGGCACTGGACCCGGTTCGTGAGCCCCGGGGGCCGGCCGGGCCACGTGGGACATTGGTCCCGGTTCGTCTGGACCTTTTGGTCCCCGTTGGTGGGACGAACTGGGACCAATGTGCCTTGCTCCTGGCCTACCACCATTGGTCCCGGTTCATACCACCAACCGGGACTAAAGTGTTGGTCCTCGTTGCGGCCAGAGTTTAGTCCCACCTCGCCAACCGAAGGGGGCTCACACCGGTTTATAAGCTCCTCCCTCTCTGCCTTATTGAGCTCCTCTCAAAATGAAAATAGATGCCCTTATACAGGAAATTTGATCTAAATTCATACTGAATTTCTCTGAAGTTAGAAGAAATTTATTATGAATTTAGGTTGAATTTTCTCAATAAGCGCATCTATGCTCATTTCTGAGTAGTTTTTTATATAGCTTTTTTCTTTTCTGCTATATTTATTTCTGAGTTGTAATAAGTCAATAAAAATAAAAAAGATTTTAGTAAAGTTAATCACAACTATTTTTTCTTCTATTTATTTCTGAGTAGTTTTTTATATAGTTTTTTTTCTTTTTTGCTATATTTATTTTTTTCTACTTATTTCTGAGTTGTAATAAGTCATGAAAAATAAAAAAGATTTTAGTAAAGTTAATCACAACTATTTTTTCTTCTATTTATTTCTGAGTAGTTTTTTATATAGTTTTTTTCTTTTCTGCTATATTTATTTTTTCTATTTATTTCTGAGTTGTAATAAGTCATTAAAAATAAAAAGATTTTAGTAAAGTTAATCACAACTATTTTTTCTTCTATTTATTTCTGAGTAGTTTTTTATATAGTTTTTGTTCTTTTCTGCTATATTTATTTTTTTTCTATTTTTTCTGAGTTGTAATATAATTAAAAATAAAAAAGATTTTAGTCAAGTTAATCACAACTATTTTTCTTCTATTTATTTCTGAGTAGTTTTTTATATAGTTTTTTTCTTTTCTGCTATATTTATTTTTTCTATTTATTTATGTGTGGTAATAAATCATTAAAAATAAAAAAGAGGCGCAATGCTAGTTAATTCGCTTCAAGCCTTTCGGAATAGTGTAAACTGCACTGCACGTAGCTCCGTGCAGTCTACCATATTCCTCAAGGCTTGAAGCAAACCAACGTGCAGGTGAGCATTGAGCCTCTTCTTCATCGTCTCTACACTCAGAGCTTATAAACAGCTGCAGGAGCTTGGCGAGGTGGGACTAAAAAAACAGCTGCAGAAAGAATCAACTAAAAAACAGCTGCATAAAATAAATAAGTAAAGAAAAAAAAGTGCCTCCTACTGGGCCCCCACGGCCTGGATACGACCAGAAACCCACCATGGGCCAGGATTCAGGCCCGCAGGTGGCCTAGTAGGACCATCAGGGAAAGCAGTAATAAGTAGGCCCGTAAGCCTGTAGTGGAGAGGAGCTCGACAGGGGAGCGACAGTGGGGCTTACAAACCACTGTGCGCCCCTCTCAGCTAGCGAGGTGGGACTAAACTTTCGTGTCGCACTGCCGGCCTGACCATTGGTCCCGGTTCGTGGCTCCAACCGGGACCAATGCTCACTGCTAGTCCCGGTTGGCGGCACCAACCGGGACCAAAGCTCTGTGCTTCCCACCCTTTGGGCTGCTGAAAAAGAGGCCTTTGGTCCCGGTTGGTGCTACCAACCGAGACTAAAAATGCATTGGTCCCGGTTGGAGCCACGAACCGAGACCAAAGACTTTGCTATATAAGGAAGATTTCAGAACCGCATCCCCACTTCGATCTCTCCTCCTCCTCGATCTCCCGACGCCGCGCGCCGTCGCTTGCCGCCACCTCGCCGTCGCCGACCCTCCCCGACGCCGTCGCTGCCCGCCACGCCTGTCGCCGCCTCCCGACGCCGTCGCCGCCCGCCCGGACGTCGCTGCCTCGCCCGCCACAGCGTTGTCGCCGCCCCGCGCCGCACCTCGCCGTCGCCGTCGCCGTCGACCTCGCCGTGAACAACTTTTTATGATTTTTGTTAGATTTTTGTTAGATTTTTTTTAGATTAGATGTGTAATAATTTAGATATGTAGTTCATAGTATGTTAATTTAGATTGTGTAATTAATTTGTTCATATTGTGTTAGATTTTTTTTCTGTTAATAGATTTTTTTCTGTTAATTGATTTTTTTTCTGTTAATAGATTTTTTTGGTGTAATTAATTTGTTCTTATTGTGTTAGATTTTTTTCTGTTAATAGATTTTTTTCTATTAATTTGTTCATAGTATGTTTCGTGATATTATTGTTAATAGATTTTTTTGGTGATATTTAGATTGTGTTAGTATAATATAATTGAACTAGCTAGTTATAAAAATATAATTACTATTTTATTTATATTTTTAGTAAGTACTTAGTATAGTTGAACTAGAAAAATACTAGTTAGAAAAATTAGTTAGTTAGAAAAATACTAGTTTATTTATAGTAAGTGCTTAGTATAGTTGAACTAGATAGTTGATTTAATTAATAAAACTACTTTACTTAACTATATATAGGAGTAGTTTGTAGTAAGTGCTACTTTATTTATTTATAGTAAGTGCTACTTTATTTATTTATAGTAAGTACTACTTTATTTATTTATAGTAAGTGCTTAGTATAGTTGAACTAGATAGTTGATTTAATTAATAAAACTACTTTATTTGACTATATATAGAAGTAGTTTGTAGTAAGTGCTACTTTATTTATTTATAGTAAGTGCTACTTTATTTATTTATAGTAAGTGCTTAGTAGTTGAACTAGATAGTTGATTTAATTAATAAAACTACTTTATTTAACTATATACAGAAGTAGTTCCCGCATCGACGTCGGCGATGCCTATCCCGCATCCTCATCGTCGTTGACTCGGCGGTCGAGGCCTGCTTGATCAGGGCCATGTTCGGGACTGGGCTCCGCCGGGCTGGTATTGGGAGGTGCTATCTTCCGGGGGACGTAGGTTGGAGAGGAGGCAGTCCATTGTTGACCCGATCCTTGTTTGGTGGCGGTCGCGTGGGCCAGTGACGGTGCTGAGGCTTCCGGACACCGCGGAGGTGGTATGTCACCGTGTCAGCGAGGAGGACGAGCACGTCCGTCGCCACATGGTTGCATTCGAGGGCAGCAGGTTCGACAATACCTGGCAGGTTCTTCAGGGATCTCACTGGAGCTATGATCCTGTGATGGTTCCTTATCTTTAGGTGTCCACCGCCCGCGTCGATACTCGTCGGGCGTTACGGTTCTAGTTGTATTAGTGATAATATTCGACGATGTACGGACACCAAGAGATGATGTACTTTTGCTTATAATTATTGAATGCATGCTAATTTGAATACTACTTTATTTTATGATTTGGTTTTGCATATTTTATGATTTGGTTTTGCTTATTGAATGCTCATATTGGATAAGTTCTCCTTCATTTCCGTGTGCTAGACAATTTGGTATAATAATGCACTCGAGAATGAAAGGAGGAGCTACGTACATCACCGATAGTCAATCCGTGATTAATAATAATGATCTAGTTTAATATTTGAATTATGAACATAGGCCGGAAATGTCGTACTCATCGGACGACGAAAACCGACCGGGGGAGTGCGACTGGTGCCATGACGACCGAGGTATCTGCGACAGGTTCATTGAGCTGGACGAAGATCGGCGGTTCAGCATTAAGCTCGAGGAGACCTGCGATGTTCATACGGTACACAACGACGACAATAGTTTTTTCGTAATTAAGCACGACTTCAACTATTTTAACGTGTATTTTTCATCTTTTCCAATTCGACTAGCTTATCCCATACTTTGCAAGACGCTATCTCTTGGAGAGGATGGGTTTTGAAGACCATGAAAGTATGGAAACCAAAAAAAATATCCTAAGTACCCATCATGGTGTGGATTTTCAATTAAAGCTGTACAATGCTCAGAGTGTAACCCATTTTGGTTGCAAAAATTGGGAAGCACTTTGCAAGATGTATGGGTTTGATGAGGGTATGCTTGTCACCATGGATCTTGGTGATCCTACAATCAAGCAAGAGAGACCTTTGATTTGGGTCCTTGTGGATACACCTCCAATTCTTCCCCCATGTGAGCTTAACATAGTTATTAAGTAATTTATATTGTTTATTTCAAAATAGTTGACAACTTATTTCCATCGACAGCTTATTTTAATTCTTCAAAGAATGTGCGGAAGATGGTAGACAGAACCTACTACACCGAAGGCTCCGAATTAACGTATGAGGAGAAAAATCATCTCGTCACATTTTGTACTGATCTTGATAATTACAATATCTACAATCAAACTCCTCAACATTATGGTCAATACGTGCCACTAGTGCACGTGTTGAACTACGGTAACTACCATGGAGATACCTTGGTAAGATTTTTTACTATTACGACATCCGTGTATCTTTTTGCACACTTCTAAAACTAGTACATCCACTAGTAGAAAAACACCTAATAGACCCGGTTCGTAAGGGCCTTTAGTCCCGGTTCATGAACCGGGACTAATGGGCGGACTAATACCTCCACCCATTAGTCCCGGTTCAAACCAGAACCGGGACCAATGTGCCTCCACGTGGCCCTGTGCGCCGAGCCCAGTCAGGTGGCCTTTGGTCCCGGTTGGTGGTCCAACCGGGACCAAAAGGCATCCACGCGTCAGCATTCCATTGGCTGGGGTTTTTGTTTTTTTTTTAAAGGAGGGGAGGTTGGGGTTTTTGGGGGGTTAATTTAGGTGTTTCATATATTGTGTTAGCTAGCTAATTAATAGAGAGAAGTGTCCTCTCATATGTCCCTGCTTGGTCGACGCTACGTACTATATATACATAAGTGATTGAGAGAACCATTCAGTACAGAAGTTCGTCATGCATACCGAGCGAATTGATCAATCGACCTCTCCTTCTCCGAGAGATTGGTCGAACAACAAGTTTTCGTATCATGTATCCGACGCTACTGGCTACATACATGTACAATATGTATAAGATCTCTTAATTACAAACCCCTAGCATTTGAAATCAATTTCCACATGGTATTCTCCGGCTTTACTGATGACGTGGTCAAGAAAGAATCCCGCCAATTCCTCTTGAATTGCTTTCATGCGATCTGGTTCTAGGAGTTCATTCCGCATCTGCCATGTCTAATTTGAAGAAGGGGGTTAATTAATACATATATATGAATGAAATTCAACAGAAATGATGGTGTAATAAAATGAAATTGTGAATATTATTGCTTACGCACTTCATATTGTCTTCCTCCTGCCACAAGCACTTTACGAGAAATAGAGGTCAATCAAACTGATAATGAAGCATTATAAATGGCATTGATGAAAGTATAGCTATAGAATCAACGGGAGATGCGCGTAACTAGCTAGCCAGTAGTACTTACTTTCGACCATTTATATGTCAGCTCCTTCGGCAGTCCCGGAGCTTCTGCGGTGAACTGTTTCCAAACCCTGCAAGACAAAGAAAATTATTATTATTACTTGAGATATCAGGAAATGAACAAAAAGTTGCCGATATGGTGCGATAATGATCGATTGAACTTACTTGCTGAGCATTTCTGTGATGTCCGCATAGGATTTGGGATCTTTCCGTCTCGAGTCTAAGACGGTTACTAGTCCACGCTCAAGCTTAATCTCCAGAAGAATATAGTGGTACCTGCGCACGCATGCATAACTCATCAATTACATTACTATAAGCTCCCTTGAGTAATAAGGGAAACCGAATATGCACACGACAGTAACACTCACGGGCCGTTGTAAGGAAAGAGTATTGTATCTTTGTTTTGGTTTTTGATCAATGATTGTAGCAAGTTGTCCTCGGCCTCTTTGACGTTCTTTTCAACCAGAAATACATCTATGATATTTGTGTTACTGAACCCAATATCATAAATTTTTTGTTTTTTGCACTCGACGATCTTCAGTCTGCATAATATATATATTGAGGATAATTAATTATAAATACATGCAATGAAAGAGCCGAGCTATATATAGAGACTTATGACAGAAATAGTACTTACAGGCAGTAGCAAAAGACCGTTAATTTATCGAGGGCCTTTTGATTGAAGAACTCGAAGAACTCCTCAAATGGAACAGTCAACAGATCATTTGCAACGAGATCGTGCTCCTCTTTAATATGCAGATACAAAGCATTCTTACCCTCAGACTCTCTGCAGGTTTCCATGTACCAATTATGGAATCTTCGCATCATTATTGTCAGAGATTTTTCATCTTTGACGAGAGGCTTCCCGTATTCGTATATGTGTCCGTCCACCTCCAAGAAATCAGGAAGTGCACCGTCAGGCAGGTAATCATCAAGATTGCCATAACCGGCCACCGTCCCCGGAGCATTAGACACATTGAGCGGGGGGCACGATTGCTGTGCTTGTTCGCCGAGCTGGGCAATTTTTTTCCCCATTGATCGTTCTTTTGACCTTTTAGCACTGACAGTAGTTCCCGACCGCTAGGCTTGGAGATATGTTTGTTCAGTAATGCGCTCATAGTTGGTTCTCGGCGGAGACTTTGGTGGTTTCCTCAGGGCGTCGAGAGTGCGCTTTGCTTTCACCGGATCAACCTTGTCCTCCGGAGGTGGATGTCTCTTTTCTTTCACCCCTTCAAAGAACTCCTTCACGTGGGTCCGCACAATCGTATCGTTTTCCTCCTCGGACCTCTCGTACGGTAACTTCTCTAGAGGCTTGAGAGATGATGGACCGTATTTGTATTGCCTCCCGCCTCTAGTTGTGCTGCTAGACGCCGGAGCAGACGGAGCGGCTGCGGCGTCTGTCTTCTTTCGTGCTTGCTTACGAGGCGGAGGAGAAGGAGTACGACGCCACGGAGCAGCCAGGCGGCGGCGGCGGTCTCTTCCGCCTTGCCGGGCGAGGCGGAGAAGGAGGATGCTGCTGGCTGCTCGGGAGCGCCGGCGCAGGCGGAGAAGGAGGCGGAGTGCCGCCATGCACCGGAGAAGGAGGCGGAGTGCCGCCACGCGTGCCCTGGTCGTCACTCGCCGGAGGAGGAGGCGGTGGAGGAGGCGGAGTGCTCTGACTCGCCGGAGCAGGAGGAGGAGGCGGAGGCGTCCAGTTCAAAAGGTTGATGAGCTCCTTCTTCCATAGGCATTGAGTCTTCAGAGCAGAACCCAGCCTAGTCTCCCCTTCACCGGTAGGGTGGTCAAGCACGAGGTCCTCAAATCCCTCCGTTATTTCATCCACCATCACCTTAGCATATCCTTTTGGAATCGGCTGGCAGTGATAAGTTGTGCCGGGTCCACTAGGATATACTTGGCCAACAGCCGCCTTGACCTTGAAAGTCATCCATCGCGCCATCATGTGGCAATTTTGAGACTCCGTGATACCATCCACGGGATAGCTGGCAGGAGCCGTCAAGACATGCTCATTTGAAGCAGCTCGGTGGAAGCCACGCTGCTTCTCGGCTGAGATGGCGGGGTAACCGGGGAAGCTTCATCAGTCGTTCTTTGCGATCTGCGCTTCTCGTTCCTCTTCTCGATCCTCTAGCCCCATTACCCTTTCGTGCAGCGCTGCAGCTTGGTCCTGCTCCAGTTTCTTCCTCCTCTCGTGGGTTTTGTAACCCCCTGCGTCCGGAAAACCAACCTTCCACGGAATGGAGCCTGGTGTGCCTCGTGTCCGTCCAGGGTGCTCAGGATTCCCAAGGGCCATTGTGAGCTCGTCCTTCTCCCTGTTTGGAAGGAACGTCCCTCGCTGCGTTGCATCGATATAGTGTCGATAGTTCTTGACCTGTATTTCCAGTTGCTCGTCCGTCCACTGGCAAAACCCTATTACAGGGTCCAAGGTTCCGCCAGACCCGAAGAACCAAGTCCGGCAACGGTCTGGCCATCTCATTGTCTCTGGTTCGATCCCTTTTTCAAGCAGATCATTCTCAGCCTTGGACCACTTAGGCCGGGCTTGCAGGTAGCCACGACCCGTGCGATGGTGAAGCGTCTTCTTCTCAGCATTTTTCTTGTTTGTCTCCGACATCTTCTTACTCTTTTCCGATGTCTTGTGGGCCACAAATGCGGGCCAGTGATCTTTGATCTTCTCATATTTGCCGATGAATTCTGTTGTCTTTTTATCTTTGACAAACTAGTTCAGCTCTTTCCTCCACCTCCTCATTAGGGTTGCCATCTTCTTAAGAGCACACGACTTGATTAATTCCTCTTTAACAGGCTTCTCCGGATCCTCCTCTGGCGGTAGGGTGAAATTTTCCTTCTGCTGAGTCCAAAGATCTTCTTTCCGCATATCATTGACATAAGACACTGGAGCGTCTTCCTCCTTAGGCTTATACCATTGCTGGATGCTGATCGGGATCTTGTCCCTAACAAGAACCCCGCACTGAGCAGAAAATGCCTTCCTTGTCCGGATGGGTTCAATCGGTTCGCCATCGGGCGCGATTTCTATGATCTCAAACTTTTCATCCGAGCTCAACTTTTTCTTCGGGCCTCGTCTCCTTACCGAAGTTGTGCTCGATCCGGAGGGCTAGAAATTATAAGGAACAAAGATGAGAGTAATTAATATGTGTACATATACCAAAACAATGGAAGCATCAATTAACTAGTCAGCACGGGCTTAACTAGTATATATATACCTGGTCGGGCTCGGTTCGGTCACCGGAGCAGTCAGCACGGTCTCCTTCTTGTTCCTCCATTGTGTCACCGGAGCCATCATGAACATAGTTATGTTCTTGTACCGGCATTAATGGGCCGAAGCCATCATGAACATAGCCCTCTTCTTCACCCTGTTCTTCGAGCTGACCAACAACGGTGTCGAGGAGAAATGACGCAACTTCATCCCTTCCATTTGAGATTATGTCCCTCAATATCGCTTCTGCTTCTTCGTCTCGGGAGTGCTCCATAGTTTCTGCAAATATTTACAACATGTCAATTATTATTCAAACATGGTACAGATGGATATATATATATATATATATATATATATATATATATATATTAGTGGCAAACGTAGAACTAGCTAGCTAATCACAATAAGGAATCATGTTAGTGGCCTCGACGCTGCTTCTCTAGGGTTTGGGTTCGCCTCGACACAACGCTTCAAGGGTTTGGGGTGGCCCTCGACGACAACGCTCTTTTAACTTGATAAATTTGGGTGGCCTCGAGAGAGTTAATTTGTCGGGTAGGGGCGTGGCGAGAGGGGGTAGGAGACCAACATCGTTTTCTCTCTAGGGTTTGGGTGTCCTCGAGAGTTATCGGGGAGGGGGTATCGAGAAAGGAAAATAATTAAGGAAAAGGAAGAAAAGAGAAAGAAGGAAGAAGGAAGAAGTAAAAGAAAAAGAAGAAGAAAAAAAAGAGGAGAAGAAGAAAGGAATAGAGGAGAAGAAGAAAAAATAGAATTTTTTTCTTCTATTTTTTCTTCTTTCTCCTCTATTCCTTTCTTCTTCTCCTCTTCCTTTTCTTCTTTTTTCCTCTTCTTATTTATTTCTCCTCTTCTTCCTCTCCTCTTTTTCTCCTTTCTTCCTCTTCTTATTTTCCTTTTTCCTCTCATTCTTTTAGTATTGCTTGTTTTAAAAAATGTTCAAATAGAAAATTTCGAAAAAACAAAGGTTTTGCCTAATGCATTGTTCATATGAATATACAAACATTTGCATATTCTACAATAATTAATATCACCAAAAAATCTATGAACAGAAAAAACCTAACTTTTCTAAAAATCTATCTTTTGCATATATGAAAACATTAATACACATATGAACAAAAAATACATATATGAACAAAAACATGCTCTGAACAATTTTTGAACATCTACATAGACATAGCCATATACATACACATATACATATACATTATATATATATATATATATATATGAACAAAAAATTAAACTAATAAAAATGAAAAAAAGAGTCGGTCTTGTGGCAGGCTCACAATGTGTGGCGGCGCAGCGATGGCGGGCGAGGCTCGGGCGGGCGACGGCGATGGGGCAGGGGCTCGAGGCGTGGCGGCTGCGGGGCGACGGACGGGCAGCTGGCGGCGGGCGACAGCGGGCTCGGGAGGCAGCTGGCTCGGGAGGCAGGCGACGACGCAGGCGATGACGCGACGGCGACGGCGGGGGCGGCGGGCAGTGTCGGGGCAGCCTGGCGGCGACGATGTGCTCGGCGTCGTCGGGGGGCAACTGTGGTGATGAACTCTGCAAAATTGCGAAGTGCTACTTATATACCAGGAGCATTGGTCCCGGTTCGTGACACGAACCGGGACTAATGCACTGCTTAGTCCCGGTTGGTGCCACCAACCGGGACCAAAGGCCTCTTTCGGCAGCCCAAAGGGCGGAAGCTCTGACCTTTAGTCGGTTGGTGGCACCAACCAGACTAATGCCTCCCTTTAGTCGGTTGGTGCCACCAACCGGGACCAAAGGCCTCTGTGCTGCCCGCCTCGGGGCCAAAGTTTAGTCCCACCTCGCTAGTTGAGAGGGGCGCGCAGTGGTTTATAAGCCCCACTGCCGCACCCCTCTCGAGCTCCTCTCCATTGCAGGCTTACGGGCCTAGTTGCTACTGCTTTGCCTGATGGGCCTTCTGGGCCTACTGCGGGCCTGAATCCTGGCCCAAAGTAGGGATTCAAGTCGTATTCAGGCCGTGTGGGCCCAGTAGGTGGCATTTTTTTTGTTTTTCTGTTTTCTTTACTAATTGTTGCTATTTTTATTTTTTTCCAGTTTTTTGTTTTGTTTTCTGCATTATTTATTTTCTTTTGTTTTTTGCTTTATTTTTTGATTCTTTTTGCTTTTAGTTTTAGAAAATTATAAACTTTCTGTTAGTGCCATTACTTTTCAAATTTGAAAACACTTTTTTTTGTTTTCTTTCTTGCTTTATTTATTTTATTTTGTTTCTACTTACAACAAAATACTTATTGTTGTTTTTTTTTGATTTGTTTTCTGCATTTTTTTTGCTTTATTTTTTAATTCTTTTTGCTTTTAGTTTTAGGAAAATTATAAACTTTCTGTTAGTGCCATTACTTTTAAAATTTGAAAACACTTTCTTGTTTTTTTGCTTTTTTTGTTTCTACTTACAACAAAATACTTATTGTTGCTATTTTTAATTATTACGTGGACCGAACCATAAGACATTAAAGAATTTCAAATGAACTCTGAAAAGTTAAAAGTTGGCATGGTATCATAAATTGACCCACACATAGCATGTGCATGTACAAAACGGACAATGGTATCATACTCGTCAGTTACAAAGTTGGCATGGTATCATCATAATAGTTGCGGGAGAAAGTCTTCACTTTTTCTTCGCTTGTGTCATTTGCTTTATCAGGATGCTGGGTCAGCCTTGACTTTAAAGGGAGGAATTTCATGAAATTTTTCATAATCTTCAGACATGTCTGTCTTGTCCTCCACTCCCACGATGTCCCTTTTTCCTGAAAAAACTATGTGGCGCTTTGGCTCATCGTATGATGTATTCGCTTCCTTATCTTTTCTCTTTCTCGGTCTGGTAGACATGTCCTTCACATAGATAACCTGTGCCACATCATTGGCTAGGACGAACGGTTCGTCGGTGTACCCAAGATTTTTCAGATCCACTTGTTGTCATTCTGTCTTGTGGGTCTACATGTACCCCGCCTCCTGACAGATTGACCCATTTGCACTTAAACAAAGGGACCTTAAAATCATGTCCGTAGTCAAGTTCCCATATGTCCACTATGTAACCATAATATGTGGCCTTTCCCCTCTCGGTTATTGCATCAAAGCGGACACCGCTGTTTTGGTTGGTGCTCTTTTGATCTTGGTCAATCGTGTAAAATGTATTCCCATTTATCTCGTATCCTTTCCAAATCGTAACGATCGAAGATGGTCCCTGGATAACAAGTACAGCTCATAACAAACAGTGTTGTCACCTACGATCGTGCTTCCAACCAACTCTTGAAAGTCTGATGTGTTCACATGTAATCGATCGTCGCCTTTGCTCACGGGTGTTTAGAGCGTGACCGCTCTTGTGTTCATCAATATACTGGGGTCACCAAGGTAGAGTTACGTAGAACTGTGTAGTGTGCTTGAGACCAAGAATATCCGTCCTGCATATTATTGAGTCCCTTCAAGCGTGCCTTTTCGGTCAGTCTCCCCTCATACAGCGATTTAGGGAGACCTATCTTCTTAAGGCCAGGAATGAAGTCAACACAAAACCCAATGACATCCTCTGTTTGATGGCCCATGGAGATGCTTCCTTCCGGCCTAAGCGATTCTGAACATATTTCTTTAGGACTCCCATGAACCTCTCAAAGGGGTACATATTGTGTAGAAACACGGGGCCCAGAATGACAATCTCGTCAACTAGATGAACTAGGACGTGCGTCATGATATTGAAGAAGGATGGTGGGAACACCAGCTCGAAACTTACAAGACATTGCACCACATCACTCCTTAGCCTTGGTATGATTTCTGGATCGATCACCTTCTGAGAGATTGCATTGAGGAATGCACATAGCTTCACAATGGCTAATCGGACGTTTTCAGGAAGAAGCCCCTCAATGCAACCGGAAGCGATTGCGTCATAATCACGTGGCGATCATGAGACTTTAGGTTCTGAAACTTTTTCTCCGCCATATTTATTATTCCTTCTATATTCGACGAGAAGCGGTCGGGACCTTCATACTAAGCGAGGCATTCAAAGAAGATTTCCTTCTCTTCTTTGGTAAGAGCATAAATGGCGGGACCTTCATCCGCTTTGGAGGCATGCCGTCTTTTTAAATGCAAACGTTGCAGGTCCTCACGTGCCTCAGCTGTATCTTTTGTCTTCCCATACACGCCCAAGAAGCCTAGCAGGTTCACGCAAAGGTTCTTCGTCACGTGCATCACGTCGATCAAAGAGCGGACCTCTAGGTCTTTCCAGTAGGGTAGGTCCCAAAATATAGATTTCTTCTTCCACATGGGTGCGTGTCCCACCAGCGTCACTCGGAACAGCTAGTCCGCCGGGACCCTTTCCAAAGATTACGTGTAAATCATTCACCATAGCAAGTACATGATCACCGGTACGCATGGCGGGCTTCTTCCGGTGATCTGCCTCGCCTTTGAAATGCTTGCCTTTCTTTCGACATTGATGGTTGGTCGGAAGAAATCGACGATGGCCTGTACACATTCTTCCTGCAGCTTGCCAGGTATATACTATTAGTGTCAAGTAAACAGTGCGTGCATGCATGGTATCCCTTGTTTGTCTGTCCTGAAAGGTTACTAAGAGCGGGCCAATCGTTGATGGTCACGAACAGCGGCGCCTTTAGGTTAAATTCCTCCTGTTTGTGCTCATCCCACGTACGTACACCGTTTCCATTCCACAGCTGTAAAAGTTCTTCAACTAATGGCCTTAGGTACACATCAATGTCATTGCCGGGTTGCTTAGGGCCTTGGATGAGAGCGGCATCATAATGAACTTCCGCTTCATGCACATCCAAGGAGGAAGGTTATACATACATAGAGTCACGGGCAGGTGCTGTGATTGCTGCTCTGCTCCCGAAAGGATTAATGCCATCCGCACTTAAAGCAAACCATCGTTCCTTGGCTCACTTGCAAACTCATCCTAGTACTTTCTCTCGATTTTTCTCCACTGCGACCCGTCGTGGGTGCTCTCAACTTCCCGTCTTTCTTATGGTCCTCTTTGTGCCATCGCATCAACTTGGCATGCTCTCCGTTTCTAAGCAGACGTTTCAATCGTGGTATTATAGGAGCATACCACATCACCTTCGCAGGAACCCTCTTCACGGGGGCTCGCCGTCAACATCACCAGGGTCATCTCGTGCGATCTTATACCGTAATGCACCGCATACCGGGCATGCATTCAGATCCTTGTACGCACCATGAAGAGGATGCGATCATTAGGGCATGCATGTATCTTCTGCACCTCCAATCCTAGAGGGCATACGACCTTCTTTGCTGAGTATGTACTGTCTGTCAATTCGTTTTCCTTTGGAAGCTTCTTCTTCAATATTTTATTTAGCTTCTCATATCCTTTATCTTGCACAGCATTCTACGCCTTCCACAGCAATTCGATGACGGTACCGAGCTTTGTGTTGCCATCTTCGCAATTGGGGTACAACCCTTTTTTGTGGTCCTCTAACATGCGATCGAACTTCAGCTTCTCCTTTTGACTTTCGCATTGCGTCCTTGCATCGACAATGACCCGACGGAGATCATCATCATCGGGCACATCGTCTGGTTCCTCTTGATCTTCAGCAGCTTCGCCCGTTGCAGCATCATCGTGCACATCGTCTGGTTCCTCTTGATGTTCAGTAGCATCACCGTATTCAGGGGGCACATAGTTGTCATCATACTCTTCTTCTTCTCCGTCTTCCATCATAAACCCTATTTCTCCGTGCCTCATCCAAACATTATAGTGTGGCATCAAACCCTTATAAGCAGGTGGGTGTGGAGGATTTTCCGGTCGAGTAAGACTTCGTATTCCGCATATAGGGCATGGACAACACATAAAACCATTCTGCTACTTGAGAAAATCATGCACGCCCTTAATGTACTCGGAGGTGTGTCTTGAACCGTACATCCATTGCGGTTCATCTGTGCATTATATATAATTAAGTGTGTCAAAAATCATTACAGAACATCATGAATAGATAATTAAGTGACCAAATTAATAGAAGTTCATAATCACATTAAAACCAAAGTACATACATAGTTCTCATCTAACAACATAAAGCTCTGCAGAGCATCTAAATTAATTAAACCATACACTGAAACTACGTAAAATATTTCAATGCGAAAACAAATGCGATCATAATCGCAACCAATGTAACAACTGATCCAACGGCATAATGATACCAAGCCTCGGTATGAATGGCATATTTTCTAATCTTTTTAATCTTCAAGCGCATTGCATCCATCTTGATCTTGTGATCATCGACGACATCCATAACATGCAACTCCAATATCATCTTCTCCTCCTCAATTTTTCTAATTTTTCCTTCAACAAATTATTTTCTTCTTCAACTAAATTTAACCTCTCGACAATAGGGTCGGTTGGAATTTCCGGTTCAACAACCTCCTAGATAAATAAAATCTATGTCACGTTGGTCGGCATAATTGTCATAAACTATAAATGAACCAATAGTTATGAAAAGATAAGATATACCACATCTGAATCATAGACAGGACGAGGGTCGACGGGGGCGGATACCAAAACCATCGCACTATATAAGATGCAATAATAAAAGTAAGAAAATTATACAAGTATCTATATAAACATACAAGTAAGAGTTTTTTTCCTTTCAGAAAGAAGATAAGAACAAGAGGCTCACCACGGTGGTGCCGGGCGGCAGATCGGCGCGGGCGATCGACGGCGGTGAAGACGGGGACGGGACGTGACAGACCGCTAAACCTAGACAAATATTGAGAAAAATGGAGCTTGGAGGTGGAGCTTGGAGAGGAGAAAGCTTAAGTAATGTGGCTCGGGCATTCCATCGAACACCTCGTGTACATAGGAGGTGAGCTAGAGCACCACAAAGCTTTCTCCTCGCCGCCACGAAAACAGGCAGTGAGAGTGCTCTTTCATGGGTATATATAGGCAACTAATTGGTCCCGGTTCGTGGCTTGAACCGGGACTAAAGGGAAGACTTTGGTCCCGGTTCAGGCCACCAACCGGGACAAATGGTGGTGGGCCAGGAGCAAGGCACAGTGGTCCCGGTTCGTCCCTGCTTGGGACCAAAAGGTCCAGACGAACCGGGACCAATGGCCCACGTGGCGCGGCCGGCCCCCGGGGCTAACGAACCGGGTCCAATGCCCCCATTGGTCCCGCTTCTGGATTGAACCGGGACTAATGGGCTGACCTGGCCTGGACCGTTGCCCCCTTTTCTACTAGTGATCATTGCTAACTATGAAGTTATTACTATGTTTTTCAACAGATAATCCCGAATGATTGTGTGCCTCATCTGATGTATACGCACAGTACCCTTCATGTTTTGAACATACAACCAGGTCTTCCTACGAATCTCAACTGTCCATACCGGGTTTCTAAAAGAAGTGGAGACATGACAATCAAAGAATGGAAAAAAATGTATGGACAGTCGTAAGGAGCTTCTTGGAAGAAAAAAGCAGCGAAGGGCAAGAATTGGAGACGGGATGATCGCAATTCTTCATAATGGAGAGTCAGGGTCTATATTGTTTTATGCTATTTTACCTTAAGGGTGTTTAGGTCCTACACGATCTTGATGATCATGTGCTAAGAACAATTATGTAGGGTTGGGTTCGATGACTATGAGGATGATGATCGTATGACTTATTATTAATAACGAGTAGAAGTTGTATGATGATGCATGATTAGTAGGACTTGTTATTATATATGATGATGTATGATGCGAGCATGCATGAGTTATTATATCAGCGGGTAAACCAAGGACGAAGATATAAGAGAGGACACTTCTCTCTATTAGCTAGCTATAATAACAACCTAAAAATAACTCCCAAAACCACTAAAGCAGCCACTTTTCAAAAAAAACATGGACTTTTGGTCCCGGTTGGTGCCACCAACCGGGACCAAAGGCCCCCCTGACTGGGCTCGGTAGACCGGCCACGTGGAGGCACATCTGTCCCGGTTCGCGTTTGAACCAGGACTAATGGGTGGAGGTATTGGTAACGACCCATTAGTCTCGGTTCATGAACCGGGACTAAAGGCCCTTACTAACCGGGACTATTAGGTGTTTTTCTACTAGTGAGAAAAGAAAAATAAACAAATAAGAACATTGGACATACGGTTATAAGGGTAGCCCCCATGATCTCCATTATCACTTATCTTTAGGATCTTGCTAGGTCCATACAGTATAATCTACAACGGTTTTGCCCCTCTTAGGCCGGCCGACTTCCAATCTTGGACGCCTGTCTTCAATCTTGGCCCCTGAATAATTGTTAGTCCTTGGCTTTCTGGTGATAGTATTCATAGGCATGCATATTGAGAGGACATTTTCATCATGCAAGCGCTTCTACCTGTTTTTATGTATGTGGTATGTGGACAAATATAACTTACTAAGGGACCATGCAGAAGACCAAATTATGAACTTGTACTTCGTCTTGCAGCAAACATATCACGTACTGTGGTTGCCATTGGACATGCAACCGAAGTCATAGTTTGTTGTGTGTGCTGTTGCGCATATGTTGATCCCCTTTTGCCATGGGATCAAGGAGAGAAAGAAACAAAGAAGGTAAGAAAATAAATGGATAAGTAGTATGTATAGATGATGTCGTAAACTCGTAATTAAAACCAACAATAAAGATCCTGTAGGGCTTGAACAGCTATGGCCTTACCTATGCAATCACATGCATCCACATATGCTTAATTGCTTCCCCATGTATCCATCGCCTAATATAGAACTGTTCCGTCCCTCTGGTCGACATGGCTGCTGATCCGATGACTGGTGAACAGCCAATGTAGCACATCGGCTTACTTGTGTGCTGCCACAATCCACGTATCCTAGCCTGCTACTGAAAAAAAAAATTAGTGTATAGTAATTAATTAGAAAATCACAGATGACTTAGTTGATTTTTCCCCTGACTTCCGTATCATAAATTTATGAACTGAAGGGGGTTGCTCCTTCAAGTGCTGATCCGGAAGCACCAGATTGATATATTAATTCAGCCCCATCCGTCTCCATGATTGTGCATCATGGATTAGATGGGTTATTGTTGGGACAGCACCCATGTATAGGCGTGTGAACTATGAAGGCTGTATTTTCCAAAAAGAGATGAATGCACCGCTGAGTGAATCCGAGTAAGAAGCAACACTTATGTTCCAGATTAGTAAGAAGACATCTCGCTTCGTGTGACATAGTTCTTGGAGAAGAACGTCACAGTGACCTGTACCAGAGTGCCAGAATCGCAGGAGGGCAGCCAAACATCGGCCTCCGCAAGGTGGCGGCAACGAACAATCCGTTTTGCATTGACCTGATGATGGATAATGACCAGAAGGAGAGGGTCAAGAAGGTGATCAGACGCTGCAGGTGACCGAGCAACTTCTCAGGCCAGCTGCTAATCAATGAATGGTGTGGTTTAGCAACTCAGTGATCTAAACGAAGGAGGAAAACACCAAAGCATGTTACATACCTCTGTTTGCTATGAAAGATTTCCCCGATGGTGCAAAGGTGCTGCTTGTGGTGGGGCAAGGATCTTGACCACACCAAATCGAGACAACAATATAAGTTGCAAGGACAGAATCCAGCAGACAGGCCGTGTATCGCTGGCACAAAACTCACACGCCATGTCAATTAGATAATCAAGGAACCGAATTGACGAAATTGGTTAGAACGAAACAAATGGAGTTACTTGAGTAGCCAATGCATCTCCTTCAGATTGAGGGGCAAAAAAAACATGCATGAACGGTGGCGTGCCGCTGGATGACGATGGTGGCTTGTCAGCTTGGAGTTGTGGGAGGGCCGATCAAGGTGTGGATGGATGGAAGGTCAAGACTGCACAGGAACCAATTGCAAGCTGTTAGCATCAAAAGTATACTTGCTTAGATATTGGTTCAGCTTGTTCCCTTTAAATGGGGAGAGGAAGTGGTCGTGGAGGTATAGAACTATAGATAGATGAAGATAGGAGTTGTCTTTTTCTTTTACAATCGAGAAAAGAGATCGTGGACCTTTTTTTATACAGAGAGAAAAGAGATCGTGGACTGTTAACATATAATTGTGAGGTTGATGTCAAAGAAAAAACATAGATTGAGAGGAGGTTATTTTTGAACAGAGATAGGATTCTTTTGTATTCTATTTTTTCCAACCTAGAAAGGTGCGTTGGCCTTCAGGCTTTTATTTTTGAGCAATTGTTGGGCTGTTTTATCTTACTGGGAAGATATCGTTGCGTGCATGTGGGTGGATTTAGTGGATCCCTTTTTTGCGCAACTGTTACGTTAATTGTAGAAAAGGATAAATTGCACTTTAAAGGAAATGATAGATTAGCTAAATAGAATTTGTGTCTTGTACGTTTTTGCAGAGGTTGCAGAAATTTCTATGCTTTGCCACGTGAGTTTTTCCATAAGTGGACAATATTTATATGGGAAAATTCGGAAGATCTGCACCGTAATAATTTGGTCTCACGAGATTAACGGCTCCTAATTTCTGATTAACGTGGGAATTACTTGCGAGTCTGTAATTAGTATAGGTATAGATAGATAGATAGATAGATAGATAGATATAGATAAGATTTAAATTATTTTATATGTTATTATATATTATTTTTATTGTCATCATATATTTAACAGATACTTACATATGTAAGAAAACAATATCGAGACAATATCCCACATCTTACTAACTTATAAAAATAATTTCTTAATAATAAAATCATGGATTGTTTTGGCACGAAAATCCTAGTGATTGTGTACAAAAGCTTGGTAAGATTTAAGGACGATTGTAATGATATCACTTATTATTTAAATATATTTATAACAAAATGCTTAGCCCCTTTTTATTTTTTGATAACATTGTTGGCCCAACCCAACATTATAATTAGAATTAGCCCGGCAAAATCGTGTATTTCAAGAAAGTGCAAATGGCCTGTAATCTTTTAGAAAATAAAATAAATGGGTCGCATGGACGCTATATTATTTGTTCACCCAGCCAAGCTAATGGCTGTAATTCAAAAAAAAGATCAAATTGACTGTAAATTCTACCGCGCCAAAAAAAGACTGTAAATTCTGAAAAAATGGGTTGAATACGTGCCACATTTTTGGAGGCTGAAATGTGGGCCAATAGAACGAAGCCAACGCAAGTCGTTGTCAATTTAGTCAACAAATGATTCTGACATGTAGCCGTTGGATATACATCCAACGACTGGCATCCATCTTTAATCTCTCGTCTTCTTCCTCCAGCCCCGCCGGGACCACCTCCCACCTCCTGCTGCTAGCAGCTCTTCTTAGCACGCTTCGCTATGAAGCACTACTCCACCGTTGGCCAGGACATACCTCCACCCCTCCACACATCATGTTCTTCTCCACCGACTGCCGAACCACACCGCACTAGAACCAGTTAACCCTCGTACACCTCTCCGTCTGCGACTCTACTCCCGCGTCTTCCCATCTCCGGCTCGTTGTTGTCCGGGGCCTCGCCGTCGTCCACCACCTTGGATGCGCTCGGCGCAGCGTGGTCAACATGGTCAACGAACGACACCATCGGAAGTAGACTGTGCGTGGAGAGGCTGACAGCTGGGTCCACTACTGCACACAAGGAAATGTCTCCTTATTATGTGCAAAATAATGATTCCTCCACCTGACATCTGGGACCCACCGGAAAGGCCTCCGTATTTCGTGAAAAAAACGTGTCCCCCGCAGACAGGTCGGACCCACCAGCTATCTTCGCAGGCAAGGAAGTGCCTCCTTATTACGCGCAAAAAAATGAATACTCCCCCTGCCAGCTGGAACTCAGCATAGTGGGAGGCTGACTTGTGGGCCTACCAAGTTGACGGGGACGGAGGGCTTAGTCAACTTAGTCAATATAAACAATTCTAGCTCCTATTACCGTACGATGTTCATCCAACGGCCGTAGTGCTTCTTCAACCTCTGGTTTTCTTGCTCTAGCCGCCCAAACCAGCTCCGGTCGTGCCGCGTGCTCCTACCTCCCGTGGCCGGCTATGATGCCGCGGAGGCCTCACCGCCCCTACTACTCCCACCGCTGGCCAGGCCATCCCTCTACTCACCCACACCCCCTGTTATTCTGCGGCAACGGCAGCCTCACATCGCAGCCGAACCAGTGAACTCTCGTACTCCTCTTCGCGTGGGCATCCACTGTTGCGTCTTCCTCGGCTCCGCGTCATCCCCTTCCTAGGCCTCGTCGTCGTCCACCGCCGTGGTGCTCTCGGCGCGTCGTGGTCAATGTGGTCAATGACCGACTTCCATCGGAAGAGTACTGTGCGTGGAGAGGCTGACAACTGGGTCCACGGCGGCCGCAAGGAAGTGCCTCCTTATTACGCGCAAAATAATTATTCCTCCACCTGACAGCAGGGACCCATCGAACGGGCCACTGTATTTCGTGAAAAAAAATGTTTCCCCCCTGACTGCTGGGACCCACTAACTACACCTTCGCGCTCAAGGAAGTGCATCCGGGCAAAAAAAATGATTCGCTCCCTGACTTCTGGGACCCACCAGCTACATCTTCGCACGCAAGGAAATGCCTGACAGTCGGGACCCACCTGGTCGAAGCATACGTAACATTGTCATTCTGGTCGCGAACGTGTACGTACATACTGGTGGATGTAGAGGCCGCACGTGTCGTAGTAGAGGCGCGCACGTGTCGTAGTCGAGGCGCGCACGTAGCATGTACACGTACATATAGCGGCCAGTGTGCAAGAAAGAAAATACGGCCACGTATGTGTACATACGGGCGGGGTCTCAAATGCCTACTCCCGCATACGTATGACCAGGGCTCGTGTACATGGCTGGGTCGGAACAGAGAAACAGCGTCATCCTCGTGTTCATGGGGAGTCAACCGCTGGGTCGGAACGGAATCCGTCGTCGTGTTCATCGGGAGGGCTTGGACGGAACAGGCGATGGAAACGAGGCCTGGCGTACCACAGAACGGAGGAAACGGCCTTGTGTTCGACCGGCCATATTCGAAACAGGATCCTGTTCATCGGGAGGGGTCTGGCGTGCCGCAAAACATAGGAAACGGACCTCCTACTGTCAAAACGGAGGTCCTGCTGATCGGGAGGGGTGTGGCGTACCGCAAAACAGACGAAACGGACTTGTGTTGGAGCGCTACAGTCGAAACGGGGGTCATGTTCATCGGGAGGGATGTGGCATACCGCAAAACGGGACTCCACGGGATACTGTTCATCTCCACCGTCGACCTCTTCCAGCCTCCACGGGCTACTGTTCATCCACCGTCGAACTCCTACAGCCTCAACGGTCTCCTCTTCATCCAGCCTCCACCGCGCGCTACTCCACCGGCTACTGTTCAACCACCCCTCCACGGGCTCCTGTTCAACCACCCCTCCACGGGCTACTGTTCATCCACCCATCCACCGTCTATTGTTTATCCAGCCCTCCACGGGGTCGTCCTGTTCATCCAGCCCTCCACGGGGTCCTATTCATCCAGCCCCAACCGGCTCGATCGATCGGGGTCCTGTTCATCCAGAGCAAGGCCATGGGGTCCTTTTCATCCACCCAAACCGCTCACTGTTCATCCAAACCCCCCGCAATGCTCACTGTTCATCCAGAGGCAGCATCTATCCGCTTCGGTTGGCAGCAGTAGCGAAGGAATCGCTCGATCGGGTTCAGTTAACAGCCATCGATCGATCGCTTGGGTTCAGTAACGCGTAGCCTGCAGTGCAATCGCTCGGGTTCAGTTAGAGCACAACGCCCCGCTCGGGTTCAGTTAGAGCCAACACCTCGCACACACGCGCGTACGAGTACGAGAGAAACGCGGATCGCTCGGCCCCCGACCACCCACCGTAATCGGGAACTCCCCGAAATTTTCCTCGCCCTCGCTTCTACCATGGTTTTTTCCTTCATGGACGGCCCAAAGAATGTGATGCAGTTGTGTCTCCGGCCCGCCCAGGATGAAAAGCCCATTTTCTGTCATGATTTTTTGTCATAGAAGTAGGAGCCCACCACATCTATGATGATACCGGGTTTTGTCACAATTATCATCATAGAAGTTTCATATGTATGACAGAAAAAAATTTCGTTCAGCCCAAAATGTCACGGATGTGTCTTTTTTTTGTAGTGCGAGCGTGAGCAAGAGGTGGAGGAATCTGTGGCTGCTTTCAAGCAAAGTCGTGAGGAATTGAAGAAGGAGCTGGAGGATGTCATCGCCCGGCGATCCATCGACGAGTAGAGACAGTAGCGACCTAGATCGTTGTCTGCAATTTCCTTCTTCTCTTGCCCCCGTGTCTTTGGGGTTTGCCGCATGTGGCATTTTAAATTATCCGAAATATGTAAGACAATTATTATCTGCGCCATTGTAAATTTGTCATCATGTTATCTGTTGCTAGTTTATTTGTTGTCGTATTATCCATTGCCCTATGTGGCAATTTAAATTTGGCTGGAATACGAGTTGAAAACACGAACAAAGCAAATGCTGCCATGCGATCACAAGCAAACACCCTCCGTCCAGGTGCTTTAATTAACCCATTAATGGCTAAGTTGTGAGCGAGGCGGGCGGCGGCTGGTGCATGGAGGTCAAAGAGCTCGCTTCCCGATGAGCATGGGTGGCCTTGCTGCTTGCACGTGTCCCGTCGAGCCTACGAGGTGGACAGGATGCACGCGTCCCGTCGAGCCTGCACGACGGACTGCTCGCACGCGTCTCGTCGAGCCTGCACGGCGGACTTCTCGCGCTCGTCCCGTCTAATCAAACATCTGCACGCACGCCATCGAGTACGGTTAAATTTTGACATGGTTAATATAATATAACAATGTGTCAGCTTTTTTTCAAAAAGGACTTCGTTGGCTACTAACGTGTGCACCTCTTCTCAAACTGGACAATTTTTTTACCACGGCATATATGTGCCAGGTCATGAAACCATGCCTAGTTTCATGTTTTTTGGGTGAGTTTTTGATTTACTGGGATTTAAAAACCAAGATTCTGAATGTTTCAGGATGACGACAAGTTTTTAATTCATTCCCATTCCTTAAATGAGACCTAAACATGCACCAAATGACACATGTACAATTTCCCACCCATTTTGCTTCACTCGAGCATGTGTTTGTAGTTAAAATTTGAATTATGGACTATATTAAATGCGTAGAAAACTTAGTTAGTAATATATACAATGGCCAAACGAACCCTGAACAGTTTCAAATTTCAGCATGACACTCCTGTTATTCTATGTTGCCTGTAGAAAACAAAGTTCAAGGCGAGAAGAGGCAGCGATTATCGTTTCGCCCACAAGAGGGGCATGTTTCCCTACCGGAACCACGAGGGTTGCGACAAGCTCTGATTTGTAAGAGGCTTGTAATATAGCTTCGCCCAAATTGGAAAATTATATGTACCATGTAGTGACACCATGCCAAGTTTCATGATTTCGTAATGAGTTTTCGATTTATAGAGGTTTAAAAAACCGAGATTCACAATGTTTGTGGCCAAGCCAGGACGGTGAGACGGTTGAATTCGTTTCCATTCGTTCCATGGAACCTAAACATGCACCCCAAGGAAACATGTACATTTTTTCTAGCCATTTTGGAGCACTAGAGCATGTATTTGTAGTTCAGATTTGAATTCTGGACATTAAATGCCTAGAAAACTCTAATGAATAAAAAAGGTCAAACCAACCCTAAATAATTTCAAAGTTCAACGCGAATCTCCCGTTGTTCCGTATTGCATGTAGAAGAAAATACGAGGCTGGAATAGGGATCGATTGTCATTTGGCCCACGAGGGGACACGTTTCCCTGTCGAAACGACGATGGTTCTTGCGACAGGCTCTGGTTTGTAAGAGGTTTGTAATAAAGCTTGGCCCAAATTGGCAACATTTTTACCACGACATATATGTGCCATGACGTGACACCATGCCACCTTTGATGACTTTCTGGTGAGTTTTGGATTTATGGGGATTTAAAAACCGAGATTCGAAATGTTTGAGGACGAGCCAGGACACGATGCGGTTGTAATTCGTTCCCATTCACGGCATGGGACCTAAACATGCACCCAAGGACACATGTATAATTTTTCTAGCCATTTTGATGAACTGGAGCATGTATTTGTAGTTCAGATTTGAATTATGGACATTAAATGCCTAGGAAACTCAACTAGTGTATAAAAAGGCCAAACGAACCCTAAATAAGTATAAATTTCAACATGGATATCCTTTCGTTCCATGTTGCCCATAGAAGAAAATACAAGGTGAAAAGAGGCAGTGATTACGTTTCGCCCACAAGGGGAACACGTTTCCCTATCGGAACCACGAGGCTTCTTTGAGAGAAGCTCCGGTTTGTAAGAGGGTTGTAATAAAGCTTGGACCAAATTGGACAATGTTTTTACCACGACATATATGTGCCATGACATGACACCATGCCACCTTTGATGACTTTTTGGTGAGTTTAGGATTTACAGGGATTTAAAAACCGAGATTCCAAATGTTTGAGGACGAGCCAGGACGCGGTTACAGTTGTAATTTGTTCCCATTCCCGGCATTTGACCTAAACATGCACCCAAGGACACATGTATACATTTTCTAGACATTTTGGCAAACTGGAGCATGTATTTGAAGTTCAGATTTGAATTATGGACATTAAATGCCTAGGAAACTCAATTAGTGTATAAAAAGGCCAAACGAACCTTGAATAAGTTTAAATTTCAGCCCAGATATCATGTCGTTCCATGTTGCCCATAAAAGAAAATACAAGGCGAAAAGTGGTAGTGATTATGTTTCACCCACAAGGGGGACACGTTTCCCTATCGGAACCACGAGGCTTCTTTGAGAGAAGCTTCGGTTTGTAAGAGGCTTGTAATAAAACTTGCGCTAAAATGGACGAAAACAATTCCTCGACATATATGTTCCATGTCGTGACACCATGCCAGGTTTCACAATTTTTGGGTGAGTTTTGGATTTACGGGGATTTAAAAACCGAGATTCTTCTCACGAAATATTTTCAAATAGCACACGGTTCACTCACGAAAGCCGTGTGCCTACCAAACCGTGGCCCATGCCCCCTCCCCCACTTGCTACGCGTGTGGTCTGAGTCGTGTGTTCTGATTGGCCAGAACCCAAACCCCATAGATTAAACGTGTGCACCTTTGGATGCTCCCAGATCGAACGGCAACCCTGAGCCCTTTCGACAGCACATGAAGTACATGGGTAAGCACTGTGCGCATGCATCGTGCTAGCTCACACTTCCTTCTCTACTAGGTTTTCTAAACAGGCTACCGTTTCTCGCCACTTCTCTCATCGGTTTCCTGCTTCTTCTCACATTGTTTTCCCGCTACCAGTGTCAGTGCTCATTCAAGGCTAACGGTGACACACCGGCCATGTAAATATCCCACACAATTTCGAAAAGCACAAATGTGTGTGATAGGAGGGAGTAGGTCCCATAGGGTGACCAGCGTGAAACACCTTAATGGCAAGGAGGCAATTCTTATCAGCTTGGGGCTGCTTCCCATCCGCTCGCCTAGTCGAACAGAACGCAAAAGTTAAGCGTGCTCGGGCTGGAGTAGTCCAAGGATGGGTGATCCGGTGGGAAGTTGCATATCTCAAGCTTCATTTAAATGCCATGGCCCCGTCATTATAGAGATATATTATATCTCTATTGTGACCTATCATGGCAATTATATAAACCTTGGGATCCTTGTTTTGCTAATTCGTAGACTATGTTTTTATGAGTTATTTTTTTCTCTAAAAAATTAAAGAAGGATTGACTTGACCTATCATGGTGGTTATATAAACCTACTATGTTTTTATGGGATATTTTTTGCTCTAAAAAATTAAAGAATGATTGACTTGACCTGTCATGGCGATTATATAAACCTTTTTCAGGTTGCATGTAGGGTATAGGGGGCAGGGTGTTCTTCTCGAGCATGTCTCCTTTGCGCAGCTTATAGACGTGGCACATATCTGTGCGCTCCCCGAGGTATATATACTATCCTTTACCGACAATTAGGGGGGAACTTACACTTTGACCCAACAACAAGAAGGGTTTGACCATGATGGTTTCATATTGATACTAGTAAGGTACAAGTGCATTGCATGCATGAGATTTGGTAACAAAATTATGAATAAATACCACACTATAGCATGTAAACTTTGAGTCATATATGCATGATGTAGATGTTCGTTTAATTCTTATAGTTCATCTCATCTGAAATCAATTAGTTTTATTAAAAAATCTATTTTAAGATTCATGGAATTGTGTATTGTAAATCATAAAGTAAAAAACAAAAAGCGTGGATGATATCCAATGGAGTCTTCTAAATTGTACATGTGGAAAAATCTGGTGGAATGTAGATGATATCCAATGGCCAGTAGTGCTCGGATTTGCCATATCTGTACTCTCGGATTGGCTTCATCCAACGACCAACTTCCAAAGTTATTCGCACACTATATAGGGGTATAGATATAGATGTGTCCCATGCTAGACCAAATAAAGTTTGAGTGCATGTGTGGGACGACCCCCCCTGCCGCCGCCTCGAAGTTGGGAAACCGACATCGTACGTATTGAACTAGGCTTGGAGTCGGGCACGGTATTCACTTTGTAATGTAGTTGGTGGCCCATCAAAGTTGTGCATTCGGGATTTAAACACATCACACACCACCGTACTCGTACATATTTTTGGGATGCATGCAGTGTATATGGGGTCTTCTGATCGACCACATCTCCCTTGTGTGGTTTTTTCTGACGACGCGCATATCTATGGGCTCCTCGAGTGTATATATATCATCCCTTTGACTAATAATGAGGGGTATGTGTTGGCCATGAATGGATTCCTCCTAGTTCTTTTTAGGGCCAGTCACCGTCACATGTCGCTCAACCAAAGCTTGAGCTCATGCGTTGTCAGGATTCCCTCCACATGCTCGGATTGCTGGGTTCGACCTACATCATACCCTACGTATCTCGTCCTTAACTACCTTGCCTTCATGGTTGTTGTCTGTATCGAGAGGTAGGCACCACATCTAAATTGTACATTATTCTATATAGAAACACACATCACCCCTTCCCAACGTACATCATTTTGGGCGGCATGCAAGAGGTGCTGGTTTTGTGGTCCCTCTCGTGTGATTTTTATGATGGTTCAATCTATTAGCCCAAGCGGTTTATCGACAACAACAACCGCCGTTTGACCATATGATAGATTCATTGGCCCGTCTTATGGTAGGTCATGGCGACATGCATGTATGATCAAAGTATCGATCATTACCTGCATCCACCCCGCTGACACGAAGTGGGAGGTGGTGGACCAAGCATCCTAGCTAGGTACGACATTATGTCATTATAGATATATCCAAGGGTGCTTTCGGGTTTGCGAGGCAGGTGCCACCAAAGTTATGCATTGTGTACTTAAAGTTTTAAACATCCCTAATATTCCTACATATATTTGGCCACTTCCAGGTGGTTCTTGACTTCTAGACCCTCTCATCGATCTTCGACGGCACGCCTAACCGTGGGCCCGCACGATCAAAGTTGTGCATTGGAATTTTGAATATTATAGACCATCCTTTTCACTCGTATATATTTGGGCCACATGCTAGTGTGGCTGTCTTCTGACCCTCTCTAACATTTTTTTTTCTGCAAAGACTCTGATGGCACTTAACGAACACGGGAATAATATCTTAACCATGTGCGACACAAGTGCCCTGTCAATCACCGTGCCTGCGCAAGCGCGAGCAAAGGTGGAGGTACTGGCTCAACCGTGTGCGATGCAAGTGCGCTGTAAAATCACCACGACCGCGCAAGCGCGAGCAAAGGGTGGAGGTACTGGCTTAACCGTGTGCGATGCAAGTGCGCTGTAAAATCACCACCTGTGCAAGCTAAAGGCGGGTAAGTTTATTTGGAAATTAGGATGAACTGTGTGCGATAACCAGCTAGCTAGAAATATAAAAACAAACTACCCGCCTTGAGCGTTGCAAAAATCGGTGGTTGCACACTTTTGCTTATTATCATACACGCATATTGTTATTGGATCGTGCACGATCTTGGGCAATCTCGCCCCGCATCAATTCCTTTAACGAAATTTTAGTAGCCTCCGTACTTGAACCGTCGCCCACACTCCTCCAGCACCGACCTTATAGTAAAATTGCAGTAGGCGCAGCATTTGAACCATCTCCCTCCCTCGTCCACTACCATCTCCACCCACCATTACTAAAAATTTCAGTAGCCGTGGCGTATCCTCAAACACCCCCTGAAGGAAATATGCCCTAGAGGCAATAATAAAGTTATTATTTATTTCCTTATATCATGATAAATGTTTATTATTCATGCTAGAATTGTATTAACCGGAAACATAATACATGTGTGAATACATAGACAAACGGAGTGTCACTAGTATGCCTCTACTTGACTAGCTCGTTAATCGAAGATGGTTATGTTTCCTAACCATAGACATGAGTTGTCATTTGATTAACGGGATCACATCATTAGGAGAATGATCTGATTGACATGACCCATTCCGTTAGCCTAGCACTTGATCATTTAGTATGTTGCTATTGCTTTCTTCATGACTTATACATGTTCCTGTAACTATGAGATTATGCAACTCCGTTTACCGGAGGAACACTTTGGGTGCTACCAAAGCGTCACAACGTAATCGGGTGATTATAAAGGAGTACTACAGGTGTCTCCAAAGGTACATGTTGGGTTGGCGTATTTGAGATTAGGTTTTGTCACTCCGATTGCTCGGAGAGGTATCTCTGGGCCCTCTCGGTAATGCACATCACTATAAGCCTTGCAAGCAATGTAGCTAATGAGTTAGTTACGGAATGATGCATTACGTAACGAGTAAAGAGACTTGCCGATGTGAGATTGAACTAGGTATTGGATACCGACGATCGAATCTCGGGCAAGTAACATACCGATGACAAAGGGAACAACGTATGTTGTTATGCGGTTTGACCGATAAAGATCTTCGTAGAATATGTAGGAACCAATATGGGCATCCAGGTTCCGCTATTGGTTATTGACCGAGAATAGTTCTAGGTCATGTCTACATAGTTCTCGAACCCGTAGGGTCCGCACGCTTAAGCTTTCGATGACAGTTATATTATGAGTTTATGAGTTTTGATGTACCGAAGGAGTTCGGAGTCCCGGATGAGATCGGGGACATGACGAGGAGTCTCGAAATGGTCGAGACGTAAAGATCGATATATTGGACGACTATATTCGGAGTTCGGAAAGGTTCGAATGATTCGGTATTTTGGAGTACCGGAGAGTTACGGGAATTCGCCGGGGAAAAGTATTGGGCCTTATTGGGCCTGCGGGAAAGAGAGAGGGCTGCCTAGGGCAGGCCGCCCCCATGGCCTAGTCCGAATTGGACTAGGGGAGGCCGCACCTTCCTTCCCTCCCTTCTCTCTTCCCTTACTTGTCTCCTACTCCCAATACATGGAAGGACTCCTAGTTGGACTAGGAAAGGGAATCCTACTCCCGGTGGGAGTAGGACTCCCATGGCGCGCCCTACTAGGGCCGGCCTCCTCCTCCCTCCCTCCTGTATATACGGGGTCATGGGGGCAACCCATGACACACAAGTTGATCTACGGATCGGTCCTTTTCCGTGTGCGGTGCCCCATTCCACCATATTCCACTTCGGTCATATCGTCGCGGAGCTTAGGCGAAGCCTGCGCCGGAGAAGTCATATCGTCAGCGGAGCTTAGGCGAAGCCCTGCGTCGGTGGAGCATCATCATTGTCACCACGCTGTCGTCTTGTGGAACTCATCCCGACACTTTCTGGATCGGAGTCCGGGATCGTCATCGAGCTGAACGTGTGCAGAACTCGGAGGTGCCGTCGTTCGGTACTTGGATCGGTCGGATCGTGAGGACGTCTGACTACATCAACCGCGTTGTTATAACGCTTCCGCTTTCGGTCTCACGAGTGCGTGGACAGACACTCTCCCTCTCGTTCTTGTGCCATCACCATGGTCCCGTATATGCGTAGGAAATTTTTTGAAATTACTACGTTCCCCAACGATGGCATCCGAGCCTGGTTTTATGCGTTGATGTCATATGCACGAGTAGAACACAAGTGAGTTGTGGGCGATATAAGTCATACTGCTTACCAGCATGTCATACTTTGGTTCAGCGGTATTGTGAGATGAAGCGGCCGGACCGACATTACGCGTGACGCCACGCGAGACTGGTTTCACCGCTTGAGCACTTGTTGCTTAAAGGTGACCGGCGGGTGTCTGTCTCTCTCACTTTAGTTGAACCGAGTGTGGCTACGCCGGTCCTTGCGAAGGTTAAAACAGCACCAACTTGACAAACTATCGTTGTGGTTTTGATGCGTAGGTAAGAACGGTTCTTGCTCAGCCCGTAGCAGCCACGTAAAACTTGCAACAACAAAGTAGAGGACGTCTAACTTGTTTTTGCAGGGCATGTTGTGATGTGATGTGGTCAAGACGTGATGCTATATTTTATTGTATGAGATGATCATGTTTTGTAACCGAAGTTATCGGCAATGGCTGGCAGAGCCATATGGTTGTCGCTTTATTGTATGAAATGCAAAGCCATGTAATTGCTTTACTTTATCACTAAGCGATAGCGATAGTCGTAGAAGCAATAGTTGGCGAGGCGACAACGATGCTACGATGGAGATCAAGGTGTCGCGCCCGGTGGCGATGGTGATCATGGCGGTGCTCGGAGATGGAGATCACAAGCACAAGATGATGATGACCATATCATATCACTTATATTGATTGCATGTGATGTTTATCCTTTATGCATCTTATCTTGCTTTGATTGACGGTAGCATTATAAGATGATCTCTCACTAAAATTATCAAGAAGTGTTCTCCACGAGTATGCACCGTTGCTAAAAGTTCAGTAGTACCGGACACCACGTGATGATCGGGTGTGATAAGTTCTACGTCCATCTACAACGGGTGCAAGCCAGTTTTGCACACGCAGAATACTCGAGTTAAACTTGACGAGCCTAGCATATGCAGATATGGCCTCGGAACACGGAGACCGAAAGGTCGGCGTGAATCATATAGTAGATATGATCAACATAGTGATGTTCACCATTGAAACTACTCCATCTCACGTGATGATCGGACATGGTTTAGTTGATTTGGATCACGTAATCACTTAGATGACTAGAGAGATGTCGGTCTAAGTGGGAGTTAAAGTAATATGATTAATTGAACTTTAATTTATCATGAACTTAGTCCTGGTAGTATTTTGCAAATTATGTTGTAGATCAATAGCTTGCGTTGTTGCTTCCCTATGTTTTTATATGTGTTCCTAGAGAAAATTGTATTGAAAGATGTTAGTAGCAATGATGCGGATTGGATCCGTGATCTGAGGTTTATCCTCATTGCTGCGCAGAATAATTATGTCCTTGATGCACCGCTAGGTGACAGACCTATTGCAGGAGCAGATGCAGACGTTATGAACGTTTGGCTAGCTCAATATGATGACTACTTGATAGTTTAGTGCACCAGCTTAACGGCTTAGAATCGGGACTTCAAAGGCGTTTTGAGCGTCATGGACCATATGAGATGTTCCAGGAATTGAAGTTAATATTTCAAGCAAATACCCGAGTTGAGAGATATGAAGTCTGCAACAAGTTCTATAGCTAAAAGATGGAGGAGAATCGTTCAACTAGTGAGCATGTGCTCAGATTGTCTGAGTACTTCAATCGCTTGAATCAAGTGGGAGTTAATCTTCCAGATAAGATAGTGATTGAAAGAATTCTCTAGTCACCATCACAGAGTTAGTAGAACTTCGTGATGAACTATAGTATGCAAGGGATGACGAAAACGATTCCCGAGCTCTTCGTGATGTTGAAATCGACGAAGGTAGAAATCAAGAAAGAGCATCAAGTGTTGATGATTGAAAATACAACTAGTCTCAAGGAAAAGGTCAAAGTGAAGAAGGGGAACTTCAAGAAGAGCGGCAAGCACGTTGCTGCTCGAGTGAAGAAGCCCAAGTCTGGACCTAAGCACGAGACTAAGTGCTTTTGCTGCAATGGAACTGGTCACTAGAAGCGGAACTACCCCAAGTATTTGGCGGATAAGAAGGATGGCAAAGTGAACTAAGGTATATTTGATATACAGATTATTGATGTGTATTTTACTAGTGTTCGTAGCAACCCCTCGGTATTTGATATTGGTTCAGTTGCTAAGAGTAGTAAATTGAAAGCAGGAGTTGCAGAATGAACAGAAACTAGTTGAAGAGGAAGTGACGATGAGTGTTGGAAGTAGTTCCAAGATTGATATGATCATCATCGCACACTCCCTATACTTTCGGGATTAGTGTGGAACCTAAATAAATGTTATTTGGCGTTTGCGTTGAGCATAAATATGATTTGATCATGTTTATTGCAATACGTTATTCATGTAAGTTAGAGAATAATTGTTGTTACATTTACATGAATAAATACCTTCGATGGTCATACACCCAATAAAAATAGTTTGTTGGATCTCGATCGTAGTGATACACATATTCATAATATTGATGCCAAAAGATGCAAAGTTAATAATGATAGTGCAACTTATTTGTGGCACTGCCGTTTAGGTCATATTGGTGTAAAGCGCATGAAGAAACTCCATGCTGATGGGATTTTGGAATCACTTGATTATGAATCATTTGATGCTTGCGAACCGTGCCTTTTGGGCAAGATGACTAAAACTCCGTTCTCCGGAACAATGGAACAAGCTACTGACTTATTGGAAATAATACATGCCGATGTATGCGATTCAATGAGTGTTGATGCTCGTGGCAAGTATCGTTATTTTCTAATCTTCACAAGATGATTTGAGCAGATATGGGTATATCTACTTGATGAAACATAAGTCTGAAATAGTTGAAAGGTTCAAAGAATTTCAGAGTGAAGTGGAAAATCATCGTAACCACAAAATAAAGTTTCTGCGATCTTATCGTGGAGATGAATATTTGAGTTACGAGTTTGGTCTTCAATTAAAACAAAAGTGGAATAGTTTCACAGCTCACGCCACATGGAACACCACAACATAATGGTGTGTCCGAACGTCGTAAACGCACTTTATTGGATATGGTGCGATCTATGATGTATCTTACCAATTTACCACTATCGTTTTGGGGTTATGCATTAGAGACAGCTGCATTCACGTTAAAAGGGCACCATCTAAATCCGTTGAGATGACACCTTATGAACTATGGTTTAGCAGTAAACCTAAGCTGTCGTTTCTTAAAGCTTGGAGTTGCGTTGCTTATATGAAAAAGGTTTCAACCTGATAAGCTCGAACCCAAATCGGAAAAGTGCGTCTTCATAGAATACCCAAAGGTAACTATTGGGTACACCTTCTATCACAGATCCAAAGGCAAGTTATTCGTTGCTAAGATGGATCCTTTCTAGAGAAGAAGTTTCTCTCGAAAGAAGTGAGTGGGAGGAAAGTAGAACTTGATGAGGTAATTGTACCTTCTCCCTTATTGGAAAGAAGTTCATCACAGAAATCAGTTCTAGTGATTCCTACACCAATTAGTGAGGAAGTTAATGATGATGATCATGAAATTTCAGATCAAGTTGCTACCAAACCTCGTAGGTCTTCCAGAGTAAGATCCGCACAGTGAGTGGTACGGTAATCATGTTCTATAAATCATGTTACTAGACCATGATGAACCTACGAACTATGAGGAAGCGATGATGAGCCCAGATTCCGCGAAATGGCTTGAGGCCATAAAGTCTGAGATAGGATCCATATATAAGAACAAAGTGTGGACTTTGATTGACTTGCTCGATGATCAGCAAGCCATATTATATAAATGGATCTTCAAGAGGAAGACAAATGCTGATAGTAGTATTACTATATTCAATAGCTAGACTTTTCGCAGAAAGGTTTTTCGACAAGTTCAAGGTTTTGACTAAAATGAGATTTTCTCAAGCGTAGCGATGCTTGAGTCTGTCCGAATCATGTTAGCAATTGCCACATTTTATGAAATCTGGCAAATGGATGTCAAAAACTACATTCTTTAATGGATTTATTAAAGAAGAGTTGTATATGATGCAACCAGAAGGTTTTGTCAATCCTAAAGGAGCTAACAAAATGTGCAAGCTTCAGCGATCCATCAATGGACTGGTGCAAGCATCTCGGAGTTGGAATAAACGCTTTGATAGTGTGATCAAAGCATATGGTTTTATCTGAGACTTTTGGAGAAGCCTGTATTTACAAGAAAGTGAGTGGGAGCACTACGACATTTACGATAAGTATATGTGAATGACATATTGTTGATCAGAAATAATGTAGAATTATTCTGCAAAGCATAAAGGAGTGTTTGAAAGGAGTTTTTTCAAAGAAAGACCTCGGTGAAGCTACTTACATATTGAGCATCAAGATCTATAGAGATAGATCAAGACGCTTGATAAGTTTTTTTTCAATGAGTACATACCTTGACAAGATTTTGAAGTAGTTCAAAATGGAACAGTCGAAGAAAGAGTTCTTGCATGTGTTACAAGGTGTGAAATTGAGTAAGACTCAAAGCCCGACCACGGCGGAAGATAGAAAGAGAATGAAAGTCATTCCCTATGCCTTGGCCATAGGTTCTATAAAGTATGCCATGCTGTGTACCAGATCTATTGTATACCCTACCTCGAGTTTGGCAAGAGAGTACAATAGTGATTTAGGAGTAGATCACCGGACAGCGGTCAAAATTATCCTTAGTGGAATAAGGATATGTTTCTCGATTATGGAAGTGACAAAAGGTTAAATGCGTAAAGGGTTACGTCGATGCAAGTTTTGACACCGATCTGGATGACTCTAAGTCTCGATCTAGATACATATTGAAAGTGGGAGCAATTAGCTAGAGTAGCTCCGTACAGAGCATTGTAGACATAGAAAATTGCAAAATACATAACGGATATGAATATGAAAGACCCGTTGACTAAGATTCTCTCACAAGCAAAACATGATCACACCTTAGTACTCTTTGGGTGTTAATCACATGGCGATGTGAACTAGATTACTGACTCTAGTAAACCCTTTGGGTGTTGGTCACATGTCAATGTGAACTATGGGTGTTAACCACATATAGATGTAAACTATTGATGTTAAATCACATGGAGATGTGAACTAGATTATTGACTCTAGTGCAAGTGGGAGATCAAGGAAATATGCCCTAGAGGCAATAATAAAGTTATTATTTATTTCCTTATATCATGATAAATGTTTATTATTCATGCTAGAATTGTATTAACCGGAAACATAATACATGTGTGAATACATAGACAAACAGAGTGTCACTAGTATGCCTCTACTTGACTAGCTCGTTAATCGAAGATGGTTATGTTTCCTAACCATAGACATGAGTTGTCATTTGATTAACGGGATCACATCATTAGGAGAATGATCTGATTGACATGACCCATTCCGTTAGCCTAGCACTTGATCGTTTAGTATGTTGCTATTGCTTTCTTCATGACTTATACATGTTCCTGTAACTATGAGATTATGCAACTCCCGTTTACGGAGGAACACTTTGGGTGCTACCAAACGTCACAACGAATCGGGTGATTATAAAGGAGTACTACAGGTGTCTCCAAAGGTACATGTTGGGTTGGCGTATTCGAGATTAGGTTTTGTCACTCCGATTGTCGGAGAGGTATCTCTGGGCCCTCTCGGTAATGCACATCACTATAAGCCTTGCAAGCAATGTAGCTAATGAGTTGAGTTACGGAATGATGCATTACGTAACGAGTAAAGAGACTTGCCAAGAATTTAGATTGAACTAGGTATTGGATACCGACGATCGAATCTCGGGCAAGTAACATACCGATGACAAAGGGAACAACGTATGTTGTTATGCGGTTTGACCGATAAAGATCTTCGTAGAATATGTAGAAACCAATATGGGCATCCAGGTTCCGCTATTGGTTATTGACCGAGAATAGTTCTAGGTCATTTCTACATAGTTCTCGAACCCGTAGGGTCCGCACGCTTAAGCTTTCGATGACAGTTATATTATGAGTTTATGAGTTTTGATGTACCGAAGGAGTTCGGAGTACCGGATGAGATCGGGGACATGACGAGGAGTCTCGAAATGGTCGAGACGTAAAGATCGATATATTGGACGACTATATTCGGAGTTCGGAAAGGTTCCGAATGATTCGGGTATTTTTCGGAGTACCGGAGAGTTACGGGAATTCGCCGGGGAGAAGTATTGGGCCTTATTGGCCCTGCGGGAAAGAAAGAGGGGCTGCCTAGGGCAGGCCGCGCGCCCATGGCCTAGTCCGAATTGGACTAGGGGAGGCCGCACCCTTCCTTCCCTCCTTCTCTCTTCCCCTTACTTGTCTCCTACTCCCAATACATGGAAGGACTCCTAGTTGGACTAGGAAAGGGAATCCTACTCCCGGTGGGAGTAGGACTCCCATGGCGCCCTACTAGGGCCGGCCTCCTCCTCCCTCCCTCCTTTATATACGGGGCAGGGGGCACCCCAGACACACAAGTTGATCTACGGATCGTTCCTTAGCCGTGTGCGGTGCCCCTTCCACCATATTCCACTTCGGTCATATCGTCATGAGCTTAGGCGAAGCCCTGCGCGGAGAAGTCATATCGTCGCGGAGCTTAGGCGAAGCCCTGCGTCGGTGGAGCATCATCATTGTCACCACGCCGTCGTCTTGTGGAACTCATCCCCGACACTTTCTTTGGATCGGAGTCCGGGATCGTCATCGAGCTGAGCGTGTGCGAGAACTCGGAGGTGCCGTCACGTTCGGTACTTGGATCGGTCGGATCGTGAAGACGACGACTACATCAATCAGCGTTGTTATAACGCTTCGCTTTCGGTCTCACGAGTGCGATGGGACGGACACTCTCCCCTCTCGTTGTTGTGCCATCACCATGGTCCTGTATATGCGTAGGAAATTTTTTGAAATTACTACGTTCCCCAACACCCCCTACAGTCCCCCACCCGCCCCCTCCTCCCCTCGAACCCTAGCTCATGGCCGCCGCCGGCGCCACTGCCAACCCCTGCCGGTCTGCCTGTTCCTCCTAGCTTAGATAATAAAGTTCAGGTCACCCAGCAATTCCCATACCGTCGCCTCACTCCCTGAGTTTTTAGATGAGGCCTGCGGTGTCCCTCCCCGCCAGATCCACATCCCCTACTCCAGAATGTCGCCGCCTAAGCTCGACCACATATCCCAGGCAGAATGACGAGCGTTCAGCCAAAAAGAGGTTTATCATGGCCTCTTCGGCGGACGTTGGCGAGGTGGGGCCGTTCGCCCCGACCTATCGATCTTGGAGCAACACATCATTGCGGAAGCCGCCAAAGGCGTTGACTACGTTGCCATGCCGAATGCTTCATGTCAGCGGGCCTGCGTATTACTGTATCTCGGGAAAGCTGGCTACGACATCAAGCTCGTCCACAACGACGGCTTCACGCTCGTCATGTCACAGGTTAAGTGGTCCATCCCCAACCCCTCTGGTTCAACCACCGTCTATCTCTTCGGAGGCCCTACCGCTGATCTCCTCCGCCAAGTGGTTAAGGATTTGTGATCTTTATACGCCATCGAGCCCATTTTGTCATTTTTGAAGGACACGTTCTACGGCGGCGGCTTGGGATCCTCAATTGCCAAGTCAGATCTCATCGACCACGACCACGACAACGAGGAGGGCACCCACAAAGGTTCTTACAAGGTGAAACAGCCCATCTGTGACATCAGAGAGCGCACCATGGGTCTGTGCTCTGCCAACTGGAAGGATCCCATCCATGAAATGTGAGGCAACATCCTATTAGCAAATCTTACCTTTTCTAGCTTGCAAACCCGTACACTTTGTTGTAGTAGCAGTTGGCATGCAGTACTTTAACTATGTCCTGCTTAATTATTTCATTTATGCAAAAATGTATTGTTCAATAGGGCTATATGATGTTTAAGTATGAATTGTCCACTTCAGTTTCACGAATGACTATATTTGGTTGTTAGGTTGGTTGTTAGGTTGGTTGGAGTGAGCATTTTTTCAGTTATCGAGCAAACACATTTTTTCAGTTTTCAATGGCTATATTTGGTTGTTATACTGGTCATTTATGCCTTCTTTATTTCAGTCATTCACAATGTGTTGTTCATTATGTGCAAGTCGGAACTGTGCCACTCGACTACATCAATACCAGTTTGAACGGCTATATTTGGTTCCAGTTATTCATGGTGTAGTTAACACATGCCCTTTATTTCAGTTTTACACATTTATCCAGTGTGATGTTTAAGCATTACCTATGCTCTGTTCATTTTCAACAATACCAGTTTGAATTGCAATATTTGATGGCTGTTAAGCCTGCTATCGGTAACATTGCCTTCCACTTTATATCTGCTTTAACACCATGCTGAAACCAACACATTCAAGCTATCATTTGGAGAAGATGTTGTTCACCTTCGCTATATTTGTTTGATGTTAAGGTTGTTGTACTTATCATGGCTTTCCACTACTTATGCTGGACAACAACGGGAGTGGCCACCATTTTCCGCCGAGGTTAGCTTCATCCCTCGCCTTGTACTCTTCCCGTCGTTCTGTAATGTAGTGCATATAGATCCAGGCCTAGACACTTGTTAGCTTCTAATATTGACTTGTTGCTTGTAGGTACATATGCCCTTGGCAAGGATCCATGCATCGATCCTTTTTGCGTATGGGGCAATGAGATATTCATGAACAAGCATCAAGTGAGGAAACAGATAAGGATTATTAGCAAAAAGATACAAATGGTGGCAAGAAAATTATTTGTTTATGCTCTATCCAACACAACAGTGAGCTGTAGGATGGTAACTACAACTAGACAACCTTCTCTTCTTACTGACCATAATGAGATGTTAGACAATAATGTCTGGATCTTTTTCGTTTGCAGTGGTTCCCGAAGTAGTTCACTCAAGATTACCTCGCAAAGTACATGATTGGTGGACACACAATGAAGGTTAAAGTATTTCATCCAGACTACAATGAGCATCGAGAAGTCATAATGAAGACAGTGAAGGATGGACGGGTAGCCATCACAAGGGGTTGGCCTAGCGTCGTGCACGCATTACACATGGAGGAGGACACAATATGGGCATTCCGCTTCACCTTCTCCAGCAACCAGAATGTCTTTCGCCTCTCTCTTTGCTGTCTTTAGTACAACCATGGTTCATCATTCTTTACTTGGTGCTTCTGTAGTTCTTAAGTATATGTACATGTGCATCGAATTATGCATTCATGGTTGAACCTATATGCAATAAGTGATTGTATACTTTCAAATTCAAAGGATGTGATTTTTAAATTAGGGATTAATTAGGGATTACACTGCACACAGTTTGTGAAAGAAAAAGTGTGCGATAGACGTGGAGATCAGAAACGTTTCTAGGATCCACTACGTGTGCGATCAATCTCCACCACACACACGACATCCTCTTGAAATTTTTTTGCGTTAGGCCACCTTGCGCAAACGTTTACCACAAAAAACTGTGTGTGCTGGACAGTCTTTGCCACACAGTTTCCTCTACATACCGTGTGTGATGCATTCAATAACGATAAAGTTGTTAATATTGTGTGCAAAGGCAACGCTATCACAAACGATTTAACAGGGAAAATTGTGTGTGATGTACCTATGAACGGAAATGTTTTCCTTGGACCGACTGTGTGGGATGTACATATGAACGGAAACGTTTAGTGGGGACTGACTATGTGGGATGTACTTGCGACCGGAAACAATTTCGCCTGTATAATTGTATTTTTCAGATCTACTATATGTATTACCGTATTTGAGCGCTCCTCGGTCGCACACGACCTTATTTTGCCGAGCGTATGTGCCAGGAGGCCATATTCCCGACGGTTTCTGGGTCGTGTGGGAAGGACCCCTCTATCGCCCACACACACTTGGCGACGGTTCCAAATGCCGTCCCGGAAAGGGGTTAAAAACCGTTTGTATAGCACCTTCGCGTACCGGTGATTAACCATAACACAAGCAAGCACGAAATTCAAGAAAAAAAGGCTATCGAGGATTTTCGTAAGATCAAATAGTATTTTGAAGACTTTTGTGAAACACATGAACAACTGGGGAGAAACAAACCCTCGGTGTAACACCCCCAGTGTCATGCTACAATAATCCCCTATTAATGGCGCCATGTCATCATGTTACTGTTGCTAATCTTCACTTGATCCAAATCACAATTCAAATTCAAATCCAATCTAAAGTCAAAAATTCTTATTTGCCAAACCTGAAAACTAAAATGTTCATAGTGTGGCAAATAATCTCTAGGTATTTGTCATGTTGGAACCAACCTCTTTTGGATTCCCAAATTTCCCCTGGAAATTTGTTTAGTGGCCCAACAACATCTTAATGAACATTTTAAATTCAAACATGATTCTAAACTCTTCAAAATAACCTCGAACTTTTTATGGCAGTGTCAAAATTTGCAATACAAAGTATGAGCCAAGTTTCAAATTTTGCATAATCTTTTGATAGCCTAAATAAGTACACACCATGGCATTTATGAGAAAACCGAATACATAAAGGCAAAAATATAAAAATAGGGAGAAGGCCCCCTGGCCCAACGGGGCCAATCGGCCCAGCTGGCCTCCCGAACCAGGCCGGCCCACCTCTCCCTGCTTCCCCCATAACCCCCACTACCCAACCGTAAACCCTAGCCCAATCCCCCGATTCCCCACTCTCCCACTCTCCCGATCCCAATCTGGATCGGGATATTTCCCCCCACTCTCGGTCGCCGATGCCCGAACCTCACCGCTCCCGACGCCGCGATGCCACTGCCTAGCGCGTCCCGCCGCCACCTCGCCCCAGAACCGCCCTCGTCGCGCCGGACCGCGCCGCCCGGCAACCGTACTGCAGTGGACGAGTCGCCCGCCTGCGACAACCCCCCCTCCCTCGCGCCCGTGCCACGGCCTCCTCCTCACCGGACCCTGCCACCGCCCGTCGCCTCGTCGTCCTCGTCTCCTCCTCACTAACGACGCGTCCTTGTCCTCCTCCCCAAAGGCTCCATCGAGCCTCGCCGCCCCCCTGCTCACCAACGCTGGTGAGGACCCCGGTCCTCCTCCTCGTGCCCTCATGTCGGCGCTCGCCCGCGCCACCACACCATCCGCTCTGCATGCCCCAGCATGCGCCCGTCTCTACGCGTCGCTATGCCTGGCCACGACCGCGCCCCACCGCCAGCTTTCCAACGCACCCGAAAACGCGGCAGATGGTCACCCGTACGCGCGATCCGGGCTCGTCGGAGTTTTCGCCGCCGTTCGACCTCGCCGGCACACTCCGGTGGCCGAACTGACTCGACGCCGACGTGGCGCCGCGGGCCCCACCGCTCAGCCACTGACCCTGGGTCCCACCTGGCCCAGTTGACCCAGTCAACGATGACTTGGTTGGCCCTATTTCCATGACATGTGGGCCCCGCCTGTTAAAATGATTCTTGTAAATAACTAAATCTGTAAATTAATTAATTAGCTATTTAAATCACTAATCACTAATTGACCAGTAGGCCCCACCCTTAATTAATCCTAAATAGTTTAACTAAAACCTAATTAAACTACTGTGAGGCTGGCATGTGGGTCCCACTGGACCCACAGGTCAGGTTTGACCCCAGTCAACCGTCCTGTTGACTGCTGACATCACCTCTACATCATGCTGACGTCATCCACTACTGTTCTGGATAATGTTGATTTAGATAATAAAATAATTCCAGAAAAATGGTTTAATCTTTGAGAATTCATAGAAAATAAACCGTAGCTCGGTTGGAAAAACTTTATACATGAAAGTTGCTCAGAACGATGAGACGAACCCGAATACACTAACCACATACCTGTCAGATGCTTATAGCTATCTGAACATGGAACATTCCCCTCGGTCATATGTCTGACACAGGTCCAGAACAGGGAATACATTCCCGGTTGAATTCCCCCTTCACCTATATCGTGTAGCCATACGTTAGGTCTCACCCGGCACATCATATTGCCACGTTATGCTTTGTGATGCTATGTTTGCTTTATATTTATCGCTTTCTTCCCTCTTCTCTCCGGTAGACCCCGAGGCCGATGCTGCCATTGTGATCGACTACGTCGACGACGACCCCTCCTTGCCAGGGCAACCAGGCAAGCCCCCCCTTTGATCATCCCGATATCGCCCATTCCATTCTCTCATGCTTGCATTAGATTTTGCTACTTTTATTGATTGCTCCTATTCTGATGCATAGCCTGCTTTTGTATCTACTGTTGTACCTTAACTTCTTATCTTAAACTGCTTAGTATAGGTTCGTTAGTGATCCATCAGTGACCCCCACCTTGTCCTTGTTGCCCCCGCTTCATCATCAAAGACCCGGTCAACGGGATCGAAGACCGGACCCTGGCACCGCTCATCACTTTCCCCTTAGTTGCTCGACACTGTTGGGTTACTATCGAGTGCCGAGGGTGAGACCTGTACATCACTTCTGATGTTAACCCTGTAGTGTAGCTATTCGGTCGTGGTCATCGAGGGTGATTCCGCCTTAACCACTTCCGATACGACTCTGTCGTGCAACCCCTCAAGTGTGAACCTCGGGGGTGATTCCTCTTACGTTCACCTTGATGATTACATCGAGTGGAATTCACCGGGGGTGATTCCTCGGGTTTTCCCCTTGATGTGACACACAGTTACAATGGTTACCATGATTTTACACTGAACCATGTTACTAAAGACGGGTCGACCCTGAGGGGTACCCGCGCGAGCATAATTGCGAGTGATGTGGAGTCGGGTTGACCTGGAAGGTTCCCACGAGATAATTACGAGGCGTGGCCGGGCATTCTTAGCCCTTGCCGCAAGTCCTCAAGATGGGGCAACGGGGTCACATCTTTCGTGAGTCTCTGCTTGTTACCGCGCGTTTCTAATCCACTATGATTTGGATATTTGATCTGAGGGGCCTCTGGCCTGATAGCACGAACCATCACGTGGGCATAGTATGGGCGTTCTGCGTCATATGCATCAGTCGAAGCTTAATAGATGTCAGCGACTGAGCGGCGCGCACCGGGTTGGACTGGTAAGCACCTGCCTTTTTGAAGGAGGTAGCTAGGTCTGCTCACCGACCAAGTACGTAACATGCAGGAGTTCCCGGGGCGATGGCCCATGACCCCTGGGGGGCATAGGTTTAGTCTGGCGTGCTGACCTCTCTATTAAGCCTAGGTCGGGTTGTGGCGTATTGTTTGGCCGAGGCCGGGCATGACCCAGGAAAGTGTGTCTGACCGGAGTTAATCGAGCGTGGTGGGTAAGTTGGTGCACCCCTGCAGGGAAGAAAACATCTATCGATAGCCTGTCCTACGGTAACGGACACTTGGAGTTGTATCCCGATTTATACAGCTAGAACTAGATACTTGTGATGAGAATTGGATTGTGATGAGAAATGGATAGTATGGCTCTGGGATTGCTTTCTCGCAGGGAGTCGAGAAAGGATCTCTGACCGAGGTTGATAACACTACTACTCCTTTACTTTATGCCACTCTACTCCCTCCTGTTTGCTGCAAGATGGTGGTTTCTAGAAGATGCTAGTCTTTGGTAGGACTAGGCCTTCTCTCTATTCTGGCATTTCTGCAGCCCAGTCCACATATACAACCTTCCTTTCATAATGTTGCATATGTAGTGTAGATCTTTGCTTGCGAGTACTTTGGATGAGTACTCACGGTTGCTTTGCTCCCCCTTTTCCCACTTTATTTTTCTTTCTGGTTAATCCAACCAGAGGTCAGAGCCCAGGAGCCAAATGCCACCGCCGGTGCCTACTACTACGTGGAGACTGCTGACGACCAGGAGTAGTTCGGAGGCTCCCAGCCAGGAGGCCTTGCCTTTTCGATCGATGTTGCTTTTGTGCTAGCCTTCTTAAGGCAAACTTGTTTAACTCATGTATGTAATCAGATATTTTTGCTTCCACTGACTCGTTTGTATTCGAGCCCTCGAGGCCCCTGGCTTGTAATATAAAGCTTATGTTGTTTTAATTTGTGTCTAGAGTTGTGTTGTGATATCTTGCCGAGAGTCCCTGATCTTGATCATACATATTTGCGTGTATGATTAGTGTACAATTGAATCGGGGGCGTTACACTCGGTATGTGTGAGGATTAAATTGTAGGTGTATTCAGGCGACAAGGAACTGCAAGGCAGTTGGTACAAAGGATTCTCGAAACAACAATGTGTATTTCGGGGTATCTTGTAATAACAAGAGCAACTGGTGATGAATGTAAGAATGGCAAGGTCATGTAGTTATCTATAGGGGTTGACGGTGGAAGGGAATTGCACACGCGATGAGTACAAGTTCTCGTGATAACATCGGAGAGTATCTTCAGGGTCTGCTGATGAATCAAGCCATCATCAAGAATGAAGGGGATCTCTGGGAGGAAGTAGTCACGAGAACCTAGAGTCAGAGTTAGTAAAATCATTTAACCCGAATATAAGAGAGATCAGAGTCCTAGTGTATAGACGAGAAATAAAAGATCTTAATACCACCCAATGGCGGCGTGGGCCCGTAAGCCACACAACCATGTTAGTAAAAAAATCCAGTGACTAGACTCAACTTTAGCCAAGGAGTTGGAAGGGGGATTCCTACATGCAGTCGGCGCTGATACCAACTTGTGATGCCCCCAATTTGACCGTACACTAATCATGCATGCAAATGTGTACGACCAAGATTACGGACTCATGAGAAGATATCACAACACAACACGAGACACAAATTAAAATCATAGAAGCTTCATATTACAAGCCAGGGGCCTCAAGGGCTTGAATAAATAACCTCGGTCATAAACATGTCAGCGGAAGCAACAATATCTGAGTACATACATAAGTTAAACAAGGTGCAATAAGATGGCTAGCACAAACTGGGATACAGATCGAAAGAGGCACAGGCCTCCTGCCTAGGATCCTCCTTAACTACTCCTGGTCGTCGGCAGCCTGCACGTAGTAGTAGGCACCCTCGGTGTAGTAGGGATCATCGTTGATGGTGGCATCTGGCTCCTGGGCCCCAACATCTAGTTGCGACGTCTGAGAAGAATGGAAAGGGGGAACAGAGGGAGCAAAGCAACCGTGAGTACTCATCCAATGTACTCACAAGTAAGGATCTATACTACATATGCATTGGTAGCAATGAAACGGGTAGTATTTGTGGACTGAACTTCAGAATGCCAAAATAAGAGGGGAATAGCTAGTCCTATCGAAGACTACGCTTCTGGCAGCCTCCATCCTGAAGCATGTAGTAGAGAGTAGCTGGTAAGTTTTTTTTGACTATAAACAGTAGGGTAAGACCCCACTGCAATTTTTACAAATTAATAGAACAAAGAAACAAGAAGTCTTAAGGGGCTTGAGATAAGCCCTAAAACAAAAAGGAACGAAAAACTAGGAGAAAAAATAAAAAAGAAAGAAAGGAAAAGAAACAAACAACCTACTAGCCTATGAACAGATAAATTACAGAAGGCCTTCAAGCCAAGCAGAAAATTGCCTCCCATGCTTCTTCCTCATTCTAAACTTTAGAAGCTTTAGTTCCTCCAGAAAAATGAGCTTCCAGCCTTGAAATGAAGGTGCAATGTTTTCAAAAATCTTATTGTTTCTGGTTATCCAAATTGCACATGCTCCAAGTATGATGATCTCCATTTAAAATGGATACCTCAGTTTGTCTTTAAGATCTTAGAATGCTTCCAGTACAGACAAGTTTAATGTTCTTGTTGGACATATGAAGTCCCATCATTGTTAAACAAATTGGTAACCCCAGAAGAGGTGATGCAGTGTTTCTTCTTGCTGACAACCTCCAATAGCACAGTTATAAGACTCCAACACAAAATTCTTTCTCCTAAGCAAATTTCTTGTGTTGACTCGATCATGGAGAAGTTGCCAGAAGAAAACTTTATGCTTAGGTTGACACGAACTCTGCCAGATCCAATTGAAATGTGGAGGGGTTTGCTTATGTCCAATCAAGACCTTATATGCTCTGATGGATGAATAGTGTTCAGTCCCCCAAATGTAACTCCACGTGTCCAATGTGTCTAAATATTTTGATTGTCTCATGGAAATATAAATGACTTCCATTTGTAAGAATTCCTCATATGCCTCAGTTGTCAATGGGAGAAAGAAGAGATCCTGCAAGTATTCAGTCTGCAACACTTGTTGGATATTCAAATGAGGGTTTCTGACAAAAGAGAATAAGTGAGGGAATTGGTGTTTAAGTATTGCTTGGTTCCATAGATCTTCCCAAAAGAATGCAGTCACACCATCTCCCACATTACATCTAGCAATAGCTTTGTACTGATCAATGAGAACTAGGTTGGACTTCCACCAGAATGATCCTATCATGTTGTCCCCTGGTAATTTGCCATCACTATAGTATGTCTCCCAAATCAGGTTGACCCAAGGAATATCATGTCTGTTGAAGAATTTGTGAAGGTTTTTCATGAGCAAAGTTTTGTTGTGTGTGAAGATGTCCAAAACTCCTAATCCCCCCTGATCCTTGGGTCTACACACTGTGTGCCATGCAACCAAAGCAGGTATTTTGTCCTCCATATCAGGGCCTCTCCAAAGACAGTGCCTCAAATATTTGATGCTCTGTTTTTTATTGTAATAGTTATGTCCAGACAGCACATGAAGAAAACTGATAATGAGGTCATCACTGACTTGACCAGAAGTAATTTACCAGCTTGAGTCATGAAGATAGAGATACCTGCCAATCTTTTTGCAATCCTGGTAACTAGGGGGAGGCAATGCTCAACAGTTGGTTTGTATATTCCCAAGGGCAGACCAAGGTAAGTAAAGGGGAATTGTCCTCGAGCACACTGCAAGGTGTTTGTAAAAATTTCTACCCTGTCTTCAGCAATATTCAGAGGGACCATGATTGACTTCCCATAGTTCACTTTTAGCCCAGTGGTTGTAGCAAAAGTATTGAGAAGTGCCTTTAAACAGAACAGCTGCCTAGAATCAGCTTGAATAATCACCAGAGTGTCATCTGCATATTGCACAATTGGGAAGTGAGGGCAAGAGTTGACTTAGAGTGGAGCAGTGATCATGTGTAATCTCATGGCTTTGTTAAGAATGGATTGCAACAGGTCAGCAGCCAACACAAAAATTAAAGAAGAGAAAGGGTCCCCTTGTGTTACTCCTCTTTTGATGTAAATTCTTTTCCCAGGCACACCATTCGATGTCTGAGAAGATGATGCAGTTGTAAACAGAGCTTCCATCCAGGAAATCCATTTCTCTCCAAAACCTTTAGCTCTAAAAATATCAATGATAGCAGCATGCTCAATTGTATCAAAAGCCTTCTCAAAATCCAATTTAATAACTAAGATTTCCTCCTTAGATTTATGACACTGGTGAATGTACTCCTATGCCCATCCTAAGCAATCTTGGATCACTCTATCTTTGAGGAAGCCATACTAATTAATATGCACCATTTGTAGAATAACTCTTTGTAGTCTATTGGCCGGCAATTTTGTAATTATTTTCAGTACTCCATTCAGTAAGGAAATAGGCCTGAAGTCATTTGGAGAAAGTGGCACCTCTTTTTTTGGCACTAAAGTTATGAAGGAGGAGTTGATGCTCTCAAGATTTACATTCCCAGCATGGAATGCTAGTATAAGCTCAAATACATCAGTCTTAATAATATCCCAACAACTTTTGAGAAACTCATTATTGAATCCATCTGGCCCTGGTGATTTATCTGCAGGCAGATTTTTAACCACATCTTCAACTTCTTCTAGAGAAAATGGTTTTTCCAGATCAATGAAGATTTGGGGGTCCACTGTGTTTTCATAGAGATCATTGAGGTCAAAGTGCATGGAATGTCCATTAGATTGTCCCAGTCTATCTTTAAAAGCCTCCCATAAGATTGCAGCCTTTCCATCATGATCTAGTACTTCCACTTGATCCTTATTCAACAACATAGCAATCTTATTGTGTCTGTGATTAATAGAGGCTTTAGTGTGGATGAATTTTGTATTTTCATCTCCAAATTTAACCCCTTTGATTTTACCTCTCTGCTTCCAGTAAATCATCTGATCATTGAGCACAGTTAATAAAAAGTCCTTGAGCATGGTCCTGCAATTATTCTCAAACACTGAAAGATCCCTGTATTCCACAATCATATCCCAAAGAAAGATACAATCATTTAGATCTGCAATGAGCTTTTTATGACAAGCTAGAGTTTTAGCCCACAACTTAACTGCTCTTATGACATTTTTGAATTTTGCATTGATCTTCTTTGCACAATCCGTATGACCTACTGGAATATTCCAAGCCTTCTCAACCACCTATTTAAAAGACCTATGATTAAGCCAATAGTTTTCAAATCTGAACACTTTGGATTTTGGGATATTTGTGCCAATTTTTAATCATGCAAGGTAGGTGATCAGAAATTGGTTTAGCCATAGGAAGATCCAAAGTATCTGGATAGCTGGTCATCCAGGCAGCTGAGGTGAAAAATCAGTCCAACTTTTCCAGAAGAGGGTTGTCTTGCATGTTACTCCATCTAAACTGCCTGCCTTTTAGAGGGAGTTCAATCAAACCAAGTTCACTTATAGCTTCATTAAACATAAGCATTTCATTAACATCCCCTCCAGGTCTGTTTCTGTCTTCAGGTGTTCTGATAAAGATAAAATCTCCCATGATAATCCAGTCCACATCATTAGGCATTTGTATATTACCAAACCAGTCAATGAACTCAATTTTGTCCTCATGATTGCAAGGACCATAGATGTTTGTGAGGATCCAACATTTGGAAGAAGTTCTACAAGTGAACTAAATGGATAAAGAAAAATTGTTTTGAAAAATTAGTTCTCCATTAAATAAAGCTCCATTCCAAGCAGTGAGTATACCACCTGATGCCCCAATGGAAGAGAAGTATTCAAATTTATTAAACCTCTGAGGACATACTTTATGAATATAGGCTAAATCAAAGTGTTCTCTTTTAGTTTCCTCCAAACACACAATCCCAGCTGCACTTTCTTCCACTTTTTGCCTGATAGCCAGCCATTTATCAAAAGAATTGATACCCCTCACATTCCAGTTTAGGATGTTCCATGTCCTATTGTTATTCATTAAAAGCCAACTTTATGTTTCTTTTATCAGCAGGGCCCACCCCCTGATGATTATCCCAAACAACAATGTTATTGGGATCCACATAAAGTGCAATGCACCTGCAACAATGGGGTACATTCGAAAATTTCATAGAAGCATAAGACCAGGAAAACCAAAACAACCAGTACTGATATCCAATAGATTTCACAGAAATAGAAGAGGCAATAGTCTCTCTCACAGTAAGACACCATAACTGACATTTCAGCAGAGTACAGAAACCAGACAAAAGGTGCCACCTAGGGCTAACATCCATTGTGCAGCAGGTGCAAGGGCTACAGTTCACTACATACATATGACAACTAGTTCCCAAAATAGAACAGCAGACCATTCTGCTATCTAACATAGGCTGATGTTGTAGACTCATCATGACACAAGCCTTGATTGTAGTGCATCTCCTGTGGCCTTGGACACCTTGGCCACATCTTCCTGCCCCTTCTTCTTAGGTTTCTTGGAAAGTTTTTCTTGTAGCTCATCCTCAGCAACCTTACAGAAAGATTTAGACATATTTTTAACCACTGAATTCTGAATAAGTGGAGGTATAGCATTACATGGCAAACAAGATTTAGCATTACATGATTTCCTTCTGTAGCCCTTATTATCTTTTTTAATCCTGTCACTCCTTCTTACCTCAGTTTCCACCATAGGTTCTTTATCTCTCCTTTTTCTTGAGATAGCCTCTCCAAGTGGCAGGACTTTATCTATCATCGCATAGCATGATCCTATTCGACGATCCTCTCCTCATCGCCCTATGGAAAAGCGATCACCGGGTTGTATCTGAAACTTGTAAGAGGTGTGTTTTATTAAGTATCCAGTTCTAGTTATCATAAGGTCAAAGTAGAACTCCAGGTCGTCCTTTTACCGAGGGACATGGCTATTCGAATAGATAAACTTCCCTGCAGGGGTGCACCACATTACCCAACACGCTCGACCCCTCTGGTCGGGCACAGTTTCCTCAGTAATACCCGGCCTCGGAAGATCAACACGTCGCAGGCCTACCTAGGCACAACAAAGAGGTCAGCACGCCAGTCTAAATCCTGAGCGCGCAGGGGTATGGGCCATCTCCTGTTGCACACCTACCCGTTGCGTACGCGGCCGATGAGCAGACCTAGCAACCTCCATTACAAAGGAAGTTGTGTTACACGGTCCAAACCGGCGTGCGCCGCTCAGTCGCTGACGTCAAGAAGGCTTTGGCTGATACAATGACGTCGAGTGCCCATAACTGTTCCCGCGTAGTTGGTTAGTGTGCATAGGCTTGTAGCTAGACTCAGATCAAATACCAAGATCTCGTTAAACGTGTTAATTGATGTAACCATGGACGCCGACCAGGGACCAGGCCCACCTGTCTCCTAGGTGGTCGCAACCTGCCCTGTCGCTCCGCCACAAAGTAACCATCAGGGGTCTGTCGGGAACCTGGGCCCACCACTACCTAGGTGGAACCACCTGCCCCTTCAGCTCCCATCTCTGAATCATCAACATAAGTATGTATTTGTATAGTATATACCCGTGATCACATCTCGAGTGATCACGGCCCAGTAGTATAGCATGGCAGATGGACAAGAGTGTAGGGCCACTGATGTAATACTAGCAACCTATACTAAGCATTAGGGTAGCAGGTAAAGGTATCAACAATTGTAGCAACAATGTCAGGTTATGCAACAGAATAGGAGCTATCGAATCAACAACAGTAGCAAACCTAATGCAAGAATAGGAGAGAAGAGAGTGGGCGATATCTAGTTGATCAAAGGGGGTTTGCTTGCCTCGAAGCTCTGCTGAGAAGGAGGGGTCGTCAACACCGTAGTCGAACTAGGGTCGCCGGCAGTCTCGGGGTCTACCGAAAAGAAGTAACGGAGGGGGAACACAATAATTAACAGAGCAATCAAAGCATCACAAAGCATAACATAGCAATACGGGGTGCGAGGGGTGACCTAACGCAGTGCTAGGTGCTACTGGCGAAGGAGGAAAATATCCGAGAAACTATCCCTGGTGTTTGGCATTTTCGGACAAACGAACCGGAGGGGGACGGTTGCATGTTCGCTATGCTAGGGGCACGTGACAGATGAACGGAGGGCATATCGGAATTTGTCATATTTTTCTGATCGATTTTCATATATAAATCATGTTCATCGGAATTATGGTTTATTTTATATGAATTTTCAAAGATTTAAACAATTTCTGAAATTGCTAGAATTAAATTAAATTTGAAATAAAAACAGAACACTTTTGTCACCTAGTACTACTCTAACAAAGGTCTATTACATGTGGGCCCAGAGGGGTGCTGACTCAACAGTCAACAGTCAAACTATTGACTAGTCAAAACTGGGCAGTGGGCCCAGGTGTCATTGGGACATAATTTTATCAGAGTTTCCTTAGTTTAAAATTTAGTGGGGTCCACCAGTCATTGTCACAGGGGTATTGACTTAGACTAATTAAACTAGGCCTAATGGCCCTGGGCCCGCGGGTCAGTGGGGGTTAGTGGGGAGGGTTAGGGCCCTGATCTAACACGGCCGGCCTCTCAGGCAGAGAGCCAGTCGGCTGAGCAGGAGCTGCGCAGCCAGCAACAAACGGAGCCGGCGGAGGGCGGCGTAGATGCAGGCGGTGGCGGGACCAAGGCAACGGCGGGGCTTCGCGGGCGTGGGCGGTGCACGATGGGGTGAGCGGAGGCGGGCGGGATCCGAGGCGGCCAGCGACAGAAGCGGCAGCGCGGGCGTATGCGAGCGGCGGCCAGCGGCGGCCCGAGGTGGGCTCGGACAGAGGGGCGCGATGCGGAGGCAGCTTGGCAGGACGGGCGCGATTCAGAGGCGGCTCGGCCGGAGGGAAGCAGAGGGCGGGCTGAGCGGCCATGGGCGGCGGCAGTATCAGCAGTGAGCACCGTAGAGAGCAGCAGCAAGCGCGGGAGCAGGCGGCCGGGAGCCGCGGGGAAGCAATAGCCGCGCAACTGTGGCTCAGGGTGGACACGGTCCGGGCCGGTCCGGTCGCTGACCGAGCCGACGTTTCGACCGGACAACGGCGGACCGGGCCAGACCGGACCGAGCAGCGCGGCGGTCCCCTTTTCCTGCACCAGACTGGCGGAGGTAAAGCTCTGGCCGGACCGAGAGGACCGCCCATGGTGTCGGCGGCGGCGACGTGGTGACCACGGCAGCGGCGACAGACGACTCCGGCGAGCTCCTGGATACGATGAAGACAACTGCATGGTCGAGATCGGCGACATACGGTTTACACATGGCAGCGACGAGATGCGGTGGCGCCGGCCAGGGCGCATCTGTTAGCCGCTCATGTTTGTTCCTGCAGATTTTCCTTTACATGCAAGTATTTTAGGGCGTCCACGAGCCCACGATTTCGTGTGTGGTGGCCTTGCCGTGATTAGTGGATCAATTTTGACGTGGAGATAGTCGTGGGATGACGTCTTAATTAACGGATCGAACCTCATTTCTTTTGCGGTTTCTGTTATCGATCCGTTCGACGGAATAAAAGGAAAGGAAAACACCCATAATTTTCTGTGTGCGGGCCTTGCTGTTTCTGCCATCCTAGCGTTCCTTGCCCGCTACCCTGAATCGTCGCTAAGGATCGTTTTAGTATCGTGCCATCCTACGATCCGATTAAAGCGACGGGCTGCGCTAACAACCTAAGACCAACTGACCAAGTCACAAACTGAAGAAAATTCTAACTGACGAAGCTGAACTTTTAACAGTATAATTACGCCTGTCGAAACTGAATGTTTGACAACAACTTTTAACTGACATCGCGGTTACCGCAGGAACGACATATGGCGTGCGTCCGCGTGCGCGGCCGCTCGCCGTGCGTGCCTGTGCAGATGCCGACTACGTGCTGGGTCATCCATCCCATCACCCCGCCTCCATGGACGTGGAGCCAATCGTTGAACGGACTGTTCTCGGCGAACTAGAACACCATGTATGTGTAGCCGCCGCGTATGCAGTGATGCAGAGATCGAACAGGCGAACGAGGCTCGACTGGTTAAAGCGAGCCATGATGCTCACCTCGACGTAGCGCCCACGTCGCCGGCCACAGTTCTCGGTCCGACCGAGCGGCTCGGTTAAAATGCGGACCGGACCGAGGTGCTAAGCAGGCCTACTTTTCCAATCCGGACCGACCAAGTTTGCTAGCGAGCCCGGACCGTTCGGTCCGGTCCTGTGCGGGCCACGAGCGGGCCAAAAAGCCTGCTCGCTGCGTCCCTGAGCTGCGGCGGCGCAAGCAGCGGGCAGGACGTGGGGTGTGAGCGAAGGGGCTCGGCCAGGACGAAGTCAGGTTGGGGCGAGCGTGTGGGTAAGGGGCGCGGCGACCACAGCGGCGAGCTCTGGCCAAGACGTGAGGCGGCGGCGTACGACACGGATCGAGGATGGAAGGGGGGGGGGGGATTAGGCAGAGGGGATCACCGTGAGCACGACGGCAAGGTCGGAGAAGCCGGGGACGGCCGGAGCAGTGCAGGTCGACGGCGAGATGGCGGCGGCCGATCGGAGACGCTGGCGATGGAGTTGGCAACGCAGTGCCCCGACTTGATGCGTCTGCCGGGATCGATGAAGCCGAGCGTGGTGGAGCTCCTGGACGTCCTCCTGTGCGCCGGAGAAAGAGAGGTAGGGCTGCGCCAGGGAGAGGTGGAAACTATTGTGTATGGCAGCCCCAAAACCTCAAGTATATATAGGGGAGAGGGAGGGGGCTGCGCCCCCCTTAGGGTTCCCACCCCAAGGGGTGCGGCTGCACCAAAAACCCATCTAGGGTGGCGGCCAAGGGGGGGAGAGGGGGAAACTTGCTCCCCAAGCAAGGTGGAGGCGCCCCCTCCCCAAACCCTAGGCGCCTTGGGCCCTTGTGCGGGGGCGCACCAGCCCACCTGGGGCTGGTCCCCTCCCACACTTGGCCCATGCAGCCCTTTGGGGCCGGTGGCCCCACTTGGTGGACCCTCGGGACCCTCCCGGTGGTCCCGTTACGTTACTGATAACACCCGAAACTTTTCCGGTGCCCAAAACAGGACTTCCACATATAAATCTTTACCTCCGGACCATTCCGGAACTCCTCGTGACATCTGGGATCTCATCCGGGACTCCGAACAACATTCGGTAACAACATACAAACTTCCTTTATAACCCTAGCGTCATCGAACCTTAAGTGTGTAGACCTTACGGGTTCGGGAACCATGCAGACATGACCGAGACTTTCTCCGGCCAATAACCAACAGCGGGATCTGGATACCCATGTTGGCTCCCACATGTTCCACGATGATCTCATCGGATGAACCACGATGTCAAGGACTCAGTTAATCACGTATACAATTCCCTTTGTCTAGCGGTATTGTACTTGCCCGAGATTCGATCGTCGGTATCCCGATACCTTGTTCAATCTCGTTATCGGCAAGTCTCTTTACTCATTCCGTAACACATCATCCCGTGATCAACCCCTTGGTCACATTGTGCACATTATGATGATGTCCTACCGAGTGGGCCCAGAGATACCTCTTCGTCACGCGGAGTGACAAATCCCAGTCTCGATTCGTGCCAACCCAACAGACACTTTCGGAGATACCCGTAGTGCACCTTTATATCCACCCAGTTACGTTGTGACGTTTGGTACACCCAAAGCATTCCTACGGTATCCGGGAGTTGCACAATCTCATGGTCTAAGGAAATGATACTTGACATTAGAAAAGCTTTAGCATACGAACTATACAATCTTGTGCTAGGCTTAGGATTGGGTCTTGTCCATCACATCATTCTCCTAATGATGTGATCCCGTTATCAACGACATCCAATGTCCATGGTCAGAAACCGTAACCATCTATTGATCAACGAGCTAGTCGACTAGAGGCTTACTAGGGACATGGTGTTGTCTATGTACCCACACATGTATCTGAGTTTCCTATCAATACAGTTATAGCATGGATAATAAACGATTATCATGAACAAGGAAATATAATAATAACTAATTTATTATTGCCTCTAGGGCATATTTCCAACAAGTTGCACCTGTTTATAAGGTGAGCTCTTCTACCACTTGTATGAGCATGAGAAGAGGAGACCTACACGCGGGCTCCTCCTCCTCGCTCGCCTCGCATCGCCACACCATGCCTCGCCTCGCCTCGCCTCGTCTCGTCTCGTCACGACACGCCGCAGGTTGCGGGATTGAGCCGAGCCGAGGACAGAGCTATACATGTTGTCATTAATTAATAATTAACGGACGCATTAATTATTGAACTGTTTTCGATTCTTTTGGATCGTGATGACTCAGACGTGGGGTTTACTCCCACGACCTACCCGGCCCGCACTATAATAGTCAGGCAGTTGTCTACCCTAGAAGCCGCCGCTTCATATGGTTTCTCACCACCGTTGCAGATCATTACGCCATCGAGCAAGTCTTCTCCATCCCTCCTTTCGGCATGCACCGGGAGAAGGGACAACAGGCCTCCGGAGCCCCGCCTCTCGTGATCCTGTACGGGAGAGGGGCGATTAGGTTTTTGGGGAGCGCACCCGCGCGACTGCTGGCAGCGACGACTTCGCGAACGACGACTTCTTCCCCATCCTCGGCAACCTCATCCTCGACGACATGGGCGACAACGTCAACACCGGCGGTGCTGCTCCCTCTGCACCGTATGTGATTCTATCTTTCCTGTTCGAGATCGTGGTAGAATTCATGTTTCCAGTATGTGCCCTAGATGTGATCTGTTCATCTGCTATGCTAGTTCGCATGATTAGTTTAATCGCTGCTAGTGCTGTCATGATTTATCTTCTGATTATTCGGTTTAAAACTCATAGTAATTTGCTCATATTTCCAACAATCCAAAAACCTGATTATAGGCAATTTACTCTGAGTGGTTTTGCTGCGCATCTGAAGCTGCCTTCCTTTAAGGGGGCGCAGTATAAGAGGTGGCGCACGAGAGCAGTCTACTGGTTTCAGACCATGGGCTGCTATGACGCCACTAAGGGCAAGCCTGAGGGCGATCTTAATTCAGCACAGCTGGAAGCTTTTGAGAAGATCGATACTCTTTTTAAAGGCGCTCTTCTGGGTGTTCTTGATGATTCCATTGTGGATTGGTATATGTCATTTGATAACAGCAAGGACATGTGGGCTGCGCTCGAGGCCAAGTTTGGTCCCTCGGACGCTGGTAGCGAGTTGTACATCATGGAGCAATTCTATGACTACAAGATGACTGATGAGCGCTCTGTTGTACAACAGGCTCATGAGATACAGTCGCTCGCAAAAGAAAAATATCACTTCAAATGTGTGTTGCCGGACAAATTTGTTGCCGGAGGCATTATTGCCAACCTTCCACCTTCGTGGAATAATTTTGCTACTTCCCTGAAACACAAGAGACAAGAGTTTTCCGTTGCGGATCTCATTGGTACTCTTGATGTTGAAGAGAAGGCGAGAGCAAAGGACACACGTGCTCGAGTTGCCGAGGGAGCTTCTAGTGCCCACATGGTACAGAAGAAGAATTTCCAGCCCAATAAGTTCAAAAACAACAAGAACAATACTCAGGGGAAAGGCAAGTTTTATACAAAGAACAAGCCATCACATTCTACCAACTTCAAGAAGAAATATCAGAAGAAGGGAAAGGGACTTTGCCATGTCTGCGGTGATCCTAATCACTGGGCTCCGAATTGTCCTAACCGCATTGAGGAGCGCGAACACGAGAAGGGCGGCAAGTCCGCTAATGTTGTCATCGGTGATACTGATATGAAGGAATCAGGGTACGGTATTTTTTCTACCATCCTTTCAGTATTTCAATCCCCTGAATGGTTAATTGACACCGGTGCCAATGTGCATGTTTGTGCTGACGCCTCCATGTTTTCTTCTTACCAGGCCACAGGGACTTCTCCCGTGCTGATGGGGAACGGGTCACATGCCATCGTTCGAGGTGTTTGTACGGTCGATCTGAAGTTTACTTCGGGAAAGACCGTGCGTCTGAAGAATGTTCATCATGTGTCGTCCATCAATAAAAACCTTGTTAGCGGTTCATGTTTATGTCGAGATGGTTTTAAGTTGGTTTTTGAGTCCAATAAAGTTGTAATTTCCAAGTGTGGACAATTTGTTGGAAAGGGCTATGAGTGCGGAGGCTTGTTCTTCCTATCTTTGTCAGATATTTGCACTAAAGTTATTAATAATGTTTGCCACAATAATGAGTTGGATATTTGGCATTCACGACTTTGCCATATTAACTTTGGTTGCATGAGGCGGCTAGCCAATGTGAATTTAATTCCGAAAATCTCTAGTATCAAAGGCTCTAAGTGTCAAGTATGTGTGCAAGCTAGGCAACCTCGCAAGTCCCAAAATACTGCAGAGGCAAGAGACTTGGCGCCACTAGAGCTTATACATTCTAATCTTTGTGAGATGAATGGCGTGTTGACAAAAGGTGGAAAGAGATATTTCATGACGTTGATTGACGACTCCACTAGATATTGTTATGTCTATCTTCTGAAATCAAAAGATGAAGCTTTAACTTTCTTCAAAAACTATAAAGCTGAGACAGAGAACCAACTTGATCGAAAAATTAAACGGCTTAGGTCCGATCGTGGTGGTGATTATTTTTCCAATGAATTTGATCTGTTTTTGACGGAACATGGTATAATCCATGAGAGGACGCCTCCCTACTCACCTCAGTCTAAATGGGTGGCCGAAAGAAAGAACCGAACTCTAACTGATTTGGTTAACACTATGTTAGACACATCGGGTCTTTCCAAGGAATGGTGGGGGGAGGCGCTAATGACTGCGTGTCATGTCCTAAACTGAGTTCCCACAAAGCATAATACCATGACTCCATTTGAGGAATGGGAACGGAAAAGGTTGAAACTCTCTTACCTACGTTCTTGGGGTTGTTTGGTGAAAGTCAATATACCAATTCCCAAGAAGCGCAAGCTTGGGCCAAAAACCGTGGATTGTGTTCTTCTGGGCTATGCTTTTCATAGCATTGGCTATAGATTTTTGATAATAAAATCTGAGGTATCCGACATGCATGTTGGTACGATTATGGAGTCTAATGATGCAACTTTCTTTGAGGACATATTTCCTATGAAGGATATGTCAAGTTCATCGAATCAGGAGATACCTACTCCATTTAGTGAGGAACTCACTGTAATTCCTGAACCCACCATTGCAATGGAACACGTTGAGAATCCTGTTGTGGGTGACAATGAAACTCCTGTAAGGAGTAAGAGACAGAGGACTGCAAAGTCGTTTTGTGGTGATTTCATTGTGTACCTTGTGGATGACACACCCAAGACTATTTCAGAAGCCTATGCATCTCCTGATGCTGATTACTGGAAGGAAGCTGTTCGTAGCGAGATGGATTCCATCTTGGCTAACAGAACCTGGTAGATCACTGACCGTCCTTATGGGTGCAAACCTGTAGGATGTAAGTGGGTGTTCAAGAATAAGCTTAGACCTGATGGTACGATTGAAAAGTACAAGGCACGTCTTGTGGCTAAGGGTTATACCCAGAAATAAGGTGAAGACTTCTTTGATACTTACTCACCCGTGGCTAGACTGACCACAATTCAGGTGCTGCTATCACTGGCTGCCTCACATGGTCTTCTCGTTCATCAAAATGACATTAAGATAGCTTTCCTCAATGGAGAGTTGAAGGAGGAAATTTACATGGATCAGCCAGATGGTTTTGTAGTACCTGGTCAGGAATGAAAGGTGTGCAAGTTATGAAAGTCTTTATATGGCCTTAAACAAGCACCTAAGTAGTGGCATGAGAAGTTCGAAAGAACATTAACTGCTGTCGGCTTTGTAGTAAATGATGGTGACAAGTGTGTGTACTATCGCCATGGTGGGGGCGAAGGAGTTATTCTTTGTCTGTATGTCGACGACATATCGATCTTTGGAACCAAACTTGATTTAATCAAGGAGGTTAAGGATTTCTTATTTCACTGTTTTGAGATGAAGGATCTAGGAGTAGCTGATGTTATCTTAAACATCAAGCTGTTGAGAGATGAGAATGGAGGGATCACACTGCTTCAGTCTCACTATGTGGAAAAGGTCTTGAATCATTTTGGGTATAGCGACTGCATGCCTTCTCCAACTCCATATGATGCTAGTGTGTTTCTTCGAAATAATAGACGGATTGCTAGGGATCAACTTAGGTATTCTCAGATTATTGGCTCGCTTATGTATTTGGCGGGTGCCACGAGGCCTGACATCTCTTTTGCTGTGAGCAAGGTGAGTCGGTTTGTGTCTAAACCGGGAGATGATCATTGGCGTGCGCTTGAGAGAGTTATGCGCTACTTGAAGGGCACTGCGAGCTATGGGATTCACTACACCGGGCATCCAAGGGTACTGGAGGGTTATAGTGACTTGAACTGGATATCTGATGCTGATGAGATTAAGGCCACAAGTGGTTTTGTTTTTACACTTGGTGGTGGCACTGTTTCCTAGAAGTCTTACAAGCAGACCATCTTAACGAGGTCAACTATGGAAGCAGAACTCACAATATTAGACACTGCCACTGTTGAAGCAGAGTGGCTTCATGAGCTATTGATGGACTTACCTATGGTTGAAAAACCAATACCCCCTATCCTGATGAACTGTGGTAATCAAACTATCGTCAAGATAAATAGTTCTAAGGACAATATGAAGTCCTCAAGGCATGTGAAGAGGAGATTAAAATCTGTCAGGAAACTGAGGAACTCCGGAGTTATTACGTTTGATTATATCCAAACATCGAAAAACTTGGCAGATCCCTTCACAAAGGGTCTATCACGTAATGTGATAGATAATGCATCGATGGAGATGGGTTAGACACCCACCGCATGAATTGTCCATTGTGGTAACCCACTCTATGTGATCGGAGATCCCGTGAAGTAGAAGTGGGAGAAAAGCTGTTGGTCAGCTGAGAGGAGAGTATCCTTATTTTAGCTATCCCACTCCGTGAAGATGCATTACTCTATTGATCTGCATGGCAAGGTGATATCTATCTTAATGTGTTCCAAGTGGCTTATTTAAGGAAGCAGAGATGTTGTCCTGCAGAGCATCTCCTGAGGAACACACCTATATGAATTTCACTGTTAACGTCGCAGTCTGTGAGAAGTGGGTGCTCTCTAATAAATTCATGAAAGGCCCTGGAGTACGACGTATACGGTCCACCCGCGGGGAAGCCTTGCGGCAGCCAATTATCGGTCAAGAATTTGTGTGAAACTAGTCTCTTAGAAAACTTGTAGTTCAAGGCATAGTCCACTATTCAAGTTGTGATCTAGTGTAGCATAAAACTTTAAGTGGAAGTTCAACTTCACAGTCTCCACTAAGCACCGGTATATAAACAATGTTTTGGAACTAAATGATGAGATGTGCCAATGAGACTTTGTGGGGGATTGTTGGAATTTGCTAGTAGGCCTTTGGCCCAAAGCCCAACTAAAATTCTGAAATTCTCTTGGCCCATTCATGCACACATGTGAGTGGAGTGAGTGAGGCTAAAGTTTAGTCCCACCTCATAAGTTGAGAGAGAGTTGCACCTCTTTATAAGGTGAGGTCTTCTACCACTTGTATGAGCATGAGAAGAGGAGACCTACACGCGCGCTCCTCCTCCTCGCTCGCCTCGCGACGCCACGCCTCGCCTCGTCACGATGCGCCGCGGGTTGCGGGATTGAGCCGAGCCGAGGACAGAGCTATGCACGTTGTCTATATTTTTGCTGCTCGGAAAAATTAATGAGTCATTAATTAATAATTAATGGACGCTTTAATTACTGAACCATTTTCAATTCTTTTGGATCGTGATGACTTAGACGTGGGGTTTAATCCCACGACCTACCCGACCCGCACTATATAGTCAGGCAGTTGTCTACCCTAGCCGCCGCTGCTTCGTATGGTTTCTCACCACCGTTCCAGATCATTGCGCCGCCGAGCAAGTCTTCTCCATCCCATCTTTCGGCGTGCACCGGGAGAAGGGACAGCAGGCCTCCGGAACCCCGCCTCTCGTGATCCTATATGGGAGAGGGGCAATCAAGTTTTTGTGGAGCGCACCCGCGCGACTGCTGGCAGCGACGACTTCTTCCCTGACCTCGTCAACCTCATCCTCGACGACATGGGCGACAATGTCAACGCCGGCGGTGCTGCTCCCGCTGCATCGTATGTGATTCTATCTTTCCTGTTCGAGATCGTGGTAGAATTCATGTTTCTAGTATGTGCCCTAGATATGATCTGTTCATCTGCTATGCTAGTTCGCATAATTATTTTAATCTCTGCTAGTGCTGTCATGATTTATCTTCTGATTATTCGGTTTAAAACTCGTAGTAATTTTCTCATATTTCCAACAATCCAAAAACCTGATTATAGGCAATTTACTCCGAGTGGTTTTGCTGCGCATCTGAAGCCGCCAGCCTTTAAGGTGGCGCAATATAAGAGGTGGCGTACGAGAGCATTCTACTGGTCTCAGATCATGGGCTGCTATGACGCCACTAAGGGCAAGCCTGAGGGCGATCTTAATCCAGCACAGCTGGAAGCTTTTGAGAAGATCGATACTCTCTTTAAAGGCGCTCTTCTAGGTGTTCTTGATGATTCCATTGAGTATTCGTATATGTCATTTGACAACGGCAAGGACATGTGGGATGCGCTCGAGGCCAAGTTTGGTTCCTTGGACGCTGGTAGCGAGTTGTACGTCATGGAGCAATTCTATGACTACAACATGACTGATGAGCGCTCTGCTGTACAACAGGCTCATGAGATACAGTCGCTCGCAAAAGAACATGAGCACTTCAAGTGTATGTTGCCGGACAAATTTGTTGCCGGAGGCATTATTGCCAAGCTTCCACCTTCGTGGAATAATTTTGCTACTTCACTGAAACACAAGAGACAGGAGTTTTCCGTTGCGGATCTCATTGGTACTCTTGATGTTGAAGAGAAGGCGAGAGCAAATGACACACGTGCTCGAGTTGCCGAGGGAGCTTCTAGTGCCCACATGGTACAGAAGAAGAATTTCCAGCCCAATAAGTTCAAAAACAACAAGAACAAAACTCAGGGGAAAGGCAAGTTTGATACAAAGAACAAGCCATCACATTCTACCAACTTCAAGAAGAATTCTCATAAGAAGGGAAAGGGACTTTGCCATGTCTGCGGTGATCCTAATCACTGGGCTCTGAAGTGTCCTAACCGCTTTGAGGAGCGTGAACATGAGAAGGGCGGCAAGTCAGCTAATGTTGTCATCGGTGATACTGATATGAAGGAATCAGGGTACGGTATTTTTCATACCATCCTTTCAGTATTCCAATCCCCTGATTGGTTAATTGACACCGGTGCCAATGTGCATGTTTGTGCTAACACCTCCTTGTTTTCTTCTTACCAGGCCACAGGGATTTCTCCCGTGCTGATGGAGAATGGGTCATATGCCATCGTTCGAGGTGTTGGTACGGTCGATCTGAAGTTTACTTCGGGAAAGATCGTGCGTCTGAAGAACGTTCATCATGTGCCCTCCATCAATAAAAATCTCGTTAGCGGTTCACATTTATGTCGAGATGGTTTTAAGTTGGTTTTTGAGTCCAATAAAGTTGTAATTTCCAAGTGTGGACAATTTGTTGGAAAGGGCTATGAGTGCGGATGCTTGTTCCGCCTATCTTTGTCAGATATTTGCACTAAAGTTATTAGTAATGTTTGCCACAATAATGAGTTGGATATTTGGCATTCACGACTTTGTCATATTAACTTTGGTTGCATGACGTGGCTAGCCAATATGAATTTAATTCCGAAAATCTCTACTGTCAAAGGCTCTAGGTGCCAAGTATGTGTGCAAGCTAAGCAACCTCGCAAGTCCCATAAGACTGCAGAGGCAAGAGACTTGGCGCCACTAGAGCTTATACATTCTGATCTTTGTGAGATGAATGGCGTGTTGACAAAAGGTGATATTTCATGACGTTGATTGACGACTCCACTAGGTATTGTTATGTGTATCTTCTGAAATCAAAAGATGAAGCTTTAACTTTCTTCAAAAACAATAAAACTGAGGCAGAGAACCAACTTGGTCGAAAAATTAAACGACGTAGGTCCGATCGTGGTGGAGAGTATTTTTCCAATGAATTTGATCTGTTTTGTACGGAACATTGTATAATCCATGAGAGGACGCCTCCCTACTCACCTCAGTCTAATGGGGTGGTCGAAAGAAAGAACCGAACTCTAACTGATTTGGTTAACGCCATGTTAGACACATCGGGTCTTTCCAAGGAATGGTGGGGGGAGGCGCTAATGACCGCGTATCATGTCCTAAACTGAGTTCCCACAAAGCATAAGACCATGACTCCATTTGAGGAATGGGAAAGGAAAAGGTTGAAAATCTCTTACCTACGTTCTTGGGGTTGTTTGGCGAAAGTCAATATACCAATTCCCAAGAAGCGCAAGCTTGGGCCAAAAACCGTGGATTGTGTTCTTCTGGGCTATGCTTTTCATAGCATTGGCTATAGCTTTTTGATAATAAAATCTGAGGTATCCGACATGCATGTTGGTACGATTATGGAGTCTAATGATGCAACTTTCTTTGAGGACATATTTCCTATGAAGATATGTCAAGTTCATCAAATCAGGAGATAACTACTCCATCTAGTGAGGAACTCACTCTAATTCCTGAACCCACCATTGCGATGGAACACGTTGAGAATCCTGTTGAGGGTGACAATGAAACTCCTGTAAGGAGTAAGAGACAGAGGACTACAAAGTCCTTTGGTGATGATTTCATTGTGTACCTTATGGATGACACACCCAGGACTATTTCAGAAGCCTATGCATCTCCTGATGTTGATTACTCGAAGGAAGTTGTTCGTGGCGACATGGATTCCATCTTGGCTAACGGAACCTGGGAGATCACTGATCGTCCTTATGGGTGCAAACCTGTAGGATGTAAGTGGGTGTTCAAGAAGAAGCTTAGACCTGATGGTACGATTGAAAAGTACAAGGCACGGCTTGTGGCTAAGGGTTATACCCAGAAAGAAGGTGAAGACTTCTTTGATACTTACTCACCCGTGGCTAGACTGACCACAATTCGGGTGCTGCTATCACTGGCTGCCTCACATGGTCTTCTCGTTCATCAAATGGATGTTAAGACGACGTTCCTCAATGGAGAGTTGAAGGGGGAAATTTACATGGATCAGCCGGATGGTTTTGTAGTACCTGGTCAGGAAGGAAAGGTGTGCAAGTTATTAAAGTCTTTATATGGCCTTAAACAACCTAATAAGGAGTGGCATGAGAAGTTCAAAAGAACATTAATTGCTGCCGACTTTGTAGTAAATGATGGTGACACGTGTGTGTACTATCGCCCTGGTGGGGGTGAAGGAGTTATTCTTTGTCTGTATGTCGACGACATATTGATCTTTGGAACCAAACTTGATTTAATCAAGGAGGTTAAGGATTTCTTATCTCACTGTTTTGAGATGAAGGATCTAGGAGTAGCTGATGTTATCTTAAACATCAAGCTATTGAGAGATGAGAATGGAGGGATCACACTGCTTCAGTCTCACTATGTGGAAAAGGTCTTGAGTCGTTTTGGGTATAGCGACTGCACGCCTTCTCCAACTCCATATGATGCTAGTGTGTTGCTTCGAAATAATCGACGGATTGCTAGGGATCAACTGAGGCATTCTCAGATTTATTGGCTCGCTTATGTATTTGGCGAGTGCCACGAGGCCTGACATCTCTTTTGCTGTGAGCAAGCTGAGTCGGTTTGTGTCTAAACCGGGAGATGATCATTGGCGTGCGCTTGAGAGAGTTATGCGCTACTTGAAGGGCACTGCGAGCTATGGGATTCACTACACCGGGTATCCAAGGGTACTGGAGGGTTATAGTGACTCGAACTGGATATCTGGTGCTGATGAGATTAAGGCCACAAGTGGTTATGTTTTTACACTTGGTGGTGGCGCTTTTTCCTGCAAGTCTTGCAAGCAGACCATCTTAACAAGGTCAACTATGGAAGCAGAACTCACAGCATTAGAAACCGCCACTGTTGAAGCAGAGTGGCTTCATGAGCTATTAATGGACTTACCTATGGTTGAAAAACCAATACCCCCTATCCTGATGAACTGTGATAATCAAACTGTCGTCAAGATAAACAGTTCGAAGGACAATATGAAGTCCTCGAGGCATGTCAAGAGGAGATTAAAATCTGTAAGGAAACTGAGGAACTCCGGAGTTATTATGTTGGATTATATCCAAACATCAAAAAACTTGGCAGATCCCTTCCAAAGGGTCTATCACGTAATGTGATAGATAATGCATCGATGGAGATTGGTTTGAGACCCACCGCATGAGTTGTCCATAGTGGTAACCCACTCTATGTGATCGAAGATCCCATGAAGTAGAAGTGGGAGACAAGGTGTTGGTCAGCTGAGAGGAGAGTATCCTTATTTTAACTATCCCACTCTGTGAAGATGCAGTACTCTCCTGATCTGCATGGCAGGTTGATATCTATCTTAATGTGTTCCAAGTGGCTTATTAAAGTAAGCAGAGATGTTGTCTTGCAGAGCGTATCCTGAGGAACACACCTATATGAATTTGACAGTTAATGTCACAGTCTGTGAGAAGTGGGTGCTCTCTAATAAATTCATGAAAGGCCCTAGAGTACGACGTATACGCTCCACCCGCGGGGAAGCCTTGCGGCAGCCAAGTATCGGTCAAGAATTTGTGTGAAACTAGTCTCGCAGAAAACTTTTAGTTCAAGGCATAGTCCACTATTCAAGTTGTGATCTAGTGTAGCATAAATCTTTAAGTGGAAGTTCAACTTCACAGTCTCCACTAAGCACCGGTATATAAACAATGTTTTGGAACTACATGATGAGATGTGCTAATGAGACTTTGTGGGGGATTGTTGGAATTTGCTAGTAGGACTTTGGCCCAAAGCCCAACTAAAATTCTGAAATTCTCTTGGCCCATTCATGCACACATCTGAGTGGAGTGAGTGAGGCTAAAGTTTAGTCCCACCACATAAGTTGAGAGAGATTTGCACCTCTTTATAAGGTGAGCTCTTCTACCACTTGTATGAGCTCGAGAAGAGGAGACCTACACGTGCGCTCCTCCTCCTCGCTCGCCTTGCCACGCCACGCCTCGCCTCGTCACGACGCGCCGCGGGTTGCGGGATTGAGCCGAGCCAAGGACAGAGCTATGCATGTTGTCTATATTTTTGCTTCTCGCGAAAAATTAATGAGTCATTAATTAATAATTAACGGACGCGTTAATTATTGAACCGTTTTCGATTCTTTTGGATCGCCATGACTCAGACGTGGGGTTTACTCTCACGACCTACCCGGCCCGCACTATATAGTCAGGCAGTTGTCTACCCTAGCCGCCTCTGCTTCATATGGTTTCTCACCACCGTTCCAGATCATTGCGCCGCCGAGCAAGTCTTCTCCATCCCTCCTTTCGGCGTGCACCGGGAGAAGGGACAGCAAACCTTCGGAACCCCGCCTCTCGTGATCCTGTACGGGAGAGGGGCGATCAGGTTTTTGGGGACCGCACCCGCGCGACTGCTGGCAGCGATGACTTCGCAAACGACGACTTCTTCCCCGACCTCGGCAACCTCATCCTCAACGACATGGGCGACAACGTAAACGTTGGCGGTGCTGCATCCGCTGCATCGTATGTGATTCTATCTTTCCTGTTCGAGATCGTGGTAGAATTCAAGTTTCTAGAATGTGCCCTAGATGTGATCTGTTCATCTGCTATGCTAGTTCGCATGATTAGTTTAATCTCTGCTAGTGCTGTCATGATTTATCTTCTGATTATTCGATTTAAAACTCGTAGTAATTTGCTCATATTTCCAACAGTCCAAAAACCTGATTATAGGCAATTTACTCCAAGTGGTTTTGCTGCGCATCTGAAGCCGCCTGCCTTTAAGGGGGCGCAATATAAGAGGTGGTACATGAGAGCAGTCTACTAGTTTCAGACCATGGGCTGCTATGATGCCACTAAGGGCAAGCCTGAGGGCAATCTTAATCTAGGACAGATGGAAGCTTTTGAGAAGATCGATACTCTCCTTAAAGGCGCTCCTCTGGGTGTTCTTGATGATTCCATTGTGGATTCGTATATGTCGTTTGACAACGGCAAGGACATGTGGGCAGTGCTCGAGGCCAAGTTTGGTGCCTCGGACGCTGGTAGCGAGTTGTACGTCATGGAGCCATTCTATGACTACAAGATGACTGATGAGCGCTCTGTTGTACAACAGGACCATGAGATACCGTCGCTCGCAAAACAACTTGAGCACTTCAAGTGTGTGTTATCGGACAAATTTGTTGCCGGAGGCATGATTGCCAGGCTTCCACCTTCGTGGAATAATTTTGCTACTTCCCTGAAACACAAGAGACATGAGTTTTCCGTTGAGGATCTCATTGGTACTCTTGATGTTGAAGAGAAGGCGAGAGCAAAATATACACGTGCTCGAGTTGCCGAGGGAGCTTCTAGTGCCCACATGGTACAGAAGAAGAATTTCCAGCCCAATAAGTTCAAAAACAACAAGAACAAAACTCAGGGGAAAGGCAAGTTTGATACAAAGAACAAGCCATCACATTCTACCAACTTCAAGAAGAATTCTCATAAGAAGGGAAAGGGACTTTGCCATGTCTGCGGTGATCCTAATCACTGGGCTGCGAAGTGTCCTAACCGCTTTGAGGAGCGCGAACATGAGAAGGGCGGCAAGTCCACTAATGTTGTCATCGGTGATACTGATATGAAGGAATCAGGGTACTGTATTTTTCCTACCATCCTTTCAGTATTTCAATCCCCTGATTGGTTAATTGACACTAGTGCCAATGTGCATGTTTGTGCTGACGCCACCATGTTTTCTTCTTACCAGGCCACAGGGACTTCTCCCGTGCTGATGGGGAACAGGTCACATGTGATCGTTCGAGGTGTTGGTACGGTCGATCTGAAGTTTACTTCGGGGAAGACCGTGCGTCTAAAGAACGTTCATCATGTGCCGTCCATCAATATAAATCTCGTTAGCGGTTCACATTTATGTCGAGATGGTTTTAAGTTGGTTTATCAGTCCAATAAAGTTGTAATTTCCAAGCAAGGACAATTTGTTGGAAAGTGCTATGAGTGCGGAGGCTTGTTCCGCCTATCTTTGTCAGATATCACTAAATATGAATTTAATTCTGAAAATCTCTACTGTCAAAGGCTCTAAGTGCCAAGTATGTGTGCAAGCTAAGCAACCTCGCAAGTCCCATAAAACTACAGAGGCAAGAGACTTGGCGCCACTAGAGTTTATACATTCTGATCTTTGTGAGATGAATGGCGTGTTGACAAAAGGTGGAAAGAGATATTTCATGACGTTGATTGACGACTCCACTAGATATTGTTATGTGTATCTTCTGAAATCAAAAGATGAAGCTTTAACTTTCTTCAAAAACCATAAAGCTGAGGCAGAGAACCAACTTGATCAAAAAATTAAACGGATTAGGTCCGATCGTGGTGGAGAGTATTTTTCCAATGAATTTGATCTGTTTTGTACGGAACATGGTATAATCCATGAGAGGACGCCTCCCTACTCACCTCAGTCTAATGGGGTGGCCAAAAGAAAGAACCGAACTCTAACTGATTTGGTTAACGCCATGTTAGACACATCGGGTCTTTCCAAGGAATGGTGGGGGGAGGCGCTAATGACCGCGTGTCATGTCCTAAACCGAGTTCCCACAACGCATAAGACCATGAGTCCATTTGAGGAATGAGAAAGGAAAAGGTTGAAACTCTCTTACCTACGTTCTTGGGGTTGTTTGGCGAAAGTCAATATACCAATTCCCAAGAAGCGCAAGCTTGGGCCAAAAACCATGGATTGTGTTCTTCTGGGGTATGCTTTTCATAGCATTGGCTATAGGTTTTTGATAATAAAATCTGAGGTATCCGACATGCATGTTGGTACGATTATGGAGTCTAATGATGCAACTTTCTTTGAGGACATATTTCCTATGAAGGATATGCCAAGTTCATCAAATCAGTAGATACCTACTCCATCTAGTGAGGGACTCACTATAATTCCTGAACCCACCATTGCGATGGAACACGTTGAGAATCCCGTTGAGGGTGACAATGAAACTCCTGTAAGGAGTAAGATACAGAGGACTGCAAACTCCTTTGGTGATGATTTCATTGTGTACCTTGTGGATGACACACCCAGGACTATTTCAGAAGCCTATGCATCTCCTGATGCTGATTACTGGAAGGAAGCTGTTCGTAGCGAGATGGATTCCATCTTGGTTAACAGAACCTAGGAGATCACTGACCGTCCTTATGGGTGCAAACCTGTAGGATGTAAGTGGGTGTTCAAGAATAAGCTTAGACCTGATGGTACGATTGAAAAGTACAAGGCACGGCTTGTGGCTAAGGGTTATACCCAGAAAGAAGGTGAAGACTTCTTTGATACTTACTCACCTGTGGCTAGACTGACCACAATTCAGGTGCTGCTATCACTGGCTGCCTCACATGGTCTTCTCGTTCATCAAATGGACGTTAAGACGGCTTTCCTCAATGGAGAGTTGAAGAAGGAAATTTATATGGATCAGCCAGATGGTTTTGTGCATGTTTGTGCTGATGCCTCCATGTTTTCTTCTTACCAGGCCACAGGGACTACTCCCGTGCTGATGGGGAATGGGTCACATGCCATCGTTCGAGGTGTTGGTACGATCGATCTGAAGTTTACTTCGGGGAAGACCTTCGGGGAAGACCGTACGTCTGAAGAACGTTCATCATGTGTCGTCCATCAATAATAATCTCGTTAGCGGTTCACGTTTATGTCTAGATGGTTTTAAGTTGGTTTTTGAGTCCAATAAAGTTGTAGTTTCCAAGTGTGGACAATTTGTTGGAAAGCGCTATGAGTGCGGAGGCTTCTTCCACCTATCTTTGTCAGATATTTGCACTAAAGTTATTAATAATGTTTGCCACAATAATGCGTTGGATATTTGGCATTCATGACTTTGTCATATTAACTTTGGTTGTATGACGCGGATAGCCAATATGAATTTCATTCCGAAAATCTCTACTGTCAAAGGCTCTCTAAGTGCCAAGTATGTGTGCAAGCTAAGCAACCTCGCAAGTCCCATAAGACTGCATAGGCAACAGACTTGGCGCCACTAGTGCATATACATTCTGATCTTTGTGAGATGAATGGCATGTTAACAAAAGGTGGAAAGAGATATTTCATGACGTTGATTGACGACTCCACTAGATATTGTTATGTGTATCTTCTGAAATCAAAAGATGAAGCTTTAACTTTCTTCAAAAACTATAAAGCTGAGGCAGAGAACCAACTTGATCGAAAAATTAAACGGCTTAGGTCCGATCGTGGTGGAGAGTATTTTTCCAATGAATTTGATCTGTTTTGTACGGAACATGGTATAATCCATGAGAGGACGCCTCCCTACTCACCTCGGTCTAATGGGGTGGCGAAAGAAAGAACCGAACTCTAACTGATTTGGTTAACGCCATGTTAGACACATCGGGTCTTTCCAAGGAATGGTGGGGGGAGGCGCTAATGACCGCGTGTCATGTCCTAAACCGAGTTCCCACAAAGCAAAGACCATGACTCCATTGGAGGAATGGGAAAGGAAAAGGTTGAAACTATCTTACCTACATTCTTGGGGTTGTTTGGCGAAAGTCAATATACCAATTCCCAAGAAGCGCAAGCTTGGGCCAAAAACCGTAGATTGAGTTCTTTCTGGGCTATGCTTTTCATAGCATTGGCTATATCTTTTTGATAATAAAATCTGAGGTATCCGACATGCATGTTGGTACGATTATGGAGTCTAATGATGCAACTTTCTTTGAGGACATATTTCCTATGAAGGATATGTCAAGTTCATCAAATCAGGAGATACCTACTCCATCTAGTGAGGAACTCACTTTGTAATTCCCTGAACCCACCATTGCGATGGAACACGTTGAGAATCCTGTTGTGGGTGACAATGAAACTCTGTAAGGAGTAAGAGATGAGGACTGCAAAGTCCTTTGGTGATAATTTCATTGTGTACCTTGTGGATGACACACCGGGACTATTTGAAGCCTATGCATCTCCACGATGCTTGATTCTTTGGAAGGAAGCTGTTTGTAGCGAGATGGATTCCATCTTGGCTAACGGAACCTGGTATATCACTGAACGTACTTATGGGTGCAAACCTGTAGGATGTAAGTGGGTGTTCAAGAAGAAGCTTAGACCTGATGGTACGATTGAAAAGTACAAGGCACGACTTGTGGCTAAGGGTTATACCCAGAAAGAAGGTGAAGACTTCTTTGATACTTACTCACCCGTGGCTAGACTGACCACAATTCGGGTGCTGCTATCACTGGCTGCCTCACATGGTCTTCTCGTTCATCAAATGGACATTAAGATAGCTCTATCAATGGAGAGTTGAAGGAGGAAATTTACATGGATCAGCCAGATGGTTTTGTAGTACCTGGTCAGGAAGGAAAGGTGTGCAAGTTATTAAAGTATTTATATGGCCTTAAACAAGCTCCTAAGGAGTGCCATGAGAAGTTTGAATGAACATTAACTGCTGTCGGCTTTGTAGTAAATGATGGTGACAAGTGTGTGTACTATCGCCATGGTGGGGGCGAAGGAGTTATTCTTTATGCGTATGTCGCATTTACATATTGATCTTTGGAACCAAACTTGATTTAATCAAGGAGGTTAAGGATTTCCTATCTCGCTGTTTTGAGATGAAGGATCTAGGAGTAGCTGATGTTATCTTAAACATCAAGTTGTTGAGAGATGAGAATGGAGGGATCACACTGCTTCAGTCTCACTATGTGGAAAAGGTCTTGAGTCGTTTTGGGTATAGCGACTGCACGCCTTCTCCAACTCCATATGATGCTAGTGTGGTGCTTTGAAAGAATCGACGGATTGCTAGGGATCAACTGAGGTATTCTCAGATTATTGGCTCGCTTATGTATTTTTCGAGTGCCACGAGGCCTGACATCTCTTTTTCTGTGAGCAAGCTGAGTCGGTTTGTGTCTAAACCGGGAGATGATCATTGGCGTGCGCTTGAGAGAGTTATGCGCTACTTGAAGGGCATCATGAGCTATGGGATTCACTACACTGGGTATCCAAGGGTACTGGAGGGTTATAGTGACTCGAACTGGATATCTGATGCTGATGAGATTAAGGCCACAAGTGGTTACGTTTTTACACTTGGTGGCGGCGCTGTTTCCTGGATGTCTTGCACACAGACCATCTTAATGTGGTCAACTATGGAAGCAGAACTCACAACATTAGACACTGCCACTGTTGAAGCACAGTGGCTTCATGAGCTATTGATGGACTTACCTATGGTTGAAAAACCAATACCCCCTATCCTGATGAACTGTGATAATCAAACTATGATCTTCAAGATAAACAGATCTAAGGACAATATGAAGTCCTCAAGGCATGTGAAGAGGAGATTAAAATCTGTCAGGAAACTGAGGAACTCCGGAGTTATTACGTTGGATTATATCCAAACATCAAAAAACTTGGCAGGTCCCTTCACAAAGGGTCTATCACGCAATTTGATAGATAATGCATCGATGGAGATGGGTTTGAGACCAACCGCATGAGTTGTCCATAGTGGTAACCCACTCTATGTGATCGGAGATCCCGTGAATTAGAAGTGGGTGACAAGCTGTTGGTCAGCTGAGAGGAGAGTATCTTTATTTTAACTATCCCACTCCGTGAAGATGCAGTACTCTCCTGATCTGCATGGCAGGTTGATATCGATCTTAATGTGTTCCAAGTGGCTTATTTAAGTAAGCAGAGATGTTGTCCTGCAGAGCATCTCCTGAGGAACACACCTATATGAATTTGACTCTTAACATCGCAGTCTATGAGAAGTGGGTGCTCTCTAATAAATTCATGAAAGGCCCTGGAGTACGACGTATATGCTCCACCCACGCGGAAGCCTTGCGGCAGCCAAGTATCGGTCAAGAGTTTGTGTGAAACTAGTCTCGCAGAAAACTTGTAGTTCAGGGCATAGTCCACTATTCAAGTTGTGATCTAGTGTAGCATAAATATTTAAGTGGATGTTCAACTTCACATTCTCCACTAAGCACCGGTATATAAACAATGTTTTGGAACTAAATGATGAGATGTGCCAATGAGACTTTGTGAGGGATTGTTGGAATTTGCTAGTAGGCCTTTGGCCCAAAGCCCAACTAAAATTCTGAAATTCTCTTGGCCCATTCATGCACACATGTGAGTGGAGTGAGTGAGGCTAAAGTTTAGTCCCACCTCATAAGTTGAGAGAGAGTTGCACCTCTTTATAAGGTGAGCTCTTCTACCACTTGTATGAGCATGAGAAGAGGAGACCTACACGCGCGCTCCTCCTCCTCGCTCGCCTCGCCACGCCACGCCTTGCCTCGTCACGACGCGCCGCGGGTTGCGGGATTGAGCCGAGCCGAGGACAGAGCTATGCACGTTGTCTATATTTTTGCTGCTCGGGAAAAATTAATGAGTCATTAATTAATAATTTACGGACGCATTAATTACTGAAACGTTTTCGATTCTTTTGGATCGTGATGACTCAGACGTGGGGTTTACTCCCACGACCTACCCGGCCCGCACTATATAGTCAGGCAGTTGTCTACCCTAGCCGCTGCCGCTTCGTATGGTTTCTCACCACCGTTCCAGATCATTGCGCCGCCGAGAAAGTCTTCTCCATCCCTCCTTTCGGCATGCACCAGGAGAAGGGACAGCAGGCCTGCAGAACCCCGCCTCTCGTGATCCTGTACGGGAGAGGGGCAATCAGGTTTTTGGGGAGCGCACCCGCACGACTGCTGGCAGCGACGACTTCACGAATGACGACTTCTTCCCCAACCTCGGCAACCTCATCCTCGATGACATGGGCGACAACGTGAATGCCGGCGGTGCTGCTCCCGCTGCACCATACGTGATTCTATCTTTCCTGTTCGAGATCGTGGTAGAATTCATGTTTCTAGTATGTGCCCTAGATGGGATCTGTTCATCTGCTATGCTAGTTCGCATGATTAGCTTAATCTCTGCTAGTGCTGTCATGATTTATCTTCTAATTATTCGGTTTAAAACTCGTGGTAATTTGCTCATATTTCCAACAATCCAAAAACCTGATTATAGGCAATTTACTCCGAGTGGTTTTGCTGCGCATCTAAAGCCGCCTGCCTTTAAGGGGGTGCAATATAAGAGGTGGCGCACGAGAGCAGTCTACTGGTTTCAGACCATGGGCTACTATGATGCCACTAAGGGCAAGCCTGAGGGCGATCTTAATCCAGCACAGCTGGAAGCTTTTGAGAAGATCGATACTCTCTTTAAAGGCGCTCTTCTGGGTGTTCTTGATGATTCCATTGTGGATTCGTATATGTCGTTTGACAACGGCAAGGACATGTGGGCTGCACTCGAGGCCAAGTTTGGTACCTCGGACGCTGGTAGCGAGTTGTACGTCATGGAGCAATTCTATGACTACAAGATGACTGATGAGCGCTCTTTTGTACAACAGGCTCATGAGATACAGTCACTCACCAAAGAACTTGAGCACTTCAAGTGTGTGTTGCTGGACAAATTTGTTGCCGGACGCATTATTGCAAAGCTTCCACCTTCGTGGAATAATTTTGCTACTTCCCTGAAACACAAGAGACAAGTGTTTTCCATTGCGGATCTCATTGGTACTCTTGATGTTGAAGAGAAGGTGAGAGCAAAGGACACACGTGCTCGAGTTGCCGAGGGAGCTTCGAGTGCCCACATGGTACAGAAGAAGAATTTCCATCCCAATAAGTTCAAAAACAACAAGAACAAAACTCAGGGGAAAGGCAAGTTCGATACAAAGAACAAGCCATCACATTCTACCAACTTCAAGAAGAATTCTCATAAGAAGGGAAAGAGACTTTGCCATGTCTACGGTGATCCTAATCACTGGGCTCCGAAGTGTCCTCACCGCTTTGTGGAGCGCGAACATGAGAAGGGCGGCAAGTCAGCTAATGTTGTCATCGGTGATACTGATATGAAGGAATCAGGGTACGGTATTTTTCATACCATCCTTTCAGTATTTCAATCCCCTGATTGGTTAATTGACACCGGTGCCAATGTGCATGTTTGTGCTGACGCCTCCATGTTTTCTGCTTACCAGGCCACAGGGACTTCTCCCGTGCTGATGGGGAACGGGTCACATGCCATTGTTCAAGGTGTTGGGACGGTCGATCTGAAGTTTACTTCGGGGAAGACCGTGCGTCTGAAGAACGTTTATCATGTGCCGTCCATCAATAAAAATCTCGTTAGCGGTTCACGTTTATGTCGAGATGGTTTTAAGTTGGTTTTTGAGTCCAATAAAGTTGTAATTTCCAAGTGTGGACAATTTGTTGGAAAGGGCTATGAGTGTAGTGGCTTGTTCCGCCTATCTTTGTTAGATATTTGCACTAAAGTTATTAATAATGTTTGCCACAATAATGAGTTGGGTATTTGGCATTCACGACTTTGTCATATTAACTTTGGTTGCATGACGCGGCTAGCCAATATGAATTTAATTCCAAAAATCACTACTGTCAAAGGCTCTAAGTGCCAAGTATGTGTGCAAGCTAAGCAACCTCGCAAGTCCCATAAGACTGCAGAGGCAAGAGACTTGGCGCCACTAGAGCTTATACATTCTGATCTTTGTGAGATGAATGGCGTGTTGACAAAAGGTGGAAAGAGATATTTCATGACGTTGATTGACGACTCCACTAGATATTGTTATGTGTATCTTCTGAAATCAAAATATGAAGCTTTCACTTTCTTCAAAAACTATAAAGCTGAGGCAGAGAACCAACTTGATCGAAAAATTAAACGGCTTAGGTCCGATCATGGTGGAGAGTACTTTTCCAATGAATTTGATCTGTTTTGCCCGGAACATGGTCTAATCCATGAGAGGACGCCTCCCTACTCACCTCAGTCTAATGGGGTGGCCGAAAGAAAGAACCGAACTCTAACTGATTTGATTAACACCATGTTAGACACATCGGGTCTTTCCAAGGAATGGTGGGGGGAGGCGCTAATGACCGCGTGTCGTGTCCTAAACCGAGTTCCCACAAAGCATAACACCATGACTCCATTTGAGGAATGGGAAAGGAAAAGGTTGAAACTCTCTTACCTACGTTCTTGGGGTTGTTTGGCGAAAGTCAATATACCAATTCCCAAGAAGCGCAGCTTGGGACAAAAACCGTGGATTGTGTTCTTCTGGGCTATGCTTTTCATAGCATTGGCTATAGATTTTTGATAATAAAATCTGAGGTATCCGACATGCATGTTGGTACGATTATGGAGTCTAATGATGCAACTTTCTTTGAGGGCTTATGTCCTACGAAGGATATGTCAAGTTCATCAAATCAGGAGATACCTACTCCATCTAGTGAGAAACTCACACTGTAATTCCTGAACCCACCATTGCGATGGAACACGTTGAGAATCCTGCTGAGGGTGACAATGAAACTCCTGTAAGGAGTAAGAGACAGAGGACTGCAAAGTCCTTTGGTGATGATTTCATTGTGTACCTTGTGGATGACACACCCATGACTATTTCAGTAGCCTATGCATCTCCTAATGCTGATTACTTGAAGGAAGTTGTTCATAGCAAGATGGATTCCATCTTGGCTAACGGAACCTGGGAGATCACTGACCGTCCTTATGGGTGCAAACCTGTAGGATGTAAGTGGGTGTTCAAGAAGAAGCTTAGACCTGATGGTACGATTGAAAAGTACAAGGCACGGCTTGTGGCTAAGGGTTATACCCAGAAAGAAGGTGAAGACTTCTTTGATACTTACTCACCCGTGGCTATACTGACCACAATTCGGGTGTTTCTATTACTGGGTACCTGACATGGTCTTCTCGTTCATCAAATGGACATTAAGACGACTTTCCTCAATGGGGAGTTGAAGGAGGAAATTTACATGGATCAGCCAGATGGTTTTGTAGTACCTGGTCAGGAAGGAAAGGTGTGCAAGTTACTAAAGTCTATATATGGCCTTCAACAAGCTCCTAAGGAGTGGCATGAGAAGCTCGAAAGAACATTAATTACTGTCAGCTTTGTAGTCAATGATGGTGACAAGTGTGTGTACTATCGCCATGGTGGGGGCGAAGGAGTTATTCTTTGTCTGTATGTCGACGACATATTGATCTTTGGAACCAAACTTGATTTAATCAAGGAGGTTAAGGATTTCTTATCTCGCTGTTTTGAGATGAAGGATCTAGGAGTAGCCGATGTTATCTTAAACATCAAGCTGTTGAGAGATGAGAATGGAGGGATCACACTGCTTCAGTCTCACTATGTGGAAAAGGTCTTGAATTGTTTTGGCTATAGCGACTGCACGCCTTCTCCAACTCCATGTGATGCTAATGTGTTGCTTCGAAACAATCGACGGATTGCTAGGTATCAATTGAGTTATTCTCAAATTATTGGCTCCCTTATGTATTTGGCGAGTGCCATGAGGCCTGACATCTCTTTTGCTGTGAGCAAGCTGAGTCGGTTTGTGTCTAAACCGGGAGATGATCATTGTCGTGCGCTTGAGAGAGTTATGCGCTACTTGAAGGGCACTGCGAGCTATGGGATTCACTACACCAGGTATCCAAGGGTACTGGAGGGTTATACTGACTCGAACAGGATATCCGATCTTGATGAGATTAAGGCCACAAGTGGTTATGTTTTTACACTTGGTGGTGGCGCTGTTTCTGGAAGTCTTGCAAGCGAGACCATCTTAACGAGGTCAACTATGGAAGCAGAACTCACAAAGATTAGACACCGCCCTGTTGAAGCAGAGTGGCTTCGTGAGCTAATGATGGACTTACCTATGGTTGAAAAACTAATACCCCTATCACGATGAACTGTGATAATCAAACTGTGATCGTCAAGATAAACAGTTCTAAGGACAATATGAAGTCCTCAAGGCATGTGAAGAGGAGATTAAAATCTGTCAGGAAACTGAGGAACTCCGAAGTTATTACGTTGGATTATATCCAAACATCAAAAAACTTGGCAGATCCCTTCACAAAGGGTCTATCACGTAATGTGATAGGTAATGCATCGATGGAGATGGGTTTGAGACCCACCGCATGAGTTGTCAACAGTGGTAACCCACTCTATGTGATCGGAGATCCCATGAAGTAGAAGCGGGAGACAAGCTGTTGGTCAGCTGAGAGGAGAGTATCCTTATTTTAACTATCCCACTCCGTAAAGATGCAATACTCTCTTGATATGCATGGCAGGTTGATATCGATCTTAATGTGTTCCAAGTGGCTTATTTAAGTAAGCAGAGATGTTGTCCTGTAGAGCATCTCCTAAGGAACACACCTATATGTATTTGACTGTTAACGTCGCAGTCTGTGAGAAGTGGGTGCTCTCTAATAAATTCATGAAAGGCCCTGGAGTACAACTTGTACGCTCCACCCGTGGGGAAGCCTTGCGGCAGCCAAGTATCAGTCAAGAATTTGTGTGAAACTAGTCTCGCAGAAAACTTGTAGTTCAAGGCATACTCCACTATTCAAGTTGTGATCTAGTGTAGCATAAAACTTTAAGTGGAAGTTCAACTTCACTGTCTCCACTAAGCACCGGTATATAAAAAATGTTTTGGAACTAAATGATGAGATGTGCCAATGAGACTTTGTGGGGGATTGTTGAAATTTGCTAGTAGGCCTATGGCCCAAAGCCCAACTAAAATTCTGAAATTCTCTTGGCCCATTCATGCACACATGTGAGTGGAGTGAGTGAGGCTAAATTTTAGTCCCACCTCATAAGTTGAGAGAGAGTTGCACCTCTTTATAAGGTGAGCTCTTCTACCACTTGTATGAGCGTGAGAAGAGGAGACCTACATTCGCGCTCCTCCTCCTCGCTCGCCTCGCCACGCCACGCCTCGGCTCGTCACGATGCGCCACGGGTTGCAGGATTGAGCGGAGCCGAGGACAGAGCTATGCACGTTGTCTATATTTTTGCTGCTCGGGAAAAATTAATGAGTCATTAATTAATAATTAACGGACGCGTTAATTACTCAATCGTTTTCGATTCTTTTGGATCGTGATGACTCATACGTGGGGTTTACTCCCGCGACCTACCCGGCCCGCACTATATAGTTAGGAGTTGTCTACCCTAGCAGCCGCCGCTTCATATGGTTTCTCACCACCGTTCCAGATCATTGCGCCACCGAGCAAGTCTTCTCCATCCCTCCTTTCGGCGTGCACCGGGAGAAGGGACAACAGGCCTCCGGAACCCCGCCTCTCGTGATCCTGTACGGGAGAGGGGCGATCAGGTTTTTGGGGAGCGCACCCGCGCGACTACTGGCAGGGACGACTTCGCAAACGACGACTTCTTCCCCGACCTCGGCAACCTCATCCTCGACTACATGGGCGACAACGTCAACGCCGGCGGTGCTGCTCCCTCTGCACCATATGTGATTCTATCTTTCCCGTTCGAGATCGTAGTAGCATTCATGTTTCTAGTATGTGCCCTAGATGTAATCTGTTGATCTTCTATTCTAGTTAGCATGTAGTTTAATCTCTGCTAGTGTTGTCATGATTTATCTTCTGATTATTCGGTTTAAAACTCGTCGTAATTTGCTCATATTTCCAACAATCCAAAAACCTGATTACAGGCAATTTACTCCGAGTGGTTTTGTTGCGCATCTGAATCCGCCTTCCTTTAAGGGGGCGCAATATAAGAGGTGGCGCATGAGAGTAGTATACTGGTTTCAGACCATGGGCTGCTATGACGCCAGTAAGGGCAAGCCTGAGGGCGATCTTAATCAAAGATTTGGAAGCTTTTGAGAAGATCGATACTCTCTTTAAAGGCGCTCTTCTGGGTGTTCTTGATGATTCCACTGTGGATTCGTATATGTCGTTTCATAATGGCAAGAACATGTGGGCTGCGCTCGAGGCCAAGTTTGGTGCCTCGGACGCTGGTAGCGAGTTGTACGTCATGGAGCAATTCTATGACTACAAGATGACTGATGAGCGCTCTGTTGTACAACAGGCTCATGAGATATGATCGCTTCATAAAGAACTTGAGCACTTCAAGTGTGTGTTGCCGGACAAATTTGTTGCCTGAGGCATTATTGCCAAGCTTCCACCTTCGTGGAAGAATTTTGCTACCTCCCTGAAACACAAGAGTCATGAGTTTTCTGTTGCAGATCTCATTGGTACTCTTGATGTTGAAGAGAAGGCGAGAGCAAAGGACATGCGTGCTCGATTTGCCGAGGGAGCTTCTAGTGCCCACATGGTACAGAAGAAGAATTTCCAGCCCAATAAGTTCAAAAACAACAAGAACAAAACTCAGGGGAAAGGCAAGTTTGATACAAAGAACAAGCCATCACATTCTACCAACTTCAAGAAGAATTCTCATAAGAAGGGAAAGGGACTTTGCCATGCCTGCGGTGATCCTAATCACTGGGCTCCGAAGTGTCCTAACCGCTTTGAGGAGCGCGAACATGAGAAGGGCGGCAAGTCTGCTAATGTTGTCATCAGTGATATTGATATGAAGGAATCACGGTACGGTATTTTTCCTACCATCCTTTCAGTATTTCAATCCCCTGATTGCTTAATTGACACCGGTGCCAATGTGCATGTTTGTGCTGACGCCTCCATGTTTTCTTCTTACCAGGCCACAGGGACTTCTCCCGTGCTGATGGGGAACGGGTCACATGCGATCGTTCGAGGTGTTGGTACGGTCGATCTGAAGTTTACTTCGGGGAAGACTGTGCGTCTGAAGAACGTTCATCATGTGCCGTCCATCAATAAAAATCTCGTTAGCGGTTCACGTTTATGTCGAGATGGTTTTAAGTTGGTTTTTGAGTCCAATAAAGTTGTAATTTCCAAGTGTGGACAATTCATTGGAAAGGGCTATGAGTGCGAAGGCTTGTTCTGCCTATCTTTGTCAGATATTTGCACTAAAGTTATTAATAATGTTTGCCACAATAATGAGTTGGATATTTGGTATTCACGACTTTGTCATATTAACTTTGGTTGCATGACGCGGCTAGCCAATATGAATTTAATTCCGAAAATCTCTACTGTCAAAGGCTCTAAGTGCCAAGTATGTGTGCAAGCTAAGCAACCTCGCAAGTCCCATAAGACTGCAGAGGCAAGAGACTTGGCGCCACTAGAGCTTATACATTCTGATCTTTGTGAGATGAATGGCGTGTTGACAAATGGTGGAAAGAGATATTTCATGACGTTGATTGACAACTCCACTAGATATTGTTATGTGTATCTTCTGAAATAAAAAGATGAAGCTTTAACTTTCTTCAAAAACTATAAAGCTGAGGCAGAGAACCAACTTGATCGAAAAATTAAACGGCTTAGGTCCGATCGTGGTGGAGAGTATTTTTCCAATGAATTTGATCTGTTTTGTACGGAACATGGTATAATCCCTGAGAGGACGCCTCCCTACTCACCTCAGTCTAATGGGGTGGCCGAAAGAAAGAACAGAACTCTAACTGATTTGGTTAACGCCATGTTAGACACATCGGGTCTTACCAAGGAATGGTGGGGGGAGGTGCTAATGACCGCGTGTCATGTCCTAAACCGAGTTCCCACAAAGCATAAGACCATGACTCCGTTTGAGGAATGGGAAAGGAAAAGGTTGAAACTCTCTTACCTACGTTCTTGGAGTTGTTTGGCGAAAGTCAATATACCAATTCCCAAGAAGCGCAAGCTTGGGCCAAAAACCGTGGATTGTGTTCTTCTGGGCTATGCTTTTCATAGCATTGGCTATAGATTTTTGATAATAAAATCTGAGGTATCCGACATGCATGTTGGTATGATTATGGATTCTAATGATGCAACTTTCTTTGAGGACATATTTCCTATGAAGGATATGTCAAGTTCATCAAATCAGGAGATACCTACTCCATCTAGTGAGGAACTCACTGTAATTCCTGAACCCACCATTGCGATGGAACACGTTGAGAATCCTGTTGAGGGTGACAATGAAACTCCTGTAAGGTTTAAGAGACCGAGGACTGCAAAGTCCTTTGGTGATGATTTCATTGTGTACCTTGTGTATGACACACCCATGACTATTTCAGAAGCCTATGCATCTCCTGATGCTGACTACTGGAAGGAAGCTGTTCGTAGCGAGATGGATTCCATCTTGGCTAACGGAACCTGGGAGATCACTGACCGTCCTTATGGGTGCAAACCTATAGGATGTAAGTGGGTGTTCAAGAAGAAGCTTAGTGTCGGTGTCAAAACCGGCGGATCTCGGGTAGGGGGTCCCGAACTGTGCGTCTAGGCGGATGGTAGACAAGGGACACGATGTTTTTACTCAGGTTTGGGCCCTCTCGATGGAGGTAAAACCCTACTCCTGCTTGATTAATATTCATGATATGGGTAGTACAAGAGTAGATCTACCACAAGATCGGAGTGGCTAAACCCTAGAAGCTAGCCTATGGTATGATTGTTGTTCGTCCTACGGACTAAAACTCTCCGGTTTATATAGACACCAGAGAAGGCTAGGGTTACACAGAGTCGGTTACAATGGGAGGAGATCTTCATATCATATCGCCAAGCTTGCCTTCCACACCAAGGAAAGTCCCATCCGGACACGGGCCGGAGTTTTCAATCTTGTATCTTCATAGTCCAGGAGTCCGGCCAAAGGTCTTAGTCCGGCTATCCGGACACTCCCTAATCCAGGACTCCCTCAGTAGCCCCTGAACCAGGCTTCAATGACGACGAGTACGGCATGCAAGTTGTCTTCGGCATGGCAAGGAGGGTTCCTCCTCCGAATATTCCATAGAAGATGTTGAACACCAGGGTAGTGTCCGGCTCTGCAAAATAAGTTCCACATTCCACCGTAGAGAGAATAATATTTGTATCAATCGGATCTGCTGACGTATTCCGCGGCGTGACATCATGCCATGGCCAGGCTTTTATTCATTTTATTGTTCCACCTCAGCGCGTTTAGCGAGGAGGTTTCCTTGGCACGTCTTGTCAAAGCAGAGATCGTGTCCCCTTATTCCGGGATTCTCATCAATACGGGCGTGGGTCACCCAACCGCGCCATTAACGATGGCGCTTGGGAGATAAGCGAGTTTCATTAGGTCGATGGGGGGCTCGTGGTTTTGGCCGCCCATATAAGGGGATAAGGATCCGCCCTTTCCATTCATGCCTTTTTCCTCCTCTGCTTATCCGTCCCTGCGCGCTCGAGCTCCAGCGCCCAAGCCCGCACTTCCCACCTCAACCTTCTCCAACCATGTCCGGAGCGGGAGGTAGATGGATGGCCTCCTCCGTCACGGAGGGGCAAATCAAAAACTTGAGGAAGGTCGGATACTTGTCTAACGACACCGCGCACCGGCTTCCAGATGTGGGGCAACTCATCCCCACCCCCAGGCCCCATGAGAGGGTTGTTTTTCTTCCCCATTTCCTCCGCGGACTGGGTTTTCCTCTTCACCCGTTCGTCCGGGGGCTCATGTTCTACTACGGCCTGGACTTCCACGATCTAGCCCCGAACTTCATCCTCAATATCTCGGCGTTTATCGTCGTGTGCGATGCCTTCTTCTGCATCCAGCCCCACTTTGGCCTATGGCTGAAGATCTTCAGCGTCAAGCCGAAGATCGTGCAAGGCCGACAGGAGGAATGCGGAGGTGCCATGGTGGGCAAGATAGCCAACGTCCCCTGGCTCGAGGGTGCCTTCGTGGAAACCATCAAAGGGTGGCAATCAGGGTGGTTTTATATCACCGAGCCGCGTGACCCTAAATGGGCAGCGGCCCCCGAATTTCGACCCGGCATCCCCACCCAGCTCACATCTTGGAAAGAGACGGGCCTGTCATGGGGCAATCCGGAAGAGGTGACCGGACTCCAAACCTGCGTCCGAGACCTGGTGACCAAGAAGGTCAAGCTTGTCAACGTGGTCCAGGTCATGCTTTTCCGCCGGATCCTCCCGTGTCAACGACGGGACTTCAATTTGTGGGAGTTCGACTTGGCCTAGCACCAGACTGTATCCCGGCTCTTCGAAACGAAGCACGAGGACGCCTGGAAGGTGCTTTTCAAGAGTTTCGAGGTCTCCCCTCCCGTCACCGAGGATCGCGGATTCTGCGCCAAACGTCAAGCCTCCGAAGTAAGCTTACATTTAGTCCCTTACGGGATACCCGAATTTCATAGTTTGACTTTATGTGGGATCTAAACTCCCGTTCCTTTGACAGGACTGGAAGAGGACATCCGGACAGTTTGACTGTCCGGCCCCTTTGCCCGAAGGCCCAGTAGACGCACACTTAGCGAAGCTAATGGTTCCGGCACCTCACGTGGTGCCGGAGAAGAAGGCCAAGGAGAAGGCCACGGGGACCCGAAAGAGTTCCCGGCGCCCTGTGCCATCGGATCTGCCCGACGGCCCCAACGCACCCTTCGCCTCCGAAGACGAGGGGGAGGAAGAAGAAGAAGATGCCTCCCCAACTGGGGAAGCCGGAGGGTCCAAGAAGGGGAAGACCCTTCTGCCGGACTACGCCCGGCCACCAAGACGGCGGGGGGGACTGGCCATCCAGGTTCAAGCCCCTGGAAAAATCGTAAGTGTCCGGCTACCAGAATGACTTATTGCACTCCTTTATTATTCGATAGCTTTTAACGCCGAATCTAATCATGCAGTCCGCCCCGAGCTCAGCTTGGTGATTCGTCGAGCGGATCTCTGAATTCGTCGGACGTGAATAGCGCTTCACTTCCGACGACCTCCTCCCCTCTCCCTACAGACGACGCTGAGGTGGAGTCCCGTAGGGGACAAAACCAGGAGGAGGTGGTCCTGGAGGCGCCACAAGGCGACCTTCCGGACTCCAGGACCGAAGGGGGTAAAGCCCCAAAGGGATCTAAGTCCGTGAAGGAAATATGCCCTAGAGGCAATAATAAAGTTATTATTTATTTCCTTATTTCATGATAAATGTTTATTATTCATGCTAGAATTGTATTAACCGGAAACATAATACATGTGTGAATACATAGACAAACATAGTGTCACTAGTATGCCTCTACTTGACTAGCTCGTTGAATCAAAGATGGTTAAGTTTCCTAGCCATAGACATGAGTTGTCATTTGATTAACGGGATCACATCATTAGGAGAATGATGTGATTGACATGACCCATTCCGTTAGCCTAGCACATGATCGTTTAGTATGTTGCTATTGCTTTCTTCATGACTTATACATGTTCCTGTAACTATGAGATTATGCAACTCCCGTTTACCGGAGGAACACTTTGGGTGCTGCCAAACGTCACAACGTAACTGGGTGATTATAAAGGAGTACTACAGGTGTCTCCAAAGGTACATGTTGGGTTGGCCTATTTCGAGATTAGGTTTTGTCACTCCGATTGTCGGAGAGGTATCTCTGGGACTTCTCGGTAATACACATCACATAAGCCTTGCAAGCATTGCAACTAATGAGTTAGTTGTGAGATGATGTATTACGTAACGAGTAAACAGACTTACGGTAATGAGATTGAACTAGGTATTGGATACCGACGATCGAATCTCGGGTAAGTAACATACCGATGACAAAAGGAACAACGATATCGTTATGCAGTTTGACCGATAAAGATCTTCAGAGAATATGTAGGAACCAATATGGGCATCCAGGTTCCGCTATTGGTTATTGACCGAGAATGGTTCTAGGTCATGTCTACATAGTTCTCGAACCCGTAGGGTCCGCACGCTTAACGTTTCGATGATAGTTCATTATGAGTTTATAAGTATTGATGTACCGAAGGTTGTTCGGAGTCCCGGATGTGATCACGGACATGACGAGGAGTCTCGAAATGGTCGAGACATAAAGATTGATATATTGGAAGCCTACATTTGGACATCGGAAATGTTCCGAGTGAAATCGGGAATTTACCGGAGTACCGGGAGGTTACCGGAACCCCCCGGGAACTATATGGGCCATAGTGGGCCTTGGTGGAAAAGGAGAAAGGACCAGCCCTAGGTGGCCGCGCGCTTCCCCCCTTCCCCTAGTCCTACTAGGACTAGGAAAGGTGGGCCGGCCCCCTCTCTCTCTTTCCCCCTCCGGTGAATCCTATTCCAACTAGGATTGGAGGGGGAATCCTACTCCCGGAGGGAGTAGGACTCCCTGGCGCGCCTCCTCTTGGCCGGCCGGCCCCCTCCCCCTTGGCTCCTTTATATACGGGGGCAGGGGGCACCCTAGAACACACAAGTTGATCTACGGATCGTTCCTTAGCCGCAGCGGTGCCCCTCCGGCATATTCCACTTGGTCATATCGTCGCGGAGCTTAGGCGAAGCCTGCGCGGAGAAGTCATATCGTCGCGAGCTTAGGCGAAGCCCTGCGTCGGTGGAGCATCATCATCGCCACCACGCCGTGGCCGACGGAACTCATACCCGACACTTTGCCGGATCGGAGTCCGGGATCGCCATCGAGCTGAACGTGTGCGTAACTCGGAGGTGCCACGTTCGGTGCTTGGATCGGTCGGATCGTGAAGACGCACGACTACATCAACCGTTGTTATAACGCTACGCTCGGTCTCACGAGTGCGTGGACGGACACTCTCCCCTCTCGTTGCTATGCCATCACCATGGTCTTGCGTGCACGTAGGAATTTTTTGAAATTACTACGTTCCCCAACAAAGGGTATCGAGCCTGGTTTTATGCGTTGATGTCATGTGCATGAGTAGAACACAAGTGAGTTGTGGGCGATATAAGTCATACTGCTTACCAGCATGTCATATTTTGATTCGGCGGTATTGTGAGATGAAGCGGCCCGGACCGACATTACGCGTACGCTTACGCGAGACTGGTTTCACCGCTTGAGCACTCGTTGCTTAAAGGTGACCGCGGGTGTCTGTCTCTCTCACTTTAGTTGAACTGAGTGTGGCTACGCCCGGTCCTTGCGAAGGTTAAAACAGCACCAACTTGACAAACTATCGTTGTGGTTTTGATGCGTAGGTAAGAACGGTTCTTGCTCAGCCCGTAGCAGCCACGTAAAACTTGCAACAACAAAGTAGAGGACGTCTAACTTGTTTTTGCAGGGCATGTTGTGATATGATGTGGTCAAGACGTGATGCTATATTTTATTGTATGAGATGATCATGTTTTGTAACCGAGTTATCGGCAATCGGCAGGAGCCATATGGTTGTCGCTTTATTGTATGAAATGCAAACGCCATGTAATTGCTTTACTTTATCACTGAGGAGGAGCGATAGTCGTAGAAGCAATAGTTGGCGAGACGACAACGATGCTACGATGGAGATCAAGGAGTCGCGCCGGTGACGATGGTGATCACGACGGTGCTTCGTAGATGGAGATCACAAGCACAAGATGATGATGGCCATATCATATCACTTATATTGATTGCATGTGATGTTTATCCTTTATGCATCTTATCTTGCTTAGATTGACGGTAGCATTATAAGATGATCTCTCACTAAAAATTATCAAGACGTGTTCTCCCTGAGTATGCACCGTTGCCAAAGTTCGTAGTACCCAGACACCACGTGATGATCGGGTGTGATAAGTTCTACGTCCATCTACAACGGGTGCAAAACAGTTGCGCACGCGGAATACTCAGGTTAAACTTGACGAGCCTAGCATATAACAGATATGGCCTCGGAACACGGAGACCGAAAGGTCGGCGTGAATCATATAGTAGATATGATCAACATAGTGATGTTCACCATTGAAACTACTCCATCTCACGTGATGATCGGACATGGTTTAGTTGATTTGGATCACGTAATCACTTAAGATGACTAGAGAGATGTCGGTCTAAGTGGGAGTTCTTAAATAATATGATTAATTGAACTTAAATTTATCATGAACTTAGTCCTGGTAGTATTTTGCAAATTATGTTGTAGATCAATAGCTCGCGTTGTTGCTTCCCTATGCTTTTATATGTTTGTTTTGATATGTTCCTAGAGAAAAATTATGTTGAAAAAATGTTAGTAGCAATGATGCGGATTCGATCCGTGATCTGAGGTTTATCCTCATTGCCGCACAGAAGAATTATGTCCTTAATGCACCGCTAGGTGACAGACCTATTGCAGGAGCAAATGCAGATGTTATGAACGTTTGGCTAGCTCAATATGATGACTACTTGATAGTTTAGTGCACCATACTTAACGGCTTAGAATCGGGACTTCAAAGACGTTTTGAACGTCATGGAGCATATGAGATGTTCCAGGAGTTGAAGTTAATATTTCAAGCAAATGCCCGGATTGAGAGATATGAAGTCTCCAATAAGTTCTATAGCTGCAAGATGGAGGAGAATAGTTCTGTCAGTGAGCACATACTCAAAATGTCTGGGTATAATAATCACTTAATTCAGCTGGGAGTTAATCTTCCGGATGATAGTGTCATTGATGAAATTCTCCAATCATCGCCACCAAGCTACAAGAGCTTCGTGATGAACTATAATATGCAAGGGATGACTAAGACAATTCCCGAGCTCTTCGCAATGCTAAAAGCCGCGGAGGTAGAAATCAAGAAAGAGCATCAAGTGTTGATGGTCAACAAGACCACTAGTTTCAAGAAAAGGGCAAAGGGAAGAAGAAGGAAACTTCAAAATGAACAGCAAGAAAGTTGCTGCTCAAGAGAAGAAACCCAAGTCTGGACCTAAGCCTGAAATCGAGTGTTTTTACCGCAAGCGCATCGGACCGAAGCGGAACTGCCCCAAGTATTTGGCGGATAAGAAGGATGGCAAGGTGAACAAAGGTATATGTGATATACGTGTTATTGATGTGTACCTTACTAGAGCTCGTAGTAGCACTGGTATTTGATAATCGGTTACATTGCTAATATTTGCAACTCAAAGCAGGGGACTACGGAATAGGCGAGCACTGGCAAAGGACGAGGTGACGATGCGCGTGGGAAACGGTTCCAAAGTCAATGTGATCGCGGTCGGCACGCTACCTCTACATCTACCTTCGGGATTAGCTTTAGACCTAAATAATTGTTATTTGGTGCCAGCGTTGAGCATGAACATTATATCTGGATCTTGTTTGATGCGAGACGGTTATTCATTTAAATCAGAGAATAATGGTTGTTCTATTTATATGAGTAATATCTTTTATGGTCATGCACCCTTGAAGAATGGTCTATTCTTGTTGAATCTCGGCGGTAGTGATACACATATTCATAATGTCGAAGCCAAAAGATGCAGAGTTGATAATGATAGTGCAACTTATTTGTGGCAATCGCCGTTTAGGTCATATCGGTGTAAACGCATGAAGAAACTCCATACAGATGGACTTTTGGAATCACTTGATTATGAATCACTTGGTACTTGCGTAACCGTGCCTCATGGGCAAGATGACTAAAACACCGTTCTCCGGTTGTATGGAGAGAGCAACAGACTTATTGGAAATCATACATACGAGATGTATGTGGTCCGATGAATGTTGAAGCTTCGTGGCGGATATCGTTATTTTCTCACCTTCACGGATGATTTAAGAAGATACGGGTATATCTACTTGATGAAGCATAAATCTGAAACATTTGAAAAGTTCAAAGAATTTCAGAGTGAAGTTGAAAATCATCGTAACAAGAAAATAAAGTTTCTACGATCTGATCGTGGAGGAGAATATTTGAGTTACGAGTTTGGTCTACATTTGAAGCAATGCGGAATAGTTTCGCAACTCACGCCACCGGGAACACCACAGCGTAATGGTGTGTCCGAACGTCGTAATCGTACTTTACTAGATATGGTGCGATCTATGATGTCTATTTCCGATTTACCACTATCGTTTTGGGGTTATGCTCTAGAAACGGCCGCATTCACGTTAAATAGGACACCGTCAAAATCCGTTGAGACGACGCCTTATGAACTATGGTTTAGCAAGAAACCAAAGTTGTCGCTTTACGAAAGTTTGGGGTTATGATGCTTATGTGAAAAAACTTCAACCTGATAAGCTTGAACCCAAATCGGAAAAATGTGTCTTCATAGGATACCCAAAGGAGACAATTGGGTATACCTTCTATCACAGATCCGAAGGCAAGACATTCGTTGCTAAGAATGGATCCTTTCTAGAGAAGGAGTTTCTCTCGAAAGAAGTGAGTGGGAGGAAAGTGGAACTTGATGAGGTAATAGTACCATCTCCCTTATTGGAAAGTAGTTCATCACGTAAATCAGTTTCGTAACACCTACACCGATTAGCGAGGAAGATAATGATAATGATCATGAAACTTCAGATCAAGTTGTCACTGAACTTCAGAGATCAACCAGAATAAAATCCGCACTGCAGTGGTACGGTAATCCTATTCTGGAAGTCATGCTACTAGATCATGGTGAACCTACGAACTATGAAGAAGCGATGGTGAGCCCAGATTCCACAAAATGGCTTGAAGCCATGAAATCTGAGATGGGATCCATGTATGAGAATAAAGTATGGACTTTGGTAGACTTGCCCGATGATCGGCAAGCCATTGAGAATAAATGGATCTTTAAGAAGAAGACTGACGCCGATGGTAATGTAACTGTCTACAAAGCTCAACTTGTTGCAAAAGGTTTTCGACAAGTTCAAGGGGTTGACTACGATGAGACTTTCTCACCCGTAGCGATGCTTAAGTCTGTCCGAATCATGTTAGCAATTGCCGCATTTTATGATTATGAAATTTGGCAAATGGATGTAAAACTGCATTCTTGAATGGATTTCTAGAAGAAGAGTTGTATATGATGCAACGGAAGGTTTTGTTGATCCAAAGGGTGCTAACAAAGTGTGCAAGCTCCAACGATCAATTTATGGTGCAGTGCAATCCTCTCGGAGTTGGAATAAACGCTTTGATAGTGTGATCAAAGCATATAGTTTTATCTGCACTTTTGGAGAAGCCTGTATTTGCAAGAAAGTGAGTGGGAGCACTACAACCTTTACGATAAGTATATGTGAATGACATATTGTTGATCGGAAATAATGTAGAATTATTCAAAAGCATAAAGGAGTGTTTGAAAGGAGTTTTTCAAAGAAAGACCTCGGTGAAGCTTACATATATTGAGCATCAAGATCTATAGAGATAGATCAAGACGCTTGATAAGTTTTCAATGAATACATACCTTGACAAGATTTTGAATTAGTTCAAAATGGAACAGTCAAAGAAAGAGTTCTTGCCTGTGTTACAAGGTGTGAGATTGAGTAAGACTCAAAACCCGACCACGGCAGAAGATAGAAAGAGAATGAAAGTCATTCCCTATGCATCAGCCATAGGTTCTATAAAGTATGTCATCTTGTGTACGGATCTATTGCATACCCTACCACTAAAGCTTGGCGAGGAGTGCAATAGTGATCTAGGAGTAGATCAATGGACAGCGGTCAAAATTATCCTTAGTAGAATAAGGATATGTTTCTCGATTATGGAAGTGAAAAAAAAAGGTTAGGTAAGTAAAGGGTTACGTCGATGCAAGTTTTAACACTAATCTAGATGACTCGAGTCTCAATCTGGATACATATTGAAAGTGGGAGCAATTAGCTAGAGTAGCTCCGCAAGAGCATTGTAGACATAGAAATTTGCAAAATACTTACGGCTCTGAATGTGACAGACCCGTTGACTAAAATTATCTCACAAGAAAAACATGATCACACCTTAGTACTCTTTGGGTGTTAATCACATAGCGATGTGAACTAGATTATCGACTCTAGTAAACCCTTTGGGTGTTGGTCACATGTCGATGTGAACTATGGGTGTTAACCACATATAGATGTGAACTATTGATGTTAAATCACATGGCGATGTGAACTAGATTATTGACTCTAGTGCAAGTGGGAGACTGAAGGAAATATGCCCTAGAGGCAATAATAAAGTTATTATTTATTTCCTTATTTCATGATAAATGTTTATTATTCATGCTAGAATTGTATTAACCGGAAACATAATACATGTGTGAATACATAGACAAACATAGTGTCACTAGTATGCCTCTACTTGACTAGCTCGTTGAATCAAAGATGGTTAAGTTTCCTAGCCATAGACATGAGTTGTCATTTGATTAACGGGATCACATCATTAGGAGAATGATGTGATTGACATGACCCATTCCGTTAGCCTAGCACATGATCGTTTAGTATGTTGCTATTGCTTTCTTCATGACTTATACATGTTCTGTAACTATGAGATTATGCAACCCCGTTTACGGAGGAACACTTTGGTGCTGCCAAACGTCACAACGTAACTGGGTGATTATAAAGGAGTACTACAGGTGTCTCCAAAGGTACATGTTGGGTTGGCCTATTTCGAGATTAGGTTTTGTCACTCCGATTGTCGGAGAGGTATCTTTGGGCCTTCTCGGTAATACACATCACATAAGCCTTGCAAGCATTGCAACTAATGAGTTAGTTGTGAGATGATGTATTACGGAACGAGTAAAGAGACTTACCGGTAACGAGATTGAACTAGGTATTGGATACCGACGATCGAATCTCGGTAAGTAACATACCGATGACAAAAGGAACAACGATATCGTTATGCGATTTGACCGATAAAGATCTTCGTAGAATATGTAGGAACCAATATGGGCATCCAGGTTCCGCTATTGGTTATTGACCGAGAATGGTTCTAGGTCATGTCTACATAGTTCTCGAACCCGTAGGGTCCGCACGCTTAACGTTTAGATGACAGTTCATTATGAGTTTATAAGTATTGATGTACCGAAGGTTGTTCGGAGTCCCGGATGTGATCACGGACATGACGAGGAGTCTCGAAATGGTCGAGACATAAAGATTGATATATTGGAAGCCTACATTTGGACATCGGAAATGTTCCGAGTGAAATCGGGAATTTACCGGAGTACCGGGAGGTTACCGGAACCCCCCGGGAACTATATGGGCCATAGTGGGCCTTGGTGGAAAAGGAGAAAGGACCAGCCCTAGGTGGCCGCGCGCCTCCCCCCTTCCCCTAGTCCTACTAGGACTAGGAAAGGTGGGCCGCCCTCTCTCTCTTTCCCCTCCGGTGAATCCTATTCCAACTAGGATTGGAGGGGAATCCTACTCCCGGAGGAGTAGGACTCCTGGCGCCTCCTCTTGGCCGGCCGCCCCTCCCCTTGGCTCCTTTATATACGGGGCAGGGGCACCCTAGAACACACAAGTTGATCTACGGATCGTTCCTTAGCCGTGTGCGGTGCCCCCTCCACCATATTCCACTTCGGTCATATCGTCATGAGCTTAGGCGAAGCCCGCTACCGAGAAGTCATATCGTCATGGAGCTTAGGCGAAGCCCTGCGTCGGTGGAGCATCATCATCGCCACCACGCCGTCGCGGCCGACGGAACTCATCCCGACACTTTGCTGGATCGGAGTCCGGGATCGCCATCGAGCTGAACGCGTGTGCGTAACTCGGAGGTGCCGTGACGTTCGGTGCTTGGATCGGTCGGATCGTGAAGACGTACGACTACATCAACCGCGTTGTTATAACGCTTCCGCTTTCGGTCTACGAGGGTACATGGACGGACACTCTCCCCTCTCGTTGCTATGCCATCACCATGGTCTTGCGTGTACGTAGGAAATTTTTTGAAATTACTACGTTCCCCAACAGCCCGGCCCCGGGCCGGACACTGCTCCGGAACCATCAGCGGTTCCAGAGTCCGACAGGCGGCACCTTCATAAGAAGGGCAAGCCTGCGACACCGGCGACCTCCGTCCTCCCGGAGGCGCCGGACAATTTGCTGGAAGCGCTTAACGGCGCCTCCATCAACGAAGAACACCGTACTGTTATGAGTGCGGTGATTCAGAAGGTTCAGTCCGCCAAGAGCGGGCTGACGGAAGCCTGCACGAGCCAGTTAACGGGCTTTGAGGTATGTGTTCAAAAACATAAAAATATTACCCCATAGACAGTAGCCCCTGATGCTCAGTTCGGTGTTCGGAAAGAAAAGCCGAGCTGAGGATCTAAAAAGATATACGCAGGAGTCTAATAGAAATATGTCAATATGGGAATGCAGGCTGCGCTGCTGACCTCTACCGCACTAACTGCGGAGGTCAATGTATTGAAGGAAAGCCTCGAGCGGTCCGAGAGCGTACTCGGCCGTGCCAAGAAGCAGCTCGAGGATAAAGAGGGTACGTAGTACCTCCTGTAAATGTATATAGAAATACTTGGTTGCAAAATCATAACAGGACCAACGTTAATGTTGCAGGAGCCACGACCGAGGTGGCGACCCTGAAAGAGGCGGTCTCCAAGGCCGAAAAGAGTGCGGCCTTGGAGCGTGCTGAGCGACAGAAGCAGGAGGCGCGGGTGGCGGAGGTGTGGCAAGAGCTCTAGGCTCTCGTGGAAAAACACGAGGGCTTGGAGCGTGACTCGAAGACTCGAGAGTCCGAGCTTGCCTTGCCTCTTGAGAGTGCCAAGACCGCTAAAGCCGAAGCCCAGAAGGCCCTTCAGAAGATCGAGGCGGTGAAGAAGATAGCGGCGGGTAAGGCATTCTTTATGCAAAGCAAAAATATAAAAGTTAATTATCTGCTACTAACCCGAATCCGGAGCTCTCAGGAGGCGTCACGATCTGCCCGTAGTGTGTCCGATGCCGCCAAGATACTACCAAGCCGACGAGGGAGCTCGACGGAAAAGTGTTCGGTCTCGGTATCGAGGCCGAACATCCGGTGCCTTTTCGAGCGACCAGGTGAAGCAGCTGGTCGAGCTCCACAAGGTGGCCGAACAGGCCATGAAGGGCCTCATAGCTCTTGTGGCTTGGAGAAGTCATGCCTGGGAGCTACTTCGGTCTGGTGCGGCGGCTGGTGGACGCGTGTCCGTGGATTGAGGTCGTCAAGCGCTCCGTTTATATTGAAGGTGCCCGTCGGGCCCTTGCCCGTGCTAAGGTGCACTGGGGCAAGCTAGATGCGGAGAAGCTGTTGACGGACGCGCCACCACCGGGCAAGGAGTATCGTATGCCCGAGATGTATTATAATGGCGTTTTGAAGGGAGCCCGCCGTATAGCAGATGAGTGCTCCAAAGATGTAATTTTTGAGTAGACTCACATTTGTTATCCTGTACGCTGAAGCTTTGTTCATATGCGTTAAGCAACGCTTGTTAATTTAAAATATTACCTTCTGTGCGACCGTTTATCAAATCTGAGAGATGCAAGTCGTCGGCTTCGACCCCCATGCCACGAGTGCTCGGGTGTTCGGGATAAACCTGAGCGCTATTGTTCCCTATCTTGGGTGCATCTAGGGAGGCGTTCAGCACAACGAACCAGGCCGTCGGACTTATAATGCTTTATCACTCTCACTTAGCCATAGAATTCTATAATTTTAAATTTCGGCGAAGCCCCTAGTATTCGGAAGACCGAGTTCGGGGCGCTATCCACGCCTAGGCCGGATAAGTCCGGTTCCTCGCTCGAAGCGGCATAAGTCTTTAAGGACTCGAAGAAACCTCGCGAACAGCGACCGGTCTCTCGCACTATCATGACAGTCAGTTTTAACTTTCTCTACTGAGGTGTTAACCCAGCTCAACTGGGGCACAATCGCAATAGTTCTCCCAGCGCCACCTTAGCCAACAATGCGGAACATAAGGTACGAAAACATGGGAGCCGGGCAAACCCAACTATTGACCAAAGACATGATTCGGAGCCGATGCATATAGTGCTATAAGTTCGGGGTGCCGCACTCGTGAGAGTGTTCGGTCTTCTCACACCATGTTATGGGGTGTTGTAAGCCCCTGCTGTATTGTCTGCACCAAAGTGTACGGTTGCAGAATGTCATGACTGAACATATTTTTATAAAAATAGATAAGTACAGTAATAGATAAGTGCTATATATTGTTTATTAAAAAAGGGCTTCTGCGAAAGTAGAACGATACAAGAAGTGCGGTAAGCAAGAGATGGGAGTATTTGACACATTCCCCTCCAGGGGCAAGCTGCGGGATTGTAAGTAAAACAGGTATTAAACTCGTTATAGAGACCACCTGGACTTTTGACGTGGCTTGCCCCCTCCCTGGCAGTTGCATCGTTGGTTCGGCGAGTGTACTGCCGGACAGGCCTTCCGAATAGTTGGGTCCTGAAAGTGTGTAAAAAGGAAAACGGCGAAATAGGGAGCCCCTTAGTGCGGTTGAGCCGCATTCTGGGCGTGCCGCTGTTGTGCCCCTCCCCTTATGCCGATGGTATCTCTAAGCCGTAATTATGTACACGTGGTACCAGTATCGCCGTTTGGCGGGGGCTAGGGTTGGGGCCGCACTGGTATGCTTGCTCGGAACGTGCCAGCCGGATTTGTTGTAGGTTACTTCGGGCTCGCCTGACGTTGTCCGGACATTTGACGCCTGGATTGGAGAACTGCCTTGAAAGGCTACTCTGTACTTCCGCCGCCAGGGCCGCCGTGTGCTCCTCCGTTCGGAGAGAGCGTTCGGTGTTTACGTCTACCGTGATGACTCCGCGAGGTCCTGGCATCTTGAGCTTGAGATATGCGTAGTGCGGCACCGCATTGAATTTTGCATATGCGGTTCGTCCAAGCAGGGCATGATAGCCGCTGCGAAATGGGACTATGTCGAAGATTAACTCCTCGCTCCGGAAGTTATCCGGGGATCCGAAGACGACTTCCAGTGTAACCGAGCCTGTCATACTGGCCTCTACCTGGTATGACACCTTTGAAGGTTGTCTTTGTGGGTTTAATCCTTGAAGGATCGATACCCATTTTTCGACCGTGTCCCGGGTAAAGCAGGTTCAAAGCACGCCGCTGTCCATTAGGACTCTGGTAAGGTGAAATCCGTCGATAATTGGGTCTAGGACCAGTGCGGCGAATCCGCCGTGATGGATGCTGGTGGGATGGTCCCTTCGATCGAAGGTGATCAGGCAGGAGGACCATGGGTTGAACTTTGGCGCAATGGGCTCCAGCGCATAGACGTCCTTGAGAGCACGCATCCGTTCCCTTTTGGGGATGTGGGTTGCGTATATCATGTTAACCGTCCGAACTTGCGGGGGAAATCCCTTCTGTCCTTTGTTGTTCGGTGGCCGGGGCCCCTCCTCGTCATCGCTATGTAGCCCCTTGTCTCTGGTCTCGGCACTTAACTTGCCTGCCTGCTTGAACACCCAACAATCCCTGTTGGTGTCATTGGCTGGCTGTTCGGGGTGCCGTGTATCTGGCACAAGCGATCGAGTATCCGGTCTAAGCTGGACGGGCCCTCAGGGTTTCTTTTGAATGGCTTCTTCCGCTGACCCGGTTTAGAGCCTCTGAATCCGGCATTGACTGCCGTATCTTCAGTATTGTCACCGTTAATGCGACGCTTATGCTTGTTGCGACGTGACCTGCCGTTGGTATCCTTGGTATCCGAATTTCCGGGGCTCTTGGTTATGTTATTGCTACGAGCTAGCCAGGTGTCTTCTCCCGCACAGAAGCGGGTCATGAGTGTCGTGAGGGCTGCCATAGACTTCGGCTTTTCCTGTCCTAGGTGCCGGGCAAGCCATTCGTCTCGGATGTTGTGCCTAAAGGCTGCAAGGGCCTCGGCGTGCGGACAATCGACTATTTGGTTTTTCTTGGTTAGGAACCGTGTCCAGAATTGTCTGGCCGATTCCTTTGGCTGCTGGATTATGTGGCTTAGGTCATCGGCGTCTGGTGGTCGCACGTACGTGCCCTGGAAGTTGTCAAGGAATGCGGATTCCAGGTCCTCCCAATAGCTAATTGACTCTGCTGGCAGGCTGTTAAGCCAATGTCGAGCTGGTCCTTTAAGCTTGAGCGCGAGGTATTTGATGGCGTGTAGATCATCACCACGGGCCACGTGGATATGAAGGAGATAATCATCGATCCATACCGCGGGATCTGTTGTGCCATCATATGATTCGATGTTTATGGGTTTGAAGCCCTCGGGGATTTGATGATCCATTACTTCGTCTGTGAAGCATAGTGGGTGTCTTGGCGCCCAGATCTGGGCTATATCACGACACAGCTCGGACCAGCTGGGTCTGTTGTATTTGGCCGGGCCATACTTATTATGTCCGGCGTGATGGCTAGCGTCACGTGAAGCAGGGCGCCCATGCGATCCGTAGATCGATCTTGTTTGCCTTGCCTTATTCTCCAAGATGTCTCGCAGGTCTGTTGCGTCTCCCCGTACTCTGGTATGTTTTGAGCGGTGTCGGGGTGCGGCTTGGGTTGAGGGCCTGAAGGCCTCTCTATCGCGGCCACGGGGTGCCTGATCGGGTGCATTGTACAGTGGTGATGTAGGTTTAGTTGCTTCCTCCTCAAGTTGGGGTAGCAGCCTACGCTTCGGGTAGCTCTTGGATGGGCGTTCTAGTTTATACTCTTCGGCCGCCAGGACTTTGGTCCATCTGTCGGCTAGCAAGTCTTGGTCAGCTCTAAGCTGCTGCTGTTTCTTCTTGAGGCTGCTTGTCGTGGCTACGGGCCTGCGTTTGAAACGCTCTTGTTCGACGGGATCCTCTGGCACGACGAATTCGTCGTCGTCGAGGCTTGCCTCGTCTTCGGAGGGAGGCATGTAGTTGTCGTCCTTATCTTCTTTGTCGGCCGCTCTCTCATGATGGCTGGCTCCTTCGTCCTCCTGCACTGAATCCTACTGGAGGGGGTTGTCTTCGGCACTGTCCGGCGTGTTGTTATCTCCAGTGCCGGAATCGCCGTTTTTGCTTTGGCGGGACTTAGAGCGGCGCCGCTGACGTCGGCGCTTGGGTTGCTTCTTGGAGGGGTCATCCTCCGTTTTCTCCTCGCCATCCCCCGCTTTAGGGGTGTCCACCATGTATATGTCATATGACGAGGTGGCTTTCCAGTTCCCTATAGGTGCTGGTTCTTGATCGTCTCCTTCATCGGCGTCCATGCCGTCGATGTCTTCAGAGTCAAAGTCGAGCATGTCGGTTAAATCGTCGACAGTGGCTACGAAGTGGGTGGTGGGTCGGCTTCGAAATTCTTCGTCGTGGTTCGGCAAGGGCTCTCCTGATAAAGAGAGAGACTTTAAGGAATTCAGGATATTGCCAAAAGGCGAGTGCTGAAAGACATCCGCGGCGGTGAACTCCATGACCGGAGCCCAATCGGGCTTAATCGGAAGAAGTGCGGGATTTACGGAGTCCGGATCGGAGTCCGGCACCTTTGAGTCACGGGACTTGCGAGGGATTAGGCTGGTATCCGGCTCTATCGCTGTAGAGGTTGCAGCTTCCGGGGCGGCGTCCAACCGTCCGTCCCCGACTGGCGTAGTGGGCTCAGAGCTAATGGTCGGAGCGGACACCTGAGCGACGCTCTGGGCGTTGTCCGATGACAGAGCTAGATCAGGCCCATCGTGACAGTGCGGCATGCCCGGTCGTGGCTCAAATCCGTCGAAGATCAAGTCACCGCGGATGCCGACCGTGTAGTTTAAGCTTCAAAACCTGACCTGATGGCCCGGGGCGTAACTTTCCATCTGCTCCAGATGGCCGAACGAGTCGGCCCGGAGTGCGAAGCCTCCGAATACGAAGATCTGTCCAGGGAGAAAAGTCGCATCCCGGACCGCATTGCGATTGTCGAGCGAAGAAGCCATCGGGCCTAAAGGCAACGACACAGAGGAACTCTCAATGAAAGCACCAATGTCGGTGTCAAAACCGGCGGATCTCGGGTAGGGGGTCCCGAACTGTGCGTCTAGGCGGATGGTAACAGGAGAGAAGGGACACGATGTTTTTACCCAGGTTCGGGCCCTCTCGATGGAGGTAAAACCCTGCTCCTGCTTGATTAATATTGATGATATGAGTAGTACAAGAGTAGATCTACCACGAGATCAGAGTGGCTAAACCCTAGAAGCTAGCCTATGGTATGAATGTTGTTCGTCCTACGGACTAAAACACTCCAGTTTATATAGACACCGGAGAGGGCTAGGGTTACACAGAGTCGGTTACAATGGGAGGAGATCTTCATATCATATCGCCAAGCATGCCTTCCACGCCAAGTAAAGTCCCATCCGGACACGGGCCGGAGTCTTCAATCTTGTATCTTCATAGTCCAGGAGTCCGGCCAAAGGTCTTAGTCGGGCTATCCGAACACCCCCTAATCCAGCACTCCCTCACTTAGACCTGACGGTACGATTGAAAAGTACAAGGCACGGCTTGTGGCTAAGGGTTATACCCAGAAAGAAGGTGAAGACTTCTTTGATACTGACTCACCCGTGGCTAGACTGATCACAATTCGGGTACTGCTATCACTGGCTGCCTCACATGGTCTTCTCGTTCATCAGATGGACGTTAAGACGAGTTTCCTCAATGGAGAGTTGAAGGAGGAAATTTACATGGATCAGCCAGATGGTTTTGTAGTACCTGGTCAGGAATGAAAGGTGTGCAAGTTATTAAATTCTTTATATGGCCTTAAACAAGCTCCTAAGGAGTGGCATGAGAAGTTCGAAAGAACATTAACTGCTGCCAGCTTTGTAGTAAATGATGGTGACAAGTGTGTGTACTATCGCCATGGTGGGGGCGAAGGAGTTATTCTTTGTCTGTATGTCGACGACATATTGATCTTTGGAACCAAACTTGATTTAATCAAGGAGGTTAAGGATTTCCTATCTCGCTGTTTTGAGATGAAGGATCTAGGAGTAGCTGATGTTATCTTAAACATCAAGTTGTTGAGAGATGAGAATGGAGGGATCACACTGCTTCGGGCCTCACTAAGTGGAAAAAGGTCTTGAGTCGTTTTGGGTATAGCGACTGCATGCCTTCTCCAACTCCATATGATGCTAGTGTGTTGCTTCGAAAGAATCGACAGATTGCTAGGGATCAACTGAGGTGTTCTCAGATTATTAGCTCGCTTATGTATATGGCGAGTGCCACGAGGCCTGACATCTCTTTTGCTATGAGCAAGCTGAGTCTGTTTGTGTCTAAACCGGGAGATGATCATTGGCGTGTGCTTGAGAGAGTTATGCGCTCCTTGAAGGGCACTGCGAGCTATGGGATTCACGACACTGGGTATCCAAGGGTACTGGAGGGTTATAGTGACTCGAACTGGATATCTGATGCTGATGAGATTAAGGCCACAAGTGGTTATGTTTTTACACTTGGTGGTGGCGCTATTTCCTGGAAGTCTTGCAAGTAGACCATCTTAACGAGGTCAACTATGGAAGCAGAACTCACAACATTAGGCACTGCCACTATTGAAGCAGAGTGGCTTCATGAGCTATTGATGGACTTACCTATGGTTGAAAAACCAATACCCCCTATCCTGATGAACTGTGATAATCAAACTTTGATCGTCAAGATAAACAGTTCTAAGGACAATATGAAGTCCTCAAGGCATGTGAAGAGGAGATTAAAATCTGTCAGGAAACTGAGGAATTCCGGAGTTATTACGTTGGATTATATCCAAACATCAAAAAACTTGGCAGATCCCTTCACAAAGGGTCTATCACGTAATGTGATGGATAATGCATCGATGGAGATGGGTTTGAGACCCACCGCATGAGTTGTCCATAGTGGTAACCCACTCTATGTGATCGGAGATCCCATGAAGTAGAAGTGGGAGGCAAGCTGTTGGTCAGCTGAGAGGAGAGTATCCTTATTTTAACTATCCCACTCCGTGAAGATGCTGTACTCTCCTGATCTGCATAGCAGGTTGATATATATCATAATGTGTTCCAAGTGGCTTATTTAAGTAAGCAGAGATGTTGTCCTGTAGAGCATCTCCTGAGGAACACACCTATATGAATTTGACTGTTAACATCGCAGTCTGTGAGAAGTGGGTGATCTCTAATAAATTCATGAAAGGACCATGGGCTGCTATGACGCCACTAAGGGCAAGCCTGAGGGCGACCATGAGAAAGGCGGCAAGTCCGCTAATGTTGTCATCGGTGATACTTATATGAAGGAATCAGGGTACGGTATTTTTCCTACCATCCTGAGAGGAGAGTATCCTTATTTTAACTATCCCACTCCATGAAGATGCTGTACTCTCCTGATCTGCATGGCAGGTTGATATCTATCTTAATGTGTTCCAAGTGGCTTATTTAAGTAAGAGAGATGTTGTCCTGCAGAGCATCTCCTGAGGAACACACCTATATGAATTTGACTGTTAACGTCGCAGTCTGTGAGAAGTGGGTGCTCTCTAATAAATTCATGAAAGGCCTTGGAGTACGACGATAATGCTCCACCAGCAGGAAGCCTTGCGGCAGCCAAGTATCGGTCAAGAATTTGTGTGAAACTAGTCTCGCAGAAAACTTGTAGTTCAAGGCATAGTCCACTATTAAAGTTGTGATCTAGTGTAGCATAAAACTTTAAGTGGAAGTTCAACTTCACAGTCTCCACTAAGGACCGGTATATAAACAATGTTTTGGAACTAAATGATGAGATGTGCCAATGAGACTTTGTGGGGGACTGTTGGAATTTGCTAGTAGGCCTTTGGCCCAAAGCCCAACTAAAATTCTGAAATTCTCTTGGCCCATTCATGCACACATGTGAGTGGAGTGATTGAGGCTAAAGTTTAGTCCCACCTCATAAGTTGAGAGAGAGTTGCACCTCTTTATAAGGTGTGCTCTTCTACCACTTGTATGAGCATGAGAAGAGGAGACCTACACGCGCGCTCCTCCTCCTCGCTCGCCTCGCCACACCATGCCTCGCCTCGTCACGACGCGCCGCGGGTTGCAGGATTGAGCCGAGCCGAGGACAGAGCTATGCCATTGTCTATATTTTTGCTGCGCGGGAAAAATTAATGAGTCATTAATTAATAATTAACGGACGCGTTAATTACTGAACCGTTTTCTATTCTTTTGGATCGTGATGACTCAGACGTGGGGTTTACTCCCACGACCTACCCGGCCCGCACTATATAGTCAGGAAGTTGTCTACCCTAGCCGCCGCCGCTTCGTATGGTTTCTCACCACCGTTCCAGATCATTGCGCCGCCGAGCAAGTCTTCTCCATCCCTCCTTTCGGCGTGCACCGGGAGAAGGTACAACAGGCCTCCGGAACCCTGCCTCTCGTGATCCCGTACGGGATAGGGGCGATCAGGTTTTTGGGGAGCGCACCTGTATGACTGCTGGCACCGACGACTTCGCGAACGTCGACTTCTTCCCTGACCTCGGCAACCTCATCCTCGACGACATGGGCGACAACGTCAACGCCGGCGGTGCTGCCCCCGCTGCACCATATGTGATTCTATCTTTCCTGTTCGAGATCGTGGTAGAATTCATGTTTCTAGTATGTGCGTTAGATGTGATCTGTTCATCTGCTATGCTTGTTCGCATGATTAGTTTAATCTATGCTAGTGCTGTCATGATTTATCTTCTGATTATTCGGTTTAAAACTCGTAGTAATTTGCTCATATTTCCAACAATCCAAAAACCTGACTATAGGTAAGTTACTCCGAGTGGTTTTTCTGCGCATCTAAAGGCGCCTGCCTTTAAGGGGGTGCAATGTAAGAGGTGGCGCACGAGAGCAGTCTACTGGTTTCATACCATGGGCTGCTATGACGCCACTAAGGGCAAGCCTTAAGGGCGATCTTAATCCAGCACAGCTGAAAGCTTTTGAGAAGATCGATACTCTCTTTAAAGGCGCTCTTCTGGGTGTTCTTGATGATTCCATTGTGGATTCGTATATGTCGTTTGACAACGGCAAGGACATGTGGGCTGCGCTCGAGGCCAAGTTTGGTGCCTCGGACGCTGGTAGGGAGTTGTACGTCATGGAGCAATTCTATGACTACAAGATGACTGATAAGCGTTCTGTTGTACAATAGGCTCATGAGATACAGTCGCTCGCAAAAGAACTTGAGCACTTAAAGTGTGTGTTGCTGGATAAATTTCTTGCGGAGGCATTATTGCGAAGCTTCCACCTTCGTGGAACAATTTTGCTACTTCCCTGAAACACAAGAGACATGAGTTTTTCGTTGCGGATCTCATTGGTACTCTTGATGATGAAGAGAAGGCGAGAGAAAAGGATACACGTGCTCGAGTTGTCGAGGGAGCTTCTAGTGCCCACATGGTACAGAAGAAGAATTTCCAGCCCAATAAGTTCAAAAACAACAAGAACAAAACTCAGGGGAAAGGCAAGTTTGATACAAAGAACAAGCCATCACATTCTACCAACTTCAAGAAGAATTCTCATAAGAAGGGAAAGGGACTTTGCCATGTCTGCAGTGTTCCTAATCACTGGGATCCGAAGTGTCCTAACCTCTTTGAGGAGCGCGAACATGAGAAGGGCGGCAAGTCCGCTAATGTTGTCATCGGTGATACTGATATGAAGGAATCAGGGTATGGTATTTTTCCTACCATCCTTTCAGTATTTCAATCCCCTGATTGGTTAATTGACACTGGTGCCAATGTGCATCTTTGTGCTGACGCCTCCATGTTTTCTTATTACCAGGCCACAGGGACTTCTCCCTTGCTGATGGGGTACGGTCGATTTGAAGTTTACTTTGGGGAAGACCGTGCGTCTGAAGAACGTTCATCATGTGTCGTCCATCAATAAAAATCTCGTTAGCGGTTCACGTTTATGTCGAGATGGTTTTAAGTTGGCTTTTGAGTCCAATAAAGTTGTAATTTCCAAGTGTGGACAATTTGTTGGAAAGGCTATGAGTGCGGAGGCTTGTTCCGCCTATCTTTGTCAGATATTTGCACTAAAGTTATTAATAATGTTTGCCACAATAATGAGTTGGATATTTGGCATTCACGACTTTGTCATATTAACTTTGGTTGCATGACGCGGCTAGCCAATATGAATTTAATTCGAAAATCTCTCTTGTCAAAGGCTCTAAGTGCCAAGTATGTGTACAAGCTAAGCAACCTCGCAAGTCCCATAAGACTGCAGAGGCAAGAGACTTGGCGCCACTAGAGCTTATACATTCTGATCTTTGTGAGATGAATGGCGTGTTGACAAAAGGTGGAAAGAGATATTTCATGACGTTGATTGACGACTCCACTAGATATTGTTATGTGTATCTTCTGAAATCAAAAGATGAAGCTTTAACTTTCTTCAAAAACTATAAAGCTGAGGTAGAGAACCAACTTGATCGAAAAATTAAATGGCTTAGGTCCGATCGTGGTGGAGAGTATTTTTCCAATGAATTTGATCTGTGTTGTGTGGAACATGGTATAATCCATGAGAGGACGCCTCCCTACTCACCTCAATCTAATGGGGTGGCCGAAAGAAAGAACCGAACTCTAACTGATTTGGTTAACGCCATGTTAGACACATCGGGTCTTTCCAAGGAATGGTGGGGGGAGGCGCTAATGACCGTGTGTCATGTCCTAAACCGAGTTCCCACAAAGCATAAGACCATGACTCCATTTGAGTAATGGGAAAGGAAAAGGTTGAAACTCTCTTACCTACGTTCTTGGGGTTGTTTGGCGAAAGTCAATATACCAATTCCCAAGAAGCGCAAGCTTGGGCCAAAAACAATGGATTGTGTTCTTCTGGGCTATGCTTTTCATAGCATTGGCTATAGATTTTTGATAATAAAATCTGAGGTATCCAACATGCATGTTGGTACGATTATGGAGTCTAATGATGCAACTTTCTTTGAGGACATATTTCCTATGAAGGATATATCAAGTTCATTAAATCAGGAGATACCTACTCCATCTAGTGAGGAACTCACTGTAATTCCTGAACCCACCATTGCGATGGAACACGTTGAGAATCCTGTTGAGGGTGACAATGAAACTCCTGTAAGGAGTAAGAGACAGAGGACTACAAAGTCCTTTGGTGATGATTTCATTGTGTACCTTGTGGATGACACACCCAGGACTATTTCAGAAGCCTATGCATCTCCTGATGCTGATTACTGGAAGGAAGCTGTTCGTAGCGAGATGGATTCCATCTTGGCTAATGGAACCTGGGAGATCACGGACCGTCCTTATGGGTGCAAACCTGTAGGATGTAAGTGGGTGTTCAAGAAAAAGCTTAGACCTGATGGTACGATTGAAAAGTACAAGGCACGGCTTGTGGCTAAGGGTTATACCCAGAAAGAAGGCGAAGACTTCTTTCATACTTACTCACCCGTGGCTAGACTGACCACAATTCGGGTGCTGCTATCACTGGCAGCCTCACATGGACTTCTCGTTCATCAAATAGACGTTAAGACGACTTTCCTCAATGGTGAGTTGAAGGAGGAAATTTACATAGATCAGCCAGATGGTTTTGTAGTACCTGGTCAGGAAGGAAAGGTGTGCAAGTTATTAAAGTCTTTATATGGCCTTAAACAAGCTCCTAAGGAGTGGCATGAGAAGTTCGAAAGAACATTAACTGCTGCCCGCTTGTAGTAAATGATGGTGGCAAGTGTGTGTACTTTCGCCATGGTGGGGGCGAAGGAGTTATTCTGTGATCGTCAAGATAAACAGTTCTAAGGACAATATGAAGTCCTCAAGGCATGTGTAGAGGAGATTAAAATCTGTTAGGAAACTGAGGAACTCCGAAGTTATTACATTGGATTATATCCGTTCACAAAGGGTCTATCACGTAATGTGATAGATAATGCATCGATGGAGATGGGTTTGAGACCCACCCCATGAGTTGTCCATAGTGGTAACCCACTTTATGTGATCGGAGATCCCGTGAAGTAGAACTGGGAGACAAGCTGTTGGTCAGCTGAGAGGAGAGTATCCTTATTTTAACTATCCCACTCCATGAAGATGTTGTACTCTCCTGATCTGCATGGCATGTTGATATCTATCTTAATGTGTTCCAAGTGGCTTATTTAAGTAAGCAGAGATGTTGTCCTGCAGAGCATCTGCTGAGGAACACACCTATATGAATTTGACTATTAACGTCGCAGTCTGTGAGAAGTGGGTGCTCTCTAATAAATTGATGAAAGGCCCTGGAGTACGACATATACACTCCACCCGCGGGGAAGCCTTGCGGCAGCCAAGTATCGGTCAAGAATTTGTGTGAAACTAGTCTCGCAGAAAACTTGTAGTTCAAGGCATAGTCCACTATTCAAGTTGTGATCTAGTGTAGCATAAAACATTAAGTGGAAGTTCAACTTCACAGTCTCCACTAAGCACCGATATATAAACAATGTTTTGGAAGTAAATGATGAGATGTGCCAATGAGACTTTGTGGGGGATTGTTGGAATTTGCTAGTAGGCCTTTGGCCCAAAGCCCAACTAAAATTCTAAAATTCTCTTGGCCCATTCATGCACACATGTGAGTGGAGTGATTGAGGCTAAAGTTTAGTCCCACCTCATAAGTTGAGAGAGAGTTGCACCTCTTTATAAGGTGAGCTCTTCTACCACTTGTATGAGCATGAGAAGAGGAGACCTACACGCGCGCTCCTCCTCCTCGCTCGCCTCGCCACACCACGCCTCGCCTCGCCTCGCCTCGTCACGACGCGCCGCGGGTTGCAGGATTGAGCCGAGCCGAGGACAGAGCTATGCCGTTGTCTATGTTTTTGTTGCGCGGGAAAAATTAATGATTCATTAATTAATAATTAATGGACGCGTTAATTACTGAACCGTTTTCGATTCTTTTGGATCGTGATGACTCAGACGTGGGGTTTACTCCCACGACCTACCCGGCCTGCACTATATAGTCAGGCAGTTGTCTACCCTAGCCGCCGCCGCTTCGTATGGTTTCTCACCACCGTTCCAGATCATTACGCCGCCGAGCAAGTCTTCTCCATCCCTCCTTTCGGCATGCACCGGGAGAAGGGACAATAGGCCTCCGGAACCCCGCCTCTCGTGATCCCGTACGGGAGAGGGGCGATCAGGTTTTTGGGGAGCGCACCTGTGTGACGGCTGGCAGCGACGACTTCGCGAACGACGACTTCTTCCCCGACCTCGGCAACCTCATCCTCGACGACATGGGCGACGTCAACGCCGGCGGTGCTGCTCCCGCTGCACCGTATGTGATTCTATCTATCCTGTTCGAGATCGTGGTAGAATTCATGTTTCTAGTATGTGCCCTAGATGTGATCTGTTCATCTGCTATGCTAGTTCGCATGATTAGTTTAATCTCTCCTAGTGCTGTCATGATTTATCTTCTGATTATTCGGTTTAAAACTCGTAGTAATTTGCTTATATTTCCAACAGCTAGAGGCTGGAATGGTTGAGATGGGGGCTAGGGTTCCGGTGGACGCCTTTGTAGGTCGTGGGAGGCGACGTGGTGGCCATCCTGCCATGGCGCCGGGGGATGGCTGCCACGCCAAGCCTCTGTACAGAGATGTACAGGGAGTAAGGGGATGGCTGTTAGGTGGGGCTACAATTGCATAATAGTAGTTAGGCCTTTTCGTTTTTATGTTATTTTATTTTTCTGTTTTCATTTATTTCTCCTGTTTTCCTATTTTAACTTTGAACCAAATGGATTTTTTAAAAGTGAAGCTTGGCATATAAATTAAGCACAATATTACGAGGGTGCACAAAAAGTTTGGGGCCAAAAGGAGTTGTCTACCCATTTTTAGAAATTGAAAAGGGTATCTATTTTTCTGCTGAACCACTTCATAAAATCCTAGGAATTAACTGGTGGGTCCAATAATGTTGTGATCAATATGACCATGATCAGAGGAATTTATAGAATATAGTGAACATTTTAGTTTTACTTCTTAAAGGAATAAATTATTTGACTTTACTTTAAATTTGAAAACGGCTTTGATTTTTATCAAGTGGCAATTTGACTTAGCTAAATTTGATGACATGGTATCATTAGTGTGAGGTTACTGTAGCATGATCCCCGGGGTGTTACATTATTGGTCAAGCTTCTCTCACTGGGTGTGAGGGTTTTGTTCAATAAGTTGCAATAATTGTGCAGGTTAGCAGACCGCCTACTCTCATAATTTTTTCTACCGCTTATTTGTTCTACTAATTAGATGAAACTTGCTATACGAAATTCAAATCAGATCATTAGACTGTGCAGCCCCTATTGTTTACATACTACACAATAACAAAAACCTAATCAAAGTTTTATGTTCCTTTCTTTCCAATTAAAACATTGGGTTTGTCAGCTTCTCTAGAACAATAAATACCAATCTTCAAATTTTGCTGTCTACTACAGGTGATGCTTCATTACCTACCTATGTTCTTTTTTGCAACCAAACCGATGTTGTATTTGTTTAGTTGTATGCATCTGTTTTTGCATGTGATTTCGAAATAAAGATTCTATTTAGTTGTAGCCTTCTATTTAAGGTCCATGATGTTAGATGTTGCTGATCAAGCTTCTCCCGCTACAAATGATTGTTCGTTTCTGATCGGTTGTTGTAACTGTGCAGGTTAGCAGATCGTCTTCCCGCGTAATTTTTTAGTGATTAGTTATTCAGTTGGTTAGATGAAATTTCATGTATGAAATTGAATTCAAATTATTGGACTAAGCAAATCCTATTGCTTTCATATTACACGATAATCAAAGTTTGTTATTGCTTTCTTTCCAATTAAATTATTGGGTTTGGAAGCTTCTATGGAGTAACAAATACTAATATCCAAAATTTGTGTTCTCCCACAGGTCAATTTTTTGTTTTCGTTTCTTATTTTTACAACCGAACTGATGTTATATTTGCTTATTCGTAAGCATCTATTTCCATGGGATTTGCCGGATTATGTCCGAGCCATTATATTTTGGGTCCATGATATTTTCATAATTTTGTGTTCTTCTATAATATGTATTGGCAAATACATATACCCTATATTTTCTTACAGTTGAACTGCAGGCTGTTGTATTTGTTTAGTTGTACTAATCAGTCTATCTTGGAAATTTCCAATACAAATTATATCTAAGCCATTATATTAAAGGTCCATGATGTAATACTAAACAAGTACTAATTTTAAAAATTTCGTGTTCTTCTACAGGCCATATTTTGATTGTTTTCCTATATTCTTCAAATAGCCCGATTGTTGTTGTATTTGTGTAGTTTTATCAATCTGCTTTGCTTCGGATATGCCAATACAGATTATGTCAGCGTTATATTTTGGTCAATGGTATAATTAGCAATAATTTTGATATTCAACTTCTATCACTTCTTTCTTTTGCAAATCAAGGGTTAAAACAATGGCGTGATATTCTGAATGAGATTCGCGATGAGAAGGATTCTTAGTAAGGTTGGAGTAATTTGGCTATGGGATGTCAACGAACAACATTTTAATTGTAATATTTGTTTGAAATTTTACAAAATAAGGTTCTCAATATACTAGCCCGTGCGAATGCACGTGTTGACGACTAGTATTATGAATCGGAGAGGGTACAATGTACAACGAACAACTTCGATCTATCTAACGACCTGAAGTTGTTTTGCGGTTTCTTTGATGACATCTCTTGATCTTCCCAGTGGAATTGGAAATCAAAATAGTCAATAAATTCTGTCTTCTTAGAAGCAATAAATTATGTTCGTACCAGATACAGTTGTCCAACTAATCTAGGTATGCATGCAATCATCCAGCTAACTGAAGTATGTATTCATTCCCGGAAAAAGAGCCAAGTATGCTTAGGGCATCTACAACACAGACGCTTAGAGGAGGCACTAGGCTTTGATTCCTGGCCGTTTCGATGCAATCCCGTTCGATCCTGGGATTTTGGCTGGCATCGATGCCAAGCCTGCCGTCCGACGCTTGGTATTTGCTTTTTTGCTTGTACCTTTCTAACAACTGCAATGCCTATCCTTTAGCTAAAAAAAGCGATTCAGATAGTGCCTCAATAGGCGCCCATGCGTTGGGGCAGCAGACTCCTTCACCCATTCATTTTTCTTAATTATTTAAATATTCTAAGCGCCCACACAGGCGCGTCTCCATTGTAAATGCCCTTAGCAATAGAATGGCACAAAGTTTCTTCCTAGCTCGAGCTTCATGGTGCCTCTTATCTAGCCCGTTCGTTTGCTTCTGGATTTGTGCAGAAAAGGAGCACTACAAGTCACGCAGCTGTTCGCTAGTGACTGCATGCAGTACTGACCCGACCGGTCCCCTCGCTGCCGCTTGCATGCAGTACTGTAGTCACGTGGGTTTGCCAGAGCTGAAGTAAAGAAACAGTCCGGCGCATGCAAGTTTTAAAGAGAGAGAGTGCTGTTGTGCAAAGTCTTTTTTAGAAAATTAAGAGAGAGTTGCATGCAGGGTTGATAGAGAGAAAAAGAAAGAGAAAAAAAGTTGCATGCACCGGTGTCAGAGGAACAGTCTGGGAGAGAGAGAGTGTGAGAGGCATATGCAGCCATGTGCTATAAACAACACACCATGTTTTTTTATGCCCTAACGGCGCATGGCAGCACGGAGATGCAACTAAGCTAACGCATACAGGATATCTTGTTCTCTTTAATCCTTTTTTTATGCAGAGGAACAGTATTCAGGATTCCATCTGCATGCGAGGAAAGAGAAAGTTCTTTATAAATAAAAGAGAAAGCTTTTTTGTGGGGAAAGATTTTTTCTTGCAGCTACCCACAAGTCAACTCGCGGGAGCAAGTCACGAGCCTGTAGTCGGCACAGTGCTGCATGGCAGAAACTATAGCTTTTCAGCCCGTCGCTATCACGAGCCTGCAGGCTTTCTTGTGGACAAATTACTCCTGCAAGACTGGTCAGCCCCTGCGTGAATCTCTAGGAACAGCAGGTCTAGCGAACGGCACAGATAGTGGGTATCGTGTAGCTGGTCCTACAAAAAACCGCTCTCATAGAATGGATGTAAGCACTCGAGCACACAGACGAAGGAGAAGTTTTGGTCTATGGATGTATATATTCTCTATATAAAAATTAGTAATTAAATGAAAAGTCAACAAATTCTAAAAGGAAAAGCATTATATTCAGCCGACTGGTTTCTACAAAAATCAGTCGTGCATCGCACCGTCCACGCCGTGCAGCAACTGACACCCGTGATCGCTAGATATACTTATGACAACGTGTCCTCGTGGGACCTCCTAAAAATAGAAAAAAACATTATATTCTCTTGTGCGTGCATTGCAATCAAAAGCAATGCGTTCTACCACGTGACACATGTGGTAAGCAATCCAAAATATTCAAATTTTAAGCAGTGTGTTCTCCTATCCCCAGTCCCTGCATGCAGCCGCTGCTGCTTGTCGCTTGCCGCCCATCAGTCCAGGACCCTAGAACGGTAGAACCCATTGTACACCAACATCGTTGCCCTTTAGGGCAACTCCAACCAGCGGACATATTTCGTCCGGTCGCGTCCGTTAGTGTCTGCGCGGATAAAAGCACGGTTTAACATGTCGATGCAAATGGATATTAGTCCCTTTTTTGTATGTTTAAACCCATTTTCAGTGTAAATTTGGACCGGGTTTGCATCCGCGCGGACACGCCCCGGCGTCCCCCTACCCTTCACTGACCTGTCTGACACTGGCACACAATCTCCATTCACATCGTTTCTCTCACAATAACCCTCCCGCCCTGGAGCCATCACAAGTAGAAAAAGTACTTTACGTGAGACCCATTAGTCTCGGTTTGAAAACGGACCGGTACTAATGTGACCATTAGTGCCGGTTTCAACGGTTAGGGGGGGGGGGTGGGCATCATTTGTCCCGGTTCGTGTTGAACCTCTCACTAGTGCAGAACCGGCCTTTCGTGCCGGTTCGTCAGGGCCTTTAGTGCTGGTTCGCCAACCGGCACTAAAGAGTGGGGACTAAAGGTCCCCCCCCTTTAGTACCGATTCGTCATGAACCGGCGCTAAAGAGCCACCATGTGGCACGAGCCAGGCCTGGGTGCGTGTAGGACATTAGTACCGGTTGGTAACACCAACCGGTACTAAATGTTTGGGTGTTTTTTTTATTTTTGCTCTAATTTTGTGTTTTCAATTTGGCTTTATTTTCCATTTAATTCTTTTTTGTTTGCTAGTATTTCACGATACTACAAATTGTACACGTTATGCATATATATAAATAGATTTTCTCGTACGTAGAACCGCATATATATATATAATATATATCATCGAATGTCTCACAGCCAACACCATTAACTATTCACACATACACATGTATATACATATACAATTTCTCCTACATGTTGCCTTGGTGCCTTCGGAGCACGATGACCAGTGGTTCATGGGGGTGGTAGCGGGTAATAGTATTCTCCTATGGGATCTATGACCTGGTCGAGCAAAAATCCGGCTATTTCCTCTTGAAGCTTATCCCGCACCTCTCTGAACTGTTAAGAAGGAGATCAATATGCATGTGTATTAGTTGTGTTACAAGATATCGATAATGGTGTGAATAGTGTTCTGACAACATACTCAGTCCTGTCTTTGAGATCTGCTCCTTTCGGACGCCATCATGTGAATGTTCTCGCAAACGTAGAATGCACACAGATCATTCCCCGACGCCTGCTTCAGGGCCTTTACGAGAATGGAATTGATTCAGATAATGATTAATCAAGCATGATAATTAATTAATGGTATTGCAACAAAAATTAAAGAGATGGCTAGCTAGTACTACTTAATTACTTACCTTTGGTTGATGCCAAAAAAACTTATTTGGCCATTTGCCTGGAGTCACCTTTATGAACTGTGCCCAAGCCCTGCCCGCCGGCAAAGAAAATTAATAAAGGGGTTATTAAATAGTTCATATCAGGAAATGACGAACTAATAATAGGCCGAGATATAGTTAATAATGATTGAAATTACTTGTTGACTATCCCCTTCATGATGGCGTAGTCTTTATCTTCTTTAAGTAGCGAGTCCAGTACTTCAACTGTTGCTTTGTCAACTTTAATGTCTAACAAGATCCAGTGGAAACTGCATGCGCACAAGTTTGCATGTCTTAATTAAGCGGGCATGTGCATAAAATTAATCAAGTATCGTAGACCGTATACACTTAATTATTAACATCTAGCTAGCTAGTAAGCAAAAACAGAATTTGTATTAACTCACAGGAAGTTGTATGGAAGTAGTATATCTTCATTGGTATTGAGGTGCTTCAAGAACTCTAGCATGCTTTCCTCTACACTTGCTTGAGAAGTTGCAAGATTCCATGTGTACTCATTAATGGTATTTGGGTCAATGAACCCAATGCTATAGCGTCCAGATTTTTTCATTTCATACATCTTCATCCTACATATAATACCACAGAAAATGATATATAGTGAGGATAATTACATGTAATGATTGATCAAAAATTACAGAAAGAAATCACTTACAGACAATAGCAACTGACGAGAGTTTTGTCGAGTGCATTTTGATTGTATAACTAAAATAGTTCTGAATACTCAACGCACAGAGCTTTCTCATGGTAGTAATGCTCCTTCTTGACATTCACCATGCGGGACTCTCGATTGGAAATCTTGATAATGTTCATGTACCATTGATGCAATTCATACATTCTTGTTGGGATGTTCTTGACCTTGTCTGGCTCGACCAAAGGTTGGCCTCGGACATATTTCCGTTTTATTTCCTCCCCTCTAAGCGCAGACACGGGCTCAATTTCAAGGAGTTGTCCAACGGAGATCTTGAGCATTTCAGCCTGCATTATATGCTCCTCTGTTATTACCACATCGCCTAGCTGGCGAACTTTAATGGTTTTGTAACACCCACGATGCGGCTATATCTCCCACGTGTCGAAGCACGACTTAGAGGCATAACCGCATGGTGGTTTTGTCGCAAGAAGGGTCATCTTCACACAATCCCATGTAATGAACAAGAATGGGATAAAGAGAGTTGGCTTACAATCGCCACTTCACACAATACATAATTTAGATCATACATCATTCAAATACACTCATAGACCGACTACGGTCAAGTTCAAATGAAAAGAAGACAACCCCAAATGCTAGATCGCCGATCGTCCCGATTGGGCTCCTCTACTGATCATCTAGAAACGATACATAGTAACGACCAAGGGCCTCATCAAATTCCCACTTCAGCTCAGTTGCGCCATCTGCGCCAGTATCCTCGGCACCTGCATCTGTTTTGGTAGAATCTGTGAGCCACGGGGACTCAGCAATCTCACACCCGCGAGATCAAGACTATTTAAGCTCATAGGTAGGAAAGGTGTAATATGGTGGAGCTGCGGCAAGCACTAAGCATATATGGTGGCTAACATACGCAAGTGAGAGCGAGAAGAGAAGCAACGCATCGGTCGAGAAGCTAGAAGCGATCAAGAAGTGATCCTGAAACTACTTACGTCAAGCATAACTCAAACCGTGTTCACCTCACGGCTACGCACACGGTTGATGCATTTTAATGAAGTCAAGTGTCAAGTTATCTACAACCGGACATTAACAAATTCCCATCTGCCTCATAACCACGGGCACGGCTTTCGAAAGATTATATACCCTGCAGGGGTGTCCCAACTCAGCCCATCACAAGCTCTCACGGTCAACGAAGGAATAAACCTTCTCCCGGGAAGACCCGATCAGTCTCGGAATCCCGGTTCGCAAAACATTTCGACAAAGGTAAAACAAGTCCAGCAAAGCCACCCGATGCGCCGACAAATCCCGATAGGAGCTGCGCATATCTCGTTCTCAGGGCACAACGGATGAGCAAGACGTCGGGTTGGTATAGAACCTGGTTGCCCAGGGGACGCCGGACATCGCTCAGGTTGGACCAACACTCGAAGGAGCACTGTCCCGGGGGGTTAAATAAAGATGACCCTTGGGCTCGCGAAAACCCAAGGGAAAAGGGCTTAGGTGGCAAATGGTAAAACCAAGTTTGGGCCTTGCTGGAGGAGTTTTATTCAAAGCAAACTGTTAAGGGGGTCCCATAAATCACCCAACCGTGTAAGGAACGCAAAATCAAGGAACATAACACCGGTATGACGGAAACTAAGGCGGCAAGAGTGGAACAACTCACCAGGCATAAGGCCGAGCCTTCCACCAAGTATATAAGGTGCATTAATTTAAACAGGAGATATTGTGATATCCCAGAATATCCGTGTTCCGACCAGGAACAAACTTCATCTTCACCTGCAACTAACAACGCTATAAGAGGGGCCGAGCAAAAGCGGTGACATAGCCAATCAACGGTTGCTAGGACAGGATGCTTAGAGGTTTGACATGGCAAAAGGTAGGCATGGTAAACAAAGGTAGGTAGGGCTAGCAAAGCGATAGAGCAAGTACTAGCAAGCAAAGATAGAAATGATTTCGAAGGTATGATCATCTTGCCTGCAAGGTTCTCAGAGTTGTCGAAGGCTGGATCCTCGTAAGCGTACTCAACAGGTAGGGCTAGCAAAGCAAGAACACAAGCAAGGGACCACAATAAATCACGGTGCAATGCACAAGCAACATGATGCAATACATGTCATGATATGCGAGATGTGATATGCAATGCATATGCGTGCTTCGGGAGGAAAAAAGATGAACAAGGCATCAACTTGGCAAACCAAGTATGCCGCTGGAAAGATGAGATGATTTCGGTTGAAATCAAGATAAAGATCACCGGAAACGGATGCACGGTTTGCAAATGGCAAGCAAGACAAGTATGGCACAAAGCTGCGATTAACAGCACGATGCTACTTAGCATGCAACAAGAAACTATGCTACAGCAACCCAACATGAAAACAAAGCATATGGCAATGATCTAGAGGAGATGCTTTACAAAAGAGGAACACTGAGCTACGGCTAAATCACATCATAACAGGTTCAAACAAGCATGGAGAAAGTGCAAAAAATTATCAGGTTGGACATGGCATAAACAGCAGAACGAAGCAATGTTCAGAGCAAGTTATGAACATGCTACAGGAACTTATAATAGCAAACTAAGGCATGGCATGGATCTACTCAAAGCATAGATCAAAAGTCCCTTACTGACCATAAGCCAAAAAGGATCGTAAAATATGATGGCACCCACGTAAACGTAGCAAGTTTCGTTAACAGATTTCAGCAAACAAAGCATGGCATTGAAATAATTATGAAGGCACCTTCGTGAGCTTGATGCACTCATTACAGAGCATCTCATGATAAACAAAGCATACATCCATCAAGAAGACATGAAATAGAAGCTATACATGGCAAGAAACAACATCATAGCATACCCGGATCAACTACAACAACCTCGGCCAAATTGAATAACATGTAAACAATCTGCCAGGAAACATTTTGAAGCAAAAGTAGAGCACGAAAATGACATGCTAGACTACTCCATAATTGCAACCAGGACCATTGTTGGATAGAGCATAACCATGTTTCCAAAACACCCTTACTGAAGTATCTCAAATTATGCATGGATTTCTCTGTAGCAACATGTTTACATGGCATCGAAATTACAGCAGAACAGAAACTAAAATCAGCGTTATCACGAAGCCTAGTTTGCATGCTTATGCTAGTCACCACATTGATCACAAAAATACATGGTAAGCACATCTGTAAAGAAGACATAGCCAAGTTCAAAACACATTTAGGGACCAAGTTCATAGGATGCACGCATCAATCATGGCAAAAATGACAAAAGAGCTCGTTCTGATAAGAATCTGAAACTAACAATATGAAGCCCTCTTCCAACAGCATTTAGGGCATCGTGATGAGCTCAAATGTAAATGAAGCAATGGAATGAAATGATGTACTCATCGAGATGAACAATTTGACATATTACACGCGCGAAACGGAGCTACGGATGCAAAGATGTGATGCGATGAAGATGCAACAATTTAATGGCAGAATATGACGGTGAAAAACGGGGGAGAAAGTCAACCGTAGCGACTTTGGATCTGAGATCCAGATCGAGGGTTTCGCCGGAGTTCCTGTACGCCGGAGGTGAGGGAGGAGGCCGGGGCACCGTGGGAGAGGCGGAGGCTCGCCGGGGCGCGGTCGCCGGCGGGGTTGAGGGAGAGGCGGCGGTGCGGCCGAGGGCGCCATGGCGGGCAGAGCGGGCGGCGTGGCGGCTGGCGGCTGGCCGGTCGCGCTGGAGGCGGCGTGGGCAGCGGGGCCGGGGACGGCCTCGCCTGCCGGGCAGCGGCGATGGGGCGACCGCCACGTGCGCGGCCTGATTCGTCCCGGGCGCGGCGGATGTCCGGCCGTCCGATTTCGTCCGGCGCGAGGAGCGGGGAGACTAGGGTTTCGTCCAGGAAATTGGGAGTGCACATATTTATAGGTAGAGGGAGCTAGGAGTGTCCAAATGAGGTGCGGTTTTCGCCCACGATCGTGATCCCACGACGGAGAGCATGAAAGTGACTTAGATGGGTTATTGGGCTGTTTTGGAGGGGTGTTGGGCTGCAACTTAAAAGAGGCCTTTGCGGGAGTGCGGTTAACTGTTGGAGTACCAAACGAGCTCCAAATGACCCGAAACTTGACAGGTGGTCTACCGGTGCTATACCAGGGCCACTTGACAAGGCTCGGTCCATTCCGAGAACGTTCAACACCCGCACATGAAAAGAGACAAGAGGGGTGCGCCGGTGCACGTGGGAGTGTCGGATTGCGAAATGGACAACGGGGAAAATGCTCGGATGCATGAGACGAACACGTATGCAAATGAGATGCACATGATGACATGATATGATATGCATGACATGCATAAAATGCAAAACAAAAGACAAAACCCAACCATGGAGGGAATAATCATATCACATAGCCGAAAATGGCAAGAGTTGGAGTGACAAAGATGGAAAGTTACATATGGGGTGTTACAACACTCCACCACTACAAGAGGATCTCGTCCCGAGATCTAGGACTGAAAGAACTCCGGATATTCGGAACGGAGGTGATCCTCGCGCCCTGTGTGGCTTCTCGGTCGGAATTGTGTGACCACTTCACTTTCAAGAATTTGATTGACTTGTTGTGAGTCTTGCGCTCGGTTTCTTCAAGAATAGCAACGGGGTGCTCATGATAAGAGAGATCTTCTTGGAGGTCGATCTCTTCGAAGTTGATAGTGCGTTCAGGAGTCTTGAAGCACTTGCGAAGCTGTGACACATGAAACACATCGTGCACGTTCGCAAAGTTGGATGGAAGCTCAAGTTGATAGGCGAGATCGCCTCTTTTGCCAATGATCTTGAAAGGACCCACATATCTAGGGGCAAGCTTCCCTTTGATACCGAAGCGACGAGTGCCTTTCATTGGAGAGACGCGGAGGTAGACATGGTCTCCGATTTCAAAAGCCAAGTCACGGTGCTTGCTATCATAGTAACTCTTCTGTCGCGATTGCGCGGCTTTGAGATTCTCACGAATTACTTTGCACATTTCTTCGGCTTCTGTGATCAAGTCGTTGCCAAGAAGTTGGCGTTCACCTGTCTCAAACCAGTTGAGAGGAGTACGACACTTTCTGCCATAGAGAATTTCGAACGGGGCCTTGCCCGAACTCGCTTGGGAGCTGTTGTTGTAAGAGAACTCGGCATATGGAAGACAATCTTCCCACTTCATACCGAAAGATATGACACAAGCCCTGAGCATATCTTCAAGGATTTGATTGACTCGCTTGACTTGGCCACTTGTTTGAGGATGGAAAGCTGTGCTGAAACGAATGTTGGTGCCCATGGCCGTCTGAAAGGAGTCCCAGAACTTAGAAGTGAAGATGCTTCCACGATCTGAAGATATCAATTGTGGAATGCCGTGCAAGGAGACACTTCTGGAGGTGTATAGCTCTGCCAGCTGAGTTGCTGTGATAGATTTTTTGATAGGAAGAAAATGAGCCACTTTGGTAAGCTTGTCAATGACAATGAAGATAGCATCATTTCCACGCTTGGACTTAGGAAAACCAGTCACGAAGTCCATCTCAATATGGTCAAACTTCCATTCCGGAATAGCAAGAGGTTGGAGGAGACCAGCTGGTCGTTGGTGTTCTCCTTTCACTCTTCTGCAGACATCACATTCATTCACGAATTGAGCAATTTCTCGCTTCATTCGAGTCCACCAATATGACTGCTTGAGGTCATGGTACATCTTTGTACTTCCAGGATGAATGGATAGGAGGGAATTGTGTGCCTCATTCATGATGACTTTTCTCAGATCGCCTTTTGGAACCCAACTCGATCCTCGAAGAAAAGAGTATCTTTGTCATCCAAGCGATAGCACTTGTATTTAGGAATGCCCTTGTCAATACCACGTTTCACCTTCTTCACCATGGTATCCAGGAGTTGTGCCTCACGAATTTGATCTTCCAAAGTAGGAGAGACTATGAGGTTGGCAAGAAAGCCTTGAGGAACAACCTGAAGATTCACCTTGCGGAAGGCTTCACAGAGATCCGGTTGAAACGTCTTGAGAATTAGACTGTTGCAATAAGCCTTTCTGCTCAGAGCATCTGCAATCACATTCGCCTTGCCAGGAGTATATTCGATACTCGGATTGTACTCTTGAATCATTTCGACCCATCGAGTTTGCCTGAGATTAAGGTTGGGTTGAGTGAAGATATACTTGAGGCTCTTGTGATCGGTGAAAATGTCCACTTGCCTTCCCAACAAGAGATGTCTCCATGTTATCAATGCATGGACAACTGCCGCCAACTCAAGATCGTGAGTGGGGTAGTTCTTTTCATTGGGCTTCAACTGACGAGAAGTATAGGCCACAACTTTTTTCTCTTGCATCAACACAGCACCGAGACCTTGCAGGGAAGCATCATAGAAAACTTTGAATGGCTTGGATACATCAGGAGGAGTCAAAACAGGAGCTGTGACTAGCTTCTCTTTGAGGGTGTTGAAAGCGACATCGCACTCAGGCGTCCAGACATACTTGACATGCTTCTGGAGGAGGTTGGAAAGAGGCTTTGCAATCTTAGAGAAGTTCTCAACGAATCTTCGGCAATAGCTTGCAAGACCGAGAAAACTGCGGAGCTGCTTGACATTCTGAGGAGGTTCCCAATTCAGAACTGCAGAAACCTTTGCGGGATTAACAACAATTCCCTTGGCGGAGATGATATGACCAAGGTAAAGAACTTCATCAAGCCAGAACTCACATTTGGAAAACTTCGCATAGAATTGATGCTCTCTGAGCTTGTCAAGCACCAAGCACAAATGTTTGGCATGATCCTGCTTATTCTTGGAGAAGACCAAAATATCATCGAGATACACCAGGACGAATTCATTGGTGTAGGGGTTGAAGATAAAGTTCATCATGCGAGAAAACGTTGGAGGAGCATTGACAAGGCCGAAAGACATGACAGTATATTCATAAGAACCATAGCTTGTTCTGAATGCTGTCTTGGGAATGTCTTCTTCACGAATGCAAATCTGATGATAACCCATACGAAGGTCAAGCTTGGAGAATACTTTAGCACCTTTGAGTTGCTCGAAAAGCTCGTTGATGTTGGGAAGTGGATACTTGTTCTTGATTGTCTTCTTGTTCAATGGATGATAATCGACGCAAAGTCGGTCCGTGCCATCCTTCTTCTGGACAAAAAGAACTCCACAACCCCATGGGGAAGAACTCGGTCTGATCAAACCCAGACGCTCTTCTTCATCGAGCTGCTTCTTCAATTCCTTCAGCTCCTTGGGTCCAAGCTTGTATGGACGCTTGCAAATGGGTTCAGTTCCAGGCTCAAGATCAATAACGAACTCGACTGGCCGATGAGGAGGCATACCCGGAAGCTCTTCTGGAAAGACATCTTGGTACTCACAAATGACTGGAATTTGAGAAATAGCATCCAGCTCGCCCCTCTCATTGAGATAAAACAACCGAATGGTTTCATCACGAGCCGCATAGATGATAACATCCTCAGAAGGTTGTGTCAATTGAATTTGCCTGGCAGCACAATCAAGCTGAGCCTTGTGCTTAGAAAGCCAGTCCATCCCAAGAATAAGATCAATATTAGAATCACCAAGAACCATTGGAGAAGACAGAAATTTATAGTCGCCCATCTTGATAGAAACATCTGGAGCCATCATTTTGGTGTTCATGAATAAACCCGGAGAGGAAACCGCTATCGGCTTAGGTAGATCAACAGTATGCAAATCGTGCATGGATGCAAAAGGCTTTGATATGAATGAAATAGAAGCACCCGTATCAAATAAAACTTTTGCAGGAATATCATTAACTGGAAGATAACCCATGATCACATCTGAAGAATCCTCTGCCTGAGCTGCATTCATCATGTTCACCTTTGCAGACCTTGGATTATGCTTGACCACTGCATTGCTTGAAGATCTCACAAGAGGAGGAGGAGGAAGGCGCCTTTGATTTAAGCATTTGTTCGCGTAGTGACCTTTCTGCTGGCACTCGTTGCAAGTCACTTCTGAGAGCGGACGATGATAAGGAGCACTCGACTTTGGAGCTTGAGGCTGAGACTTGTTCTGATAGCTTGGGTTGGGTGGGTGGGAAGATCCACGACCACCTGAGTTCTTCACAGGTAAAGACGAAAACGGAGGAGGAGGCAGGTAGAACTTCTGCTGCTTAGCTGCCACTTGTGAGGAAGAAGAAGATTGCATTGCATCCCTGATTCTCTTCTTAGACGCCTCACACTTGAGCTGAGCACCTTCTTGCTTGAGTGCCATATTGTAGAATTGATCAAACTGAGTAGGCTCAACAAGAACGAGAGCTAACTGCAGATCCTCTCTAAGGCCACCTCTGAACTGATAGATCATACTCTTATCATCTGGAACATCTTGCTTAGCAAAGCGAGCAAGTTTCTGAAACTGCTTGTTGTATTCGTACACTAACATGTTGCCTTGCTTGAGATTGCGGAACTCCTCACGCTTGCTCTCGACAACACTGGTAGGAATATGGTGAGCTTTAAAGTCCCGACAGAAATCAGTCCAAGTAATCACTCGACCACCTCTGGAATCCTTGTATTGCTGGAATCAATCAGCTGCCTGATCCTTGAGCTGAAAAGAAGCGAACTTGACATAGCCCTCAGGTCTGACATTGCTGCATTCAAAATGCTTGTTGATATCCACGAGCCAATCATCGGCGTCTGTGGCCTCGACACAATAGCTGAAAGACTTCGGCTGATTTGCAAGGAATTGGTTGAGGTTAGGAAACTGAGGCTGATGATTGAACTGCCCTTGACCTTGATTCCCTTGGTTGCCTTGGCCTTGGTTGCGCTCTTGCATGAGCTGGATCATCATCTGAGCATGGGCGTTAGAGGCTGCCATCAAAGCTTGCCATGCCTCCGGAGGTGGAGGTGGAGGTGGAGGGTTCGCCTGACTGCCATCATTGCGATCCGGATTCAGACGCGTTGGCGGAGCCATCTTGAGAGGGTGACATCCGTTAGCATCTTGATAGACAGATAGAAAAGTTGAATCAACGGATAGAAATTGCAACATATAGTCTTCACAATAAACATTCGAACAAGGATGAACGAATGAATTCCAAAGCAAACATCACACGTCCATTAAGGTGAGAAGCCACTTGAATAGAGATTGATGATTGAAATAAACAAGGTACAACTGGAACAAATAAGTGGTAAGGATTACCCAATCACAAACCAAATATCTGCGGGAAGAAATGCTAGAGCTACTTGAATCCCACCTATAAACTCCCGAAACTTTCTGGTTATGCAATCTGGTGTTGGGGATACAGTTGAAGCACAATATCTCACCCAAACTAACAATCCCTACATCCAGCTGTATCCATCCGTCAACACATAACCAAGAAACCTTCGGAAATCGTGTACCTCAACCTTCGAAAAGCATCCGTTATACGAGTTATGGCAATACTCGAGCTCGCCCGATCTTTGGGTTATCGGGGTTATCTCACCAACAACTGCATAAAAGAGATTTTCGATGTCGGAAAATCTCAGGAATTCCAGAACTGAAAATATAAAATTGTTATGACAACACCTCGTAGCTCAACTCCCGGACACCGCCACAACCCCTAAATGTCGAGGCACCAAGAACAATGTTCTCGTCACAAAACCATCAAACGATTCCAAGATACCCGCGTGATCCTAAAATTTTTTAGTGAAATTTGAGAAGAGGATAGTCAAAACATCTACGTCGGAGACCTCACCAGAGCGTGAAGGGACTGAGGAGTAAAAAAAATCCTACTCTCCGATATATATAATCCTAAGACTCAAAACATTTTTGTTCTAGACTCAACATCGCCAGCAAACAATCAAGCAGGGGGCTCCTAAGTCGGGGATGACTCTGATTACCAACTTGTAACACCCACGATGCGGTATATCTCCCACGTGTCGAAGCATGACTTAGAGGCATAACCGCATGGTGGTTTTGTCGCAAGAAGGGTCATCTTCACACAATCCCATGTAATGAACAAGAATGGGATAAAGAGAGTTGGCTTACAATCGCCACTTCACACAATACATAATTTAGATCATACATCATTCAAATACACTCATAGACCGACTACGGTCAAGTTCAAATGAAAAGAAGACAACCCCAAATGCTAGATCCCCGATCGTCCCGACTGGGCTCCTCTACTGATCATCTGGAAACGATACATAGTAACGACCAAGAGCCTCATCAAATTCCCACTTCAGCACAGTTGCGCTGTAACGCCCCGGATTCGATGCGCCAGGTGTTTGTCAGTTATTCGCCGTCGTTGCCATGTCATGTGCTTGCGTGTTGCACTTTGCCATGTCATCACCTGCTTTTTATATCATGTTATCATGTGCATTTCATTTTTGCATACGTGTTCGTCTCATGCATCCGAGCATTTTCCCCGTTGTCCGTTTTGCAATCCGGCACTCCTATGTCCCCCGGCGCCCCCTTTTGCCTCTTTTCGTGTGCGGGTGTTAAACGTTCTCGGAATGGATCGAGGTTTGTCAAGCGGCCTTGGTATAGCACCGGTAGACCGCCTGTCAAGTTTCGTGCCATTTGGAGGTCGTTTGATACTCCAACGGTTAACCGGGTAACCGCAAAAGCCTCATTCTCTTTGCATCCCAACACCCCTTCAAAGTGGCCCAAAACCCAGCAAACTCCCCTCCATGCTCTCGGTCGTTCGATCACGATCGTGTGCGCGAAAACCGTGCTTCATTTGGACTCTCCTAGCTCCCTCTACCTATATAAACACCCCCCCTCCAAAAATCGCAGTCCAAACCCTAGCCTAGCCTCTCCCCGCGCCGCCGGACGCGTCCGCCGATGGCCGGACATGTCCGCCGCCCCGCAGCCACGTCGCCCGACCAATGGGGGCGTGCCACGTCAGCGCCGCCGCCTCTTTCCTCCACTCACACGCCGCCACCTCAGCGCCTCCCCCTTCTCTCTCCTCCCGCGCCCGCCCTTGAGCCACCAGTGACCCGGCCCGCTCGCGCCTTGGCAACTGGCTCCTGAGGGCCTTGCGCCCAGCCGTCGCGCCGATGCAGCGCCCGCCAGCCGCCGCCCGGCCGCGCCCTCCCTCCGCCGCCGCCTCCCATCATGATGCGCCCGCCGCCTTGAAAGCTCCTCGGCGCCCCTCGTTGCCGCCGACGCGCGCCACCCGCGCCGCCCTCCACCAGCGCCGCCCCGGCTCCCTGCCGCCTTTCCCGGCCGCTCTCCGGCGAGATCCGGCCTAGGAGGGCCTCGCCGCCCTTCTTCCTCCACCACAGCGACGAACTCCGGCGAGATCTGCGCCGCTTTGAAATCCGTGCAACGAGGTTGACCCCGAAAATTCCCCTAAGTCTCAGATTTTTCAGTAATTTTCTTGCCATGTTCATCATGACATAACTCTCTGCATATAGCTCCATTTTGTGCGTATAATATGTCAAATTGTTCGTCCCAAAGAGTAGATCATTTCATCTCATTGCATAATTTTCATTTGAGCTCATATTGATGCCCGAAATGCTGTTAGAAGAGGGCTATGTGATGTTAGTTTCTGATTCTTATCAGAACATGCACTTTTATCATTTTTGCCATGATTGATGTGTGCACCCTATGAACTTGAGTCCTACATGTGTTTTGTAATATGCCATGCAATCTTTACAGGAGTGTATGCCATGTAGTTTTGTGATCTCTGCGGTGACTAGAACAAGCATGCAAACTAGGCTTCATGATGTTGCTGATTTCAGCCCCTGTTCTGCTGATATTTTTATGCCATGTAAACATGATGCTACCGAGAGATCCATGCTTATTTTGAGATACTTCAGTAAGGATGTTTTGAACATATAGTTATTCTCTATCCATCCATGCCATTGTTTGCAACTATGGAGTATCCTAGCATGTCATTTGAGTGCTATACTTTTGCTATACAATGTTTCCTGGCAGGTTGTTTACATGTTATTCAATTTTGCCAAGGTTGTTGTAGTTGATCCGTGTATGCTATGATGCTGTTCTTGCCAAGTATAGCTTCTATGCCATGCCTTCTTACTGTGAGTTGCCTTTCCATGCCATTTATTGCTCTGTGGTGAGTGGTTCAAGCTCACCAACATGCCTACTTATCGTTGTTCCTGCCATGTATGAATCTGTAATATAACTTGCCATGTTTACATGGGTGCCATCATATTTTCTGATCCTTTTTGGCTCATAGTCAGTAAAGGACTTTTGTTCTATGCATTTAGTAGTATCATGCCATGCCTTTGTTTGCCATGATAAGTTCCCGTAGCATGTTCTTTGATAGCTATAAACTTTGCAACCTGATGTTAATTTCTGCCAAGTCTGAAACTGTTATTATTTGCAATCTTGGCATGTGTTTTTTGGCATGTTCTAGTGATTTATGGAGATAGATCAGTGTTCATGTTTTGTAATGCTTTACCTGTACATCATGCTCATGCCTTTTGTTATTACGTTGAGGTGCTGTAGCATATTGTTTTGATGCTTGCAATATGCCTAATTGCTGTTTTAGACAGATTGTTGCTATAATTTGTATTGTGTGTATGTGTTGAACCGTTGCTCCGTTTTGAGAGTGCTCTATATGAAACTTGCTTGATTTTGCATGTAGTTTCATATTATCGTGTTGCATCCTTGATTTGAGGTGTTTGCTTGATGTTTGGGTGCTTTTTGCATCAATGCCATGTTTAACTTCTTTTGCTCATATCTTCTAGGCCGTAGCTCCGAATCTAATGAACTTTATATGTAACTTGACTAGAATTTCATGTAGATCATCGTGGTGCATCTTAACTTGTTGTTTAACAACTTGAACATAAGCTTTATTCAGATCTGGACCAATTTCGAAATTTGCAAATGAGGACTTACCGGAATTGTTCTATGTTGTTTCCGGCCTCATTTAAACTGGCTTTGATGTGTTGCTCTTGTTTGCATCATCTCTTGCCATGAGTAGCCTCATGTAGCCGTGTCTTGCATCATGCTTGTTGTCAATCATGCCTTGTTCATGTGTGGTGTGTTTATCATGTTGTGTGCTTCTTCTTGTTAGTTCCTGTTTCGTTGCGATCGTGAGGATTCGTTCGTCTACGCTTGGTTCGGCTTCATCCGTTCATCTTGTTCATGGACTCGTTCTTATTCCTTGCGGGATTTCAGGCAAGATGACCGCTACCCTGGATCTCACTACTATCATTGCTATGCTAGTTGTTTCGTTCTATCGCTATGCTGCGCTACCTATCACTTGTTCCTCAAGCCTCCCAAATTGCCATGTCAGCCTCTAACCTTTTGCACCCTTCCTAGCAAACCATTGTTTGGGTATGTTACCGCTTTGCCCAGCCCCTCTTATAGCGTTGTTAGTTGCAGGTGAAGATGAAGTTTGTTCCTTGTTGGAACATGGAGATGTTGTTCCTTGTTGGAACATGTTTACTTGTTGGGATATCACAATATATCTTATTTAATTAATGCATCTATATACTTGGTAAAGGGTGGAAGGCTCGGCCTTATGCCTGGTGTTTTGTTCCACTATTGCCGCCATAGTTTCCGTCATATCGGTATTAAGTTCCCGGATTTTGCGTCCCTAACGCGGTTGGGTGATTTATGGGACCCCCATGACAGTTCGCTTTGAATAAGACTCCTCCAGCAAGGCCCAACATTGGTTTTACCATTTGCCTCACCTATGCACTTTTTCCCTTGGGTTTCCGGATCCCAAGGGTAATCTTTATTTTAGCCCCCCCCCGGGCCAGTGCTCCTTCGAGTGTTGGTCCGAAGCAGGCAGATCAAGGGGGCCACCACGGGCAACTCGAGGGCTGGTTTTACTCAGAGGGTGACCTATCCGGTGTGCCACGAGAACGAGGTACGTCGACTCCTATCGGGATTTGTTGGCACATCGGCGGCTTTGCTGGTCTTGTTTTATTGCTTTGTCGAAATGTCTTGTGGCCGGGATTCCGAGACTGATCGGGTCTTCCCGGGAGAAGGAATATCCTTCGTTGATCGCGAGAGCTTATCATGGGCTAAGTTGGGACACCCTGCAGGGTATAAACTTTCGAGAGCCGTGCCCGCGGTTATGTGGCAAATGGGAATTTGTTAATATCCGGTTGTAGTAAACTTGAAGCAAACTCTTCTAAAATACACCAACCGTGTGCGTAACCGTGAGTGTCTCTTTTCGGGGTTGATCGAGAGGAGAACACGGTTCCTGGGTTATGTTTGACGTAAGTAGGAGTTCAGGATCACTTCTTGATCATTACTAGTTGACGACCGTTCCTTTGTTTCTCTTCTCGCTCTCATTTGCGTATGTTAGCCACCATATATGCTTAGTCGCTGCTGCAACCTCACCACTTTACCCCCCTCCTTTCCCTTTAAGCTTTGCTAGTCTTGATACCCATGGTAATGGGATTGCTGAGTCCTCGTGGCTCACAGATTACTAGACCAACAGTTGCAGGTACAGATTTTGTGATGATCATGACGCGAGAGCGATGTTATTTGTGTTGGAGTTCTTCTTCTGCTTCTTCGATCAGGGGATAGGTTCCAGGTCGGCATCCTGGGCTAGCAGGGTGGATGTCGTTTGAGTTTCTGTTTATGTTTCATCCGTAGTCGAATGTTGTCCTCTTGTATTCGATATTGATGTCTTCCTGTGGCATTGTATGCCTTATGTATGTATCCCCATCTATTATGTAATGTTGATGTAATGATATCCACCTTGCAAAAGCGTTTCAATATGCGGGTCTATCCTTGGTGGGACCGTCGAGTTCCTTTTGGATAGGGTTGCATATTGGGCGTGACATGCGCCATCTGCGCCAGTATCCTCGGCACCTGCATCTGTTTTGGTAGAATCTGTGAGCCACGGGGACTCAGCAATCTCACACCCGCGAGATCAAGACTATTTAAGCTCATAGGTAGGAAAGGTGTAATATGGTGGAGCTGCGGCAAGCACTAAGCAAATATGGTGGCTAACATACGCAAGTGAGAGCGAGAACAGAAGCAACGCATCAGTCGAGAAGCTAGAAGCAATCAAGAAGTGATCCTGAAACTACTTACGTCAAGCATAACTCAAACCGTGTTCACCTCCCGGACTCCGCCGAGAAGAGACCATCACGGCTACGCACACGGTTGATGCATTTTAATGAAGTCAAGTGTCAAGTTATCTACAACCGGACATTAACAAATTCCCATCTGCCTCATAACCGCGGGCACGGCTTTCAAAAGATTATATACCCTGCAGGGGTGTCCCAACTCAGCCCATCACAAGCTCTCACGGTCAACGAAGGAATAGACCTTCTCCCGGGAAGACCCGATCAGTCTCGGAATCCCGGTTCGCAAAACATTTCGACAATGGTAAAACAAGACCAGCAAAGCCACCCGATGCGCCGACAAATCCCGATAGGAGCTGCGCATATCTCGTTCTCAGGGCACAACGGATGAGCAAGACGTCGGGTTGGTATAGACCCTGGTTGCCCAGGGGATGCCGGACATCGCTCAGTTTGGACCAACACTCGAAGGAGCACTGGCCCGGGGGGGGGGGGAATAAAGATGACCCTTGGGCTCACGAAAACCCAAGGGAAAGGGCTTAGGTGGCAAATGGTAAAACCAAGTTTGGGCCTTGCTGGAGGAGTTTTATTCAAAGCGAACTGTTAGGGGGGTCCCATAAATCACCCAACCGTGTAAGGAACGCAAAATCAAGGAACATAACACCGGTATGACGGAAACTAAGGCGGCAAGAGTGGAACAAGTCACCAGGCATAAGGCCGAGCCTTCCACCCTTTACCAAGTATATAAAGTGCATTAATTTAAACAGGAGATATTGTGATATCCCAGAATATCTGTGTTCCGACCAGGAACAAACTTCATCTTCACCTGCAACTAACAACGCTATAAGAGGGGCTGAGCAAAAGCGGTGACATAGCCAATCAACGGTTGCTAGGACATGATGGTTAGAGGTTTGACATGGCAAAAGGTAGGCATGGTAAACAAAGGCAGGTAGGGCTAGCAAAGCGATAGATCGAGTACTTGCAAGCAAAGATAGAAATGATTTCGAAGGTATGATCATCTTGCCTGCAAGGTTCTCAGAGTTGTCGAAGGCTGGATCCTCGTAAGCGTACTCAACAGGTTCCTCGTGCACGTACTCGTCTCCCGGCTCTACCCAAAGCAAGAACACAAGCAAGGAACCATAATAAATCACGGTGCAATGCACAAGCAACATGATGCAATACATGTCATGATATGCGAGATGTGATATGCAATGCATATGCGTGCTTCGGGAGGAAAAAGGATGAACAAGGCATCAACTTGGCAAACCAAGTATGCCGCTGGAAAGATGAGATGATTTCGGTTGAAATCGATATAAAGATCACCGAAACCGGATGCACGGTTTGCAAATGGCAAGCAAGACAAGTATGGCACAAAGCTGCGATTAACAGCACGATGCTACTTAGCATGCAACAAGAAACTATGCTACAGCACCCCAACATGAAAAAAAAGCATATGGAAATGATCTAGAGGAGATGCTTTACAAAAGAGGAACACTGAGCTACGGCTAAATCACATCATAACAGGTTCAAACAAGCATGGAGAAAGTGCAAAAAATTATCAGGCTGGACATGGCATAAACAGCAGCACGAAGCAATGTTCAGAGCAAGTTATCAACATGCTACAGGAAGTTATAATAGCAAACTAAGGCATGGCATGAATCTACTCAAAGCATAGATCAAAAGTACCTTACTGACCATAAGCCAAAAATGATCGTAAAATATGATGGCACCCACGTAAACATAGCAAGTTTCGTTAACAGATTTCAGCAAACAAAGCATGGCATTGAAATAATTATGAAGGCACCTCCGCGAGCTCGATGCACTCACTACAGAGTATCTCATGATAAACTAAGAATAAATCCATCAAGAAGACATGATATAGAAGCTATACATGGCAAGAAACAACATCATAGCATACCCGGATCAACTACAACAACCTCGGCCAAATTGAATAACATGTAAACAATCTGCCAGGAAACATTTTGAAGCAAAAGTAGAGCACGAAAATGACATGCTAGACTACTCCATAATTGCAACCAGGACCATTCATGGATAGAGCATAACCATGTTTCCAAAACACCCTTACTGAAGTATCTGAAATTATGCATGGATTTCTCTGTAGCAACATGTTTACATGGCATCGAAATTACAGCAGAACAGGAACTAAAATCAGCGTTATCACGAAGCTTAGTTTGCATGCTTGTGCTAGTCACCACATTGATCACAAAAATACATGGTAAGAACCTCTGTAAAGAAGACATAGCCTAGTTCAAAACACATTTAGGGACCAAGTTCATAGGATGCACACATCAATCATGGCAAAAATGACAAAAGAGCTCGTTCTGATAAGAATCTGAAACTAACAATATGAAGCCCACTTCAAACAGCATTTCGGGCATCGAGATGAGCTCAAATGTAAATAATGCAATGGAATGAAATGATGTACTCATCGAGAAGAACAATTTGACATATTACACGTGCGAAACGGAGCTACGGATGCGAAGATGTGATGCGATGAAGATGCAACAATTTAATGGCAGAATATGACGGTGAAAAACGGGGGAGAAGAAAGTCAACCGTAGCGATTTTGGATCTGAGATCCAGATCGAGGGTTTCGCCGGAGTTCCTGTACGCCGGAGGTGAGGGAGGAGGCCGGGGCACCGTGGGAGAGGCGGAGGCTCGCCGGGGCGCGGTCGCTGGCGGGGTTGAGGGAGAGGCGGCGGTGCTCGGCGGGCGCGGGCGGGCAAGCGAGCGGGCACCGAGGCGGCGGCGCGTGGGCCGGCCGGGCGCGGAGGCGGCGGCGCGGGGGCGGGGCCGGGACGAGCCTCGCGGGCTGGCCGGGCGGGCGAGGCGATGGCCCGCCAAGTGGGCGCGGCCTGATTCGTCCGGTGGCGCGGGCGGACGTGTCCGGCCGTCCGGATTTCGTCCGGCGGCGCGAGGGGAGCGGGGAGACTAGGGTTTCGTCCGGAAATTCGGGGGAGTGCACATATTTATAGGTAGAGGGAGCTAGGAGTGTCCAAATGAGGTGCGGTTTTCGCCCACACGATCGTGATCCGACGACGGAGAGCATGAAAGTGACTTAGATGGGTTATTGGGCTGTTTTGGAGGGGTGTTGGGCTGCAACTTAAAAGAGGCCTTTGCGGGAGTGCGGTTAACCGTTGGAGTACCAAACGAGCTCCAAATGACCCGAAACTTGACAGGTGGTCTACCGGTGCTATACCAGGGCCACTTGGCAAGGCTCGGTCCATTCCGAGAACGTTCAACACCCGCACACGAAAAGAGACAAGAGGGGTGCGCCGGTGCATGTGGGAGTGTCGGATTGCGAAACGGACAACGGGGAAAATGCTCGGATGCATGAGACGAACACGTATGCAAATGAGATGCACATGATGCCATGATATGATATGCATGACATGAATAAAATGCAAAACAAAAGACAAAACCCAACCACGGAGGGAATAATCATATCACATAGCCGAAAATGGCAAGAGTTGGAGTGACAAAGATGGAAAGTTACATCCGGGGTGTTACAGGTTTGCCCACAATAATATTGGGCGCGCGGCCTCCTCTCATGTGTTGTTGGCACAACAAGCGGGGGGTCGATTGCGCCCTGTTCTCCCAGTGGGAACGGTTTTCCCGCATTTTTAGCCAGCTGCTTGTTGGCTCGAGCTCAAGCTCGCTTCCTTCTTTAGCCGTTCTCGATGTAGTTTCCTAATTTGGCGCTCATAGTACGAGTCAACAGGCTTGGTAGCTGGTTCTCTAGCCATACGAATGAAGTGGTCAATTGTTTTCTCAGGCACTTTCTCCTTTGGCGGCGGTGCCGGTTTCGGTCCAAAATGGGCGTCCACTTGGGCCAGCACTATGGCTGCGTTTTGCTCCTTAGTCATGTCGTAAGGCCTTTGAGGAAGAGTAGCAAGGCTTGGACCATATTTATATCGCTTGTCTCCGCCTGTACTTCCTGAACTACCTCGACTCATACCGCTACGCACCATAGCTGCTGCGTGTCTCTTCTGCGATTGCTAAGACGGCAGAGACGGCTCACGTGGCTGAGTTGGACCAGGAGAAGTGGCCTAATGATGTGCCGGACTTGAAGTAGGAGGTGTGGCCTGGCACGGTGCCGGACTTGAAACCGGAGAAGTGGCATGACGCTTTGCCGGACTTGAAACCAGAGGAGTCAGCTCATGCGTTCAGGGACTTGGAGGAGGTGGCGTACTTCAAGGATGAGTCGGCTCACGCATTCGTGGACTTGGAGGAGTGGGAGTCTGCTCACTCGGTGGCGGACTTCGAGGAGGAGTCGGCAGACGACGCGGTGTCGGTGGACTTCGAAAGATGATGCAATCCTTTCTCCATAGGATGATATGATGTATGGCCTCTCCAAGTGTGCGCTCGTCTTCACCTCCAGGAATGTCAAGCTGTCGCCCCGAATATGGGTCCACCACTTCATCAACCAAGACACGAGCATAGCCCTCAGGAATCGGGATGCAATGGAAGGTTGCTTCGGGGGTAATTGTAAAAGCAACGTCGTCTGCCACCTTCATGGATATGTTCTTCATTTTGGAGTGTAGCTCATAGTTAGTGTTCTCTATGATGTCATCCACAGGGTATGTATCCAGCAGTGTGTCACCCGGGGCAGAACCAACGCTGCTTCTCGGTATGGATGGGACGGTGCTATCCAATGCTGGACGATCATCCGCTTGCTTCTTCCACTGCTGAGACCCCCTTTCCTGGCTAAGTGAGTCGATCTGCTGGTGCTGGTGATGGAATTTGAGTGCTAGGTCCACGTGCCTTCCTTCTAGGCCTTGAAGGCGTTCTGCGTCCTTCTTCCTCTACTCCTCCTCCAGCTTCCTTTTCTTCTCCTCCTCCATCTTCCTTCTTGCACGGGTCCTTCAGTCCTCGTTCCATTCTGAAAAGCGCTCATACCAGGGAATAAAGCCCTTGCCTCGTGTTCTTCTCGGGTGTTCAGGATTTCCCAGGGCGTGCGTAAGCTCGTCGTTCTCTCTGTTGGGCATGAACACCCCCCTTCGAGCTTCTTCTATTGCGTCAAGTATCTTTTGTTCGGCTCCTTTTAGATTTGCCTTCCACAAAACTTCGCCTGTCTTCGGGTCCAACGCCCCCCATGCGCATAGAACCAAGTTCTGCACCTGGGGGGGCAGCTCCTAGTAACCGGAGTGACCCCTTCATCCTCCATCTCTTGCTCATACTTATCCCACTTTGGCAATCCCACCGCGTAGCGACTTGGACCCACTCTATGTAACTGCGTCTTTTTTGCGGCATTTGCCTTGTTTTTCATCGACCGATCCTTAGATAATTCTGAATCCTTGAAGGTCACGAAATCGTCCCAGTGTTCTCTTTGCTTCTACAGTGTTCCCGTGAATTCTGGAGTCTTCCTTTCTGCAGCGAGGTAGTTGGCCAATATAGTTTTCTTGTGGGTGTTGAATGCAATTGCCATCTTCTTAATAGCAGCGCCCTTGACTTTCTCCACATCTGCTTCAGTGAAATGATTTGGTAGGGTGAAATGTTCCATCAGAGATTTCCAAAGGTCTTTTTTGGCTTTGTCGTCGACCCAAGTAACACCTGGACGTTTAGTCTTTGGCTCTTTCCATTCTTGAATGGAGATCGGGAGTTTGTCCTTCACAAAAACTCCGCACTGGCGAGTCCACTTGTCCGCAACGTTCTTAGGCGTGAGGGGTTCGCCACTAGGTTTGATCGATTCGATGTTGTACTTTACACCATCCTTCAACAGTTTGCCCGGGCCTCGCTTTGTCCTGCTGTCTATAGAAGCAGATTTGCTCGATCCGGAGGGCTGAAAGAAGAAAGATCGATTTGTTAATATATCTTCAATAAAAGAAACATGTGATGATCACCATGATGCATGCTTATATAAATATACCTCGCCGGTAGTCTTTGTTATTTGAAGATCAGCATTATACGTGTCATCACAAACATTGTCTGTGTCATCATAATCATAATCATAGTTCATGACTTCATCAGCTCGGTCGTCGAGATCCAATATCTTTTCATCACCCTCTCCGGTATTGTTCAGATATTGGGAGCCATCATCTGCTTCATTCAGATCATCTAGCCTGTGAGGGCTGCGTATGATGTCGAACAATTCCTCTTCTCTCTCTCTGCCGGTATTGTCCACTATAGCTTTTACTTAACTAATACAGAAGAAATATAAAACAATTTAGTATTAAGATTACAATGCATGGATGCAATCAATAAGGAAAAACTGAATCTCAAATACATCGTCTTGAATATATAATCTCGAATAAATCATCGTCTTAATATATATAATCTCGAATACAACGTCTCGAATATTATATATCGAATACATCACTGGCTAGGTACCTAATAGAGATCGAGTACTACAGAAGAATCTAGGCCACTCGCGGTCCCTGGGGCACGGGCGGTGGACACCGAAAGAGAAGGAACCGTCACAGGATCATATCTCTGGTCATCTGCCCAAAGAACCCGCCAAGTATTAGAGAACCAGACGTCCATAGCAGCCATGTAGCGATGGACGTGCTCGTCCTCCTCCCTAACACGGTGATGCACCACCTCCGGCGGCGCCGTCTCCCTCTGCACCGAATGTGGCCCACGCGAACGCCACCAAACGACGGGTCGGCGACGGGACCCGAGGCCGGGTTCCTCACCAAGCGGCACGCCCCTCCAGGTATCACCTCCCAATGCCAGCCTGGCGGAGCCTAGTCCCGGACATGGGTACTCTGAAGCAGGACGTCGTCGCGAACGGGTCGACGGCGAGGATGCGGGCCGGGCATATCGTCGAGAACAAATACTATATGCCCGCAAAAAGTAACATTTTTTTAATGATTCGATTGTGATAACTAAAATTCTATATATATGCAAATTCTAACAATTTGACGTTAATCTAATTCATCTAACTAAAACTAATTCAAAAATTTCCTGATTATATAACTAACATTTCTATAACAATTCTAGTATTTATATAACTAAAAACAGAAAAAATGCTAACATTTCTATAAATATTTCTATATCTAAAAAATAGAAAAAAAATTATAACATTTATATATAAATAACATTTCTAATATTTATATAACTAAAAAACAGAATAATTTCTAACATTTCTATAACTAAAAAACAGAAAAATTTATAACAAACAAACTAATGTGTGTGTGTGTGTCGTGTGTGTGTGTGTGTAGTGTGTGTGTGTGTGGACATGGCGGCCGGGGCGAGCTCACCAACGAGGCGACGATGGGATGGGGCGGCGACGACGGGGTGACGGGACGGGGCAGCGACAACGGGGCGGGGCGCGGCGATGGGGTGGCCGGGGCATGGCGACGGGGACGTCGGGGACGATGGGGACGGGGACGGCCGGGGCGGCGACGTCGACGGGGACGGCGTCGATCGGGGCAGGGCGGCGCGACGGAGGGAAGAAACAGAGAGGGAAAGTGATTTTTTTTTCAACTGTTGTATATATAGGATGGACCTTTAGTACCGGTTGGAGCCACCAACCGGTACTAAAGGTCTGTTTTGGCCAGGCCAAGGGGCGGCAAGCGCCCCCCTTTAGTACCGGGTCATGGCACCAACCGGTACTAAAGACCCCTTCTTTAGTACCGGTTGCAGCCACGACCCGGTACTAAAGTGGGTGCGCTGGCGCAGTGCGGTGCGGCAATTTAGTCCCACATCGCTAGTCGAGGGGCTACCGCACTGGTTTATAAGCCCCAGTGCGGTAGCTCTCTCGAGCTCCTCTCTTAAGCAGGCCTACTGGGCCTACCTGTTTTGTGCTGCCCTGTGGGCCTACTAGGCCTTTGCGGGCCTGCATCCTGGCCCAACAAAAGGTTTTGTTTCTAGTCGTATGCAGGCCGCTTTGGCCGAGTAGGCGGGCTTTTTTATTTTCTTAATTTTTATTGCTTTATTTATTTTTGTTTTATTTATTTTTGAGTTGTTTTTTTTTGCTGTATTTAGAGTTTCTTAGTGAATATTTTTGCTTTAGGTACAAAAAATTACAAACTTTCTGTTAGTGCCAGTAGTTTTCAAATTTGAATAGTTTAAATTTTGTATTATTTGAAATTTGTGTGAATCACTAGTTTGTGAATAACTTTACTTTGAAAAAACATTTTTCAGTGATTCTTTTTTCTTATGTTTAATATTAGTGTGTTTTATCATTATATTCAATTGGTAATGCTTAGGTTATTTAAAAAATGAAATGCCTTTGTAACAGATGAGTTTTCATCGGAAACCCTGATACTTCGAAAGAGATTGTACTATAAAACAGCTCATATAAATTTTAAGAGCCCCAAGTAACTTGGGTAAAAGAATTTTATGTATGATGATTGTATGTACGGAGGTACTTATATCACATATGTGTTCACCCGAACTTTGAACGCATCTTAACCGACCGTCGGCTTCTCCCTCTTTGGTTAAGGACTGAAAAGTGTTATGTACTCCACCTGTCGAGAATATCGACGGTGTTTCCGATAACCAGGCAATCAGGCCATAAGGCTGTCACAGACAAAGCGCGCTCAGGGAACTTATGCTACATTACTAACAAAGTGTAAGAAGCATCTTCAAAGAAAATAGTACATCCACCGATACCTTTCTTCGGTAGCTCATTGTTACTATGAGACTTGTGCAATAGATTTTTTGTACTCATGAGTTCCGTCGTGTGCCGACCATGATTGAAAACAATAAGAGCGCTAGCTTTCGGCTTCACCCAGTCTGAGGTCCGAGCTCGGATGAACCGGTCGTGACAATCGCAAAGGTGCTCCCTTTACTCCCTAGCCGAACAATCGGGAACGTAGGGGTAAGGACAGGACCAGGGCAACCCAGCTTGCAGAACACTTAAGTCAATATGGTGCATATTGTGGCGTAATACACGAACAAGGAACGAAGTCGTACAAGTATAATCATATGCAAGAGGAAAAGCTTCATAAAGGAAGCCCCCAAATAAACGAGGTATTTGAATTTGTGTCTCACAAACAAAGTTATGACAAGGAACTTTTGCCACAAACAACCTTTTGCCAAAAAAAGTATAATGCTTGGTCGAATCGGACAAAATTTAAAACAGAAAGTCTTTGAGCATGAGAGCGACTTAGCTGGTTAATGTGCTCGGTGTTGATGACGCGATTCAGGCTTGTGGCGGGACGAAGACGTCCATTAACCTGTGACAGATACGACAAGGTTCGCAGTCCTCAGCATGGCCGAGGTCCCAGCCCCCAAGCCCGAGGTGTCCGAGCAAGGAGTTTGGCAGTCCAGAGTAGTGATCGTGTAACGCAGTCAAAATCGATTACCTACACACATAAAACAATGTGGTCGAGGAAATAATAATAATTATATATAATCCTTGCATAATTGATTTACGCAAAAATAATTTATTTAAAGAGATGTGGCCTGGCGCCAAGGCCAATGTCGATGCAGGGCGTCGGTGTGACGCAGTGAAGGCGTGACAAAGCCTGAATTCACAGGTCGGTCCGAGTTCCGGATACGGCGTTCGCCGAACTATGCACGGAGACTGACCGAACCACCACGCAACTGTTGTTAATGCGGCCACCATTTGATAGACCTGTGTATAGACGATGGAACAAAGCAGAGTAATAATTCCTTGGGAAAAGTAAACTGAAACAAGAAAAAATTGCTAGGATTAATAACACCTGGTTTATCTGTTGTAGCGGTCCGAAGAAACGTTACTCCAAAAATTGGGACTCGATCCGCACACCCATTGCCTGATGGGTGATGAAGCGAAGGCATGACGATGCTGGCAAAGGTTGGCTCGTCGAGGCAAAGCCTGTGGTCCAGCTAATGTGATGAAGCTGGTCGGACGATGACGCCGAAGTCTCCGAGGTAAGTTCATGAAGGGATGACGAAGCCCCCAGTCCAAGCGAGGAGATGGAGCAGGTCGGTGTGGAGATGTTGCAGATGCCATGTCAGCCGAGGTGTTGAAGTAGTTTGGTGTGATGAACATCGGCTCGATGAAGCAACGGTCCGGCCATGCCGATGCAGGTCGTAACTTGTGACGTGGTCAATGCTGGCTTGACGAAGCGACCGTGCGGTGATGCTGGTGTGCCCGCTCCGTGTAATCCGTGGGGCGGTGATATTGGTCATGAAGAAGTTGTCAAACTACTGTTCGGCTGGCCGAGATGATGATCCAAAGAAGTTGAGCTCGGCTCAACAAAGCGACGACGTGTCTAGCGCAGGTCGGCCGCCGTGGAGTGGTGTTGTCGGGCTGGTTTGACACCGGCACGACGGTGAAGATTATATTGGAAAAATACTTATAATATTAGTGTGATGTTTGAGAATAAAACACAATACCCCATACAAAACTTCCTTCAAAAAGGATGTCCGAAATCCCGTTCATAAAAAAGATGAATTCGGGTCGGATTCATTCTCGCGTAGAGAATAGATCCGAAAAGTGATGCACTAATCAGAAGGTTCCCGGAGTTTGGACGGTCCGATCAAGCTGAAACTTTGAGGGGTGGTAGATATGAGAATTCCGCAGCAGATGAACGGTTGGATCTTCAAAGAACCTCCGAGCTGGGCTATGGAGACCACGCCCTAAACTCGTCCAGATTCCCATCCAGATTTGACATGGCTCTGGTATATCATAGATTGCCAAAGATTCCTCCATCGGAACTCGACAAAATTTTCCAAGGTTGTTGTTGACTCAATTCTGAACAATCCGCCGAAGCAATCGTTAAAACGACACTTGAGGAGGCGGTGGCGGCGGATGACAAGTTCGCTGTCCATAAAAACAGCACGGTCGCCCGAGGGCAATGTTGATGTCGAGCCCCCGAGCTCCATGGATGATTCCTCCATGATCTTGATAGATATCGGAGTTGATGTTGATGAAGGCCCTCATCCAAACATGGGGATTGGAGGTAGGGCGCAGTCCTCGATCAGGCCAAGGTGACCAGTCAAGCCGGTGACGAAGAAGCCGACATCGCAGTTGATCTGCAATCGAGCCATTGATCCTTTGCCGATCACAGAGCGGAACTTTCAATGAAAGCACCAATGTCGGTGTCAAAACTGGCAGATCTCGGGTAAGGGGTCCCAAACTGTGCGTCTAAGGCTAATGGTAACAGGAGGCGGGGGACACAATGTTTACCCAGGTTCGGGCCCTCTCTATGGAGGTAATACCCTACTTCTTACTTGATTGATCTTGATGATATGAGTATTACAAGAGTTGATCTACCACGAGATCGTAGAGGCTAAACCCTAGAAGCTAGCCTATGATTATGATTGTTTATATGATCTATCGACTAGCCTGGCTTCGGTTTATATAATGCACCAGAGGCCTAGGATAACAAGAGTCCTAGCCGAATACGACGTTGGGGAGGAGTCCTTGTCTTGATCACCGAGTCTTGTGGAATCTTCCTTGTATGCGGCAGCTGTCCGAACTGGCTGATGAGTATACGGCCATGGGGGTCCTCGGCCCAATAGAACTGATCGGGAGACGACATGATGAGTACCCCCTAGTGCAGGACATCGTCAATGGCGTCTTCTTGGTGTTCGGCACCGTCTGGAGTGTTGTTGCCTCCTGCTGGTATTGCTATCTTTTCTATGGCGTGATTTAGAGAGGAGCCGCTGACGTCAGTGCTTTGGCCGTATCTCAAGAGGTTTATCCTTGACTGGATCTTCTTTGTCATCGCTGTTATTCACTTTGGGTGTATCCACCATGTATACGTCATATGAAGAGGTGGCCGTCCACCTTCCGGTAAACGGCGGGCTTTGGGCCTGCTCTTCTCCGGCATCGTCGTCCGTGCCGTCGATGTCTTTGGAGCCATAATCGAGCATGTCAGTTAAGCCCTAGACAGTGGCTACAAAGTGGGTGGTGGGTGGGACGTAAAGTTCCCTGCTCTCAGCCCCTAGTCTGGGCTGGGCGTAGTTTGAATATTGCTCCTCTGTAATGACAAGAGATCGCATTAAGTCCAGAGCCTCGCTTAAAGGTGAGGTTTGGCCAGGGAAAAGGGAGTCCTTGGAGTACGGCGGTTGGGGGGGGGGGACTCCTTGCCCGAACTCACACTATACTGACTCTGTGGGTTTGGAGCCAGTGTCCGGAGAAGGGTCCGGCTTCATGACGGTTGCCAGGGACACTACTTCCTCCGGCTCTCCAGTAATGGGCTTAGTGGCCGCAGATAGTCCGGCGAGCTCAAGAAGCGTGTCTTCGGACCTGGCGATACGCTCCGGATCTAAGGCCAGAGTGGAGGTTGGGGGCGCGAATACTTGGAAGATCAAGTCTCCTCGGATATCGGCGACATAGTCCAGATTTCCAAAACTAATCTGGTGACCTGGGGCGTAGCTATCGATCTGCTCTAGAAGGCCATGCGACACTAGTAGAAAAAGGGCCTATAGTCCCGGTTCATAAGGGCCTTTAGTCCCGGTTCATGAACCGGGACTAAAGGGTCGGTACTAATACCCTCGCCCTTTAGTCCCGGTTCTATCCAGAACCGGGACAGATGGCCCTCCACGTGGCCCGTCCACGAGCCCAAAGGGAGGGTTTTTGGTCCCGGTTGGTGGCACCAACCGGGACCAATAGGCATCCACGCCGTCAGTGTTTCTTTGGCTCTGGTTTTTGTTTTTTTTCAAAAGAGGGGGGTTGGGGGTTTTGGGGGTTAATTTAGGTGTTTCATATATTGTGCTATAGCTAGCTAATTAATAGAGAAAAGTGTCCTTTCTTTTGTCCGTGCTTGGTCGACGCTACGTACTATACATGCGTATAGAGAGGACTAACTAGACATGCTAGCTAGCTAGTAATTAAGCAAATGTAAGATCGTCATGAACATATATATGCATACAGAGAGAAGTGATATCGACCACCTCTCCTTCTCCGAGAGATTGGTCGAACAACAAGTTCTCGTATATCTATCCGACACTACCGCTACATATATACAATAGTTATCTTTTACAATACGGACGCGTGGTCCACATAGTATTCTCCGTCTTCAGCGATCACGTGGTCAAGAAAGAATGCCGCCAATTCCTCTTGAATTGCTCGCATGCGATCTGGTGCTAGGAGTTCATCCCGCTGCCGAAACATCTAATTTAAAGAAAGGGGTCAATACATATATATATATATGAATGAATGAAACTCAACACAAATGATGGTAATAAAATAAAATTGTGAATATTTTTATTTACGCACTTCAAATTGTTTGTCGGAGTAGCCCCTCTCACAGGTCGTGTGGCGGATGGACTCGCAAACGTAGTATCCACAGAAATCATTCCCTTGTTCCCGCCACAACCACTTTACAAGAAACAGAGGTCAATCAAACTGATAATTATATAGAGCAAGCACATGCTAAATGGTATTGATGAAACTAGCGCTTGAATCACTAGGAGATGCGCGTGGAATATGCTACTATATAGTACTTACTTTCGGGTGTCTAAATTGCAGTTTCTTCGGCAGTCCCGGAGCTTTTTTGGTGAATTTTCCCCAAGCCCTGCCATACAAAGAAAACAATTACTTGATATCAGAAATGAACAAAGTTGCTGATATGGTGGATAATGATCGATTTAACTTACTTCTCGAGCAATTCAGTCATTTCAGATACTCCTTGGGATCTTTTCGTCTCGAGTCTAAGACAGTACTACTCCTGCTCAAGCTTAATCTCTAGGAGAATATAGTGGAACCTGCGACGCATGCATAACTCATCAATATTACATTTCTATAACCTGGACTAAATAAGGGAAACCGAATATGCCACAAGACGGTAACACTCACGTGTAGTTGTAAGGAAAGAGTATTGTATTTTGTGTTCATTTATTTCCAACGATCATAGCAAGTTGGCCTCGGTTTCCTTGGCATGATATTTAACCTCATTTGCATCGATGAGATATGTGTTAATGAACCCAATATCACCCACTTGTTTTTTCTTCATTTCATGCGATCTTCAATCTGCATAATATAGTGAGGATATTTATAAATACATGCAATGAAAGAGCTGAGTTATATAGAGATACTTAATGACAGAAGTAGTACTACTTACAGACGATAGCAGGTGACCGTTGCTTTATCGATGGCCAATTGATTGAAAACTGATAGAACTCCTCAAATGGAATAGGCAACAGTTCAATTCCAAGGAGGTCATGCTCCTTTTAACTCTCAAATACAAAGTATTCCTCCCGTCGACTCTTTGCAGGTTTTCATGTACCAATCATGCAATCTTCGCATCATCGTTGTTAGAGAGCTTTCATCTTTGACGAGAGGCTTCCCGTACTCGTATCTTTGTATCTGCACCTCCGAGAAATCAAATTGTACATCGTCGGGCAAGTAATCTTCAGGATTTCCATAACCGGGCACCATCCTCGGATCGACGAAGTCGCTAGTGTGCACCTTGAGCGGGGGCACGATTCCTTCGCTTGTTCGCCGAGCTGGGCAATTTGTTTCCCAGCTCGTCGTTCTTTCATCCTTTGATCACCGACAAGATTTCCCGATCTCTCCGCCGACAAATGCCTTTCCAATAATGCGCTCATAGTTGCCTTTCGGCGGAGACTTGGGTGGTTTTGTCAGGCAGCGAGTGCGCTTCGCTTTCACCGGATCTACCTTCTCCTCCGGAGGTGGATGTCTCTTTGCTTTCAACCCTTGAAACCAGTCATCCACTTTGGTCTGCGCGATCTTCGCGTTTTCATCCTCGCTCCTCTCATACGGTAACTTCTCTGGAGTCTTCAGAGAAGGACCGAATCTGTATCTCCTCCCGCCTTTGGCAAGATCTTGCTAGACGCCGCAAAGCAGACGGAGCGGATGTCTTCTTTCCTTGCTTACGAGGCGGAGGAGAAGGACTACGACGCCACGGAGCAGCCGGAGCGGGCGGCGGGTCTCTTCCGCCTTGCCGACGAGGCGGAGAAGGAGGAGGCTGGCTGCCGGACGCGCGGTGCAGGCGGAGAAGGAGACGGAGTGCCGCCATGGGCCGGAGAAGGAGCCGGCCGAGTGCCTGATCGTCACTCGCCGGAGGAGGAGGCGGTGGAGGAGGCGGAGTGCCCTGACTCACGGGAGGAGGAGGAGGAGGCGGTGGAGGAGGCGGAGTGCCCCGACTTCGCCGGAGGAGGAGGAGGAGGCGGAGGCGCCCAGTTCGGAAGGTTGATGAGATCCTTCCGCCATAGGCATGGAGTCTTGAGCGTAACCCAGCCGATACTCCCCTTCACCGGTAGGGTGGTCAAGCCGAGCTCCTCAAATCCCTCCGTTATTTCATCGACCATCACCTTAGCATATCCTTCGGAATCGGCCGGCGGTGAAAAGTTGAGTCGGGTTTAGTGGGATAACAGAGCCAACAGCCGCCTTGACCTTTAAATTGCTCCATTGCGCCATAAGGTGGCAACTTTCAGCATCCGTGATAGCATCCACGGGATAGCCGGCAGGAGCCGTCAAGGCATGTCGCTCTGGCTGAAGCAGCTCGGTGGAAGCCACGCTGCTTATCCGCCGAGATGGCGGGGTAGCTTCGGGGGAAGCTTCGGCAGGTCGTTTGCTGTGATCTGCTGCTTCTCGTTCCTCTAGCCCCATTACCCTTTTCGTGCAGCGCCTGCATTAGGATCTGCTCCAGTTTCTTCCTCCTCTCATGGGTTTTGTAACCCCTGCGTCCGAAATCCAGCCTTCCACGAAAGGGAGCTGGCGTGCCTCGTGTCCGGCCTGTGGTGCTCAGATTCCCGAGGGCCATTGTGAGCTCGTCCTTCTCCCGTCTCGAACGAACTTCCCTTGCTGCGCTGCTTCGATATAATGCTTAAGCCTCTTGACTGGTATGTCCAATTGTCCGTCTGGCCCAAATGCACTTCCCGTTATAGGGTCCAAGGATCCGCCGCCTCAAGAACCAAGTCCGCAACGGTCTGGCGAGTTCATTGTCTCGGTTCGATCCCTTTATCAAGCAGATCATTCTCAGCCTTGGACCACTTAGGCCGGGCTATGAGGTAGCCACCTGACCCCGTGCGATGATGAAGCTTCTTCTTCGCAGCATTTCTCTTGTTTGTCGCTGACATCTTTTTACTCTTTTCCGATGTCTTGTAGGCCACAAATGCGGGCCAGACATCTCTGATCTTCTCATATTTGCCCGTGAATTCTGGTGTCTCATTTTTTTCAACATACGTATTGATGTCTTTCTTCCAATGCCTGAATTGTTCTGCCATCTTCTTAAGAGCAAAAGACTTGATTAATGGCTCTATTACTGGCTTCTCCGGATCATCCTCTGGCGGTAGGGTAAAATTTGACTTCAGCTCACCCAAAGATCATTTTACGCATATCATTGACATAAGACACCTCGGGGTCTTCGTTCTTAGGCTTATACCATTGGTGGATGCTGATCGGGATCTTGTCCGTAACCGTAACCCCGTGACCGAGCAACAAATGCCTTCTTTGTCCGGTAGGGTTCAATCGGTTGGCCGTCATGCGATTTGTATGATCTCAAACTTTTCATCCGAGCTCAACTTTTTCTTCGGCCTCGTCTCTTTACCGAAGTTGTGCTCGATCCGAAGGCTAGAAAAAGAACAAAGACGAGTTAATTAATATGTGTACATATATATATACCAAAACAAAGACGAGAGCTAGTCAGCACAGGCTTAACTAATATATATACCTGGCCGGACTCGGTTTGGTGATCACCGGAGCCATCCTCACGGTCTACTTCTTGCACCGGCATTGGGTCATCGGAGCCATGTAAATCATAGCCAGCTGCTTCTTCACCCTCTCCTTCCAGACCATCGTTATCGACGTTGAGAAACATCATCGAGGAGACGGCATCACTTCCGTAATGCGATTATGTCCCTCAACAACGCTTCTTGTGCTTCGTCTCGGGGGTGTCCATAGTTTCTACAAATATTTACAACATGGCAATTATTATTCAAACATGACAGATATGGATATATTAGTGCCAACGTAGAACTAGCTAGCTAATCACGATAAGGAATCATATTAGTGGCCTCGACGCTGCTTCTCTAGGGTTTGGGGTGGCCTCGACAACGCTTCAAGGGTTAGGGGGTGGCCTCGAGAACGCTTCAAGCTAGGAGGGGGTACGTAATATCGACCCCCCCCACGTGTTGAAGCTATCGGGAGGGGGTCGGCGTTGAACAGTACATCTATGTCCCACAAGTAGGGTAGAGGGTCGTGGATCGCCGAGCGGTCGAGGGGTCGAAGATCGCCGAGGGGTCGGGAGGTTGCCTAGTGTCAAAGGATTCAACAAAACCATGTCTTCATCATTAGGCGAAAGTAACAGGGTGCATGATGGTGCGAAGCTCTCCAAAGTTGTTTTGGAGCGAGTCCCAGATAGGATAATTCGCTTTTGGTACAAAGTTCAGCAAAAAGTCAAATTATCATATACGTGACTCCATTCCAGAACAACTTTGGAGGACTTCGTACCATCATGCCATGGTTACTTCCGGCTAATGATGAAGCGATGGATTTCTTCAATACTTTGACACTATAGGTACCCTCAACCCTGAAACCTTCGACCCTTGACCCCTTAATGACCCTCGACCCTCTACCCTAGTTCCCGACCCTAGACCCCTCGGCGATCCTCGACACCCTCGTTATATCGACAACGACGCAACATACATATACATGGGAAAATAAGGAAAAGGAAGAAAAGAGGAAGAAGGAAGAAGGAAGAAGAAGAAGAAAAAAAAGAAGAAAAAAGAAGAGGAGAAGAAGAAAAGAATAGAGGAGAAGAAGAAAAAATAGAAAAAAAGAGGAGAAGAAGAAAGGAATAGAAGAGAAGAAGAAAAAATAGAATTTTTTCTATTTTTTCTTCTTCTCTTCTATTCCTTTCTTCTTCTCCTCTTTTTTCTTTTTTCCTCTTCTTATTTATTTCTCCTCTTCTTCTCCTTTCTTCCTCTTCTTATTTTCCTTTTATATGAACATATCATCATATATATGAACATACATTTTCTTTGCATATGCATATGAACATACATACATACATTTTTCTTTCATATGAACATACATACATACATTTTCTTTGCATATGACCATACATACATTTTTCTTTGCATATGACCATTCATACATTTTCTTTGCATAGGCTTTGCATATAAACATACATACATATAAACATAACATACATACACCAAAAATTCTAAAAATCTGCCTAAAAAATCTAAAAATCTGCCTAAAAATTATCCATCCATCCATCCATCCATATAATGAACATATAATCATATATTCATCCATCCATCCATATAAACATATAAATCATCCATCCATCCATATAATGAACATATATAAAATCTGCCTAAAAAGTATGAACATATAAAATCTGCGTAAAAAGCATGCATACATCATCCATATTATGAACATATAATGAACATATATACATGAACATAAATCTACCTAAAAAAATTATATGAATTTTTTTTTATGAACAGGACGAGGGGACAGGGAGGAAAGGAGGTCGCCGGAGCCGGACCGACCGGGGAGGAGGCGCGCCGAGGCAGGGGCGGCGGGGCGGAGGCGCGACGACGAGGTGGGGGGCGGGCCGGGCGCAGGGGCACGGGGCGGGCGGCCGGGCGCCGAGGCAGGTGGCAGTGGTGAGGCGGGCGACGACGCAGGTGGGGCGGGCTGGGCGCAGGGCACGGGCGGCGGCGCGCCGGCCGAGGCAGGGCGACAGTGGGGCGAGGCGCGGGCGACGACGAGGTGGGGCGGGCCGGAGCGCAGGGGCACGGGCGGCGGCCGGCGCGTGGAGCAAGGGCGCGGGCAGGCACGGGAGACGGGACGGCGGCCGGGCGGCGGCGACGGGCGACGAGGAGCGCTGATTTGGGCAGCCTGGCGGCGGGGGCAACTGGCTAGGGAGGCGAGGGAGATGTGAAAATTTCACAAGTCTTGCTTATATAGAAAGAGCATTAGTCCCGGTTCGTGGCTCCAACCGGGACTAATGCCCCCCTTTAGTCCCGGTTGGTGCCACCAACCGGGACCAAAGGCCGCCGCTTCCCGCCCTTTGGGCTGCTGGAATTTGGCATTAGTTCCGGGTCGTGGCACCAACCGGGACCAAAGGCCTGTGCTGCCCCGAACCCAAATGTTTAGTCCCACCTCGCTAGTTGAAGGGCGCCGGCACTGGTTTATAAGCGCTGGTGTGCGTCCCCTTTCGAGCTCCTCTCAAATGCAGGCTTTCGGGCCTAATCACGCCATCGCTGTGGGCCTATTGGGCCTCTGCGGGCCTGAATCTGGCCCATGTAGGGTTTCTAGTCGTATTCAGGCCGTGGGGGCCCTGTAGGTGGCACTTTTTTTTGCTTTATATTTTATTTCTTTTTTCTTTTAGTTTTAGAAAAAATATAAACTTTCTATTAGTGCCATTAGTTTTAAAATTTGAAAACACTTTTTTTGGTTTCTTTGTTGCTTTATTTCTTTTATTTTGTTTCTACTTACAACAAAATACTTATTGTTGCTATTTTTATTTTTTTCAAGTTTTTTTGTTTTGTTTTCTGGATTATTTATTTTATTTTGGTTTTTTGCTTTATTTTTTAATTCTTTTTGCTTTTAGGTCAGCAAAATTATAAACTTTCTGTTAGTGCTTTTAGTTTTAGAAAAATATAAACTTTCTGTTTGTGCCATTAGTTTTAAATTTCAAAAACACTTTTTTTGTTTTCTTTGTTGCTTTATTTATTTTATTTTGTTTCTACTTACAACAAAATGCTTATTGTTGCTATTATTATTATTTTTTTCAAGTTTTTTTGTTTTGTTTCCTGCATTATTTATTTTGTTTTGTTTTGTTTCAAATTCATAGTTTTCAAATGAACTCTGAAAAAGTTGGCATAGCTTGTTCATGAACAAAACGGACAATGGTATCATACTCGTGTGTTACAAAGTTGGCATGGTATCATCATAATAGTTGCGGGAGAAAGTCTTCACTTTTTCTTCGCTTGTGTCGTTTGCTTATTGCGCCGTAACCATTGATAATCTTCATCTTTTATCAGGATGCTTGGGTCAGCCTTTACTTTGAAGGGGGGTATTTCATGAAACTTTTCATACTCTTCAGACATGTCTATCTTGCCCTCCACTCCCAGGATGTCCCTTTTTCCTGAAAGAACTATGTGGCACTTTGGCTCATTGTACGATGTATTCGCTTCCTTATCTTTTCTTTTCCTCGTTCTGGTAGACATGTCCTTCAGATAGATAACCTGTGCCACATCATTGGCTAGGACGAACGGTTCGTCAGTGTACCCAAGATTTTTCAGATCCACTTGTTGTCATTTACGTCGTGGGTCTACCTGTACCCCGCCTCCTGACAGATTGACCCACTTGCACTTAAACAAAGGGACCCTTAAATCTACTCCGTAGTCAAGTTCCCATATGTCTACTATGTAACCATAATATGTGTCATTTCCCTTGTCGGTTGCTGCATCAAAGCGGACACCGCTGTTTTGGTTGGTGCTCTTTTCATCTTGGTCAATCGTGTAAAATGTATTCCCATTTATCTCAGATCCTTTCCAAATCATTACAGTCGAAGATGGTCCTCGGACAACAAGTACAACTCATCACAAACAGTGATGTCACCTCCGAGACGTGTTTCCAACCAAGCTGCTGAAAGTCCCGATGTGTTCACATGTAATCCGATCCGTGACCGCTCGGGTGTTTGGAGCGCAGATCGTTCTTGTGTTCATCGACATACGGGTCACCAAGGTAGAGTTCTCAGAGAACTGTGTAGTGTGCTTGAGACCAAGAATATCCGTCCTCGCATATTATTGAGTCTCTTCCAAGCGTGTTTTTCCAGGGCCTCCCCTCATACCGCGATTTAGGGAGACCTATCTTATTAAGGCCAGGAATGAAGTCAACACAAAACCCGATGACATCCTCTCGCTTTGATGGCCCATGGAGATGCTTCCTTCCGGCCTAGCACGGTTCTTAACATATTTCTTTAGGACTCCCATGAACCTCTCAAAGGGGTACATATTGTGTAGATATACGGGCCCCTGAATGACAATCTCGTCGACTAGATGAACTAGGACGTGTGTCATGATATTGAAGAAGGATGGTGGGAACACCAGCGAAATCCGACAAGACATTGCGCCACATCACTCCTTAGCGTTACTACGATTTCTGGATCGATCACCTTACGAGATATTGCATTGAGGAATGCACATAGCTTCACAATGGCTAATCGGACGTTTTCGGTAGAATCCTCTCAATGCAACCGAAGCAGTTGCGTCATAATCACGTGGCAGTCATGAGACTTTAGGTTCTGAAACTTTTTCTCCGACATATTTATTATTCCCTTTATATTCGACGAGAAGCCAGTCGGGACCTTCATATCGAAAGGTGCATTGAAAGAATATTTCTTTCTCTTCTTTCAGAAGAGCGTAGCTGGCAGGACCTTCATACCGCCGGAGGCATGCCCTCTTTTCGTGCAAGCGTTGCAGGTCCTCTCGTGCCTCGTGTGTATCTTTTGTCTTCCCATACACGCCCAAGAAGCCTAGCAGGTTCACGCAAAGGTTCTTCGTCCACGTGCATCACGTCGATCGAAGAGCGGACCTCTAGGTCTTTCCATGAGGGTAGGTCCCAAAATATAGATTTCTTCTTCCACATGGGTGCGTGATTCTCGGCGTCATTCGAACAGCTAGTCCGCGGGACCCTTTCCAAAGATTACGTGTAAATCATTGACCATAGCAAGTACGTGATCACCGGTACGCATGGCGGGCTTCTTCCGTGATCCGCCTCGCTTTGAAATGCTTGCCTTTCTTTCGACATTGATGGTTGGTCGGAAGAAATCGATGATGGCCTGTGTACACATTCTTCCTGCAGCTTCCTGTATATACTATCGGTGTCAAGTAAACAGTGTGTGCATGCGTGGTATCCCTTGTTTATGCGTCTCCGAAGGCTATCGAGAGCGGGCCAATCGTTGATTGTCACGAACAGCAACGCATTCAGGTCAAATTCCTCCTTTTGTGCTCATCCCACGACGTACACCGCTTCCATTCCACAGCTGTAAAAGTTCCTCAACTAATGGCCTTAGGTACACATCAATGTCGCTGCCGGGTTGCTTAGGGCCTTGGATGAGAAGCGGCATCATAATGAACTTCCGCTTCATGCACATCCAAGGAGGAAGGTTATACATACATAGAGTCACGGGCCAGGTGCTGTGATTGCTGCTCGCTCCCGAAAGGATTAATGCCATCCGCGCTTAAAGCAAACCATACGTTCCTTGGGTCCTTTGCAAACTCATCCCAAAGATTTCTCTCGATTTTTCTCCACTGCGACCCGTCGGGGTGCTCTCAACTTCCCGTCTTTCTTACGGTCCTCACTGTGCCATCGCATCAACTTGGCATGCTCTCCGCTTTACGAGCAGACGTTTCAACCGTGGTATTATAGGAGCATACCACATCACCTTCGCAGAACCCTCTTCCCGGAGGCTCGCCGTCAACATCACTGTGGTCATCTCGTGCGATCTTATATCCGCAATGCACCGCATACCGGGCATGCGTTCAGATCCTTGTAAGCACCACGGTAGAGGATGCGATCATTAGGGCATGCATGTATCTTCTCCACCTCCAATCCTAGAGGGCATACGACCTTCTTTGCTGCGTATGTCTTGTCGGGCAATTCGTTATCCTTTGGAAGCTTCTTCTTCATTATTTTCAGTAGCTTCTCAAATCCTTTATCGCACAGCATTCTCTGCCTTCCACCGCAGCAATTCGAGTACGCAACCGAGCTTTGTGTTGCCATCTTCGCAATTGGGGTACAACCCTTTTTGTGATCCTCTAACATGCGATCGAACTTCAGCTTCTCCTTTTGACTTCGCATTGTGTCCTTGCATCGACAATGACCAGCGGAGATCATCATAATGGGGCACATCGTCTGGTTCATCTTGATCTTCAGCAGCTTCACTGCTGCAAAGACCATCATGCACATCGTCTGGTGCAACTTGATGTTCAAGAGCATCACCGTATTCAGGGGGCACATAGTTGTCATCGTACTCTTCTTCCTCGCCGTCTTCCATCATAACCCCTATTTCTCCGTGCCTCGTCCAAACATTATAGTGTGGCATGAAACCCTTGTAAAGCAGGTGGGTGTGAAGGATTTTCCGATCAGAGTAAGACTTCGTATTCCCACATATAGGGCATGGACAACACATAAAACCATTCTGCTTGTTTGCCTCTGCCACTTCGAGAAAAGCATGCTCGCACTTAATGTACTCTGAGGTGTGTATGTCACCGTACATCCATTGCCGGTTCATCTGCGTGCATTATATATAATTAAGTGTGTCAAAAATCATTACAGAACATCATGAATAGATAATTAAATGACCAAATTAATAGAAGTTCATCATCACATAAAAACCAAAGTACATACATAGTTCTCATCTAACAACATAAAGCTCTGCAGAGCATCTAAATTAATTAAACCATACATTGAAACTATGTAAAACATTTCAATGTGAAAACAAATACGATCATAATCGCAACCAAGGTAACAACTGATCCAACGGCATAATGATACCAAGCCTCGGTATGAATGGCATATTTTCTAATCTTTCTCATCTTCAAGCGCATTGCATCCATCTTGATCTTGTGATCATCGACGACATCCGCAACATGCAACTCCAATATCATCTTCTCCTCCTCAAGTTTTTTATTTTTTCCTTCAAGAAATTGTTTTCTTCTTCAACTAAATTTAACCTCTCGACGATAGGGTCGGTTGGAATTTCGGTTCAACAACCTCCTAGATAAATAAAATCTATGTCACGTTGGTCGGCATAATTTTCATAAAAATAAATGAACCAATAGTTATGAAAAGATAATATATACCACATCCGAATCATAGACATGACGAGGGCCGACGGGCGGATACCAAAACCATCGCACTATATAAGATGCAATAATAAAAGTAAGAAAATAATACAAGTAAGAATATTTTTCCTTTCGTAAAGAAGATAAGAACAAGAGGCTCACCACGGTGGTCCGGCGATGAGATCGGCGCTGGTGATCGACGGCGGTGAAGACGGGACGGGCGTGACGGACCGCTAAACCTAGACAAATATTGAGGAAAATGGAGGTTAGAGGTCGAGCTTGGAGAGGAGAAAGCTTAAGTAGTGTGGCTCGGGCATTCCATCGAACACCTTGTGTGCATAGGAGGTGAGCTAGAGCACCACCAAGCCCCTCCCCTCGGCCGAAAAAAGCAGAGCAAGGTGCTCTGCTTCTTGCGCGAGGGGCTATATATAGGCAGCACTATTGGTCCCGGTTGGTGGCATGAGCCGACTAAAGGGAAGCCTTTGGTCCCAGTTCATGCCACCAACCGGGACCAATGGTGGTGGGCCAGAGCGAGGCCCATTGGTCCCGGTTCGTCCCCACCAACCGGGACCAAAAGGTCCGGACGAACCGGGACCAATGGCCCACGTGGCCTGCCGGCCCCCTGGGCTCACGAACCAGGATAAATGCTCACATTAGTCCCGGTTCTGGATTGAACCGGGACTAATGGGCAAAACAGGCCTCAACGATAGCCCCTTTTTCTACTAGTGCGAGTTGGCCCGCAGTGCGAAGCCGCCGAATACAAAGATCTGTCGGGGGAGAAAAACTTCCCCCAGGGCAACATTATTATAGATGATTGATGGAACCATTGAACCTCTTGACAACGATGTAGCGGAACTCACAATTAAAGCACCACTGTCGGTGTGAAAACCGGCGGATCTCGGGTAGGGGGTCCCAAACTGTGCGTCTAAGGTCGATGGTAACAGGAGACGGGGGACACGATGTTTACCCAGGTTTGGGCCCTCTTGATGGAGGTAATACCCTACTTCCTTCTTGATTGATCTTGATGATTATGAGGATTACAAGAGTTGATCTACCACGAGATCGTAATGGCTAAACCCTAGAAGTCTTGCCTGTATGATTGTGATTGCCCCAACAGGCTAAGCCCTCCGGTTTATATAGACACCGGAGGGGACTAGGGTTGTACAAAGTCGGTTACAGAGAAAGGAATCTACATATCCGAAGGCCAAGCTTACCATCCATGCAAAGGAGAGTCCCATCCGGACACGCGAAGAAGTCTTCTGTCTTGTATCTTCATAGCCCATCAGTCCGGCCCATGTTACATGGCCCGGACGCCCGAGGACCCCTTAGTCCAGGAATCCCTCAAGCATACTAGGGACACGATGTTTGTTTATGTATTCGCACATGTATTTAAGTTTCTGATCAATACAATTCTAGCATGAAAAATAAACCTTTATCATGAATAAGGAAATATAAAATAACAGCTTTATTATTGCCTCTAGGGCATATTTCCTTCAGTTCCACCACGGCCCTATATCGCAGGCTGACATCCGAACTCGCATAAGCATGCGTCAGGACCTCACGCCGTTCAAGAAGGTAGGGTGCATCCTCGAAGATACGGAAGCATGGAAGTTCTAGTGATTTATGATGGCAATGATGATGATATGTGTCGTTTGAACATGTATACTTTCTGTAGCGATGAAACTTTGTGATGTCCACGGTCCTGCCAAACTTGCATAACGCTACTTTGTTAGTTTGGGTACGATGGCCTGCGTACCTGTCGCGCCCAAGATGCGACCCTATCCTAAAGGAACTCGAAGGTCCCACCAAGGATAGAAGCGCGTCTTGAAGACGCTTTTGCAAGGTGGATATCATTACATCAAACCATTACATAATAGATGGGGATACATACAAGAGGCATACAATGCCACACGAATACAACATCATCATACACAAGATCACCATCCTACTACGGATGAAACACAAACAGAAACTCAAACGACATCCACCCTACTAGCCCAGGCTGCCGACCTGGAACCTATCCCCTAATCGAAGAAGAAGTAGAAGAAGAACTCCAAGACAAGCAAACATCACTCTCGCGTCATGATCATCGCATAACCTGTACACAAGAATCGTTGTTGTAGTAATCTGTGTGCCACGAGGACTCAGCAATCCCATTACCATGGGTATCAAGACTAGCAATGCTTAATGGGTAAGGAAGGGGTAAAGTGGTGAGGTTTCAGCAGCGACTAAGCATGATATGGTGGCTACCATACGCAAATAAGAGCGAGAAGAGAACAAACGGAACTGTCGTGAAGCTAGCAATGATCAAGAAGTGATCCTGAACTCCTGCTTACGTCAAACATAACCCAAACCGTGTTCACTTCCCGGACTCCGCCGAAAAGAGACCATCACGGCTACACCCACGGTTGATGCGTTTTAATTCGTATCTGGTGTCAACTTATCTACAACCGGACATTAACAAATTCACATCTGCCACATAACCGCGGGCACGACTCTTGAAAGTTTATACCCTGCAGGGGTGTCCCAACTTAGCCCATCACAAGCTCTCACAGTCAAAGAAGGATATTCCTTCTCGCAGGAAGACCCGATCAATCTCGGAATCTCGGTTTACAAGACATTTCGACAATGGTAAAACAAGACCAGCAAAACCGCCCGATGTGCCGACAATCCTGATTGGAGCTGCACATATCTCATTCTTGGGGCAACACCGGATAAGTCAAGCTACGAGTAAAACCAGCCCTCATGTTTCCCCGAGGTGGCCCCGCAGATTGCTCGGTTCCGACCAGCACTTAGAGAAGCACTGGCCCTGGGGGGGGGGGTAAAATAAAGATGACCCTCGGGTTGGCCAACCCAAGGGAAAGGTATAGGTGGTGGTGAGGCAAATGGTAAAACCAAGGCTGGGCCTTGCTGGAGGAGTTTTATTCAAAGCGAACTATCAAGGGGGTCCCATAAATCACCCAACCGTGTAAGGAACGCAAAATCCGGGAACATAACACCGGTATGACGGAAACTAGGGCGGCAAGAGTGGAACAAAACACCAGGCATAAGGCCGAGCCTTCCACCCTTTACCAAGTATACAGATGCATTAATTAAATAAGAGATATTGTGATATCCCAACATAATCCTGTCCACCATGGAGCAATCTTCAACTTCACCTGCAACTAGCAATGCTATATGAGGGGCTGAGCAAAGCGGTAACATAGCCAAGCAACAGTTTGCTAGGAAGGTTGTGAAAGGTTAGAGGCTGACATGGCAGTTTGGGAGGGTTGAGGAACAAATGATAGGTAGCGCAGCAAAGCGATAGAACGAAGCAACTAGCATAGCAATGAAAGTAGTGAGATCCAAGGTGACGGTCATCTTGCATGAAATCCCGCAAGGAAGAAGAACGAGTCCATGAAGAAGATGAACGGATGAAGCCGAACCAAACGTAGACGAACGAATCCTCAGGAACGGAACGCAACGGGAACTATCGAGAAGAAGCACACAACATGGTAAACACACCACACATAAACATGACATGATGCCCAACCAAGCATGATGCATGAAAAAGCTACATGAAGCTACTCATGGCAAGAGATGATGCAAACAAGAGCAACACATCAAGGCAAGTTTAAATGAGGTCGGAAACAACATATAACAAAACTTGTAGGTCCTCATATGCATATTTCGAAATTGGTCAAGAACTGAATAAACCTTACGTTCAAGTTGTTAAACAGCAAGTTAAAGAGCACCAAGATGATCTTCACGAGATTCTAGTCAAGTTACATATAAAGTTCATTTAATTCGGAGCTACGGCCTAGAAGATATGAGCAAAACAAGTTAAACATGGCATTGATGCTAAATGCATCCAAACATCAAGAAAAGACCTCAAAACAAGGATTCAACATGATAATATGAAACTTCATGCAAAATCAAGCAAGTTTCATATAGAGCACACTCAAAACGGAGCAATGGTTCAACACATACACTCTAAACAAGTTTAAAGGACAAGCTATACAAAACAGCAACTAGTCATCTAGCAAGCATCATAACAATATGCTACAGCACCTCAACATGTAAACAAAAGATATGGACATGATGTACAGGTAAAGCATGACAAAACAAGAACACTGAGCTATCTCTAGAAAACACAATAACATGCTCAAAAGGACATGGAAAGATTGCAAATAATAACAGTTTCAGACTTAGCAGAAATAACATCAGATTGCAATGTTTAGAGCTATCAAACAACATGTTAGAGGAAGCTATCATCGCAAACAAAGGCATGGCATGATTCCAAAGATCAAGAGAAAAGATGGTAGCATCTATGCAAACATGGAAAATGATATGACAGATTCAGACATGGCAGGAACAACAATAAGTAGGCATGTTGGTGAGCTTGTACCACTCACCACAGAGCAATACATGGCATAATTAAAAAGGTGACCAACAGTAAGAAGACATGTTTATGAATCTAAGCATGGCAAGAACAAGTTCATAGGGTGCATGGATCACTAGCAAAGCACATGGCAAAACTGAACTTAATGTTAACAGGCTGACAACAACATTATTTAGCAATTTTAGAGCAAGATAACAACAAGCTACAACAGTCTATACATGCAACCAGGGGCACAAATGGATAGAGCATGACATGTATAACAAAACATCCTCAGTGAACATCTCCAGATTATGCATAGAATGACCTGTAGCAGCAGGTTTACATAGCATCATGATATAGCAGATTCAGACTAGCAAAACAGCAACAGCAAGTACCCTACTTGACGAGCTCGATGTACTCACTACAAGACTCACAAAAAAATACAAGGATTTCACCACTGTAAAGAAGGCATGGCATAGTTAAAAACTCATGTAGACATCAAGCTCATAGGATGCACACACAAAATACAATGAAAAAGATAAATCACCAAGTTCTGTTAACAGATAGCAGTTAACATCATATAGCACTCTTGCAACGATGATAATGGCATCAAGATGGAATCAAACAAGCATGGCACAATGGAACAAAATGGAGAGCATCCCTCGATGAAAATTTCGATATATCACACACACGAAATGGAGCAGTATGCACGGAGTTATGATGCGATAAACGATGCTTGAAAATATAGCAGATGCAAAACACTTAGAAGAAATCTGGACCTCCAGATCTAGGGTTCCTCGTGGGCACGCGAACCGAGGCGGCCGGAGGGGTGCACGGCGGATCCGGGCGGTGCTCGCGGATTCGAGCCGACGGGCGAAGCGGGAGGCGGTGACGGGCGGCGGGCGGCAACCTTGGGCGGCGCGCGAGGAGAGACGGGCTGGTCCGGCCGAGGGCCGGATCGCGGCGGGCGGCGGGAGGAGGCTGCTGGCCGATGGCGAGGCCGACGGTGGTGCGAGGCGCAGGTCGGTGAGCGGGCGGCGAACGGGCGCGGTGGAGGAGGGGAGACCATCGCGGGCGGCGGACAGCATAAGGCGGGCGGACGGGCGGTTAGGCGGGCGGGCGGCGGGTGGTCAATGAGGTCGACGACGGCGGCGAAGGCACGGCTATCGGCGGGATCGGGCGCCGCGGGCGGGATCCGCCGAAGCGGCGGGCGGCGGACGGGCCGAAGCGAGCCCATCAAGGGTTTCGCGGGCGGGCGCGGGCGGCGGCGAACGACAGGTGTCGCGCCCTGATTGGTCGGGCGGCGGTAGTGGACGCGTCCAGCTCCGCCTGGACGTGTCCGGCGGCGCGAGGAGAGGGAGAGTTAGGGTTTGAACCCGGAATTTCGGGGGAGAGCATATATTTATATGTAGAGGGCTCTAGGAGAGTCCAAATAGGGTGCGGTTTTCGGGCACGCGATCGTGATCGAACGACCGAGAGCATTGAGGGGGTTTTGATGGGTTATTGGGATGTGGTGAAGAGGGGCTGGGCTGCAAAGATTGAGGGGTTTCGGGCTACGCGATTAACCGTTGGGGCATCAAACGGACTCCAAATGGCATGAAACTTGACAGGCGGTCTACCGGTGGTGTACCAAGGCCGCTTGGCAAATCACGGTCCATTCCAAGAATGTTTAACACCCGCTCACAACAAGAGACAAAAGGGGGACGCCGGAGGACATAGGAGTGTCGGATTGCAAAACGGACAATGGGGAAAATGCTCGGATGCATGAGACGAACACGTATGGGAAATGAGATGCACATGATGACATGATAAAAATGCAAGACGCAAGCAAATGACAGGGCAACAAAGGCGAATAACTGGAAGACATCTGGCGCATCGAATCCAGGGCGTTACATTACCTCTAGTTAATTAGTTTGTGTACGATGAAATAGCGTTGATTATTTATGTTTACTATATGTTGCATCTAGTTACTCACCCTTTCTTTTTCGCCTTGTCAAGTATATTTTGTTGCATATGATTGTACATTCTCTTGATGAAGATGCATGTCTAACAGGTACCTAGATTCTTGATGGCGAAGAAGCAGTGCTATGTCGTGTACAAAGATAAGGTTCCTGGAGTGTACGACGAGTGGCCCGAGTGTTAGGTGCATGTGGAGCGGGTCTCGAGCGCCAACTGTCGGTGTCAAAACCGGCAGATCTAGGGTAGGGGGTCCCGAACTGTGTCTCTAAGGATAATGGTAACAGGAGGCGGGGGACACAATGTTTACCCAGGTTTGGGCCCTCTCTATGGAGGTAATACCCTACTTCCTGCTTGATTGATCTTGATGATATGAGTATTACAAGAGTTGATCTACCACGAGATCATAGAAGCTAAACCCTATAAGCTAGCCTATGATTATGATTGTTGTTGTCCTACGGACTAAACCCTCTGGTTTATATAGACACCGGAGGGGGTTAGGGTTACACAGAGTCGGTTACATGGGAGGAGATCTACATACCCGAATCGACAAGCTTGCCTTCCACGCAAAGGAGAGTCCCAACCGGACACGGGATGAAGTCTTCAATCTTGTATCTTCATAGTCCAACAGTCCGGCATAAGCATTTAGTCCGGTTGTGCGAGGACCCCCTAATCCAGGACTCCCTCAGTAGCCCCTGAACCAGGCTTCAATGACGATGAGTCCGGCACGCATATTGTCTTCGGCATTGCAAAGCGGGTTCCTTCTCCGAATACTCCAAGGTAGATTTCAAACACATGAATCATGTCTGGCTCTGCAAAACAAATTCCACATACCATCGTAGAGAGCACAATGTTTCACAAATCTAATCTCCCGACAATTTTTCATAGCATAACATCAAGCCGCGGCCCGGTCATTATGCAACCCGTTTTTCTCAACCTGCTATTGCACGTTTTACGAGGCGGTTTTATTGGCATGTCTTGTCGAAGCAGAGATCGTGTTCCCCTTATCACGGGATTCTCATCAATACGGGCGTGGGTAACCCAACCGTGCCATTAGTATGACTCCTCTGTTTTAGGCAAGCCCCAAACGGCCACCCGGAGGACGCTTGATATTCGGCCTCTTTATAAGGAGGCCAAGACATGTCTTTTTCTTTCCACGCTAGATCCTCCCCTTCTCCTACCTCGAGACTACTACACCTCGACTAACACTAGGAGGGCCAAGAAGAAGTGCCGCGCCAAGTATCTGAGTAAGGAGAAGTACATGAAGGTAATTACCTATTCTTAAGTCCTTTTACTTAGTTTTTTATTTCATTCATAGGCGTAGCGCTGAAATTTATCTTTGCCTAAATTAGGTGCCCCCGAGATGGTGTGCGGATAGGATGGACTGTTGGGAGGCGTTGGTGTGGATTAGTGGTCCTGTCCCCAATGGCTAGCCGACCACATCAAGGCCAGGGATAAGCGTGCCAAAACGCAAGGTGTGCCACACCATCAAGGGAGCTCCAACATGTTTGAGTATAGGGATCACTGGGTATGTGGTTTGAGCCCTTAACGATTCATGCAATATCATTCTTCATGCTAGCTTGAGCCCTTAACTAATTTGTTGTTCCTCTCTTTTAGGCGAAACACAACAAGAAGGATGTGCCACCGCTGTACGACCTCTATGCCATGGCCCATACTGCCTTCAAGAAGGCCAAGGCATTCTCTGAGGATGACCTCGATCATCCAGAGAGCTTCACAAACATCTCCTCCCACAACAAGCTCGTGAGGTACTGAGACTTTGCGAAGGCGGCGAAAGGGGATGACTTCAACACGAGTCAGAGTCCTTTTGATCCAGAGATCGTGATGTTATCTGGCGAGGGGACAAATCTAGGACTCCCTCAGTAGCCCCTGAACCAGGCTTCAATGATGATGAGTCCGGCACGCATATTGTCTTCGGCATTGCAAGATGGGTTCCTTCTCCGAATACTCCAAGGTAGATTTCGAACACATGAATCATGTCCGGATCTGCAAAACAACTTCCACATACCACCATATAGATCACAATGTTTCAAAATCTAATCTGCCGACAATTTTTCATAGCATGACATCACGCCGCGGCCCGGTCATTATGCGAACCGTTTTTCTCAACCGGCTATTGCACGTCTTGCGAGGCGGTTTTATTGGCACGTCTTGTCGAAGAAGAGATCGTGTTCCCCTTATCACGGGATTCTCATCAATACGGGTGTGGGTAACCATGCCATTAGTATGACTTCTCTATTTTAGGCAAGCCCCAAATGGCCACGCGGAGGACGCTTGATATTCGCCCTCTTTATAAGGAGGCCAATACCTGTCTTTTTCTTTCCACGCTAGATCCTCCCCTTCTCCTACCTCGAGTTCCAACACCCAAGGTTCAGTCCAAGCGCTCCGGAGCTTCAACTATGTCCGTAGCCAACCTTCAAGGCCGGTGGATGGCCTCTTCTGTCACAGAGGAGGACATCAAAAAGCTTAGGGAGGCTAGGTGTCTGACCGCCGAGATACTTCACAGGCTACCCACTCCCTTGCAGGTTATCCCCACTCCCAAACCCAACGAGAGTGTCGTATTCATCTCCCACTTCCTTCGAGGGCTAGGCTTTAGTCTTGATCCCTTCGTTAGAGGGCTCATGTTCTATTACGGGCTAGATTTTCACGATTTAGCTCCAGATTCTTTCCTCCACATCTCTTCGTTTATCGTCGTGTGTGAGGCCTTCCTCCGCATTACCCCCCACTTCGGCTTATGGCTCAAAACCTTCGACGTGAAGCCAAAGATGATCGACGGGCGACACGCGGAGTGCGGAGGAGCTATAATAAGAAAAGGTGCCGACGGCTTATGGCCAAAGGGTTCCTTCCCGGAGGTATCCGACCTATGGCAACGGGAGTGGTTTTACATCACAGCACCCCGAGGTACAAAGTGGGGAGCCACCCCAGCCTTCCGCTCTACCTCTCCGCCACAACTGGCATCATGGGTCAACAAGGGGCTGGACTAGGGACCAGTTAACGACGTGCTGATATTGCAAAGCCGCATCCGAGATCTCCTCAAGAGGGATATCAGTCTCGTCAAAGTGATTCAAGTAATGTTGGTTCATCGGGTCCTGCCATGCCAACGTCGATCTCTCCGTATGTGGGAATTCATCCCAGAAGGACAGCGAACCATCCAACACTTCTTTGGCGTGACACTCAAAGGGATGTATCGATTATTCTTCGGATCACGAATAAAGTGTTCGGACACCATCGAGGATGCGGGTCTCAACTGCAACCGTCCAGATACCCAAGTAAGTAACTTTGCGACCGAACATGCTATCATTATATTTGTTACAACATTATTCTGAAAATCCTCCCTTGGCCAAGACTGGATAAGAAAGGCGGAGGGGATCAGGTGTTCGGCCCCTCTTCTCGAAGGCTCGCCGGATCCTGTACTAACCAGGATGCTGGCTCGCGCACCTTATCAAGTGCCATCAGGAGAAGACGAAGGGAGAAGTAGAGAAGCCGAAAGCGACCTTCATACATTATGCATACTAATCGGGGGCATTAGTGCCTCCGTGTTGGAGGATGATTGGGGAGGTGAATCTCCCCATGGGAAGAAAAGGACCGCCGCTGAAGACTTGGAAACGGAGGCTTCCAAATAAGGCTCCACGGTGCAAACATCAATCTCACCAAAAGTAGCAACATCTTCGTAAATCATTCCTCTCAGCGACCTGTTAGGCAAACAAGAGCAATGGCCCCACTCAAGAACATTGCGATGGCACTAAACCTTGTCGTCATGATGTTGGGAATCACGTCATTATCCGTATCAAGTGTCGTCATCGAGAAGTCTGAGGAGGCCGCCTTGGACGAGCTGACACACATCATCAAGACGGCCCTAGATGGGGTCATCGCTGCCGCCCCACCATCCAAAAGGTCCAAAGTAGTGGAGGCCGTTGCAAAGCAGGAACTCCTTGCTATGGCCACGATGAACATGGCTAAGGGAGACAAGGATAGATTCGATTCACATCTAATGGCCTACAAGATAGCCGCTAAGATGGTTACCCGCGCGGCACTCACAGATAAGTTCTCGATGATGGAGGATGGCTTCACGGAGGCTGCTCGGCCAATTCCGTAAGTTGCATCTTGTCCGTAAATAGAAGCATGCACAACGAAACCGTCTACGCCACACAACTTACCCTGACCCCCACACACACCCAATTATATTCGATTGCTTTTCATAATTTCATTATTAGGCATGCACATCGTATGTGCATGAGTTTTTTTTTTCATTTTTATTTCTTTCTATTGATGACTTTGTTTCGCCTGATTGAGCACTTGTAATAATCCAGATATAGCTATGGAACCTCATGGGCTCAGCACAATATGTTAGGCCTCCTTTGGTTTGAAGGAATTTCATAGGAATTCTAGAGGATAGGATTCTTATAGGATTTTTTCCTTTAGAGCCCTTTGGTTCATAGGAATGGATTCCTATTCCTACATAGGATTGGTTCCTATCCTCCACATTTCATAGGAAAATAAAAATGAGCCTAGACTCAATGGAAAAATTCCTTTGGTGTCAATCAAATGACATCTCGTTTCCTATTCCTACTCATAGGATTTGAGATACATGTCATCTCATTTCCTACAACATTCCTATTCCTATGATAATCCTATCCTATGAACCAAAAGAGGCCTTAGTTCTCCCAAATAGTATAGGCGGGTGATAGGCGTCGGTCGACCGGCCCAATTTGGGCCGGTCGCTATGCAGCCCTTCGATTAGACGAACGAGAACCACTCCATCACTTCCTGTTTCTTCCTCCTCCCCCCCCTTTTTTTGCGGGAGTTTCTTCCTCCTCTCTTCCTCCCTCCCGAACACACCGCGCCGTGCGGAGGCCGCAACCGTGCTTCACGGGAGCCCCACCGCTTCCCCTATCGGCGATCTTGAAGGACCCTCTCTGCCATCGAATTCTGCAGCACCTTCCCCCTTCCATCTTGTCTGCTTCCCTCGGTTCCAGCTCCGGGCACGACTGTTGTAGCCCCACGATGAAGCTGGTTCCAGCATCTCAGCACTGTCGCTGTTGTTCCAGTAGCATCCCCTAGCTGGATGCACCTCCAAAACATCCCTGGCCGGTTGTAGCTCCTGCTAATGCCGGTTCCAGCATCCGTAATCGTGGTTGCAATATCCCTGAGCCACCGCCTCCGCTCGTCGTCGTGGCTCGCACCACCATGTCCTCCAACAAAAAATAGGAAAAAACACGAAATCCATTAGTTTGGCGGCAGTAGCAAAAACACATGCTGGTTGCAGGAAAAAAAGAAAATCATTGAATCCAGCAAAAGAAGCACCGTAGCGCCGGCGGCTGCAAAGGTCTTGACTGTCCCCCCAACAAAAATACTTGCGGGTTCCAGCAAAAAATTATGCTGGTTCCAGCAAAAACCATCTCGACGCCATCCCGTTGCATCACCAATCGATAGCGGTTGCAACTTTTTCCCACCCGGTTCCAGCAAAAAAACTATCTGGTAGCAGCATCGTACCTCGTCGTCTTCACCACCGGGAGCTGTTGATTGCAGCAAAACTGGCCGCTGGTTCCAGCATCTCCGGGACCCGGTTCCAGCATCTCCTGGACCTGGTTCCAGCAAAAGGAACTTCGGTTGTAGCACTGGAGCCCCTCTCGTCTTCACCGCCGGCAGTGCTGATTTCAGCATCGCCGGACCCCTGGGTCGCAGCTCTTGGTTGAGCTACGTTGTCTCGATTGACCGGCACCAAAAAACAAGCTCGACGGCCTCGCCCACGGGGTAGACAACACATGAGGCGGGATTTAGAGGACACTGGAAAAGAGGTTTGGATTCATGGAGTTGTTGCCGGTGTATAGAGAAGAGGAAGAGAGCGATTTGTTCGGTGGAGAAGAAGTCTGGAGAAGGAAGGGGATAAGATACATATGGTGTGTGGTGTATACTGGGGACACGTCTCTTGTGCGGCCCACCACTGCACGTGGGCCACGGAGGCTTGCGCGCTAGCGACAAAGGTGACCGGCGCGTCGCTTCAGCCGGCAGTCCGTAGCGAAACGTTTCCCAATAGTATATCAAGAATAATTATACTATTTGTCATTCTTATAATTGATTACTGTGCATGGTTGACTCATTCAAGTATGCTTCACCTGAAACTCTAGAGCGCTTCTTCGATGTCATATGTTATCAGCCTTGCGGCGTAGCCCCACATTGGTCGTCTCTAGCAGATTTGACTAATCTTACATTCTTAAAAAGTTAATCCCCACTACAACCAGTTCAATCAACATGTAGCCCATCCACGTCATCACTAGCCACCTCAACAATTTCCACCCATGATCAGTTCATCTCTTCACATCTTGTAGCCATCTCAGCAATTTCTGACGCATGCCTCTTCTTTATTTTCCATTCTTCACCCACGCCCATGTTAATTGTTAGATAGGTTGCTTGGTTCTCAAGCAACCATGTACTTCCTTAAGAGGCAAGGAAGTGCATGGTTGCTTGAGAACCAAGCAGCCTATCTAACAATCTTATATTTACTAATTAGAAGAACCAACCGAAGCTCTATGTTAATTCTTAGACAAAATAATTACTGTTCATATGATCTTCATGTTAGTTATTTACAGCCGTTAGATGAAGTATACATAGAGTCCATGCCTTTTGTCCCACACGCAGGCCTCCTTAGCAAATTGTTTCACGGGTCATCTCAAGAAAAAATATTCTTTCGCCGGCCACCAAAAGAAACAATTGATGTGTCCTCTCTATCTCCTCCTCTCGCATCCCCAGGCTGTTATGAACTACCACGCTACAAAAACAGTCGCTATGTTCAAGTTAGTTTTTTTACCGGAAGGTAACGTTTCCGTAAGGCGATTAGAAGCGATTAGGGTTCTGACCGCGGCCGCCGTGGGCGGCGGCCGGTGTCTACCCTGCAGGTGTCATGCGGCCCTCTCGGGTAACTAGCTTGATGCTCTGACGTGGGGAGGAGAAGAGATGACTTAGTCTGTTCTTTGTTCTGTAGTGCATATACTCGGCTGTTTTAAGAATCGGGGCAGTGCAAAGTTCACACCCCGGCGTGCGTCCGGCATAGCTGGTGTTCTATCCCGGCGCAGCACCATTGTTCTGCAAGGAGTTGCGATCGGTTTTTTGTCCGTCCGTATCGTTTTGACTACGGTAGGTTTCTTGATTAAGATTCGTCTACTCAATCAACTTGTTCGTTTCGTTCATACTGATCACAATGAAAATTCTGTGTTGGAATTGCGGCGGGATGCGGAAACCCGCGGCGATTCGAGCGCTCTTGGGGATCCAAGGGCGGGTTCGCCCTGATGTGCTTTTCCTGTCTGAAGCCCATATGAACAAAGCTAAGGCAGAAAAACTAAGAACAAGGCTCTGTTTCGACGCAATGGCTGTGTCGGAAAGTGATGGTAGAAGTGGAGGTTTAGTAATGCTATGATTTGACAATCTAGGCGTTATGTCAACGGAAGTACATGCCAACTATATTGATATCCGGATAAATGAGTCAAGTAGTGGGGGTTGGCGATTTACAGGGTTCTATGGTGAACCAAGTGGTGAGAGGAAACACTTATCCTGGGATTATTTGAGACAACTACATGCAATGTTAAACTTACCATGGCTGGTGGCGGGCGATTTTAATGAAATCCTTCATACACATGAGAAGGAGGGAGGTATTGCAAGATCGCAGCGATGCATGCAGGCTTTTAGCGATGCTCTAAGCGACTTGCATTGGACGATTTGGGTTACACAGGAGATAAATTTTCTTGGCGCCGAGGACATATTCGGGAACGTTTAGATCGAGCTGTTGGTAACATGCAGTGGGCTGATTTGTTCCCTAGTTTTGGAGTATCCAATGAAGAGTTTAACAAATCAGACCATAGGCCGGTCCTGATCGATACCAATTTTCAGATCGGCATGCTGTCGCGAGGTGCACCTGGACCGTGCAGGTTTGAGGCACGTTGGTTAGCAGAGGAGGACGTCGAGACCATCGTCCAGACATCCTGGGAGGCGTGCAAAGCTCTGGGGGTAGCACCCTTTGCTGAACTCACAGCTCATGTACATCAAGCGCTGCATAGTTGGGACAAGAAGGTACTCAAAGGACCTCGTACAAAGCTTCGGGAGCTCCAAAAGAAATTGAATGAAGTGCTATTCGGGAGCTCCAAACTTATGACGCGGTTATAAGGCAGCACACTACTAGGAAAAGGCCTACTAATGGCGCACCTAGTTTGGCCATTATTGGCGCATTAGTGGTGCGCCATTAGTGCCACGCCATTAGTATATTTTACTAATGGCGCACCACTGGTGCGCCATTAGTATATACTATAGTGCGCCATTAGTATGCCTCCCAGGGGGCCATGTATACCCAGGTGCTTTGGCATACTAATGGCGCACAACGGCAAGATGCGCCATTAGTAACTTCGTCATACTAATGGCGCACTGTTTAATGATGCGCCATTAGTATCCTTTGGCATACTAATGGCGCACTGTGATGTGGTGCGCCATTAGTATGAATATTAGGTTTTTAATTTTTTTATTTTTTGTTTTTTGCACATGTTACAAAATGTATAATTGGACAAAATATAGACAGCACACAACAACAACAGATTCATCGAATACAATAGAAGATTAGTCTCTGAATACAATTCATCATATTAGTCTCTGAATACAATTCATCATATTAGTCTCCGAATTGAAAAGACCGAACAAAGATAGAACATTATATTACAAGTCTCGAGACCGTGAGTAGCGAGTTTGTCTTCACATTACAAGTCGATATCGATCATCTAAACTACCATCACATAGAAGAGAGCTGCGGTCAACACGATGAGCATCATCACGATGAAACTCGTCTTCATCCGGTTCCTCCAACGCTCCTCCCTCTCCCGCTAGATAGCGGGCGTATCTAGATTCGGCCTCGGCCCTAGTGATGTGCTTACCGCTGAATCGGTGAACCTGTCTCCGACACTCCTCCCGGTCGTCGTGAGACTCCGGGAACCTTACCCTTGTACCACGACATACGACGGCATCGCTATGCACTAGCCAAACGAAACGTTAGTACCAATTCATAGACAATACATAAGCAATATATAAGTATGCAACAGAATGATCGGAAGAGAAAAGCAAGACATTAATAGCATCGATTACATCTAAGTTGAACGACTCTCGAAACCAAAAAGACATACTACAAGTTCATTAAAGTTTAATTACAACATGAGCCAATCGATGTTTTAGAACTAGACACAGCATCACTGCTTTCGACTCGACTCAAGGGACCGGAGGCGTGGATGAAGCCGCCGTCTATCGTGGGAGTCATGAAAGAGCAGGCGTTGTCGACTGCATTTGTAGCATTGTGTCGATGTCACCGTTGGACGGTTGATTTACGAGGTAGAACTGCCCCGAGGTACGAAGGACATCTTGATGGATGATTTCCGCAAACTCCATTTGGATGCGAAAGAATTCTTGTCACGATGTCCGCGTCTGGATTGCCGACGCTCGCGGCCCCATCTTTGAGTTTACTCGGTAGCAGAAGTTGATGATGGTCCCGCACGATCGCCCGCATGTGATGGATGGCGTGGTAGGCACCCTTCGACCGCCGGTGACTGCTTGACGCAGCGAGCGTCGTATTATGGGAGAACACGTGCTTGCCGTGCTTACGAATAGGCACGGTGAAGGTGCCTCCAGATTAGGCGTGGCAGAGAACATCATCAAGAACCGTCTTGACATTTCTGTAGTCTATGTTCGACTGATGGTCGGGGTCGAAATACGTGGCCATGGAATATTTGGGGCTTAGGAGGATGAGCGTGCAATGTGTGTCACTGCAGAAAACACGGAATGTTAAAAGAAAAACGATCGAAATCTAAGAATTCATATGTTACGGGCGATTGAGGAGGACTTACTCGGGAAAGTAAGGCATGAGGAAGTTATCCTTATCTTGGTTTGCCAGAATGACGCCTTCGAGGTAAGAACTCGCGACTTGCCGGTCCCCAGCGCGGCCCAAGATCTTGGCACGCATGTAGAAGGGGTCGACTATCACGATGTCCGGGGTCTTGTCGCGAATGATCCGCATCTCCATACTCAGCGAAAATAGCGCGAAGGTGTAGTGCAGCGGATGAAGGTTCAACATAAGCGTGGATGTCATCAAACCGTAGGACGATCGTCGCCCGATGGAGTTATCCGCAAAGCCCTTGCCGTCGGCACCTTAGCCCACGAAACCGGGTATGCCACATCCTTCTCTCACGAGACGCCGCTTCTCCAAAGAAAGAACAACATCATGCGGACCCGCATAGCACCGGTTGCAGCATTGAGCATATTTGTCGGTAGCATCGCCCTACCCGCCACATGCACCCTCCTCGAGATATCCTCAGGTGAAGGTGGCCCGTCCTGAGCACGGATCGTACTCGGTGCCGGCTGGCCCGCACCCTTGTTAGTCTTTCCTTTGCGTGCCTTCTTCTTCTCCTGTAATGGGACCGAGTTACGCTCACAGACCGCCTTCTTGAATGTGTTGGGGCTGATAATATTTCGCACCTCGCCTATCTCGAGGCTCGGTGAAGTCGGCTGGAGGCGTCTCGAGAGCTGAACGGCAGACGACGCCTGTTGCAACTTGGCTTCTCCAGCGGTACCAGCTAGATCGCGCCGTCTTTTGTTGGGTTGGGTTCTTGAGAAGGAGGCCCCATGAAGTCGCCACCGTACCCATGATCGGCAAAGAAATCGATCGGCGTTGGCAAATGTATCGTCGTCGTCTTCGTTACGATCCTGTGCCATATGCATGTTTGGATCCGATGGCATAGGGATGTCCGGCACCGTTGCGGTGGTGCAGCCATGGGGCCGACTTGGCGGCAACGACGGGCGGTCTTGTCTTTGGGGTGGTGTCCCCGCCCCAAGCGAATCTGGCTCTTCGGCCAAAGCGAGGGCCAGCTCAGGCGGTGCCGAGGGTCATCACGTCATCATCGTCGGCCCGACGGGTTGAATCGGAGGTAACAACTCGTCGCAGCTGGCAGCACCGAACCAGTTCAACCCTAAACAAGTTGGGTGGCATCTGGTACCGTGGAACAAGGGTTACCGGTTGAACGATTTTGCCCTTGGCGACATCGACCAACTCATTGTTCACGAAGTGCGGGAGAGTGCACGGAACGTCGGCGGCGCCCTGCGAAAACATGTAGGGCGTCGGGGATGCCCGATCAAAGGCAAGGAGATGAAGTCCTCGACCGAGAGAGGCTTAATTAGTTACCGTGATGATGGCGTCCGAGCTCGGCTAATATCGAGGCACCGCCAGCGGGCGCGTGCGATTCGGAGGGGCCGCTTGCTGCAGAGGTGCCGGCGGCGTACACCCGGGTGCATTAAGCTCCGTGCGGCGTCGGAGACACCAATGCCGCCTCCGCCGGAGACACCAATGGCCCCGCCATCGCATTCTGCGAGTTGCTGGCCGTGAAGCTAGGAATCGGGCGGCCCTTGTTGGCCGCCCGCAATCCACGCACTCAACCCTGGATCAAGGTAGGCACAATGGCGGTGATCGTCGCTCCGAGTTGTTGTTGCACTTGCTCTTGGACAATCTCCGGAATCCGCGACACTGTGCCTTGAGTTCTTGAACCTCTGGCGCTGGCTTTCCGAGCTGGTCTTTTTCTCCTTCCGCACACCGTATAGTATGACCCCATTTTGTGGACAAGCCTTTCTTTGGCCACCACGACCGGTGACGTCGACTTCTTGAGCTTATCCTTGTTCTTCATTACATTCATCGCCCTATTTAGAGTGGTGTCCCAAGGGTTTCTCTTAGTCGACCCAGCGCCATCGCTTTCGATCGCTGCGGAAGGAATGTGAACCATTTAGAAATTTGGCTTCATTAATTAGAATGCAACCATATGGAGCTAATTACCCGGGGTGGTATTCCTTACGAGAACAACCTCAAGCGCCTGGTCTTTGGATCCGTGGTAAGCTCCTTTGTTTTCGGGTCCTTCTTGTACCGGCCCGACAAAGTTCCTGGTCTGCTTGTCACCGTATTTATCGAAGAGGCGGTAGGCCTTGCTCGGCACGCTCCCGTCCTCCTTGTCCCATATAGGCTCCGCCACTCAGTAACCGCCCGGGACCGAGTGTGTGTTCCCTAAGTTTAGCTCCGCATTTCTTTCCCCACTGACTTGATTGGGAGTTTGCGGTGCTCGAGCAATTGATCTTGAAGTCGTTGTAGTCATCTTCGGTGATCGAAGGATTTTTCTCCTTGATCTTCTCATAACTCTCACCTTTCTCGATCATTCTCTTCACATTGCTTTTCCAAGTAGACACGGCCTTGCTCATCTTCGTGAGGGCAGCATTGTTCACTTTATTCCCTTTGAGGCTTGTGTTTTCAAAAGCAGCGGGAACTTGTATCGTTCGTGCAACCGTGAAGAGGAGGTTGCATAAATTCCCTCGGTCAGGATGCCTCAGGTTCTCGGTGTTGATCGAGACGGTGCTCCGGAGAATGCACCCGAGCTGAAGTGAGTACCCCTTGACTATTCGTTCGGGTGCCGTTGGATTCCCGTCGGAGTCCACTTCAGTAACTTCCTCCTTGAGGGTGCGGAGCACGGTCGGGCGCCGGTCCTTCCGTTGCCTCTTATGTTGGTTGCCATCTGTGCGTGCGCCGCCATCATCAGTGGTGGCATCCTCGGCGGCACCATCAGTCGTGGCATCAGTGGGGTCATCCTCGGCGGTACCATCAGTGGTCTCAGGATCGGTGGGGAAGGCGGCGTCCTCATACAAGTGAGGTTGTTCCTCCATCTCCTGGGACAACTCCCAGAATGCCTTGCCGCCTGAGCCCCCGGCCTCATCGTTGTGGGCCATGTTTCTCTCTAAAAGAAACAAACTTTGGTCAAAAAGTTGGTTATTGTCAAGGAACAAGATCATGGTCTCATCATTTAGGGTTTGTCGACACCGGGGCATCCTAAAATCTAAGCTTTTATCATTGAGGGTTTTTCGACGCCGAGGCACCCTAAAAGCCTAAGCTTTCATCATTTCGGTTTTTATCGACACCGAGGCACCCTAAAAGCCATGCATTAGTCACAAGTACGCCGGGGCACTTGATCCTACTTAATTAACTACTAAGATACCCGGCCCATGCATTAGTCACAAGTACCCCATATGTCCTATTTTTAGCAAAGTCATGCTAAAATTCACGGAAAATTTCAGCATGACCTTTGCTGAAAATAGGACATATGGAGTACCAATTTGCCGAGCGGAAGTTAATCGACATTCCGGCAAACTCAAGGGCCTCTCGGGGTACCTGCAAAATCATTATCCCAGGTGGACATGGATGCAATGTCACATGTCACATGGATCCCACACCCACAGGAGCTGGTGAAGCTTCATAAGTATTTCACGAAAACCAGCCTGACTAAAGAGCTTTATGTAGAAAACAAATCACTCCACCAGCTCACACAGGATCCATCAGAGACATTCACCCAAGATTTGACGGCTGTCGTTGATTTTTTTTCTATGTTTGCACATAAAGTGGTGCTTCTATTGTAGTCTCCCCAGTACAGTTCATGTCGAATCTACCCTACATTTGCTGCCAACTTGATCATCCCTCTAAGCAATTACTCAAAATTGATCAAAGTTTATGCATTAGAGAATATCAGTCATTGATATATGGGTCCACATATGTTATGAAACAAACACTAAAACAAATTGCATGCGTGATGCTGCTTGATGATGACCAAGCCCAATTATCCGGTGCTTTGTCCAACTATAAGCACAGTGGAGTGCAGCAAAATAAGTACATAATTCTTTTGTTAATTCACAACTTTGTACACATACTCTGCATAGACAAAGTGCCTTCTTTTCATATATAATAACATGCATGGTGACGAGGAAACACTGAACCCTACATCAGGAAACAGCCTAGTAATCTATTGGCAAAGCAGTAATCATACAAGAAGGCAGGAAGGGAGCAGTAATCTATTGGCAAAGCAGTAATCATATTTTAATCATATTCATATATTTTAATCAAGTCCAGCGGGGAGGAATCTCGCAAAATTATATTAAAGAGTTGTAAAAGACCGGAGACTACATTGAGACTCGTTTTGTATATCATAGTTTGAAATGGCCAGGGAGGAAATCTGGTGACAAATGTTGAAGAAAATGGCGAAAGAACAGTTTGCTTTGTGATCACCACGCAGGGGAGGAGGCGACGAGGTCCGGGTGGTGGTGGTGCTCCGGCGACACCTACATTGTACCCATGGGCATTCAGCAATTTTGCATAAGAGAGCATGTCTTAGGCTCAACCACTTGTTCAGGTTTATGAAAAAATTTAACCAATTTAAGCATATGAAACCATGCCATTGCTAGGATATACATTATGTTTTTTATTTGTATGAATAACATACATGTTGTGAGTGTATAGCGATGAAATCATCAATAAGTAGGATTAGTGATTCTTAATCATTAATAAGGTAGCACTAGTGATTTTTTTTTGGAGGACAAGACTATTTCTTATTACTCAGTTAAGTAAACAATGAGATACCTAATGCATATAAGTAGATATTGTTAACAAACTATGAAAAGTAGTTCAAGTACGCAACATAAAGATACCAATGTCATTTATAAGGACTTGAACCATAATACCCCCAAAAAACCTAAGATCTCTAAGAGAATGATTAATAATAAAATTTAGAAGGAAAACAATAAATGAAGCATGATTGCGTGAGAATCATACAAGCTGCAAATACTCAACAATTATTTAGAGTCTTCCGTGTGCTTATTCCTTATGTTACCATTCACACTTTGCTTACTTAACTGAGACTTTACCATAGCTGGAACTCAAAACTAACCAACTAATATGGTTAGAAAGAAACAACAGATCCTACATGATTATGTTTCAAAAAAAAAGAAAATAGCTGCTCCCCAGTAACTTCATACATATTTCGCTTCTTAACTGCCCGGTGAAATGAATCACGGAAGTTTTTGCGGCTAGGCTTCAAGCTCTTATTACTGTACTAGTTGATAATGATCAATCTGGCTTTGTCAAAAACAGGTGCATCGCTTATAACTTCTTATATGCACAAATGGATCTTGTTAGACAGGCAGAAAAAGGAAAACTAGAAAAGAAAGGCTATTGTGCTAAAACTAGACTTAAACAAAGGCCTTGATACAGTTTCTTGGGATGCTCTGTTTGCTATTATGGAAGCTAGAAGTTTCGATGGTAAATGGATTATGTGGATCGACTCCTTCTTACAACCGCTAAAACTTTTATTCTGTTGAATGGAATCTCGGGCAACCGGATAAACTGCTATTCTCTCACCCCTTTTGTTCATTATTATGGTTGATGTGCATGACAAGTCATTAAAAATTTGCAGCCAATGGAGCTCTTCGACACCCGATTATCGATAAGCTGCCTCGATTACTTTCTGATATCACGAGAAAACGATCTGATTGTTTTGTAGGGTGATGTTCATCGAGGCTAAACTTCTTAAGGAAATTCTTGATGCCTTGGCCGTCTGTTGGACTTAAGATCAACTTCTCTAAATCCCCTTTTCTCCCCATTAACCTTGACGATGTGGAGACTACAAATATTTCTAGAGTGTTGGGCTGCCCGATCAAATTTTTTCCTCAAAACTACCTCGGGCTGCCCTTGTCTGACTCCAAGTTGCCAAGAGAGGCTTTTCTGCCAGTTCTTCTGATGCAAAATGTTTTACCGGGTTCTCCTTGGGTTTCCCAACGAAGGGTGGTCACCTCTCTCTTACTAAATAGGTTATGTGGGTTATCCACCTTATCTTATGCCTTGCATCAAATAACCACGATTGGGTAGTTGATGAGATCAACAGAACTCGGAGATTGTTTCTTGAAAAGGGAAAGATAAAGCTAATGGAGGTTATTTGGACAACTGGCCCTTGGAATGAATCACTATGTTATTCATGCTTTAAAGGTTCATGATGGGGCGAGGAAGAAAGAGAGACGCACTGGGATGGGATGGATCTGCAGACGGCCATGGCGCCCGGCGGCGAGGAGCAAACCCTAGCTAGCCGGGGAGCAGAGGAAGCAGAGGAGGAGGTGGACGGGCGGCGGCGCTGGTGTCGGGCAGCGCCGAGGGCGGCGGGCGACGGAGGTGTCTGGGCGGCATCGGCGACGGTGGTGGACGGGCGGCGCTGGTGTCGGGCGGCGCTGGCACGTGGTGTCGGGCGGCGCTGGCGACGTGGTGTGGACGGGCGGCGCTGGTGTCGGGCGAAGGCGGGCGACGGTGGTGTCGGGCGGCACTGGCGACGGTGGTGGCTGGGCGGCGCTGGTGTCGGGCAAGGCCGAGGGCGGCGCGACGTGGTGTCGGGCGGCACAAGCGGCGACGGTGGAAAGCGGACGGGCGGCGCTGGTGTGGGCGGCCGAGGGCGGCGGGCGGCGCGCGGGAGAGGAGAGGGAAGGGATCGCCAGGGCGAGGGAGAGAGGGATCGTCTGAAGTAGGGATGGCACAATACTAATGGCGCACCACCCTCGGTGCGCCATAAGTATACATGCTAATGGCGCACCTCACCCAGTGCGCCATTAGTATTTTTTACTCGCCGAGCCAACAGGTTATCTACCACCGACACGATACACATCAAGTCTTCTCTACTAGCTCGATTGGTCAGCAGCTAGTTCTCACACCAGAGGTCTGGGTTCGATTCCTGCTCCACGATTTTTTTTTATGCATTTAAAATGATGTTTGATCCTTATTTGTGTTTAAATATGTTCAAACTTGTTTAAATCATAACAGTAATATTATTTTATAAGACAGTAATAATTTTTAAAAAAATATCATCAAACAGTAATGCATGCCGGTGGAGCGGGCGAGGGTGCGGGGGGTGCGGGGGTCGTGGCGGTTGAGTAGGGAGGTGCGGGGTGTGGCGGCGGTTGAGTAGGGGAATCGAGGTGCGGGCAGTCGGCGTGGCGGCGGTGGACCGGATCTGGCGAGGTGGGATAGCGATCGGGAGGGAGTGGGATCGAGATCGAGTGTCCATGAAATTAAAAAATATTCATGATAGTTCAAAAAGTGCCCGGTGGAGCGGGGGAGGGTGCGGGGGGTGCGGGGGGTCGGCGGCGGCGGTTGAGTAGGGGAGGGGTGCGGGGGGTCGGCGGCGGCGGTTGAGTAGGGGAATCGAGGGTGCGGTGTCGGCGGCGGCCGATGGACCGGATCTGGCGAGTGGGATATCGATCGAGATGGAGGGGATCGAGATCGAGTGTCCATGAAATTAAAAATATTCATGATAGTTCAAAAGTGCCCATGAAATACAATCGAGAAATGAAGTCTACGATTTAAATACAATCGATCTTAGCTAGCTATCTCTTCACAATCTTCTTGCCCTTCTTTTTCGCAAATGGAGTTCTTCTATGGAACGGACGTCCTTTAGGTAGGGTGGTCCTGCTTCTTCTTGTGGTGTATGCTGCTACTTCATCATCGTCGTCATGTTCGATCCTCGGGTCGCCGTACTTGTCGCAGTCTTGCTCATTGGCTACTCCATCCAATCCGATGATCTTCCTTTTGCCTCTCCTCACGACAACACGACTGGGCTTTGGCGGGTCGGTAATGAAGAAGCATTGATCCTCGGGTCGCCGTACCCATGGCTCATTTTTTCAAGGGTGACGCTTATGCGCCATGCGGTCTTGATTTGGCTTCGGGTATAACCATGGTGGTGAAATACGGTCTTCTTTTATGACGTTCTTGGCCCATCTGACACGGAACATCGGGACCTTCTCTCCAGCGTAGCTCAGCTCCCAGATATCCTCGATCCTTCGGTAGTATCTGTCCTTGTCGTTACCGGTGTAGGATTCCATCATTACCCCGGAGTTCTGATAACCATCGCTCTTCATGTCCTTGGCCTTGGTGTAGAATGTGTAGCCGTTGATATCTTACGCCTCATAGGTCCTCAGGTTGTGCTCGGCGCCCTGTGACAAGGCGAATATGAGTTGTTCTTCCGCGGAAGAATCCTCATGTAAAGGGTACGACAGAAGCTTCTGCTTGAACCCACGCGTGAAACATGAGTTGTGCTCTTTGAGTATATCTCCGTCCGTCCTCTGTTGGCCTCGATCATTGTACGTCTTCTTAATAAAGGTTTTGTGCTCTACCACCCAAGGATCGACCACGTCTATGTGTTGTAGCGCGACTAGGTTTGCTCTTTCAAAGTCGTGAGTCGACCCTCGAAGTCGACATGCATTTCGCGGCGACCCTCATGGTAACCCCATCCAGCGAGCCTGCCGAGATGCCTGTTGACGGGCGGACCAACGGGGTTCTCGATGCCTAGATAATTAAATGCAGTAGGAGATGCACTCTTTGGTCGAAAGCCCTGGCTATGCTTCCTTGGACGTGACATGTTGCGAACGTATCCTTTGATGACACCATTCATCCTTTCGAACGACAACATTACGTGCGAGGAACGTCGGCCCGAGTTGGATGATATCCTCCACTATATGGACCAGCAGATGCACCATAACGTCGAAGAATGCGGGCGGGAAGTACATCTCAAGCTCGCATAGTATCACCACGATCTCTTCCTGTAGCCTTCTGAGTTGCCTCACGCCAATCAACTTCCGAGAGATGACGTCGAAGAAGTTGCATAGGACAAATAGCGTTTCACGGACGTGCGTGTCCATGATCCCACGGATTCCAACTGGAAGTATCTGCGTCATCAGCACATGACAGTCGTGAGACTTCATCCTGTTGAACTTCTGCTTCGCTGGGTCTAGGTATCTGCTTATCTTCCCCGCGTAACCGTAAGGAAGTTTTACTCCTAGGAGGCAGGTGAAAAACTGCTCGATCTCCTCCTGACATAGAGTGAAGCACGCGGGAGGGTAGTCATCTCCGGTCTTCTTGGCCTTTTTGCCTTTGCGACGACTTTCTGTGTCCTGCTTCGCCTCATCATCATCATCATCATCATCATCATCATCATCATCATCATCATCATTAGCGTGAAGCTCCGCACGATGCCCATTGATTTCAAGTCTGCCCTTGCTTTCGGCCCATCTTTGGTCCTCTCTGGCATGTTGAGCAGGGTACCAAGCAGACTCTCGCACACATTCTTCGTGATATGCATGACATCAAGGCTGTGAGGCACACGGTGGATCTTCCAGTACGGCAAGTCCCAGAAAATAGACCTCGTTTTCCATACCTTCAGCAGCGGCTCTGGCGCCTTTCACGTGCATATGGTAGACTCCGCGTGCTCTTCCCGATAAATGATGCAATTGTTCATGCACACATGGTATTTCACGTGCGGTAAATCGAGAGGACACACGATTTTCTTCGCCTCCTCCAAACTGGTCGGGCACTTGTTCCCCTTGGGAAGACGTTCGTGCCAGAATGACATGTTCTCGTCGAAGCATGCGTCGGTCATTTTGTGTTTTACCTTCATCTCAAGAGCCATGAGCGTTACTTTCAGGCAGGTATCCTCGGGCCTGCATCCTTCATACAATGGAGTAACCGCGTCTAACTCAAGTTGATCCATCTTGGCTTTCTCTCGGGCGGCAACTCTGGCGTTATCCGTCTGCTTGAGAAACAGCTCTTGAATATGAGGGTCCTGCACCCAGCCCATCGATGGTCGGTAAATGCGCTCCGCCCGGCATCATCATCTTCATGATCATGCCCGTCGTCTGCTCCGGCATCTTCCTCATCATCATGTCCTGCATCTTCTACATGATGACTGTGTACAACATCACCGTCGTGATCATCTCTGGGGATTCTTCGTCTTCTCGCCCGCCCGAGCCGCGGTGGTTGTCTTGCTGCCCTTCCTCATTTCTTGCCCGGCCCCCATGGACGACTTCGTAGTTATCTTCATCACCTTGCCACCAATAGCCATCCATAAAACCACGCAAGAGCAGGTGGTCCGGCACCTGCCCGGAATCCGGGTCCGCAATAAGGCTCTTCAGCTTGCATCTTCGACACGGACATCTTATCTCCGTCTCGTTCTTTTGAAGCATCTCGGCCTTCGCGGACCTCAAAAACCTATTCATGATGCCTTCGGTCATCGTGCGGACCATGGTCGCTGCGGGTAGAGCAAAAGCGATATTTTAGAACCAAACAAAAATTTGGCATGACTTTCCTAAAAATAGGACCAAAGAATGCTTAATGCCAAAATTCTCTTGAAACGGAAATGAATCAACATTCCGCAAAATATTGGCAACTATCGCATTTCAAATACCTGTACACCTCCAAACACAAACACATATGCAACACCACAAACATATGCAACACCACGAACATACATAGATCTAGCTAGGCCATAAAAAGTGCATGTGCACATTGTTGTAGGGAGAACAACATAAATATAGCTTCCCCCCTTACTTACCTATTAAAACAAGGTAATTTAACCACTTAATTTGAATGAATCTATGGTGGAAATGAGGTGAAAAAGAGGAGGCACCCGAGACAAGGAGGAGGTGGAGAGAATGAAGTGGGGAGAAAGTGAGTGTGGGTAGGAGAGGCTGTCCAAAATATCTTATTGCTGCCCACTTACTAATGGCGCACCAGCACTAAATGCGCCATTAGTAATCCAGGTTACTAATGGCGCACCTTCTGGCGGTGCGCCATTAGTAGTTTTGCAAAAAAAAAAATACTAATGGCGCACTGATCCGCAGTGCGCCATTACTAGTTTAAACTAGTAATGGCGCACGGTTGATCAGTGCGCCATTAGTAGTATTGCAAAAAAAGGAATAAAAAATATAATAAAAAAACAACATTAGTGGCGCACTTTCGGACGGGTGCGCCATTAGTAGTTACAACTACTAATGGCGCACTTTATCTGGATGCGCCATTAGTATGTTTGGACAGGCGCACTAGTTCAAAAAAAATTTGATACTAATGGCGCACCCTTTGCCTGGTGCGCCATTAGTAGTTTCAACTTTAATGGCGTATCAGCAGCTGGTGCGCCATTAGTATATACTAATGGCGCACCAACTGTCTGGTGCGCCATTAGTGTCAATCCCATCTATAGCCCTTTTTCTAGTAGTGACATGAACTACACATGCAAATTGAGAAACTACTAGAGCAGGAGGAGCTCTACTGGATGCAGCGAGGACGAGCTGATTGGCTTACTCGTGGTGACAAAAACTCTGATTTCTTTCATAGGGCAGCAAATGGTCGGCGTAAGAGAAACTTTATCAAGCGTTTACAAAGAGAGAATGGCACATGGATTGAAGACCAAGGGGAGATACGGTCCCATGCAGCAGCGTACTTTACGTCACTGTTTTCTTCTAAGGTGCAAGTACCGGATATGAATGTAATTGACAAGGTAAAGCCTCGTGTGTCTGATCCAATGAACCAGGAGCTGAATAAATCATACACACGAGAGGAAGTTAAGAACGATATGTTCAACATCCCCGACATCAAGGCCCCTGGCCCTGACGGCCTTCATGCTGTGTTTTACAAGAGGTTTTGGCGCATAATTGGAGAGGACTTGATTGATGAAGTGTTACTTGCTGTCAATTCTCGTAAGATCCCTGATGGGTGGAACAACACAACTATTGTGCTCATCCCGAAGATAGACAACCCAGAAGTTATAACCCAATTCCGTCCGATTAGCCTATGTAATGTGATCTATAAAGTGATTTCAAAACTCCTTGCAAACCCACTGAAACTTTTTCTTTCTGAGATCATCTCATGCGAGCCGATGCCACCAATGCAACCAGCCTCAGAAGGGCGCTTGATGATTACTGCGCTGCTTCTGGCCAGATGGTGAGTGAGGCCAAATCCAGTATTTTTTTCAGTCCATGCACTCCTGTTGATACAAGAGTGGAAGTGTGCACCTCACTTAATATAATGGCAAAAGCGCTCACAGATAAATATTTGGGGTTGCCCCCAATTGTGGGAGTGGACAGATCAGATTGCTTTCAACATCTCATGGATAGAGTTTTAAGCAGAATTAGAGGGTGGAAGGAGAAACTACTATGTGTTGGTGGGAGAGAGGTCTTACTAAAGGCTGTAGTACAAGCTATTCCCTCATACGCAATGTCAGTTTTCAAACTTCCAAAACAAGTGTGCAACAGTATAACCACCGCCATGTCGAAATATTGGTGGGGAGATGAGGATTTGAAAAAACATATGCATTGGTTTGCCTGGTGGAAGATGTGCGTCCCGAAGGAGAAGGTGGTATGGGCTTCCGGGACTTGCATTGCTTTAATTTGGCTCTTTTGGCAAAACAGTGTTGGAGGCTTTTGTGTGAACCGGAATCATTATGTGCCAGAGTATTGAAAGCAAAGTATTTCCCCGATGGTGACCTTCTGAACTGTACATTGAAGAAGGGTAGTTCATATACCTGGCAGAGTCTTTGGAGTGGAATTCATTTTTTTAAGAGAGGACACATTTGGAGAGTAGGAGATGGATCACATATTAATATCTGGGAGGACCCTTGGATTCCCAGCAGCCCGACCCGCAAAGTTTTTACACTATAGTGATCACAAGAGTTTCTGAACTCATTGATTCGGAAAACAGACTGTGGGATGAACAATTGCTAAACGATCTTTTTTGGCCAATTGATTTGCAGCGTATTAATATCCCTCTAGCTTTGGGAATGATGGAAGATTTTGTATCATGGCACTTTAATAGAAGTGGAATTTTCTCAGTAAGATCGGCTTACCATGAAGAGTGGGAGCACCAGCATGGACGAAAGTTGATGACGACAAACTCATTACAAGCCTCAAGTACTAGTCCTGTCTGGCGTACCATTTGGAAATTGCATGTGCCATCAAAAATCAAAATCCATGTTTGGAGGACTTTGCTTGGAGCTATTCCTTGCCGTGGTGTTTTAGCGAACAGACATATGACTACAAGTTCCCAGTGTCCCCTTTGTAGTTCGGACTGTGAAAGCATTAGGCATGCTATGTTTCTGTGCCCGAGGGTGCAGGAAATTTGGCGAATTCTTGGACTACAGGAGCTGGTGAATGAAATCTGCACAATAGAGAGAGATGGAGGTTCGGCGCTGGCCGATCTCCTATTATCCAAAAGTACCATATGTCCACTTGTGGCCGATGTCCAGCGCAGTGATCTAGTGGCCACAACAATCTGGTATGTATGGTGGGAACGACGCAAATACACACATGGTGAGAACATCTATGAGTCAGCAAGGTCGGCCCAAGCTATATCAACTTTAGCGCAGAACTTTTCACGAGCAAGGTTGAAGCAAACTAAAATTAAAAGACATGGCTGGTCCAAGCCCGAGGGCGTCATCAAACTTAATGTCGATGCAGCCTTTGATCAGGACACTGGTACAGGGGGTACGGGAGCAGTGCTGCGTGATGAGGCCGGTTTCTTTGTCGCTGCTTCCTGCAGTGATATACCCTTTGTGGAAGACGCAACGACGACAGAGGCTAGAGGACCACGAGATGGCCTCCTACTAGCGAATGAAGTTGGTTGCAACAAAATCTATGTCGAAGCAGACTGTCTGGAGGTAATCGAAATCATGCTGAGTGGCGGGAATTCTTTAGGACCAGCAACGGCAATATATGAAGAATGCACTTTCCTATCTAGCAACTCTATCTCTATAGTTTTTAGCCATTGCCCTCGGGAAGCCAATATGGCGGCGGATCTGCTAGCTAAGAACTCGGAGGTGTCTCGAACAATTGTTTGGAAATCGGAGCCCCCGGGTTTCTTAGTGGATGCCTTAACAAACGATGTATCTTTATTCTCACATGAAATATAAACCGCCATGACGGCATTTCCCTCAAAAAAAAAATACCACGCTACAAATAAGCCTTCACGATACCTTCTAAAAAAAGCTGTTCAATCTTTTGTGGCCCCAAACACTTTGCAATCCATGATGGTTAATTCAGCCGCAGGGTAGGTCCTGTGATACGTCTGAATCAGAAATCCATCTCCAGTTGTGATCTCCGTTTTTTGAGGCGGATCTGTTGATGCTCTGATCTGGAAAAGGAAACGGAAGTAGTTTCATCCGTTCTAAGGATACATTGGACCGTTTTCTCCAATGCTTGAACCTTCTTTAATATATTTTAACCAGATCTATTTTGTTCCCTCTGTAATCGAATCTCTAACGAGATCATGCCTAGCCATCATAGTGTCCCATAACTGTTGAGTATCCACGCTGCATGCATGTCAGACTCCCTTGACGATCCAGATGGCCGTAAAACACACAAATGCATCAGGAGGTCAGTTATCACCAATCCATGTCGCAGTGGCCAGGCGGCCGGCCGTTGCGAGAAGTACGAGGATTAGGAAGCAATACCACGGATGGCCCAACGCTCGACGTCATGGCTATGGACGCAACCTTGACTGCCGTTCCCCCACACAGCAGCGTTGCAGAGGACACGTCCTGCTTCCTTCCAGTTTAAGAAGCTAGACATATCAGTATTTCTATTCGTACATGTCGAGGTATGTACTAATGTTAAACACATACTGATACTTAGCAGTTCATAACCGGCTTTGGCAGCGATGATATAATGCACATGGGCATCATCATGCACGTGCATGGTGTGGTTGACACTCCAGGCCGGTCCTCCTCCCCTGAAGTGGCATTTTTTCTCTGTAGTTTTGAGATGAAATTGGAGACCAACATATTACCTGCAGCCTCCTCCCCTGAAGTGGCATTTTTTCTCTATAGTTTTGAGATGAAATTGGAGACCAACATATTACCTGCAGGCCTCACGGCTATGTCCAGTCTTTATGCATACACATCTGATGGTTTGTTAGAGTAGTACTTCGTTAAATATAGTAGCAACTCTGTCAGATCTTTTCTCTCCCCGTGATAAGTGATATAGTTGAATGCTTGATTAAAGATATAATTTTATTGATTAAAAGTGAATCATGTGTTGTGTACGCTGTAACTTCTGAATTTGTGTTCAAGATCAATATTATTTAACTGAGACAAATTGTTTTTATATCTGTACATTTGGTAGGGTACCTCTGCCCATCACTAAAATGAAAAATGGCTACCATCCTTATAGTTGGCTGATTGGTACTGTTGTTTGTTCTCCTCGATGGGTTCTCTAATATCTGTAATGTCTCTGCACAGATCCATATTTAATGTTGTGTTCATGTAGTGTTTTTCTAATTGGTTCCAACGAAGTTTGTGGGCGCCATAACGGTAATGTTCGTGACATGCAATTCTAATGAAAATTATTTGATCAGTCCGCGCCGAATGGTCTCTTTTGGTGCTGATGAAGATGATATCTTATTTCTTAGCTACTTTTCAATAAAGGACTGCCGTAAATCAGTTTTCAATATCTAAGTTTAAAAATAAGTAAATGATTTTTTGTATGTTATAATTCCAATATTAAAGCGCGTGATTGGATTTTATTATTCTTATATACATGCATGGATGTAAGTACAGATGCAGTTTAACAACCACACAACTATTTCAGGCCATGTCGCGTGCCAAAACTAAATATATACATGCATGGAAGTAACTACAAATGAAGTTTAATAAGAGTGCGGTTGGGATCTAAAATCTGTTTGCCATTATCTATCTTTCCGCATGCCAAAACAGCGCTGTGCTACAATCTATCCATGTGGCAAAGTACAAACTTGCTAACAGTTTATTCATCGTTTTTGTTAGCTTCTCCATAGTCTAAAATGGTTATTTATCACCCAAAAACTGCCGCAAAGCATCTATAAGTGACATTGTAGCTTATAGTAGTTTCTACTACTACAAAGTAATATGCCGCTTGCAACAATTTGTATGTGATGCTTTGGTTGTCGTACTTAGAGCTAGAGTTCAAATTAGTAGTCTTTAGATGTCAATTATACGTTTATATTTTCAAGTGAGGACCTTAGATGCAATTTTATCTACAAATTTTAGAACTCCGATGCAGTTCACAATGTTTCCATGTCCTTTCGTGTAACTTCGCAAACAGGTTAATCTTATAAAACATAAATTTTTGAAATTTGGAGGGAAGGTCACATATGTACGATGAGCAGGCAGATGACTTCATATTTCTGCATGTTTCTGCAGGTAAACTGATAGAAAAAACACATAGTAAATATGACTAGCTCTTACCAAAGCAACATTAAGTATAACTAGCTCTTTCTGCCTTAAATATATAATTAGCTCCATGTTTCTGCAGGTACACCCATAGAAGAACCACAATAGTTTTTCCTATCATATTATATCTTGCGTCACTAATCTGACCTATTTTCTAAGCATGCTCTGCATCTTTCCAAGCTATGGACCTTTTATCTCTTCCGATGCGGTGTTGACAGCTCATTGTGCTTCATAAAAACAGCTTGCGGGTGTAAGATAATGCATGAGTAATGGATCCTAGCGTGCATATTACGAACACTTATTGGACCCTCCGACTACCGTTTCTTGATCCATACCAGCACTGGAGGAAAAAAGGCCTTCGGTCGCGGTTCGCAACAGCCATTAGTCGCGGTTGCGCAACCGCGACCAAATAAGCGCGACTAAAGCCCCCCCCCCTTTAGTCGCGGCTGCTTAAGGACCGCGACTAAAGGCCCGTCCACGTGGGCGCCAGGCGGCCGTCGGGGCGGGGGACCCTTAGGCGCGGGTCGCCAGCCCAGCCGCGACAAAAGACCGTGGGCTGCCCAGCGCCGCGCCCAAATGTTTAGTCCCACCTCGCTAGTTGAGAGAGCTCGAGAGTGGTTTATAAGCGCTGCTGCGCCAACCCTCTCGAGCTCCTCTCAATTGTAGGCTTTCGGGCCTAATCTGTTACTAGCTATGTGCCTGTGGGCCTACTTGGCCTCCTGCGGGCCTGAATCCTGGCCCATGTAGGGTTTCTAGTCGTATTCAGGCCGTGGGGGTCCAGTAGGGGGCACTATTTTTTTCCAGTTTTTTTGTTTTGTTTTCTGCATTATTATTTATTTTTTGTTGTTTTTTGCTTTATTTTTTAATTCTTTTTGCTTTTAGTTTTAGAAAAATTATAAACTTTCTGTTAGTGACATTAGTTTTCAAATTTGAAAACACTTTTTTTGTTTTCTTTGTTGCTTTATTTATTTTATTTTGTTTCTACTTACATATATATTCAATATCAAATAAATTTGCATATGAATGTACAATCTCAAATAAATTTGAAATTAGAAACAAAAGAATTCAAGAGGAATATACAATATATATTCAATATCATCGGATGACCATATACAATTTTGAACAAGTTTCCATACATGATTTAATCCATATAAAGTTCTACGTCCTCGTAATAGTGTTCTCCTTTAGGATGGAGGACTTCCCTGCTCAACCATCCAGCTAGTTCCTCTTGAAGTGGTCGGAGCGAGCTTCTACACTAAGCATCATCCGGAGGTTATTCCTCTGAGCATTGGTATCACTCGGAACGGCCCGCCAGAGGTGTATCTCCGGATCCTCTCACTGAACATAGTATCCACATAGATTGGTCTTCGGTGGCTGAATATCCCCAGCATTCTTAGGCTTTACCATTTTGAATTCTAGCTCTTTTTGAATTCACCGACCTTTGTATCTCGAACCGTCTCCAAACCCTACGAGGCAAAGAAAATTAAGTGAACAAGAGAGTTATTAGTTACTTGATATTAGGAAATGAACGAAATAGGCCGATCGATATAGAGCGCAAATGAATGAAAATAATTACTTGCAGCATTCTTCTCATGTCGGCCCAAAGCTTTGGATCCATATTCAGAGAGTCGTGGACGAGACATTCTGAGGTGTTAACTTTAATTACTAGCGAGAATCCAGTGGAACCTGCGGACACGATACATGCACAAGACGTCATGCATAACTCATCGATTAGCCGGCCACATACCATGCATGGAGTAAACAAAAGAGAATTAATGTGCTCAAGACAGAAACACTCACCCAAAATGGTAAGGAAATAGAATATCACTTTTGAGTTCCTGCTTTGTAAGAAACTGCCACAGGTCTGCCTCCACGCGTCGGTGGGGTGACGGCTCCAACACATATCCATTAACGATGTGTGGGTCAATGAACCCAACATCATGGATGTTCCTTACTCTGCATTCCTTAATCTTCATTCTGCATGTATAATAGCGGACACAACAATATAGTTAGGACATATATATAGTGCAGGCAATATGAACGAGATGGGGTAGAAATTAATAAATCACTTACGTAACGTAGCAACCGATGATAGATTTGTCGAGCTCGCGCAGATTGAAAAGCTGGAACAATTCACTCAAAGGTGCAATTGTTACATAGTAATGTTTGAAGTGATGCTCATGTCTAACTTCCGCATAAATATATTCTTTGGCGTTTTTATTTTTTATGTAACCCTTGTACCAATTCAGCAGACCTTTCATTTGGTCAGGGTAGATCATTTTCTCTTGCAGGCTCGACTAGAGGCCCTTTCTTGACATATGTAATTACTACATCCTGCACCGGGCGCCTCATCAAGGCCTAACAGTTCACGAAGAGTAATACCTAAGCTGGCCGCTTGTTCTCGGCACTCGTTACAGTCAATCCATGTCTTTATGCATAGCTTGTATGATCTCGGGGCATCCGGGGCTTCCACTATAAGCGGGCAATCGATTGTTTACTTTGTTCCCCAAGCTGGGCAACTTGTTTCCGCTTTTTACTTTCGGCCTTCTCCCGCTCTTTGTTCTCCTTGAACATGAGTGCCTGCTGCAGTTCACGTGCATAGTCGTCGGGCAGATTCTTCGCTTGGGACGGTGTGCTCAAAAATGACTTAGCCCACTTCTTTTGCTCATCGAATATCTTGGCTTGGGCTCGGGCTCTCTTTTCTTCTTGCAGTCCGCCTTCCATTTCTCATAATGAGCAGCCATGGCGTCGATTTCCTCGGCACTACGTTCCCAAGGCCTTGTGGGGAGAGGCTTGATGATGGCTCGGTACCTTTGTGGTCTTAGGTACATAAGGGTCCGGGTTAATAATCCAGGACTGCTTCTGCTTCTTTGTCGGAGGTGGATTGGGGGGCGGCGTCTGATCACCCGCCGGACGAGGACTGGGGGGCGGCGGCGGATCACCCCCCGGACGTTGTGGACTGGGGGGCGGCGTCGGCTGACGTGACGGAGGTGTAGGTGAACCGCCACCAACACCACCGCCCCCAACAACACCCTAGGGGGGTTGACTAGTTGTCCTTGGCGCCTCGCCTTGAAAATTGATAAACTTCTTTTGCCATAGAATGTAAAGGCGCTTGACATCTCCAAGTCTTTTCTCCCCTTCGTGTAGCAATGTCAATCTCTGTGTCCTCAAACCCTTGGACTATGTCCTCCACCGTGACACGAGCATAGCCATCTTGAATGGGGTTGTTGTGGTGGAGTGCTCGTGTAAACATGGTAAAGCACTGCCGATGGCTACCTTCATGGACATGTTCCCGATAGGATAATACAGATGACATTCTTTCATCTCCTTTATATCGCCCACGGGTAGCGAGGAGGCTCCGGTGCAGTAATTTCGACCACCAGAGGCTCCGGTGCAGTAATTTCGACCACCGGAGGCTCCGGTGCAGTAATTTCGATCGTCGGTGCATCTGCACCAGCCGGTGGGGCCTCCGTGGAAGCCACGCTGCTTCTCCGCTGCTGGCTTCCGAGATCCGGCTGGATGATCTTCATGCTGCACCCGAGCTGCATCTCTTTCGCTACCAAGACACTCATGGTTTTCTTCATCACATCCATTTCCGATGCCAACCGCGCCACAACATCTGATTCCCGATCCATCTTTCTCTTACGGCTTCAGAATCAGACGGGTCATCGTCTGGGGAACCCTACTTTCCACGGAATGTGCCCCATGCCTCGTGACATCGTCCTCCGTGTTCAGGATTCCCGAGGGCTTTTGTCGTGGCGTCGTTCTCTCTGTTGAACTTGATCTTCCCTCTTGAGCATCCTTCATTGCGTCAATAAGGGCTTGGGTGGGTTTAATTAATTTGCCCCGTAAACACACTCCCTGTCTCCGGGTTCAGCGTTCCCCATGCCCGTACCACCAGCTTTTGGCCCTTGGGTCCCATCCTCCGCACTGGACGGATTCCTCGCGCCCTCATCTCGTTCTCCATCTTCTCCAACCTAGGCACCAAAATGCGATACCCTCCTGGCCCCATAACATGATTGTACTCCTTCTTAGCCGCATTTTCCTTATTTTTTTCGATATTTCAATGAACTGCTCCGATTTCTTTTGCTTCACAAATTCTGGCCAATCATGTTTCAGTTTCTCATATTGTCCTTTGAAATCCGGAGTCTTGTTCTCGCTTGACAAAGTCACGGGCTAGATTTTGCTTGAATTTCCTAATGCGTCGGCCATCTTATGAAGAGCGAACTGTTTGACTAGCCTCCTCCTCTCCTTGTTTTCCTCAATCTTGTTACCCTCCTCATCGAATTTGTTGTATTCGGAGGTAGAACGAAATGTTCCATAAGCTTCTTGAAGCAATCTTTTTTGTTCTCTTATCGACAAAAGTGAAACCATCAATTCGTGCCTTCTTTGGCTCATTCCACTCCACGGGCGGTGATCGAGACGTTGTCTCTAACAATGGCTCCGCATTGGCTGACAAACTTGGTGGCGTTCTTGCGGGGCTCCAGCTGACCTGCGGTTGCACTTTGTCGACAACCTCGATGGTGCATGTTTCTCCTTGTTTCATCGTCTTGGTTGCGCCACGCTTTGACGACGCGTACTCGATTGTTTCGACGATCCGCCGAGGGCTAAAATAAGAAAGAGAGTCGCGTTAGTACACACATATTTATTCAAATCAGTTTGTTTGTATCACCAGGCTCAATGTATATATATACCTCGGCGCCGGAGGTGGTTGCTACTTCCATTTGAAGATAAATGCGTTTATCGACGCTTTCTTGACATCTTCTTCTTGACCGCGCCCTTCATCTTCACCGTCAAGGTTCAGATAAGAAGAGATATCATCTTCTTCTTCTCGGTCGGCACATATTGAATATCGCCGTTTATGATGCCGAACATATGTGCTTCACCCTCCGGATCATAGTTGTCCATAATCGGGTCAGCTCTATCGTCCGCCATTATGTCGATCCTGAAAACATGTAGTAAAAACAAATTAATTAAGTGAAGAAGGGGCGGTGGCGGTGGCGGTGGCGAAAGGGCGGTGGCAAAAGGAGGGGGTCATGAGGAAGGGGTGGGAGAGGGTGTCGCGGTAGAGCGCGAGACGGGCGGGCAGACGACGGCAGGCGTCACGGAGAGGGAGGCGAGGACAACACACATGTATAACCCTCGCCGCCCCCTCTTATAAAATTCTAAATACATAGAAGGCAAGTGCATAACAGGTCAACAGACAGAGCTAGACGTGTTCTAACGCAGCGCTAGGCGATACCGGCGAAGGGGGAAACATCCGGGAAAGTTTTCCCGGTTCCGGACGTCTGCCAGACAGATGAACCGGAGAGGAAAGTTTGCAGGTTCGATAGGTTAGGGGTGTGTGGCGGACGAACGGTCTGCGTAACCGGATTCGTCTCGTCGCTCGAGCAACTTTCATGTACAAAGTTTTTCGATCCGAGCTACGGTTTATTTTCTATGATTTTCTAAAGTTTTATTGATATATTGTAATTAAAACTAATTCGAGAATAAAGATTAAATTGCTACTAGTGTTAACATAACAGTTTTAATTAGGTTAATTAAACTCAACAATTTAAGTTAATTAATTAATTAATTAATTAACTAATATATTTTTATTATTCTTTTTTATATCAACACAGCTTTTGGGGTGGGACCCTCTCATCATAGGCACAGGGGCTCATCGGGCTTACGGGCGGGCGTGGGCGCCACCGCTAAGGGATTTAGCGGCGGCGGCGTTGGCAAACCGGGACGTCAAGGGACGGCGATCGACGCGCTGGAGCGACGCGGGCGCCGCTTATGCAGAGAGTGGGCGCGGGCGCCGCCATGCAGAGGCGGCTTATGGGCCGGGCTAGGGCTGGGGCGGGCGCGAAACCAAGGCCGGGCGAGGGGGTTACAGGGCGAGGGCGACGGGCGAGGTCGAGGGCGACGGCGACGGGCGGGCGGCGCTGAGGGCGACGGCGACGGGCGGGCGGCCGAGGGCGAGGGCGACGGCGGCGGCGGCCGAGGGCGCCATTTAACAAAGCGGAATCGGAGAAGACGAAACGGCGGTAGCGTCGAGGGCTTGAATATATAGCCCGACCCTTTAGTCGTTGGCCACGAGGACCGCGACTAAAGGTACCCTTTAGTCGCTGGGTCGCCTGCCCACCAGCGACTAAAGGGGTTTGGCGGTTGGGAAGGCGACCCCCCTTTGGTCGCGGTTGGGAAGGCGACCATGACTAAAGGGCACCTTTAGTCGCGGTCCTCGTGGCCAACCGCGACTAAAGGCCTCTGTCTGCGCCCAAATGTTTAGTCCCACCTCGCTAGTTGAGAGAGCTCGAGAGTGGTTTATAAGCGCTGCCGCCCACCCTCTCGAGCTCCTCTCAACCTGCAGCTTCAGGCCTACTCACATTACTAGCTATGTGCCTGTGGGCCTACTTGGCCTCCTGCGGGCCTGAATCCTGGCCCATGTAGGGTTTCTAGTCGTATTCAGGCCGTGGGGGTCCTGTAGGTGGCACTATTTTTTGCTTTATTTTTTAATTCTTTTTGCTTTTAGTTTTAGAAAAATTATAAACTTTCTGTTAGTGCCATTAGTTTTCAAATTTGAAAACACTTTTTTTGTTTTCTTTGTTGCTTTATTTATTTTATTTTGTTTCTACTTACAACAAAATACTTATTGTTGCTATTTTAGTTTTCTGCATTATTATTTATTTTTTGTTGTTTTTTGCTTTATTTTTTAATTCTTTTTGCTTTTAGTTTTAGAAAAATTATAAACTTTCTGTTAGTGCCATTAGTTTTCAAATTTGAAAACACTTTTTTGTTTTCTTTGTTGCTTTATTTATTTTATTTTGTTTCTACTTACAACAAAATACTTATTGTTGCTATTTTAGTTTTCTGCATTATTATTTATTTTTGTTGTTTTTTGCTTTATTTTTTAATTCTTTTTTGCTTTTAGTTTTAGAAAAATTATAAACTTTCTGTTAGTGCCATTAGTTTTCAAATTAACATGATCCATTCAACAAAGTTTGGTACAATAAATTATTACACGTCATTTCTTCCCTTGTGTCCCTCGCTTGCTTACGATTGTGCCGTATCCATGGAGCATCCTCATCATTTAACTTAATGCTTGGGTCGGTGTTCACTTTGAAGGGCGGAATTTCAGCAAACATATTATAATCTTGACATGTCTGTCTTGTCCTCCACTCCCACGATGTTTCTTTTCCTGAAAAGAACAATGTGGCGCTTTGGATCATCGCATGATGTCTTGATCGTTTTCTTATCTTTCCGTTTCCTCGGTTTGCTACTCATGTCCTTCACATAGAAAACCTGAGCGACATCTTTCGCTAGGACGAATGGTTCGTCAAGGTAACCAAGATTGTTGAAATCCACCATTGTCATTCCGTATTGCTGGTCCACCTTTACCCCACCTCCTGTTAGCTTGAACCATTTGCACGGAACAAAGGGACCTTAAAGGAGGGTCCATAGTCAAGTTCCCATATCTCCTCTATGTAACCATAATATGTGACCTCTTGCCCATTCTCGGTTCTTGCATCAAAGCGGACACCACTGTTTTGGTTGGTGCTCTTTTTATCTTGGGCGATCGTGTAAAATGTATTCCCATTTATCTCGTACCCTTGGAAAGTCGTTATAGTCGAAGATGGTGTCTTGGCCAACATGTACAGCTGATCTACAACATCATTGTCATTCATTAAATGTTTTCTCAACCAACTGCCGAAAGTCTCCATGTGGGCCTTCCTAATCCAGGATTCAGGCTTCCCGGGTTGTCGAACGTAAAATAGTCTTGTGTTTCTCAAAGCACGGAGCCACCAAGCTGGAATTGGTCAAGATAAAGGTGGTGTGCTTGATCGGAGAATGGCCGTCCATACATATCGTTGATTTCATTCCGATCGTGCCTTTTCCACTTAGTCTCCCCTCGTGCGCGATCGAGGAAGACCAATCGGCTTAAGGTCGGGAACAAAGTCAACACAAAACTCAATTACCTCCTCATTTCCATAGCCCTTGGCGATGCTTCCTTCGCCTAGCACGGTTCTGAACATATTTCTTTAATACTCCCATGAACCTCTCGAAGGGGAACATATTGTGTAGAAATACAGGACCGAGAACGAAAATCTCTTCGACTAGGTGAACCAGGAGGTGCGTCATAATATTGAAGAAGGATGGCGGGAACACCAACTCGAAATCGACAAGACATTGGATCACATCGTTCAGAACCGTGGTAGAACTTACGGATTGATTACCTTCGAGAGATTGCATTGAGGAATGCACATAGCTTCACAATGGCTACTCGAACATTTTCCGGCGAGAGCCCCTCAAAGCAATCGGAAGCAATTGCGTCATAATCACGTGGCGGTCGTGAGACTTCGTGTTTTGGAACTTTTTCTCCGCCATGTTTATTATTCCCTTTATATTGGGCGAGAATCCAGACGGAACCTTCATACTGCTCGGGCATTCAAAAAGATGACCTTCTCTTCTTTGGTCGAGCGTAGCTGGCACGACCTTGAAACCATTCCGGATGCCGGTCATCGTGGTCTTTCAAACGTTGCAGGTCTGCCGTGCTTCCTTTGTATCATTTGTCTTCCCATACACGCCCAAGAAGCTTAGGAGGTTCACGCAAATATTCTTCGTAACGTGCATCACGTCGATTGCAGAGCGGACATCTAGGACTTTCCAATATTCTAGCTCCCGAATATAGATTTCTTCTTCCACATGGCTGCGTGCCCGTCGGCTCCCTTCGAACTGATTGTCCGCGGGACCTTTCCAAAGATGACTTTCAAATCCTTGACCATATCAAATACCTCGGCACCGGTCGTTCGCGAGCTTCGCCGGTGATCTGCCTTGCCGTTGTAATGCTTGCCTTTCTTTCTTCTTGGATGAATTTTGGAAGAAATCGACGATGCCCAAGGTACACGTTCTTCTTACAATTTGGCAAATGTACACTTTCGGTCTCATATGGCGATGCGTGCATGCATTGTATCCCTTATTTGACAGTCCGAAAGGTTACTAAGAGCAGGCCAATCGTTGATGGTTACGAAAAGCAACGCCGTAGGTCAAATTCCTCTTGTTTGTGCTCATCCCACACGGACACCACCCCACAGCTGTAAAAGTTCATCAACTAATGGCCTTAGGTACACATCGATGTCGTTGCCGGGTTGCCGGACCTTGGATGAGCACGGCATCATAATGAACTTCCGCTTCATGCACAACCAAGGAGGAAGGTTGTAGATGCATAGAGTCACGGGCAGTGCTATGGCTGGAGCTCTGCCGCCAAAAGGATTCATGCCATCCGTGCTTAGAGCAAATCTTATGTTCCTTGCGTCGGCTGCAAAATCTTTGAACCATCATCGATCTTTCTCCATTGCGTTCCATCTGCGGTGTGTCTCAACTCCCGTCCGACTTACGGTCCTCTTTGTGCCATCGCAACAACTTGGCATGCTCTTTGTTCTGAGCAGACGTTTCAACCGTGGTATTATAGGAGCATACCACATCACCTTGGCGGAACCCTCTTCCTGGGTTTCGGCCCTCAACATCGTCACCGTGGTCATCGCCTCGATCTTATAACGCATAATGCAAAGGTGCATACCGGGCATTCATTCAAATTCTCGTATTCACCGCGGTAGAGGATGCGATCGTTGATGCATGCATGTATCTTCGTAACCTCTAAACCTAGAGGCGAGACAACCTTCTTTGCTTAAATGCGTCTTGGCGGGCAACTCGTTATCCTTTGGAAACATATTCTTCAACATTTTCAGCAAGTTTTCAAATGCCGAGTCAGCTACACCTGCCTCTGCCTTCCATTTCAGCAAATCCGGTGTGCAGCCCAGCTTTTTCAGACCATCATCGCATCCGGGGTACAGCGCCTTTCTGTGATCCTCTAACATGCGATCCAAATTCTCCCTCTCCTTTTCAGTTTAGCAGCGTCTCCGTGCATCGGCAATGGTCCGACCAAGATCATCAACGGATCATCACGTGCCTCTTCTTCACCTTCCCCTTCACCTTCACATCCTCCATGAAAGTATCACCGAAATGAGCAAGATAGCTTTCATCGATGAAATCATCCTTCTTCATCTTCTTCCATTATAACCCCTCTTTCTCCATGCTTGGTCCAACAATTATAGCTTGGCATGAAACCCTTCAAGCAGATGCATGTGAACAACTCTTGAGGAAGAGTAACCCTTCTCATTCTTACAGATAACACATGGATGATAACAAAACCCCCGCTTGTTCGCATTAGCCACTACGAGGAAATCTTTCAAACCCGTAGTGAACTTCGCCGGAGAGTCGGTTACCGTACATCCATTGCCGATTCATCTGCATTATTATAATATAAAATATATAATTAACCATCATGCATTTGTTAAACTAACTAGCTACAAACAATATAAATTAAACAATGAACTACACACATGCATATTGACACATCAAAGGTTCATCAAGTTGCTAACCGCGATCGAAGAGTGTGGCTCCAACACTTCATGTCATGTTTGTTTCATGCTCTTGGGGCATTTCATCAAACACCTTATGTGCATAAGAGGAACCAAAAGCAAACCTACACCCACTTGTGAAGAGAATGGCTCCAAATGGCTAAGTGTTGGCTGCTGGATGGGTATATATAGGGAGGGCTTTAGTTGCGGTTGGCACAGCAAACCGGGACTAAAGCAGTTCGAAGGCCTTTAGTCGCGGTTGTCCTGGCCAACCGCGACTAAAGCCCCCTCACGATGCACCAGCTGGCCACCGAGCGCCTGGCGGGCCTTTGGTCGCGGTTCACCTCCAGAACCGCGACTAAAGGTCCCATTAGTCGCGGTTCCTACAGCTTCGCGACTTATGGGGCTGGACGGAAGCCTGTTTTTCCACCAGTGCAGGCTATTGTACTGCTACACCCATGAGCATATATATGTTTGCTCAGTTCGACAATAGAGCTACTAGAAGTTAGATTGTATCTCACAAATTTTGGAGTTGACATTGTATTACCCATACTAAAAAAATTGGTTTACTTCTGATGTGAACAAGAATTTTATGTGTATATTTTACTTCTTCATTTGCAATTTTGATTTTGTAAGGAAATTTTCAAGAAGATTACAAACCTTGCACCGACTGTTGATACCATGAGGCCATGATGACCACCACCGAGAATCAGCAAAACCGTAGTCGACGAACATGCCTTGTTCGGCCATTACTTGTGTTATGACCGTGCAGACTTATGCCCGTACGAGGCCCACCGGGCAGGTTTAGTTAGGGGCTTGGCCCACAAGTTATCTTATTTTTAGCATTATGGTTATATATACTAGCTGTAAGACTATGTTTGAGATTAAGCAGTAAGAAGAATTCTATTGCCCGGCTCCCAGAGGAGCCGGACCCTAAACCCTAGCCTCCTACCTCTCTCAGTCGCCGCCTCCCTCCCACAACCTCGCGACGGCGCCCGCGTGCCCAAAGCCGCGCCCTCGCCCCCAACAGCCCCAGTCTTCCCCTACAACCTAAGGAGCAGGTCCGGTAGGACCCCTGGTTCTACCAATTTGTTATCCAGAGACTCGGGTTCGATAATGTCTTCATCAACGCCCTCGCCGCTGCTGCCCATCGTCACCACTGCCCCCATGACCACCGCCGGGGCCCCCAAACTGCCGGGCCCGGTCACCACCGCGGGTTCCCCGCCACCGCCGACCCCCGTCACTTCTGCACCGCCGACGACCGCCGTCTTCATGCCGGAACAGGTCACCAATACGTTGCGGGATCTCGTGATGGCCGTCCAGGGACTCCATGTGAACTAGTACCACTAGTACCTGGCCGAGTCCGTACGCATCACCGCCGGCTATGCCCGATCTCCGCCTACGGCCACCCCGCGCTGCCGTCGCCGTCCCAGGGCGCGCCTGCATGCAACGGGCCTCTGCTGCTGCCATTCCAGGCAGGGCACCCCGTGCTGCAGTGGCCGTCGAGCACGCCCGGCCTGCAACGGGCCACCGCTGCTGCCGTTCCAGGCGGGGCACCCCGGCGGGCCACCTCGAGCCGCGGCTCCTCTGAGGCACCTGCAGCCGCCGCCAGCTGCGGGTCCCCTATGGCATCTGCAGCCGCCTTCCCCCGCGGCAACCGTCACGGCCGCCCACCCTCCACTTCAGACGCTGCAACTGCCGGCGCCACCTCTGCCCATCCCGGGGCCGCCCTCGCCGGCCGGCCTACCAATTCATCAGGTCCGGTTTCCACCCTCCCCGTCGCCACTACCTGCGTGGGCGGCTGGGTCTTCACCATCACCGGTCTACACCACGGCTCCCGAACAGCTGACCCCGTTTCCGCAGTTCGGCGGGCCATCTGGAACCGTGGGTCACTACCTGGAGTACTTCGACCAGGCGCCACCCGCCTCACTGCTCCGCACCTCCGAGCCATCTCGACACGGAGCTCCGACCCAGACACCGCCGCGGTTCGCCAAGATCGACTACGCCACATATGACGGCACAGAGAACCCCCTCAACTGGCTCAACCAATGCGACCAGTTCTTTCGCGGGCAGCGCACCCTTGCATCGGAGCGTACCTGGCTCGCCTCTTACCACCTCCGCGGCGCAGCACATACACGGTATTATGCTCTCGAGCAGGATGAGGGCACCATGCCCCCTTGGGAGCGCTTCCGCGAGCTCTGCCTCCTTCGCTTTGGGCCTTCGGTTCGCGGGAGCCGCCTGACGGAGCTCGGCCGCCTTCCCTTCACCTCCATGGTGCAGGACTTCGCCGACCATTTCCAGGCCCTGGCGTGGCATGCGTCAGGCGTGACGGCGCAGCAGCGGGCCGACCTCTTGTCGGTGGCCTTCCAGATCACTTTCACGTGGACGTGCAGCTTCGCGGCCCTCAGGATCTCCAGACGGCCATGTATTAAGCCCGTGCCTTCAAGGCTCGCGGAGGCCGACAACGCGACCCTTCCGTCATCTCTCTCCGGCAGAGCCGATGGAGCGGCGACGCAACGGCCTCTGTTTTAACTGTGATGAGCCCTATACGCCGAGTTGTGTCTGCACGCGCCTCTTCTACTTGGAGACGGTCGACTTCATCGAGGAGGATGCCCTGGCCGACGGGGGCTATGCACCACCGCCCCCAGCGGCTGCTGAGGCCGCACCCGCGGCTGCCACGGCGATGGCCCTCGTGGCCTCTCTCCATGCGCTCGCCGGCATCTGCGATGAGCGGACCATGCTCTTGTCGGTGACGATCCACGGCGAGCGCTTGGTGGCATTGGTGGATACAGGCTCCACCCATAACTTCCTGCTCGAGGCTACCATGCGTCGCTTAGCTCTTCAGCCGACGGGCGAGGAGCAACTTCGGGTCACGGTGGCGAACGGCGATCGCCTCCGGTTTCATGGTCTTGCACGGGACGTACCCATCACCATCGGCGATGAACACTTCTCCATCACATGTGCGGGCATTGACTTGGGCTGTTTCGACTTCATCCCTGGCGTCGACTTTCTGCGGACCCTCGGTCCCATACTTTGGGACTTCAATGCTCTGACATTGACCTTCTGGTGGCTAGGCCGCCGCATCCGGTGGGACGGTGTTGGGGGCGCCGTACCAGCGACGCCGCAGCTTCAGCTGGCAGCGGCTACCTCCGAGGTCGAGCACCCACTACTGGATCACCTTCTGCAGCAGCACGGCGACCTATTCACCTAGCCGCGGGGCCTTCCGCCAGCCCGGGATTATGATCACTGTATCGATCTCCTGCCGGTCTCCGCACCGGTGGCAGTCCGTCCTTACCGCTATCCGTAGCTGCAGAAGAACAAGTTGGAGCGGCAGTGTGCACTCATGCTCGCCGTAGGCATCATTCGGATCTCCACATCACCGTTTACCATGCCGGTTCTTCTTGTCCGCAAGTCGGACGACACGTGGCACTTTTGCATCGAATACCGCACACTTAATGCTCTCACACTCAAGGACAAGTTTCCTATTCCAGTGGTCGATGAGCTCCTAGATGATCTACACGGGGTGCGCTTCTTCACCAAGCTCGATCTCTGGTCGGGGTACCATCAGGTGCGCATGCACCGGGACGATATCGCCAAGACTGTGTTTCGGACTCAGCACGGCCACTTCGAGTTCTTGGTTATTCCCTTTGGGCTCTCAAACGCCCCGGCGACCTTCCAGGCTCTGATGAACAACATCCTACGGCCCTACTTACGTCGATTTGTGCTCGTTTTCTTTGATGACATTCTTATCTACAACGCCTCGGGTGCGGGGTTCGGTGTCGTGCTTCATCAGGGCGACGACCCTCTCCCCTTCTTCAGCATGCCTTTCGCTCCGCACCATCTTAATCTTGCGGCATATGAGCGGGAGCTCATTGGCTTGGTGCAGGCGGTGCGCCATTGGCGGCCCTATCGGTGGGGACGGTCTTTCCGGATTCGCACGGACCACTACAGTCTCAAGTTCTTGTCGGACCAGAGGCTCTCGACCGTGCCGCGGCACCAGTGGATCAGCAAGCTCTTCGGCTTTGACTTCCCCGTCGAGTATCGCCCGGGTCGTCTTAATAGCGTGGCCGGCGCCTTGTCTCGCTGCGACGGCGACCTCGATTCCACCATCGGCGACTCCGAGGGGGCAGTGCTGTGCATCCGCTCTAGGCCGACCTTCGGCCTCTTCACCGACATTCGCCGGGAAATGGCGACCACGACCGACGCCCTTCTTCTTCTGCAGCACCTAGCGGTGGGCGACCTGGAGGAGCATTGGCGCTTCACCGACGGCCTGCTCCTCCATGGGCGTCGGGTCTTCGTGTCGGTGCATGATGATCTTCGTCACCAGGTGCTGCTGCTGGCCCACTCGGCAGGCCATGAGGGTGTGTAGAAAACTTTCCATTGCCTCTGCGCCGACTTCTACATCCCTGGGGATCGGGCCCTGGTCCGTAACTGGGTTCGGTCTTGTGTGCTATGACAGCGCAACAAGACGGAGACACTACGGCTGACTGGTCTGATCCAGCCCTTGGAGGTGTCGTCTCAGGTATGGGCGGATATCTCCATGGACTTCACCGAGGGCCTCCCCAAGGTGGGCCGCAAATCGGTCATTCTCACGGTAGTCGACCGCTTCTCCAAGTATGCTCACTTCATTGCGCTCGGACATCCCTACACTGCTGCCTCTGTGGCCCACGCCTTCTTTGACGGTATCGTTCATCTCCACGGGTTTCCCTCTTCGATCGTCAGCGATCGGGACCCGATGTTCACCGGACATGTCTGGCGCGATCTCTTCCGATTGGCGGGCGTGAAACTCCGCCTGAGCACAGCATTCCATCCTCAGATGGACGGCCAGTCTGAGGTTGTCAACAAGGTGATTGCCATGTATTTGCGTTGTGTCACAAGTGATCGTCCTCGCGCTTGGGTGGACTGGCTCTCAAGGGCGAAGTACTGCTACAACACCTCCTACCACTCCGCTCTGCGCGCCACTCCTTTTCAGTTGGTCTATGCCCGGCTTCCCCCACCCATCATTCTAGTGGATCCAACGCCGGCTTGGGTGGATGTGTCCGGTGAGCCTCTTCGGCGCCGTGCCGACATGTTGGTCGAAGTTCAGCAACGCCTCGTTCAGGCCCAGCAGCTGGACAAACACTACTAGGACGACCACCATCGCGAGGCGGAGTACGCGGTGGGTGAATGGGTGTGGTTGTGTCTTCTTCACCGCTCTGTGCAGTCACTGGAACCGCGCGTGAAGCGCAAGCTGGGCCCTCGTTATGCAGGGCCCTTTGCTGTCTTGGAGCGCATCGGGAAGGTGGCTTACCGCCTTCAGCTTCCTGCCAGAGACTGCATCCACGATGTCTTCCATGTGGGGCTGCTTAAGCCATACCGTGGGGAGCCACCTGCGGCCCCTCCCGCGCTCCATCCGACCTTCGACGGACGCATCCTTCCGGGACGGGAGAAGGTGTTGCAGGCCCAGCTCCGTCGCGGCGTGTGGTACATCCTGATTCAGTGGAGTGGACTTCCGGCGGAGGAGGCCACTTGGGAGCAACGTGACGAGTTCCGCCAACACAACCCAGACTTACAGCTCAAGGACGAGCTGTTTGCGCAGGCGGAGAGAGATGTTATGAGCGAGCAGACTTATGCCCGTAGGAGGCCCACCGGGCAGGTTTAGTTAGGTGCTTGGCCACAAGTTATCTTATTTTTAGCATCGTGGTTATATATAGCAGTGTTGCAGAGGACACGTCCTGCTTCCGTCCAGTTTAAGAAGCTAGACATATCAGTATTTCTATACGTACATGTCGAGGTATGTACTAATGTTAAACACATACTGATACTTACCAGTTCATAACCGGCTTTGGCAACGATGATATAATGCACATGGGCATCATCATGCACGTGCATGGTGTGGTTGACACTCCAGGCCGGTCCTCCTCCCCTGAAGTGGCATTTTTTCTCTGTAGTTTTGAGATGAATTTGGAGACCAACATATTACCTGCAGGCCTCACGGCTATGTCTAGTCTTTATGCATACACATCTGATGGTTTGTTAGAGTAGTACTTCGTTAAATATATTAGCAACTCCGTCACATCTTTTCTCTCCCCGTGATAAGTGATATAGTTGAATGCTTGACTATAAGGGTACCCGCGGGTACCGTACCCGCATGGGCAGGGTATGGGCACACTTTTATACCCTTGGGTAGTACCCATGCCCTACCCATTAACTAATGGGTAGGGTATGGGTATGGCCTTGTACCCACGGGTATACCCATACCATGTCCACTATTGAACTAATGTTAAGTTGTCATCAATTAATCGTTAATTTGTCATGTGACTCATCTACTCCTATTGACTTATGAGTATGTTATGACTTCTAAATTTTGATAGTGGTCATCTACCTATTGTTGAGCTGGGATAATTGTTTTTTTGGTCAAATGTGTTATCAATGTGTGTAAATTGTGAACAACTTGTGTACTATTTGATCTACCCGTTGGGTACCCAATGGGTATGGGTACCCGTCGGGCATGGGTATGGGTAAAGTTTCATACCCATGGGCACGGGTACGGGTAGAATTTTGTACCCATCGACTATACGGGTATGGGTATGGTATCGGTCTACCCTACCCATACCCTGCCCATTGCCATCCTTACTTGACTAAAGATATAATATTATTGATTAAAAGTGAATCATCTGTTGTGTATGCTGTAACTTCTGAATTTGTGTTCAAGATCAATATTATTTAACTGAGACAAATTGTTTTTATATCTGTACATTTGGTAGGGTACCTCTGCCCATCACTAAAATGAAAAATGGTTACGATCCTTATAGTTGGCTGATTGGTACTGTTCTTTGTTCTCCTCGATGGGTTCTCTAATATGTGTAATGTCTCTGCACAGATCCATATTTAATGTTGTGTTCATGTAGTGCTTTTCTAATTGGTACCAACCAAGTTTGTGGGCGCCATAACGATAATGTTCGTGACTTCCAATTCTAATGAAAATTATTTGATCAGTCCGCGCGGAATGGTCGCTTTGGTGCTGATGAAGATGATATCTTATTTCTTAGCTACTTTTCAGTAAAGGACTGTCGTAAATAAGTTTTCAATATCTAAGTTTAAAAAAATTAAATGATTTTTTTTATGTTATAATTCCAATATTAAAGCGTGCGGTTGGATTTTATTTTTCTTATATACATGCATGGATATAAGTACAGATGCAGTTTAACAATCAGATAACTATTTCAGGCCATGTCGCGTGCCAAAACTAAATATATAAATGCATGGAAGTAACTACAAATGAATTTTAATAAGAGTGCGGTTGGGATCTAAAATCTATTTGCCATTATCTATCTTTCCGCATGCCAAAACTGCGCTGTGCTGCAATCTATCCATGTGGCAAAGTACAAACTTGCTAATAGTTTATTCATCGTTTTTGTTAGCTTCCCCATTGTCTAAAATAGTTATTTATCACCCAAAAACTGCCGCAAAGCATCTATAAGTGACACTGTAGCTTATAGTAGTTTCTACTACTACAAAGTAATATGCCGCTTTCAACAATTTGTATCTGATGCTTTGGTTACTTAGAGCTAGAGTTCAAATTAGTAGTCTTTAGATGTCAATTATACGTTTATATTTTCAAGTGGGGACCTTAGATGCATTTTTTCCTACAAATTTTAGAACTCCGATGCAGTTCACAATGTTTCCATGTCCTTTCGTGTAACTTCGCAAACAGGTTAATCTTATAAAACATAAGTTTTTGAAATTTGGAGGGAAGGTCACATATGTACGATGAGCAGGCAGATGACTTCATATTTCTGCATGTTTCTGCAGGTACACTGATAGAAGAAACACATAGTAAATATGACTAGCTCTTACCAAAGCAACATTAAATGTAACTAGCTCTTTCTACCTTAAATATATAATTAGCTCCATGTTTTTGCAGGTACACTGATAGAAGAACCACAATAGTTTTTCCTATCATATTATATCTTGCGTCACTAATCTGACCTATTTTCTAAGCATGCTTTGCATCTTTCCAAGCTATGGGCCTTTTATCTCTTCCGATGTGGTGTTGACAGCTCATTGTGCTTCCTAAAAACTGCTTGCGGGTGTAAGATAATGCATGAGTAATGGATCCTAGCATGCATATTACTAACACTTATTGGACCCCACTAGTAGAGAAAGGGCCTTTTGTCCCGGTTCGTCGGGGCCTTCTGTCCCGGTTTTGGAACCGGGACTAAAAGGTCGTTACTAATGCCCTTGGCCTTTAGTCCAAGTTCTTACATGAACCGGGACAGATGGGCCTCGACGTGCCCGCTGCGGCCAGTCCAGGCAGGGGGGCCTTTGACCAATAGGCATTCACGCGTAAGCATTTCAGGGGCTGGGGTTTTTGTTTTGTTTTTTTAAGGGGGGGGGGGGGGGGGGTTGGGGTTTTGGGGGGTTAATTTAGGTTGTTATGAGCTAGCTAATAGGGAGAAGTGTCCTCTCTTATGTATCTTCGTGCTTGGTTTACCAATGCTACTGCTATGCCTAATGTTAACATGGCTTAGATTGAAGTCAAGGCAACATGTGGTGTATGTCAAAAGTAATAATCCTAACTTTATCAAGTTTGGATTATACTACTTTCGACATGCACCACATGCATGTTGCCTTCACTTCAATCCAATCCATGTTCATTCCACCCGCTCGCATCATGCATCATCATATATAATAGCAAGTCCTACTAATTAATCATCATCATACAACTTCTACTCGTTATTAATAACAAGTCATACGATTATCATCCTCATAGTCATCGAACCAACCCTACTTAATTGTTATTAGCACATGATCATCATTATGAGGTATAAATATACCCTCTTTAAGGTAAAATAGCATAAAACAATATAGACCCTGACTCTCCATTATTGAGAATGGAGATCATCCTGTCTCGTATTATTGCGCTTCACTTCCTTTTGCTTCCAAGAACCTCCTTACGACTGTCCATACATTTTTTCCATTCTTTGATTGGCATGTCTCCACTTCTTTTAGAAATCCGGTATGGACAATTGAGATTCGTAGGACGACCTGGTTGTATGTTCAAAACATCAAGGAGACCGTGCGTATACATCATATGAGGCACACAATCATTTGGGATTATCTGTTGAAAAACATAGTAATAACTTCATAGTTAGCAATGATGTACTAGTCTTAGAAGTATGCAAAAGATGCACGGATGTCGTATTAGTAAAAAATCTTACCAGGGTATCTCCATGGTAGTTACCGTAGTTCAACACGTGCACTAGTGGCACGTATTGACCATAATGTTGAGGAGTTCGATTGTAGATATTGTAATTCTCAAGATCATTACAAAATGCGATCAAATGATTTTTCTCCTTATAAGTTAATTCGGAGCCATCGGTGTAGTGGGTTTTGTCTACCATCTTCCGCACATTCTTTGAAGAATGAAAATAAGCTGTCAATGAAAATAAGTTGTCAACTATTTTGAAATAAACAATATATTACTTAATAACTATGCTTGAGAAGCTCACATAGGGGAAGAATTTGAAGCGTATCAACAAGGACCCAAATGTCCATATTGTCTTGCTCGATATTAGGATCACCAAGATCCATGGTGACAAGCATACCCTCATCAAAACCATACATCTTGCAAAGTGCTTCCCAATTTTTACAACCAAAATGGGTTACACTCTCAGAATTGTACAGCTTTACTTCAAAATCCACACCAATAGTTGAAGTCGTGCTTAATTACGAAAAAAACTATTGTCGTCGTTGCGTACTGTTTCAACATCAAAGGTCTCCTCGAGCTTAATGCTGAAGCGCCAATCTTCGTCCAGCTCAAGGAACCTGTCGCACATACCTCGGTCGTCGTGGCACCAGTCGCACTCCCCCAGGCGGTTTTCGTCGTCCGAGTACGATATTTCATATGTCCATAATTCAAATATTAAACTTGTACAACTAAATATATGTACTAAAAAACTCTCAGCTCATGTACATATTCGAGCATTGGTGATGGTAGCTCCCCCTTTCATTCCCAAGTGCATTACACCAAATTGTCTAGCACACGGGAATGAAGGAGAAGCTACCCCCATGACGGAAGTCGGGATTCTTCGTCCTCTCATATATATATGGTTGGAGACTCTCCCTCACTAATTCCTCTATAACATTTGCGACCGTCGGTGATGGTATCTCCTCCTTTCGTTCCCGAGTGCATTACACATTATGTCTAGCACACGGGAACGAAGGAGAAGCTACCCCCACGACAACAGTCGGGATTCTTCGTCCTCTCATATAGGTGGAGACTCGACAGACTTAAAGTCATCCCGAGGACTCATATTATAGGACTCATATTGACATGGAGATTTGGCTGGTCTCACCTCGAGGTCGGAGGGGGGTCGGTGATGGGGACGACGCGCAGATGATGGAGGGGGCTCCTAGATTTCTGCATAGTGCTCTCCAATTTTAGCAGTCAAAGTAGGAGTACTTTTCCAATTTGAGCATTCAATAAGCAAAACCAAATCGAAAAATAAAGTAGTATTAAAATTGGCATGCATTCAATTATAAGCAAAAGTACATCATCCCTTGTGTTCGTACATCGTCGAATATTATCACTACTAATACTCCTTGAATACTATCATACATATAGCATCGCTAATACAGCTAGAACTGTAGCGCCCGACGGGTATCCTCGCGGGCGGTGGACATCCAAAGAGAAGGAACCATCACATGATCATAGCTCCAGTGAGATCCCTGAAGAACCTGTTAGGTATTGTCGAACGTGCCCTCCAACGCAACCATGTAGCGACGGACGTGCTCGTCCTCCTTGCTGACACGGTGATGTACCACCTCCGTGGTATCCGGAAGCCTCGGTACCGTCACTGGCCCACGCGACCGCCACCAAACAAGGATCGGGTAAACAACGGGCTAGCTCCTCACCAACCTACGCCCCCTGGAAGGTAGCACCTCCCAATACCAGCCCGACGGAGCCCAGTTCCGTACATGGCCCCTCTGATCAAGTCGGCCTCCTCTGCTGAGTCGACGACGAGGATGCGGGATAGGCATCGTCGACGTCGATGCGGGATTAATTGCTTGAACTAAAAAAATAAACTAGTTCTATTAATTGTCTTGCTAAAATAAAGTAGTTTTATTAAATCAACTAGTTCAACTACTAAGCACTTACTATAAATAAATAAAATAAAGTAGTTCTTACTAAAAATAAACTACTTCTATATATAGTAAAATTTAATAAAGTAGTTTTATTAATTAATCAACTAGTTCAACTACTAAGCACTTACTATAAATAAAAAAATAAAGTAGTTCTTACTAAAAATAAACTACTTCTATATATAGTAAAATTTAATAAAGTAGTTTTATTAAATCAACTAGTTCAACTACTAAGCACTAACCTAAAATCGATATCTACTAATAATTAACCTAAATAAAAAATTAATACATATATGAAAAAAACATATATAAACAAAAAATGCTATGAACATTATATTCATACATACATACCACATCTATACATATATATACATTATATATATGAAAACAATGCAATGAACAAAAACCATTATATTCATACAAAAATGCAATGAACAAAAAATGCAATGTGGCGCAGCGGCGGCTCACATCGGGCGACGGAGGGCGACGACGTAGGCGGCGGAAGGCGTGGCAGAAGCGGAGGTGACGGCGACGGCGGGCGGGTCAGCGGAGGGCGACGGCGACGGTGATGGGCGACACGGCTCGGGCGCGCGAGGGCGACGGCGGCGGTGGCGGCGAAGGGCAACGTCGGGGGGCGAAGGGCGACAGCGACGAGCAATGGCGAGGCCTCGGGGGCACGGGCGACGGCTACGGCGGCGGGGCAGTCTGGCAGCGTGGATCGAGCTCGCGGCGTCGTCGGGCGGGCGAAAACTAGCGATGGAAATCTGGAAACTTCCCAAATGCTGGCTTATATAGCAAAGCCTTTGGTCCCGATTGTGGCACCAACCGGCACCAATGCCCCTTTTAGCCACCAACCGGGACCAAAGGCCTCTTTTCAGCAGCCAAAAGGGTGGGAAGCAGAGGGCTTTGGTCCCGATTGGTGACACCAACCGGGACTAAAGGGGGGGCATCGGTTCCGGTTGGTGCCACCAACCGGGACGAAAGGGGGGCATTGGTTCCGGTTGGTGCCACCAGCCGGGACTAAAGGCCTTGTGCTGGCGTGGTGCAGTGAGAAGTTTAGTCCCACCTCGCTAGCTCAGAGAGCTCAGGACCTGTTTATAAGCCGCGTTGCAGCTCAGGTGCTGAGCTCCTCTCTAATATGCAGGCATTACTTGGCTACCCTTGTCACTGCCATGTTGGGCCTATTGGGCCTGCGGGCCTGCATCCTGGCCCATGTACAGATGGGTTTCTTGTCGTATGCAGGCCGTGTGGCCCATTAGGCGGCATATTTTTATTTTTTTCTAGTATTTTATTTGTTTCAAATTATTTATTTTCTTTTGATTTTTTGCTTTATTTTTTTATTCTTTTTGCTTTTAGCTCAGAATAATTATAAACTTTCTGTTACTCCATTAGTTTCGAAATTTGAATAGTTTAAATTTTGTTATTTTAGTTTCTATCAAAAAAATTCTTTATGAAAATTCTTTTTGGTACTAAAGTTTCTAACAAAAAATTCATTATGATAACTCTTTCTGCTTTTCATGTTTTGAACAGAAAATACTGTGATAATTTTAGTTGCATAAATTTTATATAATTTTAGGTTAAAAAATATTAGAGGTTTATAAAAGCTTTTTAGTTGATTCCTTTTGCTATTAGAGTTTTATAAAAGTTTTTTAGTTGATTTCGTTTTTGCTATTAAAGAATATCATAGTTTTGTTTTAGTTTATCATAAATGACCCTGAAATTGAACTCCAGACTTTTTGTGTGTTCTAAATGCACCATTCAAAGCCACATCATCAATTTTCAATGAAAAACTTGTCTGTTACAACAGGCATTTCAAATGAACTACGAAAAGGTTGAAAGGGTCATTCAAGCATGGTATCATCATAATAGTTGTGGAGAAAGTCTTCACTTTTTCTTCCCTTGTGTCCTTTCCTTATTGCGTCATAACCGTGGGTAATCTTCATCATTTATAAGGATGCTTGGGTCAGCCTTGACTTTGAAGGGAGGAATTTTATAAGGATGCTTGGGTCAGCCTTGACTTTGGGACATGTCTGTCTTGCCCTCCACTCCCAAGATGTCCTTTTTTCCTGATAGAACTAAGTGGTGCTTTGGCTCATCGTATGATGTATTCTCTTCCTTATCTTTTCTTTTTCTCGGTTTGATAGACATGTCCTTCACACAGATAACATGTGCCATGTCATTGGGTAGGACGAACGGTTCGTTAGTGTACCCAAGATTGTTCAGATCCACTGTTGTCATTCCGTACTATGGGTCTACCTGTACCCTGCCTCCTGACAGATTGACCCATTTGCACTTAAACAAAGGGACCTTAAAACCTACTCCATAGTCAAGTTCCCATATGTCCACTATGTAACCATAATATGTGTCCTTTCCCCTCTCGGTTGATGCATCAAAGCGGACACCGCTGTTTTGGTTGGTGCTCTTTTGATCTTGGGCGATCGTGTAAAATGTATTCCCATTGATCTCGTATCCTTTGTAAATCAATACAGTCGAAGATGGTCCCCTGGACAACGAGTACAACTCATCACAAACAGTGTTGTCACCTCTGAGACGTGTTTCCAACCAACTGCTGAAAGTCCTGATGTGTTCACATGTAATCCAGTCATCGCACTGCTCCGGGTGCTTGGAGCGCAGACTGTTCTTGTGTTCATCGACATGCGGGGTCACAAAGGTAGAGTTCTGTAGAACTGTTTAGTGTGCTTGAGACCAAGAATATCCGTCCCTGCATATTATTGAGTCCCTTCCAAGCGTGCCTTTTCAAGTTAGTCTCCCCTCATACCGCGATTCAGGGAGACCTATCTTCTTAAGGTCAGGAATGAAATCAATACAAAACCCAATGACATCCTCTGTTTGATGGCCCATGGAGATGCTTCCTTCTGGCCTTGCACGGTTACTGACATATTTCTTTAGGACTCCCATGAACCTCTCAAAGGGGTACATATTGTGTAGAAATACGGGGCCCGGAATGACAATCTCTTGAACTAGATGAACTAGGACGTGCGTCACGATATTGAAGAAGGACGATGGGAACACCAGCTCGAAACTGACAAGACATTGCACCACGTCACTCCTTAGCCTTGGTATGATTTCTGAATCGATCACCTTCTGAGAGATTGCATTGAGGAATGCACATAGCTTCACAATGGCTAATCGGACATTTTCCCGTAGAAGCCCCCTCAATGCAACCGGAAGCAATTGCGTCATAATCACGTGGCAGTCATGAGATTTTAGGTTCTGGAAGTTTTTCTCTGCCATATTTATTATTCCCTTTATATTCGATGAGAAGCCAGTCGGGGCCTTCATACTAAGCAGGCATTCAAAGAAGATTTCCTTCTCTTCTTTGGTAAGAGCGTAGCTGGCAGGACCTTCATACTGCTTTGTAGGCATGCCGTCTTTTTTCAGCAAACGCGTTGCAGGTGTCCTCTCGTGCCTCGCCTATATCTTTTGTTTTCCCATACACGCCCAAGAAGCCTAGCAGGTTCACGCAAAGGTTCTTCGTCACGTGCATCACGTCGATCGAAGAGCGGACCTCTAGGTCTTTCCAGTAGGGTAGGTCCTAAAAAATAGATTTCTTCTTCCACATGGGTGCGAGTCCCCCAGCGTCACTCGGAACAGCTAGTCCGCCGGGACCCTTTCCAAAGATTACTTGTAAATCATTGACCATAGCAAGTACGTGATCACCGGTACGCATGTCGGGCTTCTTCCGGTGATCTGCCTCGCCTTTGAAATGCTTGCCTTTCTTTCGACATTGATGGTTGGTCGGAAGAAATCGACGATGGCCCGGGTACACATTCTTCCTGCATTTGTCCAGGTATATACTTTGGGTGTCAGCTAAACAGTGCGTGCATGCGTGGTATCCCTTGTTTGTTTGTCCTAAAAGGTTACTGAGAGCGGGCCAATTGTTGATGGTTACAAACAGCAACGCGTGCAGGTTAAATTCTTCATGTCTGTGCTCATCCCACGCACGTACACCGTTTCCATTCCACAGGTGTAAAAGTTCTTCAACTAATGGCCTTAGGTACACATCAATGTCGTTGCCGGGATGCTTAGGGCCTTGGATGAGAATTGGCATCATAATGAACTTCCGCTTCATGCACATCCAAGGAGGAAGGTTATACATACATAGAGTCACGGGACAGGTGCTATGATTGCTGCTCTTCTCCCCGAAAGGATTAATGCCATCCGCGCTTAAACCAAACCATACCTTCCTTGGGTCACGTGCAAACTCAGCCCAGTACTCTCTCTTGATTTTTCTCCACTGCGACCCGTCAGCGGGTGCTCTCAACTTCCCGTCTTTCTTACGGTCCTCACTGTGCCATCGCATCAACTTGGCATGATCTTAGTTTCTTAACAGTCGTTTCTACCATGGTATTATAGGAGCATACCACATCACCTTTGCAGGAACACTCTTCCTGCGGGGCTCGCCGTCAACATCACCAGGGTGATCTCGTCTGATCTTATACCGCAATGCACCGCATACCGGGTGAGGGAGTACCGGATTAGGGGATGTTCGGATGACCGGACTATAACATTTGGCCGGACTCCTGGACTATGAAGATACAAGATTGAAGACTTCGTCCCGTGTCCGGATGGGACTTTCCTTGGTGTGGAAGGCAAGCTTGGCGATACGGATATGTAGATCTCCTCCCATTTTAACCGACTCTGTGTAACCCTAGCCCTCTCCGGTGTCTATATAAACCGGAGGGTTTTAGTCCGTAGGAAAAACAACAATCATACCATAGGCTAGCTTCTAGGGTTTAGCCTCTATGGTCTCGTGGTAGATCTACTCTTGTACTACCCATATCATCAATATTAATCAAGCAGGAGTAGGGTTTTACCTCCATCGAGAGGGCCCGAACCTGGGTAAAAACATCGTGTCCCTTGTCTCCTGTTACCATCCGCCTACACGCACAGTTCGGGACCCCCTACCCGAGATCCGCCGGTTTTGACATCGACATTGGTGCTTTCATTGAGAGTTCCTTTGTGTCGTCATCTTTAGGCCCGATGGCTCCTCTGATTATCAACAACGACGCGGTCCAGGGTGAGATTTTCCTCCCCGGACAGATCTTCGTATTCGGCGGCTTTGCACTGCAGGCCGATTCGCTTGGCTATCTGGAACAGATCGAAAGCTACGCCCCTGCCATCAGGTCAGATTTCGAAGTTTGAACTACACGGCTGACATCCGCGGAGTCTTGATCTTCGACGGATTTGAGCCGCAGCCAAGCGCGCCGCACTGTCACGGTGGGCATGATCTAGCTCTGCCGCCGAACAGTGCCCAGGAGGCCGCCCTAGTGTCCGCTCCAACCCTTAGTTCGGAGCCGACTGCGTCAACCGAGGACGGGTGGCTGGACTCTGCCTCGGGGGCTGCAATCTCTATAGCGATCGAGCCGAACACCAGCCTTGTCCTTTGCGAAGCTCGTGACTCCAATGTGCCGGACTCCTTTCTGGACTCCGAACCCTCCGCGCCCCTGCCGATCGAACCCGATTGGGCGCCGATCATGGAGTTTGCCGCCGCCGACATCTTTCAGCACTCGCCCTTTGGCGGCATTTTAAATTCACTAAAGTCTCTCTCTTTATTAGGTGAGCCCTGGCTGGACTATGGTCAGCAAGGTTGGGATGCGGACGACGAAGAAATTCAAAGCCCACCCACCACCCACTTCGTAGCCACTGTCGATGATTTAACCGACATGCTCGACTTCGACTCTGAAGACATCGACGGTATGGACACCGATGCAGGAGACGACCAAGACCCAGCGCCTCTAGGGCACTGGAAGGCCACCTCGTCATACAAAATATACATGGTGGACACCCCAAAAGAAGGGGATGGCGATGGAACAACGGAGGATGACCCCTCCAAGAAGCAGCCTAAGCGCTGGCTTCAGCGGCGCCGCTCTAAATCCCGCCAAAGCAAAAATGGCGATTCCGGCAAGGGAATAAATACACCCCGGACAGTGCCGAAGACAACCCCCTCCATCTGGATTCAGCATATATAGGAGGATGGAGAGACCAGCCCTCATGAGAAAGCGGCGGACAGAGAGGTAGAAGACGATAATTACATGCCTCCCTCCGAAGACGAGGCAAGCCTCGAGAAACGACGAATTTGTCGTGCCTGAGGATCCTGTCGAACAAGAGCGTTTCAAACGCAGGCTTATGGCCACGGCAAGCAGCCTCAGGAAAAAATAGCAGCAGCTTAGAGCTGACCAAGACTTGCTAGCCGACAGATGGACTGAAATCCTGGCGGCCGAGGAATACGAACTCGACCGCCCCTCCAAGAGCTACCCAAACCGCAGGCTGCTACCACGATTAGAGGAGGAAGCACCTAAACCTACATCACCAGCGCATGACGCAGCCGACCGGCCACCTCGTGGCCGCGACAGAGAGGCCTCTCGGCCATCAATTCAAGTCGCACCCCGGCGCCGCTATACCAAGGCACGGGGAAATGCGCCGGACCTGCAAGACATATTGGAAGACAAGGAAAGGCAAACAAGATCGATCTACGGATCACGTGGGCGCCCCACGACACGTAATGATAACCATCATGCCGGATATGGCAAATACGGCCAGGCCGAACACAGCAGACAAAGCTCATTTGAGCTACGTCGTGATATAGCCCAAAGATGTAGGCGCCAAGACACCCACTATGCTTCACAGATGAAGTAATGGATCATCAAATCCCCGAGGGTTTTAAACCCGTAAACATCGAATCATACGATGGAACAACTGATCCTGCGGTATGGATCGAGGACTATCTTCTTCATATCCACATGGCCCTCGGTGATGATCTACACGCTATCAAATACCTCCCACTCAAGCTTAAAGGACCAGCTCGACATTGGCTTAACAGCTTGCCAGCAGAGTAAATTGGTTGCTGGGAGGACCTGGAAGCCGCATTCCTCAACAATTTCCAGGGCACCTATGTGCGACCACCAGACGCCGATGACCTAAGCCACATCATCCAGCAGCCAGATGAATCGGCCAGACAATTCTGGACACGGTTCCTAACCAAGAAAAATCAAATAGTCGACTGTCCGGACGCGGAGGCCCTCGCAGCCTTCAAACATAACATCCGTGACGAATGGCTTGCCCGGCACCTAGGACAGGAAAAGCCGAAATCCATGGCAGCCCTCACAACATGGGAGAAGACAGCTAGCTAGCTCGTAGTAATAACATGACCAAGAGCCCTGGTAATTCGGATACCAAGGACAACAAAGGCAGGTCGCGTCACAACAAAAACAAGCGCCGCATTAACAGAGACAATGCAGAGGATACGACAGTTAATGCCGGATTCCGAGGTCCTAAACCCGGTCAGCAGAAAAAGCCATTCAGAAGAAGTACTCCGGGCCCGTCCAATTTGGATCGAATACTCGATCGCTTGTGCCAGATACACGGCACCCCCGAAAATCCAGCCAATCACACCAACAGGGATTGTTGGGTGTTCAAGCAGGCAGGCAAGTTAAGCGCCGAAAACAGAGACAAGGGGCTACATAGCGATGACGAGGAGGAGCCCCGGCCGCCGAACAATAGGGGACAGAAGGGCTTTCCCTCACAAGTGCGGACGGTGAACATGATATACGCAACCCACATCCCTAAAAGGGAACGCAATCGTGAACTCGGGGACGTATATGCGTTGGAGCCAGTCGCCCCAAAGTCCAACCCATGGTCCTCCTGACCGATCACTTTCGATCGAAGGGACCACCCCACTAGCATCCGCCCCGGCGGACTCGTCGCACTGGTCCTAGACCCAACCATTGACGGATTTCACCTCACTAGAGTCCTTATGGACGGCGGCGGCGGCCTGAACCTGCTTTATCAGGATACAGTGCGAAAAATGGGCATAGATCCCTCAAGGATTAAACCCACAAAGACGACCTTTAAAGGCGTGATACTAGGTGTAGAGGCCAACTTTACAGGCTCAGTTACACTAGAAGTGGTCTTCGGATCTCCCAATAATTTCCGAAGCGAGGAGTTAATCTTCGACATAGTCCCGTTCCGCAGTGGCTATCACGCTCTGCTCGGACGAACCGCATTTGCAAAGTTCAATGCGGTGACGCACTACGCATACCTCAAGATCAAGATGCCAGGCCCTCGAGGAATCATTACGGTCAACGGAAACACCGAACGCTCTCTCCGAACGGAGGAGCATACGGTGGCCCTAGCGGCGGAAGTACAAAGTAGCCTCTCAAGGCAATTATCCAGTCCGGCTATTAAACATCCGGACACCGTCAAGCGTGCCCGGAGTAACCTACAAAAAGACCGTCTGGCACGTTTCGAGCAAGCGTAGCAGTGCGGCCCCAACCCCAGCCCTCGGGAAATTGTGAAACCAGTGTTACGCGTACATAATTACGCTCTGGAAGTACCATGGGCATAAGGGGAGGGGCACAACCACGGCACGCCCAACATGCGGCTCAACCGCACTAGGGGCTCCAAATTTTGTCATTTCTTTTTTCTTACTTTCAGGACTCCAATATCCGGAAGGCCTGTCCGGCAGTACAATCGCCGAACACACGATGCAACAGGCAGGGACGTAGCAAGCTACGTCGAACGTTCAGGTGGTCTCTATAACGAGCTAAATACCTGTCTTACATAAAGTCTCGTAGGTTGCCCCTGGAGGGGGACATGTCAAATAATCCCATCTCTTGCTTATCGCACTATTTGTATTGTTCTGCTTTCGCAGCAGCCTTTTAATAAACAATACATAGCCCTTGTCTATTATTGCATTCATTTTTTATGTAAATATGTTCAGTTATGACATCACTCAACCGTACACTTTTGTACGGCTAATACACCAGGGGCTTAAGTACCCCAGAATATGGTATGAGAAGTCCGAACACTCTCACGAGTGCGGCACCCCGAACTTATAGCATTATATGCATCGGCTCCGAATCATTTCTTGGGTCAATAGTTGGGTTTGCCCGGCTGCCATGTTTTGTTACCTTACGTTCCGTTATATCGGCTAAGGTAGCGCTGGGATAACTACTGCGATTGTGCCCCAGTTGAGCTGGGTTAAGCACCTCAGTAGAGAAAGCTAAAACTGACCGTCATGATAGGGCGAGAGCTGCTCGCTGTTCGAGAGGTATTCGAGTACCTAAAGACTTATGCCGCTTAGAGCGAGGAGCTGGCTTTGTCCGGCCTAGGTGTGGATAGCGCCCCGAACTCGGTCTTCCAAATACTAGGGGCTTCACCGAAATCTAAAATTATAGAATTCTATGGCTAAGTGAGAGTGATAAAGAATTATAGTCCGATTGCCTTGTTCGTTGTGCTAAGCGCCTCCCTCGAAGGACCCAAGAATGGGAACAAGAGCGCTCAGGTTTATCCCGAACACCCCAGCACTCGTGGCATGGGGGCAGAAGCCGACGACTCGCATCTCTCAGATTTAATAAACGGCCACACAAGAGGTAATATTTTAAATTCAAAAAGTGTTGCTTAGCGCATAAGAACAAGTTTTCAGCGCACAGGATAAACCCGAGCGAGTTTACTCAAAAATTAAATCCTTGGAACATTCATTCGCCACAAGGCGGGCACCCTTCAAGACGCCTCATAATACATCTCGGGCCTGCGATGCTCCTTCCCCTCCGGTGGCCCATCTGTCACCAGCTTCTCAGCATCCAGCTTGCCCCAGTGTACCTTAGCACGAGCAAGGGCCCTACGGGCACCTTCGATGCATACGGAGCGCTTGATGACTTCAAGCCGTGGACAGGCATCCACCAGCCGCCTCACCAACCCAAAATAGCTCCCCATCACGACCTCGCCAGGCTATAACCGGACTATAAGGCCCTTCATGGCCTATTCGGCTACCTTATGGAGCTCCACCAGCTGCTTCAGCTGGTCGCTCAAAGGTACCGGGTGTCCGGCCTCAGCATACTGGGACCAGAACACCTTCTCCATCGAGCTCCCTTCCTCGGCTCGGTAGAATGCGGCAGCATCGGACACACTGCAGGGCAGATCTGCGAATGCTCCTGGAGAGCTCCGGATTCGGGTAAGTAACAATTAACTTACTTTCACGTGCTTGTTTTGCATAAAGAATGCCTTACCCGCCGCTATCTTCTTCATCGCCTCAATTTCCTGGAGGGCTTTTTGGGCTTCAGCCTTGGCGGATTTGGCGCTCTCAAGGGCCAAGGAAAGCTCGGACTCTCGAGTCTTTGAGTCAAGCTCCAATCTCTCGTGTTTCTTCACAAGAGTATGGAGCTCTTGCCGCACCTCCGCCACCCGCGCCTCCTGCTTTTCTCGCTCGGTGCGCTCCACGGCCGCATTGTCTTCGGCCTTGGACAGTGCTTCCTTCAGGGCCGCCACCTCGGTTGTGGCCCATGTAACACTCACGTTGGTCCTGTCATTTTTTGCAACCAGGTATTTTTTATATACTAACATCAGGTACTACTTACCTTCCTTGTCCTCGAGCTGCTTCTTGGCAAGGCCGAGCTTGTTATCGAACCGCTCGAGGGTCTGCTTCAATGCATCGACCTCTGCAGTCAGTGCAGCAGAGGTCAGCAGCGCAGCCTGCATTCCCATATTGACATATTTATGTTAGACTCCTGCGTATATCTTTTTAGATCCTCAGTCCGGCTTTTCTTCCCGAACACCAAACTGAGGATTAGGGGCTACTGTCCATGCGGTAATATTTTTACATGTCTTAATACATACCTCGAAGCCTGTTAGAAGGCTGGCACAGGCTTCTGTCAGCCCGCTCTTGGCGGACTGAACCTTTTGGATCACAACACTCATAATAGTGCGGTGCTCCTCGTCGATGGAGGCGCCTTTAAGCACCTCCAGCAAATTGTCTGATGCCTCCGGTTGGACGGGGGTCACCGGCGTCATAGGCTTGCCCTTCTTACGAGGGGGCCGCCTGCCGGACTCCGGAACCACTGAAGGTTCCAGTGCGCCGCCCGACCCAGGGCCAGACTTAGATCCCTTTGGGGATTTATCCCCTTGGCGCCTGGAATCCGGAAGGTCGCCTTGCGGCGCCTCCGGGGCTACCTCCTCCTTGCTCGTCCCCTTTTGGGACTCCACCTCGGCATCGTCCATAGGGCGAGGGGAGGTAGCAGTCGGAAGTGAAAGACTGTTCACATCCGACAAATCCAGGGATCCGCTCGACGAACCGTCGAGCTGGGCCTTGGGCGGACTGCATGATTATGTTCGGTGTTAGAAGATACTGTGCCGTAAAGGAACACCGTGAGTTATTCTGGTATCCGGATACTTACAATTTCGCCAGGTGCTTGGCCCTGGATGGCCACTCCTCTCCGTCGTCGTCGGCGTTGGTGGAGTAGTTCAGGAGAAGGGTTTTTTCCCTTCTTGGACCCTCCGGCCCCCCTAGTCGGGGTGGCCTTCCTTTTCTTTCCTCCCCCCATTGGAGGGGAAGAGGCCTCTTCTTCGTCCTCCTCGCCTTCGTGGGAGGAGCGCGCTTTGGAGTCATCGGACGAGGAATCCAACACTACCAGGTGTCGGCAACTCTTTCAAGTTCCTGTGGCCTTTTTCTTGGCCTTCTTCTCCGGCACCACGTGAGGTGCCGGGACCAGCAGCTTCGCCAAGCGGGCATCTGCCGGGCCTTCAGGCAAAGGAGCCGGACAGTCGATCTGTCTGGACTTCTTCTGCCAGTCCTGTCAAAGGAACGAGAGCTTAGATCCCGCATAGAGTCAAACTATGAAAAACAAATATCCTGTGATGAGTAAAATAAACTTACCGTGCTGGCTTAGCGCTTTGTGCAGAATCCGCGATCCTCGGTAGTGGGAGGGTGAACCTCAGAGCCCTTTAATAGCACCTTCCAGGCATCTTCGTGCGTTGTGTCAAAAAGCGTGGACAAAGTTTGGTGCTGGGCCGGGTCAAATTCCCACAAAGTTAAAAGCCCGTCGTTCACACGGGAGGATGCGGCGGAAGAGCATGACCTGGACTATGGTGACAAGCTTAACCTTCTTGTCCATCAGGTTTTGGACGCAGCTTTGGAGTCCGGTCACCTCTTCCGAATTACCTCACGACAGGCCCGTCTCTTTCCAAGAGGTGAGCCGTGTGGGGATGCCAGATCGGAATTCGGGGGCCGCTGCCCATTCAGGGTCACGCGGCTCAGTGATGTAGAACCACCCCGATTGCCACCCCTTGATGGTTTCCACAAAGGAGCCCTCGAGCCATGTGACGTTGGGCATTTTGCCCACCATGGCGCCTCCGCACTCCGCTTGCCGCCCACCCCCTACCTTCGGCTTGACATTGAAGGTCTTTAGCCATAAGCCAAAGTGGGGCTTAATGCGGAGGAAGACCTCGCACACGACGATAAACGACGAGATGTTGAGGATGAAGTTCGGGCCAGATCATGGAAATCCAGGCCGTAGTAGAACATGAGCCCCCGGACAAATGGGTGGAGTGGGAAGCCCAGTCCGTGGAGGAAATGGGGGAGGAGCACCACCCTCTCATGGGGCCTAGGGGTGGGGATGAGCTGCCCCTCATCTTGGAGCCGGTGCGCGATGTCGTTGGACAAGTATCCGGCCTTCCTCAACTTTTTGATGTGCCCCTCCGTGACGGAGGAGGCCATCCACATGCCTCCCGCTCCGGACACGACTGGAGAAGGTTGAGGTGGGAAGTGCGGGCTTGGGCGCTGGAGCTCGAGTGCGCGAAGATGGATAATCAAAGGAGGAAGAAGGCGTAAATGGAAAGAGTGGATCCTTATCCCCTTATATGGACGGACGAAGCTATGTACCCCCACCAGCCTAGTAAAACTCCCTTATCTCCCAAGCTCCGTGATTAATGGCGCGGTTGGGTTACCCACGCCTGTATTGATGAGAATCCCAGAATAAGGGGACACGATCTCTGCTTTGACAAGACGTGCCAAGGAAACCGCCTCGCTAAATGCGCTGAGGCGGGACAGTAAAACGATTCGAATGAAAGCTTGTCCATGGCATGATGTCACGCTGCGGAATACGTGAGCAGATTAGATTTGTTCAAATGTTATTCTCTCTACGGTGGTATGTGGAACTTATTTTGCAGAGCCGGACACTATCCTTGTGTTCAATATCTTCTGCAGAGCATATATATTCGGAGGAGGAACCCGCCTTGCAATGCCGAAGACAATTGGCGCGCCGGACTCGTCGTCATTGAAGCCTGGTTCAGGGGCTACTGAGGGAGTCCTGGATTAGGGGGTGTCCGGATGACCGGACTATAACATTTGGCCGGACTCCTGGACTATGAAGATACAAGATTGAAGACTTTGTCCTGTGTCCGGATGGGACTTTCATTGGCGTGGAAGGCAAGCTTGGCGATACGGGTATGTAGATCTCCTCCCATTGTAACCGACTCTGTGTAACCCTAGCCCTCCCCGGTGTCTATATAAACCGGAGGGTTTTAGTCCGTAGGAAAAACAACAATCATACCATAGCCTAGCTTCTAGGGTTTAGCCTCTCTGATCTCGTGGTAGATCTACTCTTATACTACCCATATCATCAATATTAATCAAGCAGGAGTAGGGTTTTACCTCCGTCGAGAGGGCCCGAACCTGGGTAAAAACATCGTGTCCCTTGTCTCCTGTTACCATCCGCCTAGACGCACAGTTCGGGACCCCCTACCCGAGATCCGCCGGTTTTGACACCGACATCGGACATGCGTTCAAATCCTTGTACGCACCACGGTAGAGGATGCAGTCATTAGGGCATGCATGTGTCTTCTGCACCTCCAATCCTAGAGGGCATACGACCTTCTTTGCTGCGTACGTACTGTCGGGCAATTTGTTGTCCTTTGGAAGCTTCTTCTTCAATATTTTCAGTAGCTTCTCAAATCCTTTGTCAGGCACAGCATTCTCTTCCTTCCACTATAGTAATTCCAGTACGGTACCCAGTTTTGTGTTGCCATCTTTGCAATTGGGGTACAACCCTTTTTTGTTATCGTCTAACATGCGATCGAACTTTCGTTTCTCCTTTTGACTTTTGCATTGCGTCTTTGCATCGACAATGACCCGACGGATATCATCATCATCAGGCACATCGTCTGGTTCCTCTTGATCTTCAGTAGCTTCCCCCGTTGCAGCATCATCGGGCACATCGTCTGGTTCCTCTTGGTCTTTAGCAGCTCCCCCCGTTGCAGCATCACCGTATTCAGGGGGCACATAGTTGTCATCGTCCTCTTATCCTCCGCCGTCTTCCATCATAACCCCCATTTCTCCGTGCCTCATCCAAACATTATTGTGTGGCATGAAACCATTGTAAAGCAGGTGGGTGTGAAGGATTTTTCAGTCAGAGTAAGACTTCGTATTCCCACATTTAGGGCATAGACAACACATAAACCATTCTGCTGGTTTGCCTCAGCCACTTCGAGAAAATTATGGACGCCCTTAATGTACTCGGAGGTGTGTCTGTCACCATACATCCATTGCCGGTTCATCTGCGTGCATTATATATAATTATGTGTGTCAAAAGTAAGAAAATCAGACAAATATCTATCGAAAGTAAGAAAATCAGAGAAGTATCTATCTAAAGTAAGAAAATCAGAAAGAAGATAAGAACAAGAGGCTCACCACGGTGGTGTCGGCGATGAGATCGGCTCGGGCGATCAACGGTAGTGAAAACGGGGACGGGGCGTGACGGACCGCTAAATCTATACAAATCTCAGGGAAAATGGAGCTCCGAGGTCGAGCTTCAGGAGGAGAGAGCTTAACAAGTGTGGCTCGGGCATTTCATCAAACACCTCATGTGCATAGGAGGTGAGCTAGAGCACCCAAATGCACTCCCCTCGCCGGCCAGAAAAAACAAAGTGCTCTGCCACGGCGATGGGTATATATAGGCAAATTATTTGTCCCGGTTCGTGGCATAAACCGGGACTAGAGCCCCCCTTCTATACCGTTTTAAGGCACGAACCGGTACGAATGGATGTGGGCCAGGAGATCGGCCCATTGGTCCCGGTTCGTGCCTAGAACTGGGACAAATTGGTCCAGACGAACCGGGACCAATGCCCACGAGGCCCCGGCCGGCCCCCTGGGCTCATGAACCAGGTCTAATGCCCCCCATGGGTCCCGGTTTGTGAAGAACCGGGACTAATGGGCTGGCCAGGCCCGAACCAAAGCCCTGTTTTCTACTAGTGCCCTCCGACTACTGTTTTTTATTCATACCTGGCTATTGTAATGCTACACCCATGAGCATATATATGTTTGCTCAGTTCGACAATAGAGCCACTAGAAGTCAGCTTGTGTCTCACAAAATTTGGAGTTGACATTGTATTACCCATACTAAAAAATTTGGTTTCCTTCTGATGTGAACATGAATTTTATGTGTATATATTACTTCTTCATTTTCCATTTAGATTTTGTAAGGTAATTTTCACGAAGATTACAAACCTCGCACCGACTGTTGATACCATGAGGCCATCATGACCACCACCGAGATTCAGCAAAACCGTAGTCGACAAACATGCCTTCTTCGGCCATTACTTGTGTTATGACCGGGCAGACTTATGCCCGTAGGAGGCCCACCGGGCAGGTTTAGTTAGGGGCTTGGCCGACAAGGTATCGTATTTTTAGCATCGTGGTTATATATACTAGATGAAAGACTATGTTTGAGATTAAGCAATAAGAAGAATTCTATTGCCTGGCTCCCAGAGGAGCCTGACCCTAAACCCTAGCACCCTACCTCTCTCAGCCGCTGCCTCCCTCCCTCAACCTTGCGACGGTGCCCGCGTGCGCAAAGCCGCGCCCTCGGCCCCAACAGCCCCGGTCTTACCCTACAACCTAAGGAGCAGGTCCGGTAGGGCCCCTGGTTCTTCCAATTTGGTATCCAGAGACTCAGGTTCGATAATGTCTTCATCAACGCCCTCGCCGCCGCTGCCCATCGTCACCACCGCAGATGACCACCGCCGGGGCCCCCACGCTGCCGGTCCCGATAAGCGACCTTCATACATTACTCATACTAATCGGGGGAATTAGTGCCTCCATGTTGGAGGATGATTGGGGAGGTGAATCTCCCCACGGGAAGAAAAGGACCACCCCTGAAGACTTGGAAACGGAGGTTTCCAAACAAGGGAAGAAACCTTCACCAGGGGGCCCTGCCTCGGAGGGCATCCTTACTGCAAAGCGCCCACAAGGGGGCCAGCCGTCAACCGAGCCGTAGGTGAACAAAGGCACTTTAGTAAACATGCCCTACTCCTTTCCTGAGAATAACAACCGAGACATATGTTTTGCAGTCCGGCTCGTAGCCCTTCTCAACAATGTTCGTCCTCGGGGGATCTTCTTCCGGAGATGATGGAGAGCGAAACGCCCCCTCCTGCTTCCCCGCCTCATGAGGCGGACCACCCGGAGGTGTCTTCCTGGAGGATTTCTCCTGATCCGCAAAGGCCAGAAGGTAACTCTTCGACCACCCGAAGTCCGAAGATCTCGGCTCCTAAGGAGACCGACAAAAAAAGCCCAGGATTGTCCGGTGCACCGCCAGAGACATTGATGGTTCTTCTGGAGCAAGCGGCTATCTCAGAGGCACATCGTACCTTAATGGGTACGGTGGTTGAGAGGATTTCATCTGCAAAAAGCGGGTTGAATGAAGCCTTCACGAGCCTGCTAAGAGGCTTTGAGGTACGTGAAGTAATGATATATATTTTTGGCTGTACCGCACACACAATGTGTACTTTCTATAGATAGTAGCACCTGAGACTCTGGTTGCCGTCCAGAAGAGGCAAACAGAGGATCATAGTCTCAGGTAATGATAGCACTGCTTTTGCGTGCAGGCGGCTGCAGATTCGGCTGTTGACTGGACTGCTGAATTTGCCGAATTGAGGCGGCAACTAGACTTGGCCGATGCGAACATCACGCGTGTAAACAAGCGGCTTGACAAGGCATAGGGTATGTATATTAGGGTGATCAGCAAATATTTAGAAGATCATGATGCTAGTATTAATAGTATGCTGTGATTGGAGATGTCGTGGCCACCCTGCGGGCAGAACTTGCCCGGGCCAAGGAGCAAGCCAGGAGAAGTGATGTGGCTGCCCTGAAGGCAGTCGAAGAGTTAAAAGCCGAACAGGCTGCTCATCGCCAAAGTGAGGGTAAAATAGCCGATATGTCAATTGAGCTACAAAATGCCGCCAACCATTATGAGCTTCTCGAAAGGGAAAACAAAATGAAAACGGCTGACCTAGAGAAGGCCTTGGAAGCAGCAAAGGAAACTCGCTCTGAAATCAGAGCGGCGTGGGAGGAGCTTCTGCAAGCCGGTGATATCGCGGCTGGAAAGCCCTTTTTATTGCGAACGAAGTTCGGTGATCCGAAGTACGAACCTCTTGATCAACTGTGGAGTTCTGCAGACGCATACTTGGATTTAGCAAAGAGTGATGCTAATGCGATGGGGTATTACAAAGATCGGGAAGATCATGAGGTGGAAAGATTGTTCTGGTCGCATTTCAGTGCTCCAAAGCGTCCGCTGATGTTGAATGAGCGAATGGACGAGTTGGCCGAGCTCCATAGGTTATCTGGTCTTGCCATGAAGGCTGTGGTGGATCATTTGTGGCCGAAGGAACCGAGCCCGGATAGTTATTTTAGTTTGGTGCAACGATTTCTTCATGCTATGCCGCATACCGACGTTGTCAAGAGGTCGGCGTGCATAGAGGGTGCGCAGATGGCTCTTGCCCGTGTTAAGGCATACTGGGCGAAAATGGAGGCCACCGATATTGCAACCAGGGGTCCGCCCGAGGGTCAGGACTCGCCCGAGCACTATTTTGAAGAGGTCCTAGAAGGTGCCCGTTTAATAGAGGCTCAGTGCTAAAAGAATACCATGTTCCAGTGACATGTATCATGATTGTAGAAACAATGCTTTTGATAATAAAGGCAATATTTATACTTTTTCCCGTAAAGTATTGTAGTGCCTCCTGTGCCGCCGTTTATGTATGTATGTATATAACCTGAAAGTTTGCAGTCGTCGGCTTCAGCCCGCACACATATAATGCGGGGGTGTTCGGTAAAGCGCGTTGAAAGAACATGCGGTTCCCCATGTTTGGTTTTGGTAATTGATGACAATCTCTATGGACTAATGGTTGCCTTGAGTTATATTTGAAGGTTTTGTCCATAGGCTTTTCTTGGATCACATGTGTTGGTTTCAAGGAGAGTTTGTGTCGACCAAGGTGCTAGTCAAGGAATTACCTAAAATATTGGTCTTGTTAGAGGTTGATCAAGACTAAGTCACAGAGTGAATCAAGTTGATCAACACACAAAGTGTAGAAGATGTATCGAGATGGATCAAGTGATCCCATGGTATAGTAAGCATTGTCAATTATGCTTTGTGTACTAACCCATGGTCTTCATGAGAGTTATTTGTGGGGTTAGGATGCGGTGTGCAAGTTCAAGTGGTGCATCACAAAGAGATCAAGTGGTTGAAGCTTGCCGTCCATTGTGGTGACAATGGACTTGTGAAGATGAGCCGAAGTGTGGCTCACCCATAGTGGTCTATGGGGGAGCAATCATCTAGTCTTCATCGCGCCAACGCAATCAAGAAAGGTGGTCCAACTTGAGGGAGTCAATATCGTCATCATCTAGCTCAAGTGGACTTTGTGCAAGGCAAAGGTTTGCCCTTGATAGGTTTTCTATTTTATCGGTCTCATGGTGGTAGTTGGGAGACCGGGTTTTAGGATCGATTGTCGTACTATCAAGGGGGGCTCTCGATGAGTTGCTTGATCATATCGTTCGTAGAGAGCTCAAACCATTGCATCCTTGCATCATCTTTATTGGTTCTTGTTTGGTTCTTCTCCTTGAGAGATTTGGAGCTTATGGTCATTTTATGACAAGCTCGAGTTCATTGAAAACGGAGTTCAATTGCATATTCTATGATGTTTTCGATGTTGGAGGTTCTGCCGGTTCTTCTCTGTTGGAGGTTTCTCTACTCTTTTTGTTGGAGGTTCTGCCGGTTCTTCGTTGTTTTGATGGTACTCGTTGTCTTGTATCCAACAAGCTTGAGTTTGCTCAATTCGGAGCTCATTTGCAGAAGTTATGGCAGTTCTGGTTTTATTGTTTCTCTCTGTTGTCTTCTCTGCAAAATGCTGGACTCCTAGTGTTGCTGATCTGGGGCATGCGGTAGTACTGCTCTCCGGAGCGGTAGTACCGCAGTCCCCTGCGGTAGTACTGCAGGTGCTCACGGTAGTACCGCTCTGTGGGAGCGGTAGTACAGTGGCCTCAGGCCAGGCGCAGCTGCTCGAGCGGTAGTAGGGGCGGATGTAATTTTTTACATCCGCGCCCTACGCGGTAGTACCGCGTCGCGGGAGCGGTAGTACCGTGGGCTCTGGCCAGGCACAACAGCATGAGCGGAAGTAGGGGCGGATGTAATTTTTTACACCCACGCCCTACGCGGTAGTACCGCTCCACGTGTGCGGTAGTACTGTGCCGGATTTTTGCGCAGGTCCTCCCTCAGCGGAAGTAGGTACGGAAGTAATTTTTACTTCTGTGCTTTCTCTGCGCCTAGTGTTGCCTGCCTTACGGTACTACCGTAGGGGCGCACGGTAGTACCGCTCTGGCGGTTCTACCGCCCGTTGCCCTGTGCAACATGCCTTCATCTGGCAAGTGCCGCACAAGCGATAGTACCGCAACCTGCAGTGGTAGTACCGCAGCCAACCGCTGTAGTACCGCAGCTCGGTGCGGTAGTACCGCGTCGTGCGGGCTGAGTGAGGGGATAATGGTTGGATTTCCCCCCTCCTATAAAAGGGGGTCTTCTTCCCCATTGAGACTTATCCTTTGAGCTCGTGTTCTTGCCCCATTGTTGACCTTCTCCGAGCTTTCTATCTCTCTATCCGTCCATGGATTCTTACTAGTTTTTGAGGGAAAAGAGAGAGGAGATCTAGATCCACGTTTCCACCAATCACTTTCTCCTCTATGTGAGGGGAACCCCTTGGATCTAGATCTTGGAGTTCTTGGTGTTCTCCTTCTTGTTATTCCTCTCATTTTCCTCCCTAGCATTAGTTGCTTCAGTAGGATTTGGGAGAGAAGCACTTGGGCACTCCGTGTGCCCTTGCCATTGCATTTGGTGCATCGGTTTGAGTTCTCCACGGTGATACGTGGAAGTTTCAAGTTGAGAAGCTTATTACTCTTGGGTGCTTGGTGCCCTTGAGCTTGTTCCTCTTGGGTGCTTTGGCGCCCTAGACGGTTGGTGGTGTTTGGAGCTCAATCATTGTGGTGTAAAGCTCCGGGCAAGCGTCGGGGTCTCCAATTAGGCTGTGGAGATCGCCCCGAGCAATTTGACGGGTACCGGTGACCGCCCCCAAGGGTTGCCAAAGTGTACGGGTTCGGTGACCGCCCCAAGGGTCCCTTAGTGGAATCACGGCATCTTGCATTGTGCGAGGGCGTGAGGAGATTACGGTGGCCCTAGTGGCTTCTTGGGGAGCATTGTGCCTCCACACCGATCCAAACGGAGATTAGCATCCGCAAGGGTGTGAAGTTCGGGATACATCATTGTCTCCACGTGCCTCGGATATCTCTTACCCGAGCCCTTTAATTATGCACTTTACTTTGTGATAGCCATATTGTTCTTTGTCATATATCTTGCTATCACATTGTTTCTTATCTTGCTTAGCATAAGTTGTTGGTGCACATAGGTGAGCATAGTTGTTTTAGGTTTTGTGCTTGACAAATTAACCGCTAGGTTTATTCCGCATTTGTTCAAGCATAAACCATAATTATTTTAAAGCGCCTATTCACCCCCACCCCCTCTAGGCGACATCCACGATCTTTCACGCGTAAACACACTTGATCCAACGTCTTGGTCCGTTAAGGAGCTGATAGCGCGGCGAACAAGGCAATCAGACTATATTGCTTTAACACTTTCACTTAGCCATAGGAGTTTGACGGTGGGGCTACTATATAGCCCCTGGTATGTCCGCGCTCATCAGAATATGGTGTGTGCACATACGTGACCAGGAAACTGGTCCTTCGTTAATGCGGAGGAATCGCGAAGATTCCGCAGGGTCATCGAGTGGTTGACCAGTCTCTCGCTTTATCATGACAGTCAGTTTTTGGCTTTCTCTACTGAGGTGCTCATCCAGATGAACCAGGGCACAATCGCAGTATTTCTCCCGGTGCCGCCTTAGCCGATGGAGCGGAATGCAAGGTAGCAAAACACGGGAGCCGGGCAAACCCAACTATTGACCAAAGACATGATTCGGAGCTGATGCATATAAGGCCAAACTCGCGACGCCGAACACTACCGAAGGTATTCGGACTTTGCAACATATACTGGGTTGCGTACCGCCCTCGATAATGATCCCTGAATTTCCAGATACGTGCATGAATTCGGCGTGACGAAGAGCAGCTGTGGTGAGGGCATAAATCCCAAAAACACATTGGGTGTTGCCCTTGTGATGTCTTCTTTAAAGCGGCAAATAATAATTTTGCCAATAATGCCGGTATCCCTCTTGGTCATTTTAAGTACCAGGAGGGTATGAGCCAACAAGAGACATTAAAAAAGGTTTACACACGGTCTTAATCTAAAAAGAAACCTTGGAACGGGTCCCTACTGCACGTTTGCGCCTTTGTCTCCGTTGTGCCGCATCCTGGAAGGGTGTAGCACGGTAATCATCTATAAAAAGAAGGAAAAACTCAGGTGAAATAATCTTGTGTGACCATGTACAACGTTTGTTAAACTTAATGAACCGGCGAAATTCGATTTCTTGAGTGTAAACAGGATCCAGCCGAACTATGGATTCTTTTCGTGCGGGTAGCCCCTAGCACCACATATGGGGGCATAGCCGTTAGTCAAGCTTAGGTTTATCTGAGCTGCTACAAATAGTGGTGCGCCGAACACGTCTAGCCGTGTCCGTGATCCCGACGACCGATCAGATACTTGGGTTGGAGAGGCCGGTCAGTGGTTCGGATGCTAGAGCCGCCACATATTCTTTCGCATGCAGGGAACGCTTTGTGTATCCACTAATTGTAATGACGCCACGTGGACTGGGCATCTTGATTTTAAGATAAGCGTAATGAGGAATTGCGTTGAAACGAGCGAATGTCATTCTTCCGAGTAGTGCATGATAGCCGCTTCGGAATGGAGCGATGTCGAAGATTAGTTCTTCGCTTCGGAAGTTGTCGGGAGAACCGAACACAACTTCTAAAGTTAGAGAGCCCGTGCAACTGGCCTCTACGCCTGGTATTACTCATTTAAAGGTAGCATTGCTTTGGATGATTCTTGACGGGTCTATCCCCATCTTGCGGACAGTGTCCTGCTATATCAGATTGAGACTACTGCCGCCGTCCATGAGGACTCAGGTGAGATGGTATCGATTAATTATTATGTCGAGCACCAAGGCAGCCGAACCTCCATGCCGAATACTGGTCAGATGATCCCTGCGATTGAAAGTGATCGGGCAGGCCAACCATGGGTTGGATTTGGGGGCGACGGGTTCTACAGCGTAAATCATGTTCACTGTTTTGACCTCTGGTGGAAATTTTTCTGTCCCCTAGTGTTCGGCTGGCGAGGTCCATCCTCATCTTCACTTGGAGGCTCTCTCCCCTTGTGTTCGGCATTTAGCTTGCCGGCCTGCTTGAAAACCCATCATTCTCTATTGGTGTGATTCCCAGGTTTCTTGGGGTGCCATGAATCTGACATGATCTGTCTAAAATTTTGTTTAGGCTGGACGGTCCATCTCTGTTGCCTTTAAATTGCTTTTTCCATTGACCAGGTCGAGAGCCCCTGAATCCGTTGTTATCCGCCGTGTTGTCTGGGCTTTCTTCATTCTTTCAACGCTTGTTTTTATTGCGTCGCGGTTTCCCATTATCGTCCCTAATTTCGGATGTGCTTGGGTCGCTGGTGCCGCTACGGGCCAACCAACTATCCTCGGCCATGCAAAAGCGGGTCATAAGGCTTGTTAGGGCTGCCATTGTCCTCGGCTTTTCCTGACCAAGGTGTCTGGCGAGCCATTCGTCCCGGATACTGTGTTTGAAAGCCGCTCAGGCTATGGCATCCGAGCAGCCGACGATTTGATTCTTCTTGGTGAGAAATATGTTCCAAAGCTTACGGGCTGACTCTCTGGGCTGGTGGATTATGTGACTTCAATCGTCTGCATCTGGTGGTCGGACGTATGTCCCTTGAAAATTAGCCCTCAAAGCGTCCTCAAGTTCCTCCCAACTTCAAATGGAATTTTCGGGGAGGCTTTTCAACTAGTGTCGAGCTGGTCCTTTCAACTTGAGGTGTAGGTATTTGATGGCGTGGAGATCGTCTCCGTGTGCCATGTGAATGTGAATAATAAAGTCCTTAATCCAGACTGCAGGGTCTGATGTTTCGTCGTATGCCTCGATGTTCACGGGTTTGAACCCCTCTGGAAATTCATGGTCCAGCACCTCGTCGGTGAAGCACAGGGGGTGTGCGGCACCCCTGTATATGGATGTATCGTGGCGTGGGTCCGACGGCTGTAGTGTTCGATGTTGATTCTGAGCTGGTAGTTGATCAGTATAGACAGTTTGTTGTCGTGATCTTGCGTAGGAACACATTTCCTAGATCCATAAATGGACCTAGCCATACCAGCTCTCTTGTCAAGGTGCTCACCTAGATCGTGTGCTGACTTGTCTGCGGCATCATCAGCCGCTCTGTCTCGGCCACGGTGTGGTCGGTCTGGCCGATCGGCTGTATTGTTTTTCGGCAGGATGGGCTCTACAGCCTCGTCGTCGAATTTGGGCAGCAGCTTGCGCTTTGGGTAGCTCTTTGTGTGGCGATCGCCACCGTGTTCTTCGTTAGTGTCAAGCACTTTGTTTCACCTGTGGTTGAGCGTATCCTGCGCGTCCTTAAGCCTTTTCTTGTGCTTCTTCAAGCTCCTCACGGTGGTGATAACCCTTCTTTGGAGGTTCTCTTGTTCCAAGTGCTTCTCCGGTATGGTGCGTGCATTGTCGTCCGGACTGTTCTCCTCTCCGGAGACAGGTTTATAAGTTTTGTCTTCGGCATCACCGTGATCGTAACGTGGCCCCAGACTATGTTCGCCGTCCCCTGGCTCACCCTGCTCTACCGCTGGGTCTACGGGGTCGTCGTTATCCTTAGAGTCATCCGCGGTATTATTCTTTCTTGTGCCATTATTGTTGTTTTTGTTGTGGCGGGCTTTGGAGCGGCGTTGCTGACGTTGGCGCTTTGATTTCTTTGCAAGGGGATTATCCTCCATTGCATCATCGCCATTGCTTTCTTTGGGTGTGTCCACCATATATATATCATATGATGAGGTGGATGTCCAGCGCCCTGTGGGCGGTGGTTCCTGTTCTTCTACGGCATCGTTATCCATACCATCGATGTCTTCGGAGTCGAGATCGAACGTGTCAGTTAAGTCATCGACAGTGGCTATTAAGTGGGTGTTGGGTCGGTAACGAATTCCTTCGTCGTCCGCTTCCCCCTCGAGCCGGACATAGTCTGGCCAAGAGTCTCCTGATAGGGGGAGAGATTTTGAGCTTAGCACGTCGCCCAAGGGCGAGTGCTGAAAGATATCCGCGGAGCTAAACTCCATTATCGGTGCCCAATTAGACTCGATGGGCATGGATGCGCGTGGTTCGGAGCCTATGACCGGAGACGAGTCCGAGGGTACGATGACACAGACCTCATTGGAGGCGAAGTCTGTGCTTGAATCTATCGCCAATGAGTATGCGGCCTCCATTGTGGGGTCTATCCACCCGTCCCCGGGTGGCACGATCTGCTCCAGGTTTAGAGCCGGGGCAGCTGCAGGTGTGATCTCCTAGACACAGTCCGATGGCAGATCTAGGTCATGCTCATCATGACTGTACAGCGCACCTGTCATGGGCTCAAATCCGCCGAAGATCAAGTCTCCGCGGATGTCGGCAGTGTAGTTCAGGCTTCCAAACCTGACCTGATGGCCAGGGGCGTAGCTATCGATCTTCACTAGACAGCCAAGCGAATTGGCCCGCAGTGCGAAGCCACCGAATACGAAGATCTGTCCGGGAAGGGAAACCTCACCCTGGATCGCATCATTGTGGATGATTGAAGGTGCCATCAAGCCTTACCGTGATGACACAGTGGAACTCTCAATGAAAGCACCAATGTCGGTGTCAAAACCGGCGGATCTCGGGTAGGGGGTCCCGAACTATGCGTCTAAGGCTAATGGTAATACGAGGCGGGGGACACAATGTTAACCCAGGATCGGGCCCTCACTATGGTGGTAATTCCCTACTACCTGCTTGATTGATCTTGATGATATGAGTATTACAATAGTTGATCTACCACGAGATCATAGACGCTACACCCTAGAAGCTAGCCTATGATTATTATTGTTGTTGTCCTACGGACTAAACCCTCCATTTTATATAGACACCGGAGGGGGTTAGGGTTACACCGAGTCGGTTACAGAGGAGGAGATCTACCAACAGTCCGGCATGGGACGAAGTCTTCAATCTTGTATCTTCATGGTCCAATAGTCCGGCATAAGCATATAGTCCGGCTGTCCGAGGACCCCCTAATCCAGGACTCCCTCACCAACCATAAAGGCTTCAAAAGCGAACAAGAAGTAGAAGCTAGTTACTTGAAGTTTACCTTAGCGCAAGAGAGGACTCATAACCGCCGCCTCATGTACTGCATAGTTCCGCTCTTACTCATAGTGATAGCTCTTCTCGTGTATATCACTGTTTAGATGGATGACGATGTAGTTACAAGTATTGGAGACTTGTATTGCTATTTTTGAGATGATGACGAGAGACCACTTTGTGTTGGATGATGATTATGATGATGACATGATTTGATGAGACTATTTGTATGTGTATGCTATGATTACATTTGTATGTGTATGATATGCTAGAGATTATTGTATAAAGCTTGTGCAAATACAAAACAAATATGCAAAAAAAATCAGAAACTAATAAAAGTAGCAGTAGCGACGGGAGTAAAGTTAGCAGCAAGGCCCACTTATTAGTAGCGCGACTTACTGTAGAGCGCTACAGATATTAGCAGCAGCGCATCTCGATAAAGCTTGCTACTGCTACCCATGTATAGCAGTAGCGCGAGTCAACACGTGCTACTGCTACAAGTTAGTTGTAGCGCCGTATCAGTAGCGCGGGTCCCAGCTCTACCAATACACCTAAGACCCACGCTACTACTTGGCTTTTCCCTAGTAGTGGAGGGTTGTTGGTGATGATGTTGGCTTCAATTTCCCCCTCCCGGAGGGAAGTTCCCCCGGAAGAATCGCTCCGCCGAAGGGGAAAAGTGCTCCTGCCAAGTTCCGCCTCGAGACGACGGCGCTCCATCCCGAAAGTCCTCTCCTTAATTTTTTTTTCGAGGTCAAAAGACCTTATATACCAGAAGATGGGCACCAGAGGTGGGCCAGATAGCCAATACCGACTAGGGCGCGCCCTGGCGCCTAGTGGGCACTTGGGTGGCCCCCTCTGGTATTTCTTTATTCCAATTTCTTTTTATTCCAAAATAATTCTCCGTGAAAGTTCAGCTCATTTTGGAGATGTGCATAATAGGTATCTCTGACACAGCTTTTTCAGGTCAAGTATTCCAGCTGCCGGCATTCTCCCTCTTTGTTGTGTAAACCTTGCATATTATGGGAGGAAAGACATTAGAATTACTCCATGAAGTGATATATTGCATAAATACGCTGTAAATAATAGTAGGAAAACATGATGTAAAATGGACGTCTCATTAAGATAACACCAAGACTTCCTCCACATGGATATTTAGAGATAGAGCAGCGGAAATAGTAAAGCATGTAGTTGTGCGAAAAGTGAAGGGTAGAAATGGAAATTCAAACGCAATGAAGACACGGTGAATTTTGGCATGGTTCCGATAAGTGGTGCTATCATGCGTCCACGTTGATGGAGACTTTAATCCACAAAGGGTAATTATTGGGCAAGTCCACGGAGGGCTCCACCCAGGAAGGCTCCACGAAGAAGCACCCTTTCCTATGCCACCATGTCTTACGTACACGAAGGACTAGCCGCACTTGGGTAGATCTTCACGAAGTAGGCAATCTCCTTACCCTTACAAACTTCTTGGTTCAACTCCATGATCTTAGAGGCTCCCAAGTCACACCTATCCAATCTAGGAGACACCAATCTCCACAAGGTAATAGATGGTGTTTTCGTTGATGAACTCATTGCTATTGTGCTTCAAACGACAGTATCCCCAACACTCAAACACTCTCTCACAGATTTGGCTTTGGTGGATGAGAGGACTGAATGCAAAGCAACTTGGGAAAGGCTAGAAATCATGGTTCAAATGGTTGGATTGGAATCTCTTGATCTCAACACATGAGTAGGTGGTTCTCTTCCCAGATAATGGGTAGTGGAAGTTGTGGTTCGTTCTGATGGCTTTCACTCTGAGTAAGTGTTGGTGGAAGGGGTATAAATAGGCAACACCAAAAATCAAACTGTTACAAGCCTTTGATCAAACTCGGTGACACCAACATCAAAATCTCAGTGAGACCGACTAGTGTAAAAGACTTAACCGTTAGGCTCTTCGGTGTGACTGAACAGAACATCTGGTAAGACCGAAGTGCAATGCCTGGGGCAAGACCTCGTTTTGGTAATTCCGATTGGTTCATCTCGGTTATTTCCGAAATGAAGCAACTTCATCACAGAAACTTGGACAAAGCCATGTCCGTGAGACTGAGATCCATTTCGGCTATACCGAAGTGTTAGGTTTGGCATGTGGCAGTGTATGGATCATCTCGGTCGGTCTGGATGGAGACTTTTTTTGTGGGGCCGGGATGGACATTTTGGATAGGAATGAAGTGGATAAGTAATTGAGGATTTTGGAGCAATACCACTGAGCACTTGAGAAATTGAGTCATGATCAAAACCTCACCCCGTTTTAATAGTATCGGCTTTCCTATGGACTCAATTAGATCTTGGATCACTTAACCAAAAATGTAGTGTGTTGGAGCTTTTAAAATCTTTGTCCTTAGCCTTTTTAAGGGTCCACATCCTCATGTCTTTGCCATGCCACTGATGGACTTATCTGAAACATACTAGATGAAAGTGTTAGTCCAACTAAATGTATGTTGACATTGATTACCAAAACCACCAAGGGATCGAATGTGCTTTCGATAGGTCATGTTACATTTTTTCCGTATTCACTTTTTCGCACCATAGGGAATGTTGCAGAAATTTTTGCATTGAAAATCATGTGCAGAAACACCCCCACTGTTGTCAATGAATGTTGTAGAAGCACAACCGTCGTTCTCCATCCGCATTTGCAACACTACCAATGTTGCAAACAGCCACATCAAAAGGTGTTGTTGCAAAAAAGGCATATGTAAGTTTGAGCCAGGATGCCATGGTCATGTCCATGGAGAAGCTCAAGCTGAGGGAGGGCCCTCTGCATGGTGTATGTGCGCACTCCAGCCAAGGCCCCACTCCGTAGCGCATGTACACGCGCTCCATCTAGCCATGGCTTCTGCAGGTGTGTACTAAATGTGAACAAGAAAGAATATATGGTAAGACTGGGGAGGGAAGGAAATAAGGTTCATCGGTCCACATAGATACGGGTAGCATCACTAGTAGAAAAGGGGGCAATGTTCCAGGCCGGTCCAGCCCATTAGTCCCGGTTCAATCCAGAACCAGGACCAATGGGGGCATTGGACCCGATTCTTGAGCCCCGGGTGCCGGCCGGGCCACGTGGGCCATTGGTCCCGGTTCGTCTGGACCTTTTGGTCCCGGTTGGCGGGACGAATCGGGACCAATGTGCCTTGCTCCTGGCCCACCACCATTGGTCCCGGTTGGGGGAATGAACCGGGACCAAAGGCTTCCCTTTAGTCCCGGTTCATGCCATGAACCGGGACCAATTAATTGCCTATATATACCCCGCGAGCAGAGCACTCTCACAGCTCTGTTTTTCGTGGCCGGTGAGGAGAGAGCTTTGTGTTTCTCTAGCTCACCTCCTATGCACACGAGGTGTTCGATGGAATGCCCGAGCCACACTACTTAAGCTTTCTCCTCTCCAAGCTCCACCTCCAAGCTCCATTTTTCTCAATATTTGTCTAGGTTTAGCGGTCCGTCACGTCCTGTCCCCGTCTTCACCGCCGTCGATCGCCCGCGTTGCCGGCACCACCGTGGTGAGCCTCTTGTTCTTATCTTCTTTACGAAAGGAAAAAAATAGTACTTGTATGTTTATATAGATACTTGTATAATTTTCTTACTTTTATTATTGCATCTTATATAGTGCGATGGCTTTGGTATCTGCCCCCATCGGCCCTTGTCCTGTCTATGATTCAGATGTGGTATATATTATCTTTTCATAACTATTGGTTCATTTATTGTTTATGACAATTATGCCGACCAACGTGACATAGATTTTATTTATCTAGGAGGTTGTTGAACGGAAATTCCAACCGACCCTATTGTCGAGAGGTTAAATTTAGTTGAAGAAAAAAACAATTTGTTGAAGGAAAAAATTAGAAAAATTGAGGAGGAGAAGATGATATTGTAGTTGCATGTTGCGGATGTCGTCGATGATCACAAGATCAAGATGGATGCAATGCGCTTGAAGATTAGAAAGATTAGAAAATATGCCATTCATACCGAGGCTTGGTATCATTATGCCATTGGATCAGTTGTTACATTGGTTGCGATTATGATCGCATTTGTTTTCGCATTGAAATGTTTTACATAGTTTCAGTGTATGGTTTAATTAATTTAGATGCTCTCTGAGCTTTATGTTGTTAGATGAGAACTATGTATGTACTTTGGTTTTAATGTGATGATGAACTTCTATTAATTTGGTCACTTAATTATATAATGCACGCAGATGAACCGGCAATGGATGTACGGTTCAAGACACACCTCCGAGTACATTAAGGGCGTGCATGATTTTCTCGAAGTGGCTGAGGCAAACAAGCAGAATGGTTTTATGTGTTGTCCATGCCCTGTATGTGGGAATCTGAAGTCTTACTCGACCGGAAAATCCTCCACACCCACCGCTTTACAAGGGTTTCATGCCACACTATAATGTTTGGACGAGGCACGGAGAAATAGGGGTTATGATGGAAGATGGCGAAGAAGAAGAGTACGATGACAACTATGTGCCCCCTGAATACGGTGATGCTCCTGAAGATCAAGAGGAACCAGACGATGTGCACGATGATGCTGCAACGGGCGAAGCTGCTGAAGATCAAGAGGACCAGACGATGTGCCCGATGATGATGATCTCCGCCGGGTCATTGTCGATGCAAGGACGCAATGCGAAAGTCAAAAGGAGAAGCTGAAGTTCGATCGCATGCTAGAGGACCACAAAAAAGGGTTGTACCCCAATTGCGAAGGTGGCAACACAAAGCTGGGTACCGTACTGGAATTGTTGCAGTGGAAGGCAGAGAATGCTGTGCCTGACAAAGGATTTGAGAAGCTACTTAAAATATTGAAGAAGAAGCTTCCAAAGGATAACGAATTGCCCGACAGTACATACGCAGCAAAGAAGGTCGTATGCCCTCTAGGATTGGAGGTGCAGAAGATACATGCATGCCCTAATGATCGCATCCTCTACCATGTGTGTACAAGGATCTGAACGCATGCCCGGTATGCGGTGCATTACAAGATAAGATCGCACGAGATGACCCTGGTGATGTTGACGGCGAGCACCCTGGAAGAGGGTTCCTGCGATGGTGATGTGGTATGCTCCTATAATACCACGGTTGAAACGTCTGCTCGTAAAGCGGAGAGCATGCCAAGTTGATGCGATGGCACAGTGAGGACCGTAAGAAAGGCGGGAAGTTGAGAGCACCCACGACGGGTCATGATGGAGAAAAATCGAGAGAAAGTACTGGGATGAGTTTGCAAGTGAGCCAAGGAACGTATGGTTTTCTTTAAGCGCGGACGACATTAATCCTTTCGTGGAGCAGAGCGGCAATCACAGCACCTGGCCCGTCACTCTATGTATGTATAACCTTCCTCCTTGGATGTGCATGAAGCGAAAGTTCATTATGATCACAGTTCTCATCCAAGGCCCTAAGCTACCCGGCAATGACATTGATGTGTACCTAAGGCCATTAGTTGAAGAACTTTTAGAGCTGTGGAATGGAAACGGTGTATGTACGTGGGATGAGCACAAACAGGAGGAATTTAACCTAAAGGCGTTGCTGTTCGTGACCATCAACGATTGGCCCGCTCTCGAACCTTTCGTGACAGACAAACAAGGGATACCACGCATGCACGCACTGTTTACTTGACACCAATAGTATATACCGCAAGCTGCGGGAAGAATGTGTACAGGGCCATCGTCGATTTCTTCCGACCAACCATCAATGTCGAAAGAAAGGCAAGCATTTCAAAAGCGAGGCAGATCACCGGAAGAAGCTCGCAATGCGTGCCGGTGATCACGCATACTTGCTATGGTCAATGAGTTACACGTAATCTTTGGAAAGGGTCCCGGCGGACTAGCTGTTCCGAGTGACTTTGGGGACACGCACCCATGTGGAAGAAGAAATCTATATTTTGGGACCTACCCTCTTTGGAAAGACCTAGAGGTCCGCTCTTGATCGACGTGATGCACGTGACGAAGAACCTTTGCGTGAACCTGCTAGGCTTCTTGGGCGTGTATGGGAAGACAAAAGATACGGCTAAGGCACGGGAGGACACCGCAACGCGTTTGCACGAAAAAGACGGCATGCCTCCAAAGCGGTATGAAGGTCCCGCCATTATGCTCTTACCAAAGAAGAGAAGGAAATCTTCTTTGAATGCCTGCTTAGTATGAAGGTCCCGACCGCTTCTCGTCGAATATAAAAGGAATAATAAATATGGCGTAGAAAAAGTTTGAACCTAAAGTCTCATGACTGCCATGTGATTATGACGCAATCGCTTCCGTTGCATTGAGGGGGCTTCTACCGAAAACGTCCGATTAGCCATTGTGAAGCTATGTGCATTCCTCAATGCAATATCTCGAAGGTGATCGATCCAGAAATCATACCAAGGCTAAGGAGTGATGTGGTGCAATGTCTTGTCAGTTTCGAGCTGGTGTTCCCACCATCCTTCTTCAATATCATGACGCACGTCCTAGTTCATCTAGTTGACGAGATTGTCATTCTGGGCCCCGTATTTCTACACAATATGTACCCTTTGAGAGGTTCATGGGAGTCCTAAAGAAATATGTCCGTAACCGCGCTAGGCCAGAAGGAAGCATCTCCATGGGCCATCAAACAGAGGATGTCATCGGGTTTTGTGTTGACTTCGTTCCTGGCCTTAAGAAGATAGGTCTCCCTAAATCGCGGTATGAGGGGAGACTGACTGGAAAAGGCACGCTTGGAAGGGACTCAATAATATGCAGGGACGGATATTCTTGGTCTCAAGCACACTACAGTTCTCTGAGAACTCTACCTTGGTGACCCGTATGTCGATGAACACAAGAACAGTCTGCGCTCCAAACACCCGAGCGGTCTGACGGCCGGATTACATGTTAACACATCAGGACTTTCGAAGTTGGTTGGAAGCACGTGTCGGACGTGACAACACTGTTTGTGATGAGCTGTACTTGTTATCCAGGGGACCATCTTTGACTGTAATGATTTGGAAAGGATACGAGATAAATGGGAATACATTTTACACGATTGACCAAGATCAAAAGAGCACCAACCAAAACAGTGGTGTCCGCTTTGATGCAACAACCGAGAGGGGAAATGACACATATTATGGTTACATAGTGGACATATGGGAACTTGACTACGGACATGATTTTAAGGTCGCTTTGTTTAAGTGCAAATGGGTCAATGTGTCAGGAGGCGGGGTACAGGTAGACCCACAGTACGGAATGACAACAGTGGATCTGAAAAATTTTGGGTACACTGACGAACCGTTCGTCCTAGCCAATGATGTGGCACAGGTTATCTATGTGAAGGACATGTCTACTGCATCGAGAAAGCAGAAAAGATAAGGAAGCCAATACATCATACGATGAGCCAAAGCGCCACATAGTTCTTCGGGAAAAAGGGACATCGTGGGAGTGGAGGACAAGACAGACATGTCTGAAGATTATGAAAAGTTTCATGAAATTCCTCCCTTTAAAGTCAAGGCTGACCCCAGCATCCTGATAAACGATGAAGAATATCCATGGTTACGGCGCAATAAGCAAATGACACAAGCGAATAAAAAGTGAAGACTTTCTCCCGCAACTATTATGATGATACCATGCCAACTTTGTAATGGATGAGTATGATACCATTGTCCGTTTTGTACATGCACATGCTATGTGTGGGTCAATTTATGATACCATGCCAACTTTCAACTTTTTCAGAGTTCATTTGATATGCTTTAATGTCTTATGGTTCGGCCCTCGTAATAATCAAAAATAGCAACAATAAGTATTTTGTTGTAAGTAGAAACAAAATAAAATAAATAAAGCAAGAAAGAAAACAAAAAAAGTGGAAAGTTTATAATTTTCCTAAAACTAAAAGAAAAAAGAATTAAAAATAAAGCATAAAAACAAAAGAAAATAAATAATGCACAAAACAAAACAAAAAAACTGGAAAAAAATAAAAATAGCAACAATAAGTAAAGAAAACAAAAAAACAAAAAAATGCCCCCACTAGGCCCCCACGGCCTGAATACGACTTGAATCCCTACTATGGGCCAGGATTCAGGCCCGCAGTAGGCCCAGAAGGCCCATCGGGCAAAGCGATGTAAGTAGGCCCATAAGCACGCAATAGAGAGGAGTTCGAGAGGGTGCGGCGGTGGGGCTTATAAACCACTGCGCCCCTCTCAACTAGCGAGGTGGGACTAAACTTTGGCCCGATCACGAGGCAGCACAGGCCTTTGGTCCCGGTTGGTGGCTCCCACCGGGACTAAAGGGGGGGGCATTGGTCCCGGTTGGTGCCACCAACCGGGACTAAAGGTCGCAGCTTCCCGCCCTTTGGGCTGCCGAAAAAGAGGCTTTTGGTCCCGGTTGGCGGCACCAACCGGGACTAAAGGGCGCATTAGTCCCGATTTGTGCCACCAACCGGGACCAATGCTCCTTGTATATAAGTAGCACTTCGCAGTTTTGCAGAGTTCATCGCCACCAGTTGCCCCCCGACGACGCCGAGCACATCGACGCCGCCAGGCTGCCCTCGACGCCGCCTGCCCCGCCGCCGTCGCCCGTCGCCGCGCCCGTCGTCGTCGCCGACCTCCCGAGCCCGCCCGGCCTCCCGAGCAGACGCCGTCCTCCCGAGCCAGCGCCCGCCGTCGTCGCCGCCAGCTGCCCGTCGCCGTCGCCCGCCCCTCGCGCCTCGAGCCTCGCCCATCGTCGTCGCTGCCGCCACAGCGCTGCCATCATTGAGCCGCGCACCGGCTCTGTTTTTTTCATTTTTATTAGTTTAATTTTTTGTTCAATGTATATATATGTGTATGTATGTGGCTATATATATATATGCGGCTCTGTTTTTTCATTTTATTAGTTTAATTTTGTTTTTAATATATATATATATATATATATATATATATATATATATATATATATATAATGTATATGTGTATGTATGTGGCTATGTGTATGTAATGTTCAAAAATTATTCAGAGCATGTTTTTGTTCATATATGTATTTATTTTTCATATGTGTATTTATTGTTCATGTTTTTTTTCTGTTCATAGATTTTTTGTATCTATTGGCTCTTCGTCGCTCTGTATTTATTGTATCTATTGGTGATATTAATTATTGTATAATATGCAAATGTTTGTATATTCATATGAACAATGCATTAGGCAAAACCTTTGTTTTTTCGAAATTTTCTATTTGAACATTTTTTTAAAACAAGCAATACTAAAAGAATGAGAGGAAAAGGAAAATAAGAAGAGGAAGAAAAGAGAAAAGAGGAGAGGAAGAAGAGGAGAAATAAATAAGAAGAGGAAAAAAGAAGAAAAGGAAGAGGAGAAGAAGAAAGGAATAGAGGAGAAAGAAGAAATTCTATTTTTTCTTCTTTCTCCTCTATTCCTTTCTTCTTCTCCTCTTTTTTTTTCTTCTTCTTCCTTCTTCCTTTTTCTCTTTTCTTCCTTTTCCTTCATTATTTTCCTTTCTCGAGAGAGAAGAAGAAAAAGAAGAGGAGAAGAAGATATAACCCCCTCTAGATAACTTCGACATGAGGGGCGGTCGATATATATATATATATATATATATATATATATATATATATATATATATATATATATATATATATATATATATATATATATATATACCCCTCTCGATCGTGATAACTTATACAACTGCAGCACCCCCCTTTGCCCTCTCGCTCGACCAAAACTCTCGAGGACACCAAAACCCTAGAGAGAAAACGATGTTGGTCTCCTACCCCCTCCCGCCGCGCCCCTACCCGAAAAATTAACTCTCTCGAGGCCACCCAAATTTATCAAGTTAAAAGAGCGTTATCTTCGAGGCTTCCCCAAACCCTTGAAGCGTTGTGTCGAGGCCACTAACATGATTCCTTATTGTGATTAGCTAGCTAGTTCTACGTTTGCCACTAAATATATATATATATATATATATATATATATATATCCATCTGTACCATGTTTGAATAATAATTGACATGTTGTAAATATTTGCAGAAACTATGGAGCACTCCAGAGATGAAGAAACAGAAGCGATGTTGGGGGACATAATCGCAAATGGATCAAGTGATGATATTGCGTCATTTCTCCTCTACACCGTTGATCAGCTAGATGAAGAAGAGGGCTATGTTTATGATGGTGGCTTCGACACATTAATGCCGGTACAAGATGAGGACTATGTTCATGATGTAGCGACCTGACCCAAAATCGGTCAAGTCTCTGTGTCTGTACCATCCCAAGATCATGCTGGCACTCACAGTACATTGATGAAATAATCAAAGTTCAATCACACCTGAATTTATTACACGATTCTCATATCGAGTCTTTATTACAATAGAATAAATTCGGCCGAAGGCCAACTCGTGAGAAATAAACTAAGTAAAGCTGCGGAAGCGTAGAAGAATAGCGAGTCCATCCGACTCCAAAGGGCAATCGCCAAGCACGGATCGTAGCCTCAATCCTGATCGGAATACTCCACTGCAACATAAGACGTTGCAGCCATGTAGGTCAGCATTTTGAATATGCTGGCAAGTCATGAAGAGAGAAATAATAATAAAATTACTAGCACTATATGCAATTTGGCTGTGGGGCTCTAAGTTTTTATTATTTTGCGAAAAGCCAGTTTTTCCCTACTACAGTGGACTTGCTTGCAAATACTACAAAATTGTTGGTAGTTATTGAGATGGTTCCACCAACCAATGTCTCATTCCCAAATTATTAATTCATAACCCCCCTCAATTAATTTATTAATTTTAGTGTTGAGATTTCCGAATACTTCCAAGTTCCAGAGGCTCAAATTGTCCGTAACCGGGGACACGGCTAATCGATTAGATCTTTTCCCTGCAGAGGTTTGCGCACTTTACCCGCAAGAATCGTTCCCTCCTTTTAAGTCTTCGCACTTCATGGTGTTTGAAGACGGGAAGAACGAAACAGGGTCTTAGAAGAGTTCCTCCGCCACTGCCGGTACCCATCCAATCCTACCGTTCTTCTACATCTCGTAGCACCGTCGGCCAGAGTCACAACTAGGGTTGACCAAGCGAGCCCATAATGGCTTGCAGCTGCAGTAAGCTTCGGTCAATGGGGTATACATCCGTCTCTTCGTGGCTGGGTGAAGCTTTCCGCAAGATGTCATGGCACTTCTCCATGCATCCCGCCAACCACTTTGGGTTCTCCAGGGGTGCCCGTCCGTCCTCCACCCAAAGAGTGAATTCGAAGTCCATCTTGAGCTTGAAGTTCATGGGGTTGTCCTCATCTTGACTCTCACATCTCCCTTATGAATTCACTCAACCAACCCCTCTCTGAGCATAGCAAAATAAACTACTTCGTCCCGGGTCATGGTAACAAGGGGAATTGGTTCATCCTACCTCATGATACTACTCAAGAACATAACTTCAAAATTTCACCTACTGCATGCATGGTGGGGAGGTATAACTCTAATGCAATAAAAGATAGGTATTGTAAATAACATGATCAATGACTTGCCTTGCTGACGATCTTCGTAAGCTAGGGACTCGTGGTAGCAAGCTTCGCACTCCGGAAATTCTACCGAGGCAAACAATAATCATAATAAGCATATAACATATGACCACTTAACATAATAGCATGCTAACATAACACACCAAAACAAATGAATCAAAAACCCAAAGGAAAACTCGAAGAAATCCAACTCAATGCTTTCCTACTTCAAGCAACAACTAAAAATAGTTTTACATAACACAAATTTTTCTTAACAGAACCTAAGTATGGGTTCTTGTTAACTTAACAGAAAAGAATGCATCATGCAACTAGGAGCAAAAAGAATCACTTTAAAATCTATTATAAAACTCCTATTAGGCCTAAAGCAAATTCTAGTAGAAAAAATAAAATAAAAGTTTTATTTATTATAAATAAAAGTTCATGCTCTAAAGTTGCAGAAACTAATCTAAAATAATCTATCACATAGGAAAAATAAAAGTATTTGCTAATTAAAACAATAGGAAAACAGTAGCTAGTTAAGTAATTAAGGATAACATGATTCTGGTTAAAACTATTCTTTTTATTAATCCTAAAATGCCCAAATAAATTCCTAAGGTTAGGCAATGTCAAAACAAAGTTGTGACAAAAAGAATCACTTAAAAATATTAAGTAGATTAAAAGATATGAATTTTTCAAATTTGAAACTATTCTGTTAAAACAGAAAACGAAAAATAAAGAAAAACGGGCTAATGGGCCTATATAACGCTTCGGCGTAATATAACTAAAACGGGCCCTAGGGTTTAAACCGAATCGGCCTGTTTTAATAAAAACCTAACTAAACCGATCTAACCGGAAATAAAACCGGGTCTTTAAAATAGACCGTACCCCTTCGGGGGGATCTAATCCTAACCGTCGAAAATAGATCGGACGGCGGGGAGGTGCTCCGGTGACTTACTGGACGGCGACGGCGACGGCGGCTCGGGCGGCGAGTGCTCCGGCGACTCCGGTGGTCGGGGGCGTCGGCGGAGACCTCCGGCGGGTGCGGACAGGTGAGGGGAGTGGTTTGGTGGAGTCGGGCGAGGTCGAGGTGGCCGGAGTGGGTCGGGAAGAGGCTAATGGCGGCGGCGGCGCTCGGGTGCTCCGGCGAGCGTTGCAGCGAGGGAGAGAGGGTCGGGTGAGGGGCGAGGGGGGGGAACGGGGTCGGGGGGTATATATAGGCGGGCGGCCTCGACTTGGACGAGGGGCAACGCGGCGAGGGGATCGCGGCGAATCCCGGATCCTGCGGGATCCGGCGAGCGGCGGCGTGGCGGTTGGCGTGGGCGAGGGGAAGGTGACGGGGTGGGGGCCACCCGTCAGTGAGAGGGAGGGGGAGCGCGTCGGGTCGGTCGGCCGAGGCGAGAGGATTTCGGGCGGGGGCTCGGTCGGCTCGGCGTGGGCCGGTTGGGTGGCGCGGCTGGGCCGCCTGGCTGGCGCGCCTGGTGGGCCTCGGCCGGCGCCCAGGGTTTTTTCTGTTTTCCTTTTTTTTTGAAAATAAAAAGAGAGAAAATATATATAGAATATAAATATTTTATATAGGACATATATATATATATAACAAAAAATGATCACGGGAATATTCCCTATCATTTGAACATTTTTCCAGGGGCAAAATCCAAACTTTATAAAAAATCATTTTTCTAAATTCCAAATAGAACTCAAATTTGAATTCAAAAACTTTTGGCAATGTTTTTCCTCTGATTTTTTTTTTGGAGTGTCATGTTTACTCCTCTCATACTTTTTCTCAAGTATTTATCAGGCATAGTTTTTGAAATGATTCCCACTGCCAAAATTTGAATTCAAATTCCAACAACTCAAAAACCTCTGAAACTTCAAATGCCACTCAAATTCAAACAGAATGCATAGATGCTTAGCTATAATTGTAAAACATTCCAAATAGGAAATTTGGGATGTTACAAACCTACCCACCTTAAGATGAATCTCGCCCTCGAGATTCGGGTTGGCTAGCAAATAGGTGCGGGTGGTCTCGAAAGAGGTCTTCTTCTTGCTCCCAGGTGGCTTCTTCTTCGGAGTGATGACTCCACAACACCTTGCAAAACTTGATGATCTTGCTGCGGGTGACTCTGTTCGCAGTCTCGAGAATTCAGACGTGTTTCTCCTTATAAGTCAGATCACTGTCGAGCTATATGGCCTCTAGGGGCACTGTGTCTCTCAGCGGAATATCGGCCATGTCAGCATGACATTTCTTCAGCTGAGAAACATGGAAGACGTCATGAACTCCGGACAATCCTTTCGGCAATTCCAACTTGTAAGAAACTTCTCCACGACGTTCGAGGATTTTGTAGGGGCCAATGAATCGGGGTGCTAACTTTCCTTTGACACCAAACCTCTTGATTCCACGGTAAGGACACACGAAGATATGCTCGGTCTCCCACTTCGTAAGTTACTTCCTTGTGTTTCTTGTCGGCATAACTCTTACATCTCATTGTGCTATCTTGAGCCTATCTCGAATCAGCTTGACTTTCTCTTCGGAATCTCTGATAAGATCGGAACCGAAAAGTGTTCGATCTCCAACACCATCCCACAGCAATGGTGTTCTGCACCTCCTTCTGTATAGAGCTTCGAAAGGGGCCATCTTCAGACTGGACTGATAACTGTTGTTGTATGAAAACTCTACGTATAGCAAATTATCATCCCAGCTAGATCCATAGTCTAGCACACAAGCTCTTAACATGTCCTCCAGAATCTGGTTGACTCTCTCGGTCTGTCCATCTGTCTGCGGATGAAAAGCTGTACTGAACTCCAGCCTCGTACCCAAAGTTTCATGCAACTGATTCCAAAACTTTGAGGTAAACTGTCTTCCTCTATCTGACACGATACTCCTCGGAACTCCATGCAGACATACGATCCTGGTCATGTATATCTTGGCCAACTTAGGACTGGTATAGGTAGTCTTCACGGGAATGAAGTGAGCTACCTTGGTCAAACGATCAACCACTACCCAGATGGAATCATAACTTTGAGCAGGTTACGGGTAATCTGTGATAAAATCCATTCCAAGTTTTTCCCATTTCCAATCGGGAATCGGCAAAGGTTGAAGTAACCCTGCTGGTTTCTGATGTTCTGCCTTTACTCGTTGACAAACATCGCACACTGCTACGTACTCGGCAATATCCTTCTTCATACCGGTCCACCAGAAACTTTCCTTCAAATCCAGATACATATTGGTGTTACCGGGGTGAATCGAGTACGGTGAATCATGAGCCTCCTGAAGAATTAGCTTCCTGAGTCCGGGATCATTGGGTACATAAATACGATCGTCGAACCATATAGCTCTGTATTCATCCTTACGAAATCCTTTAGCTTTTCCTTCATTCATCTTTTTCTTTATCTCATCAATTTCCTTGTCCGACTTCTGGGCTTCATGAATTCTGTCGGCCAAAGTGGACTGAACTTCCAGAGTTGCAATATATCCTCTCGGAACTATCTCGATTCGGAGATCTACGAGGTCATCGACTAACTCACAGGGTAATCCTCCTGCTATAAGAGTATTCACATAACTCTTACGGCTCAAAGCATCTGCTACAACATTAGCCTTACGGGTGGTAATGCAATCTCATGTCATAGTCCTTGATTAACTCTAGCCATCTCCTCTGCACGAGGTTCAACTCTTCTGCGTGAAAATATACTTCAAGCTCTTGTGCTCTGTGTAAACATCACAACGGTTTCCGATGAGGAAATGTCTCCAGGTCTTGAGTGCATGCACTACGGCTGCTAACTCCAAATCATGTGTGGCATAATTCATCTCGTGAGGTCGTAGGCTATGCGGAGGTATAAGCTACAACTTTTCCCTCCTGCATGAGTACTCCTCCGAGTCCCTGACGAGAAGCGTCACAATATACCTGGTAATCCTTGTGTATGTCCGGCAAAATCAGCACTGGGGCTGTAACCAAACGTTTCTTCAATTCTTGAAAACTGGCTTCACAATCCTCGATCCAAATGTACTTGGCTTCTTTCTTCAATAGCTCAGTCATGGGCTTGGCAATCTTCGAGAAGTTCTCAATAAACCTCCGATAATATCCTGCGAGTCCGAGAAAGCTGCGGATCTCCTTGACTGAGGTGGGCGACTGCCAATCGGTGGTGATTCAACCTTGGCGGGGTCAACTGCTATTCCTTCTCCTGAAATAACATGTCCGAGGAATCCAACTTCCTTCAGCCAAAATTCACATTTGCTGAACTTGGCATACAATTGATGTTCTCGAAGTTTCTCCAGAACTAGACACAAATGTTCCTTATGCTCTTCCTCGCTCTTGGAGAAAATCAGTATATCATCGATGAACACCATGACAAACTTGTCCAGATATTCCATAAATACCTTGTTCATCAAATTCATGAAGTATGCAGGTGCATTAGTCAATCCAAATGACATGACGGTATACTCATATAAACCATACCTGGTGGTGAATGCTGTTTTGGGTATATCCTTTTCACGGATCTTCAACTGATGATACCCTGATCGAAGATCAATCTTGGAGAATAACTTGGCTCCAACTAGCTGATCAAATAAGTCATTAATCATCGGCAGAGGGTACTTGTTCTTGATGGTCACGTCGTTCAACGAACAATAGTCCACAACCATTCTCAGTGTTCCATCCTTCTTCTCTACCAAAAGAACTGGGGCTCCCCAAGGTGACGAGCTTGGCCGAATATATCCTTTCTCCAATAGCTCATTAATTTGGTTCTTGATCTCTTTCAAATCGTTTGGCGGCATCCGATAGGGTCTCTTGGATATTGGGGATGTGCCGGGCAATAACTCAATCAGAAATTCAATGTCTCTGTCCGGTGGCATTCCTAGTAATTCCTCCGGAAACACATCGGGAAAATCTTGCACTACTGGCACTTCCTCCTGAACAACTCCCGTGAGGGAATTCACCTGATTCTTCATTTGGCTACGTCTGGATACATACTTGATCCTCTTACGCTCCGGGGTGGTGAGCAGAATAGACTTCTTGAACGCAGTCTATGTTTCCTTCAAACTTCGTCAACCAATCCATGCCTAGGATTACATCCAAGGTCTGGGTTTCCAATACTATGAGGTCTGCGGGAAATTTATGGTTCCCGATGTTGAGGGTTGCATGACAGCCTAAACCTGCCATCATTTCTCCTCCTGCGGAACTGACGCGAAGGGGGCTTCTAAGGGTTTTAGTGGGCAACCCGTACTTTTCCACAACTACCCTTGATATGAATGAATGCGTTGCACGAGAATCAAAGAGTACCAATCTTGAGCGTGAATTCAATAAAACTTACCAACCACGATGTCCGGCTGATCATAGGCGTCCTCCACGTCAATGTGGTTCACTGAGCACGAGGGAAAGGGTTGGGCTTCTTATTTGAGCTTCCATTGCCGTTTCCATTCCTCTGCTTGGCCTCCGGGCAGTCGGTGGCATAGTGCCCTGTTTTACGGCACTTGAAACAGGTGATGTGACTCAGATCCTTCGGAGCCGGGGCAGGACGATGCTGGTTTCCATTACCGTTTCCATTGCCATTGCCATTGCCTGACTTGTTGTCCTGGTTGCGGTTGTTCCCATTTACTCCATGGTTATGTCCTCCATGGTTGTGATGGGTATGCCCTCCTGAGTATGGGGCATAACGGGGCTTCTGCTGAGCTCCAGAGTTGTACTTCCCCTGACTGTACTTCCGCTTGCGGCTATCAATTTGCTGCTGCTTGCCTTCAAGTATGGTGGCCTTGTCTACCAGCTCCTGGTAGTTGGTGAAGGTAACCACCATAAGCTGCATACCCAGCTCGTCATTGAGTCCCTCAAGAAACTTCTCCTGCTTTGCGGCATCTGTGGCCACATCATCCGGGGCATAGCGAGCTAACTTGCTGAACTCATCCACGTCTTGCCCACAGACGGTTCCCCTGGCGTAAGTTGCGGAACTCACGCTTCTTGAGACTCATGGCTCCGGCTGAAACATGAGCGGTGCGGAAAGCTTCTTTGGAACTGATCCCACGTGATGGTGCCGATGGGATAAGTGGCGGTGTAGTTCTCCCACCAAGAAGCTGCAGGTCCATCAAGTTGATGTGCGGCAAAGCGCACCTTTTCTCGCATCGGTGCATCCAACATGATTAACTCTCTTCCGACCTTGCGGAGCCAATCATCGCCACAATCGGCTCAAGCTGCTAGAGAACACCGGCGGATTCAGCCTTAGGAATCGAGTCAAGTTGTCAACAGGGGTGGTGGCGGTGGATTGTTGTTGTTGTTGTTGTGGTGGTTACGAATGAGCATACGCATGAGGGCATTCTCACTGGATCATTTGGGTGAGCTCCGGCGGAAGTTGAGACCGGGGTCACGTCTCGGAGGCATCTGGTGTTTTGGAGTGGATGAGAAAATTAGAATAGAACAATGGTCTAATGAGAAATAACACTACCCATACGAATGCACAATCATAATCACACCAATCATTTATTTATTCCACTCAAACATGGTTCAATCTCGATTACAAAATGCTCACGACTAATCGAAAATAACGACCTAACTGATCGACAAAAAAAGTAAAATAACATGGTGGTCGACTAAATGTCTTCATCAATAATCCTTGCGTCCTCACAGTGCGATGTCCTCCGGTGTGGCATCCTGCATTGCGGCGCCTCCTCTTGCGGCTTTCTCCAGTGGAGCTCCCTTCATAATCCTGATCATTGCTCACGAGAGGTCCGTCATCTCCACTCGGAAAAAGGTCCTCTCCCAAGTCCATCTTTTCCTCCAATGCGGCAACCTTCATCTTCAGATCGTCGACTCTCTCCATGAAGTCCGCGATTTCTTCCTCATGGTCAAGGAAGTCTGCGTGTGCCTTCTCCTCCAGTTCCAGTTCACAGAACAACAGCCTCCTGTGTACCTTCGAGTTACGGCGAGTCTGGATCTCCCGTTTCCTGAGGAGACACTCAAAGTCTTGGACATACGAGAGAATGGAGTCGTCCTCTATGGTACGGATGATATCTCCATTCCTTGCTCTGCGAGAAACCATCGCGAGGTCTGATGGATTGAGCTCGGCCCTGTACTCTTCTCGGAGATGTCCAAGTGCACGATAAATCGCCATGTCTCTTCCGAGGATCCAGTTGAAGTCGGTAAACTCAAAGTCAATAGGCTCTGTATGTCCTCCGAAGGTTCTCCCTGGAATGTGCACCTCGATCCTGTAGCGGGTATCCGTCGGAAGTGCATTGGTAGGCTTCCCGGTGATCGAGGGCAGGGCAATCTTCAGCATCTTCACGATCTGGACCAGCTTCCTGCCGAAGGGCATCGTCTCATCTGGCTGGCAAAACTCCGGTAGCAAAACTGGGGTGAACTTCGTGACCATCTAGAATGTTGAAAATCGGAGAGAAGTCGAAATGAACAGGGAGAATTCCGGAATGATAAGGATATAAAATAAATAGTCTCTTCCTATGGCTTTCCGATCCTAGGGGTTACGTCCTACGGTCAGCGTGTGCTCTGATACCATCTCTGTAGCGACCTGACCCAAAATCGGTCAAGTCTGTGTCTGTACCATCCCAAGATCATGCTGGCACTCACAGTACATTGATGAAATAATCAAAGTTCAATCACACCTGGATTTATTACACGATCGTAGCCTCAATCCTGATCGGAATACTCCTCTGCAACATAAGACGTTGCAGCCGTGTAGGTCAGCATTTTGAATATGCTGGCAAGTCATGAAGAGAGAAGTAATAATAAAATTACTAGCACTATATGCAATTTGGCTGTGGGGCTCTAAGTTTTTATTATTTTGCAAAAAGCCAGTTTTTCCCTACTACAGTGGACTTGCTTGCAAATACTACAAAATTGTTGGTAGTTATTGAGATGGTTCCACCAACCAATGTCTCATTCCCAAATTATTAATTCATAACCCCCCTCAATTAATTTATTAATTTTAGTGTTGAGATTTCCGAATACTTCCAAGTTCGGAGGCTCAAATTGTCCAGAATCGGGGACACGGCTAATCGATTAGATCTTTTCCCTGCAGAGGTTTGCGCACTTTACCCGCAAGAATCGTTCCCTCCTTTTAAGTCTTTGCACTTCATGGTGTTTGAAGGCGGGACGAGCAAACAGGGTCTTGAAGAGTTCCTCCGCCACTGCCGGTACCCATCCAATCCTACCGTTCTTCTACATCTCGTAGCACCGTCCGGCCGAGTCACAACTAGGGTTGACCAAGCGAGCCCATAATGGCTTGCGGCTGCACAGGTAAGCTTCCGGTCAATGGGGTATACATCCATCTCTTCGTGGCTGGGTGAAGCTTTCCGCAAGATGTCATGGCACTTCTCCATGCATCCCGGCCAACCACTGGGTTCTCCAGGGTGCCCGTCAACCGTCCTCCACCCAGTAGTGAATTTCGAAGTCCATCTTGAGCTTGAAGTTCATGGGGTTGTCATCATCTTGACTCTCACATCTCCCTTATGAATTCACTCAACCAACCCGTCTCTGAGCATAGCAAAATAAACTACTTCGTCCCGGGTCATGGTAACAAGGGGAATTGGTTCATCCTACCTCATGATACTACTCAAGAACATAACTTCAAAATTTCACCTACTGCATGCATGGTGGGGAGGTATAAATCTAATGCAATAAAACATAGGTATTGTAAAGAACATGATCAATGACTTGCCTTGCTGACGATCTTCGTAAGCTAGGGACTCGTGGTAGCAAGCTTCGCACTCCGTAAATTCTACTGAGGAAAACAATAATCATAATAAGCATATAATATATGACCACTTAACATAATAGCATGCTAACATAACACACCAAAACAAACGAATCAAAACCCAAAGGAAAACTCGAAGAAATCCAACTCAATGCTTTCCTACTTCAAGCAACAACTAAAAATAGTTTTACATAACACAAATTTTTCTTAACAGAACCTAAATATGGGTTTTTGTTAACTTAACAGAAAAGAATGCATCATGCAACTAGGAGCAAAAAGAATCACTTTAAAATCTATTATAAAACTCCTATTACGCCTAAAGCAAATTCTAGTAGAAAAAATAAAATAAAAGTTTTATTTATTATAAATAAAAGTTCATGCTCTAAATTTGCAGAAACTAATCTAAAATAATCTATCACATAGGAAAAATAAAATTATTTGCTAATTAAAACAATAGGAAAACAGTAGCTAGTTAAATAATTAAGGATAACATGATTCTGGTTAAAACTATTCTTTTTATTAATCCTAAAATGCCCAAATAAATTCCTACGGTTAGGCAATGTCAAAACAAAGTTGTGACAAAAGAATTACTAAAAAATAATTTTCCTAACTCTTTTTATGGCAGAATTACTATTCTGTCTAAATCTAAAATAAAGCAATTTTAAATAATTTTAACATGGCTAATTATATTTTCTACAAAAACTATAAGAAATTTACAAACCAACAAAAAAGAATCACTTAAAAATATTAAGTAGATTAAAAGATATGAATTTTTCAAATCTGAAACTATTCTATTAAAACAGAAAACGAAAAATAAAGAAAAACGGGCTAATGGGCCTATATAACGCTTCGGCGTAATATAACTAAAACGGGCCCTAGGATTTAAACCGAATCGGCCGGTTTTAATAAAAACCTAACTAAACCGATCTAACCGGAAATAAAACCGGGTCTTTAAAATAGACCGTACCCCTTCGGGGGGATCTAATCCTAACCGTCGAAAATAGATCGGACGGCGGGGAGGTGCTCCGGTGACTTACTGGACGGCGACGGCGACGGCGGCTCGGGCGGCGAGTGCTCCGGCGACTCCGGTGGTCGGGGGCGTCGGCGGAGACCTCCGGCGGGTGCGGACGGGCGAGGGGAGTGGTTTGGTGGAGTCGGGCGAGGTCGAGGTGGCCGGAGTGGGTCGGGAAGAGGCTAATGGCGGCGGGCGGCGCTGGTGCCCGTGAAGGCTGCAAATGAGGGAGAGAGGGTCGGGTGAGGCGAGGGGGAACGGGTCGGGGGTTATTTATAGGCGGGCGGCCTCGACTTGGACGAGGGGCAACGCAGCGAGGGGATCGCGGCGAATCCCAGATCTGGGATCCGTGGCGGCGTGGCGGTTGGCGTGGGCGAGGGAAAGGTGACGGGGTGGGGGCCACCCGTCAGTGAGAGGGAGGGGGAGCGCGTCGGGTCGGTCGGCCGAGGCGAGTGGATTTCGGGCGGGGCTCGGTCGGCTCGGCGTGGGCCGGTGGGTGGCGCGGCCGCCGCTTAGTCGGCGCTGGTGGGCCTCGGCCGGCGCCCAGGGGTTTTTTCTTTTTTCCTTTTTTTTGAAAATAAAAAGAGAGAAAATATATATAGAATATAAATATTTTATATAGGACAGATATATATCAAAATGATCAGGGGAATATTCCCTATCATTTGAACATTTTTCCAGGGGCAAAATCCAAACTTTATAAAAAAATCATTTTTCTAAAATTCCAAATAGAACTCAAATTTGAATTCAAAACTTTTGGCAATGATTTCCTCTGATATTTTTTTTTGGAGTGTCATGTTTACTCCTCTCATACTTTTTCTCAAGTATTTATCAAGCATAGTTTTTGAAATGATTCCCACTGCCAAAATTTGAATTCAAATTCCAACAACTCAAAAACCTCTGAAACTTCAAATGCCACTCAAATTCAAACAGAATGCATAGATGCTTAGCTATAATTGTAAAACATTCCAAATAGGAAATTTGGGATGTTACACATGATGGCTCCGGTGACACAATGGAGGTACAAGACGAAGGAGACCGTGCTGACTGCTCCGGTCACCGAACCGAGTCCGGCCAGGTATATATATATATATTAGTTAAGCCCGTGCTGACTAGTTAATTGATGCATCCATTGTTTTGGTATATGTACACATATTACTGTCGTCTTTCTTCCTTATAATTTCTAGCCCTCCAGATCGAGCACAACTTCGGTAAGGAGACGAGGCCCGAAGAAAAAGTTGAGCTCGGATGAAAAGTTTAATATCATAGAAATCGCGCCCGACGGCGAACCGATTGAACCCATCCAGACAAGGAAGGCATTTTCTGCTCAGTGCGGGGTTCTTGTTAGGGACAGGATCCCGATCAGCATCCAGCAATGGTATAAGCCTGCTAAGGATGAAGACGTTGAGGTGTCTTATGTCAATGATATGCAGAAATAAGATCTTTGGACTGAGTTGAAGGAAAATTTCACCCTACCGCCAGAGGAGGATCCGGAGAAGCCAGTTAAAGAGCAATTAATCAAGTCTTGTGCTCTTAAGAATATGGCAGGCCTAATGAGGAGGTGGAGGAAAGAGATGAACCAGTTTGTCAAGGAAAAAAAGACACCAGAATTCATCGGCAAATATGAGAAGATCAAAGATCACTGGCCTGCATTTGTGGCCCACAAGACATTGGAAAAGAGTAAGAAGATGTCGGAGACAAACAAGAAAAATGTTGCGAAGAAGAAGCTTCACCATCGCACGGGGTCAGGTGGCTACCTCAAAGCCCGGCCTAAGTGGTCCAAGGCTGAGCATGATCTGCTTGAAAAAGGGATCGAACCAGAGACAATGCGCTGGCCAGACCGTTGCGGACTTGGTTCTTGAACTGGCGGAACCTTGGACCTGTAACAGGAAGTGTCGATTTCTGACGAGCAACTGCAAATACCAGTCAAGAACCTTGACACTATATCGATGCAGCGGCGAGGGACGTTCCTTCCAAGCAGGGAGAAGGGCGAGCTCACAATAGCCCTTAGGAATCCGAGCACCACAGGACGGACACGAGGCACGCCAGGCTCCATTCCGTGGAAGGTTGGTTTTCGGACGCAGGGGGTTACAAAACCCACGAGAGGAGGAAGAAACTAGAGCAGGACCAAATGCAGGCGCTGCTTGGAAGGGTAATGGGGCTAGAGGATCGAGAAGAGGAACGAGAAGCAGCAGATCGCAACAAACGACATGCCGAAGCTTCCCCCGAAGCTACCCCGCCATCTCAGCGGAGAAGCGGCGTGGCTTCCACCGAGCTGCTTCAGCCGGAGCATGTCTTGACGGCTCCTGCCAGCTATCCCGTGGATGGTATCACGGAGTCTCAAAATTGCCACATGATGGCGCGATGGATGAATTTGAAGGTCAAGGCGGCTGTTGGCCAAGTTTATCCTAGTGGGCCCGGCACAACTTATCACTGCCAGCCGGTTCCAAAAGGATATGCTAAGGTGATGGTGGATGAAATAACGGAGGGATTTGAGGACCTCGTGCTTGACCACCCTACCGCTGAAGGGGAGACTAGGCTGGGTTCTGCTCTGAAGACTCCATGCCTATGGAAGAAGGAGCTCATCAACCTTACAGGCTGGGCGCCTCCACCTCCTCCTCCTGCTCCGTGAGTCAGGGCACTCCGCCTCCTCCACCGCCTCCTCCTCCCGTGAGTGGCGATCAGAACGCAGCGTGGCGGCACTCCGCCTCCTTCTCCGCCTGCGCCGGCGCTCCCGAGTAGCCAGCAGCATCCTCCTTCTCCGCCTCGCCAGCAAGTGCGGAAGAGACCCGCCGCCGCCCCGGCTGCTCCGGCGCGTCGTACTCCTTCCCCTCCGCCTCGTAAGCAAGCACGAAAGAAGACAGACGCCGCAGCCGCTCCATCTGCTCCGGCGTCTAGCAGCACAACCAGAGGCGGGAGGGAATACAAATACGGTCCATCATCTCTCAAGCCTCTAGAGAAGTTACCGTACGAGAGGTCTGAGGAGGAAAACGATACGATTGTGCAGGCCCACGGGAAGGAGTTATTTGAAGGGGTGAAAGCAAAGAGACATCCACCTCCGGAGGAGAAGGTAGATCCGGTGAAAGCAAAGCGCACTATCGATGCCCTGAGGAAACCACCAAAGTCTCCGCCGAGAACCAACTATGAGCGCATTCTTGAGCAGACATATCTCCAAGCCCGGTGATCGGGAACTACTGTCGGTGCTAAAAGGTCAAAACAACGAGCAAAGGGAAAAAAATTGCCCAGCTCGGCGAACAAGCACAACAATCGTGCCCCGCTCAATGTGTCTAATGCTCGGGGCGGTGGCGGTTATGGCAATCTTAGCGATTACACCTTTGACGATGCACTTCCTGATTTCTTGAAGGTGTACGGACACAGATACGAGTACGGGAAGCCTCTCGTCAAAGATGAAAAATCTCTAACAACAATGATGCGAAGAGTCCATAATTGGTACATGGAAACCTGCAGAGAGTCTGATGGTAAGAATGCTTTGTATCTGCATATTAAAGAGGAGCACGATCTCGTTGCAAATGATCTGTTGACTGTTCCATTTGAGTTCTTCGAGTTCTTCAATCAAAAGGACCTCGATAAATTAATGGTCTTTTGCTACTGCCTGTAAGTACTATTTCTGTCATTAAGTCTCTATATATAGCTCGGCTCTTTCATTGCATGCATGTATTTCTAATTAATTATCCTCAATATATTATGCAGATTGAAGATCGTCGAGTGCAAAAAACAAGAAATTTATGATATTGGGTTCATTAACACAAATATCATAGATGTATTTCTGGTTAAAAAGAACGTCAAAGAGGCCGAGGACAACTTGCTACGAGCGTTGATAAAAAATCAAAACAACGATATCAAACTCTTTCCTTACAACGGCCCGTGAGTGTTACTGTCGTGTGCATATTCGGTTTCCCTTATTACTCAAGCGAGGTTATAGTAATGTAATTGATGAGTTATGCATGCGTGCGCATGTACCACTATATTCTTCTGGAGATTAAGCTTGAGCGTGGACTAGTAACCGTCTTAGACTCGAGACGGAAAGATCCCAAAACCTATGCGGACATGACTGAAATGCTCAGCAAGTAAGTTCAATCGATCATAATTATCGCACCATATCGGTAACTTTTGTTCATTTCCTGATATCTCAAGTAATAATAATTATTTTCTTTGTCTTGCAGGGTTTGGAAACAGTTCACCGCAGAAGCTCCGGGACTGCCGAAGGAGCTGCGATATACTTACCCGAAAGTAAGTACTACTGGCTAGCTAGTTGCGCGCATCTCCGGCCCGTTGATTCTATATATAGCTATACTTTCATCAATGCCATTTATAATGCTTCATTATCAGTTTGATTGACCTCTATTTCTCGTAAAGTGCTTGTGGCAGGAGGAAGGGAATGATTTCTGTGGATACTACGTGTGCGAGTTCATCCACACCGCGACTTTGAAAAACAAGCGGGGCTACTCTCAAAGACAATATGAAGCGTGTAAGCAATAATATTCACAATTTCATTTTATTACACCATCATTTCTGTTGAGTTTCATTCATATATATGTATTAATTAACCCCCTTCTTCAAATTAGACGTGGCAGATGCGGAATGAACTCCTAGAACCAGATCGCATGAAAGCAATTCAAGAGGAATTGGCGGGATTCTTTCTTGACCACGTCATCAGTAAAACCGGAGAATACCATGTGGAAATTGATTTCAAATGCTAGCTAGGGGTTTGTAATTATAAGAGATCTTATACATATTGTACATGTATGTAGCCAGTAGCGTCGGATACATGATACGAAAACTTGTTGTTCGACCAACCTCTCGGAGAAGGAGATGTCGATCGATCACTTCAATCGGTATGCATGACGAACTTCTGTACTGAATGGTTCTCTCGATCACTTATGTATATATAGTACATAGCGTCCAAGCACGGACATAAGAGAGGACACTTCTCTTTATTAATTAGCTAGCTAACACAATATATGAAACACCTAATTAAATTAACCCCCCAAAACCCCCAACCTCCCCTCCTTTAAAAAAACACAAAAACCCCAGCAACTGGAATGCTGACGCGTGGATGCATTTTGGTCCCGGTTGGTGCCACCAACCGGGACCAAAGGCCCCCTGACTGGGGTGGGCGCACAGAGCCACGTGGAGGCACATTGGTCCCGGTTCTGAATTGAACCGGGACTAATGGGTGGAGGTATTAGTAACGACCCATTAGTCCCAGTTCATGAACCAGGACTAAAGGCCCTTACGAACCGGGACTAATGGGTGGTTTTCTACTAGTGCATAGAGAAGGCGGCGGACATGCGATGCGTTTTTAGTCGGCCGAATAGAATCATTTCCCTTAGAAATATGAAGAGTCAAATACTACATCAACCAGTTGCCTATAGAAAAGAAATTGTTATCCAGAGGTTATGTTATGGATTTTTCATGGGTTGGTCATGTTTGAATAGGTTACGGTTGACTTCAAGTTGTAATCGGCATGAATCGTGTATTGTTAGCTTTGAAGTCAAAAGGCTGTATCATGAACCTCTCATTCAAAAGGATGTATTATGAACCTCTCATACGTGGAACCATGCACACAAGACATGATCCGGTCATTTTACTAGTGGTGGTGCCCAGCTAGATGGATGGTACTCCTACTTCCTAGGAATTATTGAGGGCATCTGATGGTGGCCACTTGTAGAGTACTCAGTCAACATGAGGGGAAAGCGGTGGCTCACACGGCTAGATATGCATGCATGCATCAAAGTTTTCACCCACGGTATGGCGTCCGCGAAGCTCTCATGGCCTCACGCTCTCTTTGTGCAACATCTCCTATTTAAATCAATGACCACCTTTATAAGGCTCCACGGTGCAAACATCAACCTCACCAAAAGTAGCAACATCTTCGTAAAATCATTCCTCTCAGCAACCTGTTAGGCAAACAAGAGCAATGGCCCCACTCAAGAACATTGCGATGGCACTAACCCTTGTTGTCATGATGTTGGGAATCACGTCATTACCGATATCAAGTGCCGTCATCGAGAAGTCTGAGGAGGCCGCCTTGGATGAGCTGACACCCATCATCAAGACGGCCCTAGATGGGGTCATCGCTGCCGCCCCACCATCCGAAAGGTCCAAAGTAGTGGAGGCCGTTGCAAAGCAGGAACTCCTCGCTATGGCCACGATGAACAAGGCTAAGGGAGACAAGGATAGATTCGATTCACATCTAATGGCCTACAAGATAGCCGCTAAGATGGTTACCCGCGCGGCACCCGTAGATAAGTTCTCGACGATGGAAGATGGCTTCACGGAGGCTGCTCGGCCAATTCCGTAAGTTGCATCTTGTCCGTAAATAGAAGCATGCACAACGCAACCGTCTACGCCACACAACTTACTCCGACCCCCACACACACCCAATTATATTCGATTGCTTTTCATAATTTCATCGTTAGGCATGCACATCGTATGTGCATGAGTTTTTTTTTCACTTTTAGTTCTTTCCATTGGCGACTTTGTTTCCCCTGATTGAGCACTTGTAATAATCCAGATATAGCTTTGGAACCGCATGGGCTCAGCACAATATGTTTGTTCTCCCAAATAATATATCAAGAATAATTGTACTATTTGTCATTCTTATAATTGATTACTGTGCATGGTTGACTCATTCAAGTACGCTTCACCTGAAACTCTGGAGCGCTTCTTCGATGTCATATGTTATCAGCCTTGCGGCGTAGCCCCACATTACTCGTCTCTAGCAGATTTGACTAATCTTACATTCTTAAAAAGTTAATCCCCACTACAACCAGTTCAATCAACATGCAGCCCATCCACGTCATCACTAGCCGCCTCAACAATTTCCACCCATGATCAGTTCATCTCTTCACATCAGCGTGTAGCCAGCTCAGCAATTTCCGACGCAGGCCTCTTCTTTATTTTCTGATCTTCACCCACGCCCATGTTAATTGTTAGATAGGTTGCTTGGTTCTCAAGCAACCATGTACTTTGTTGAGAGCCAAGGAAGTGCATGGTTGCTTGAGAACCAAGTAGCCTATCTAACAATCTTATATTTATACTAATTAGAAGAACCAACCGAAGCTCTATGTTAATTCTTAGACAAAATAATTACTGTCCGTCTGATCTTCATGTTAATTATTTACAGCCGTTACATGAAGTATACACAGAGTCCATGCCTTTTGTCCCACACGCAGGCCTCCTTAGCAAATTGTTTTCACGTGTCATCTCAAGAAAAAATAATCTTTCACCGGGCACCAAAAGAAACAATTGATGTGTCCTCTCTATCTCCTCCTCTCGCATCCCCAGGCTGTTATAAACTACCACGCTACAAATAAGCCTTTACGATACCTTCTAAAAAAAGCTGTTCAATCTTTTGTGGCCCCAAACACTTTGCAATCCATGATGGTTGATTCAGACGCAGGGTAGGTCCTGTGATACGTCTGAATCAGAAATCCATCTCCAGTTGTGATCTCCGTTTTTTGAGGCGGATCTGTTGATGCTCTGATCTGGAAAAGGCAACGGAAGTAGTTTCATCCGTTCAAGGATACATTGGACCGTTTTCTCCAATGCTTGAACCTTCTTTCATATATTTTAACCAGAACTATTTTGTTCCCTCTGTAATCGAATCTCTAACAAGATCATGCCTAGCCATCATAGTGTCCCATAACAGTTGAGTATCCACGCTGCATGCGTGTGAGACTCCCTTGACGATCCAGATGGCCGTAAAACACACAGATGCATCAGGAGGTCAGCTATCACCAATCCATGTCGCGGTGGCCAGGCGGCCGGCCGTTGCGAGAAGTACGAGGATTAGGAAGCAATACCACGGGTGGCCCAACGCTCGACATCATGGCTATGGACGCAACCTTGACTGCTGTTCCCCCACACAGCAGCGTTGCAGAGGACACGTCCTGCTTCCGTCCAGTTTAAGAAGCTAGACATATCAGTATTTCTATACGTACATGTCGAGGTATGTACTAATGTTAAACACATACTGATACTTAGTAGTTCATAGCCGGCTTTGGCAGCCATGATATAATGCACATGGGCATCATGATGCACGTGCATGGTGTGGTTGACACTCCAGGCCGGTCCTCCTCCCCTGAAGTGGCATTTTTTCTCTGTAGTTTTGAGATGAAATTGGAGACCAACATATTACCTGCAGGCCTCACGGCTATGTCCAGTCTTTATGCATACACATCTGATGGTTTGTTAGAGTAGTACTTCGTTAAATATAGTAGCAACTCCGTCAGATCTTTTCTCTCCCCATGATAAGTGATATAGTTGAATGCTTGACTAAAGATATAATTTTATTGATTAAAAGTGAATCATGTGTTGTGTAGGCTGTAACTTCTGAATTTGTGTTCAAGATCAATATTATTTAACTGAGACAAATTGTTTTTATATCTGTACATTTGGTAGGGTACCTCTGCCCATCACTAAAATGAAAAATGGTTACGATCCTTATAGTTGGCGGATTGGTACTGTTCTTTGTTCTCCTCGATGGGTTCTCTAATATCTGTAATCTCTCTGCACAGATCCATATTTAATGTTGTGTTCATGTAGTGTTTTTCTAATTGGTTCCAACGAAGTTTGTGCGCGCCATAACGGTAATGTTCGTGACTTCCAATTCTAATGAAAATTATTTGATCAGTCCGCGCCGAATGGTCTCTTTTGGTGCTTGTGAAGATGATATCTTATTTCTTAGCTATTTTTCAGTAAAGGACTGCCGTAAATCAGTTTTCAATATCTAAGTTTAAAAAAAATGATTTTTTGTATGTTATAATTCCAATATTAAAGCGCGTGGTTTGATTTTATTATTCTTATATACATGCATGAATATAAGTACAGATGCAGTTTAACAACCACACAACTATTTCAGGCCATGTCGCGTGCCAAAATTAAATATATACATGCATGGAAGTAACTACAAATGAAGTTTAATAAGTGTGCGGTTGGGATTTAAATCTGTTTGCCATTATCTATCTTTCCGCATGCCAAAACTGCGCTGTGCTGCAATCTATCCATGTGGCAAAGTACAAACTTGCTAATAGTTTATTCATCATTTTTGTTAGCTTCTCCATAGTCTAAAATAGTTATTTATCACCCAAAAACTGCCGCAAAGCATCTATAAGTGACATTGTAGCTTATAGTAGTTTCTACTACTACAAAGTAATATGCCGCTTGCAACAACTTGTATCTGATGCTTTGGTTGTCGTACTTAGAGCTAGAGTTCAAATTAGTAGTCTTTAGATGTCAATTATAGGTTTATATTTTCAAGTGAGGACCTTAGATGCAATTTTTCTACAAATTTTAGAACTCCGATGCAGTTCACAATGTTTCCATGTCCTTTCGTGTAACTTTGCAATCAGGTTAATCTTATAAAACATAAGTTTTTGAAATGTGGAGGGAAGGTCACATATGTACGATGAGCAGGCAGATGACTTCATATTTCTGCATGTTTCTGCAGGTACACTGATAGAAGAAACACATAGTAAATATGACTAGCTCTTACCAAAGCAACATTAAATATAACTAGCTCTTTCTGCCTTAAATATATAATTAGCTCCATGTTTCTGCAGGTACACTGATAGAAGAACCACAATAGTTTTTCCTATCATATTATATCTTGCGTCACTAATCTGACCTATTTTCTAAGCATGCTCTGCATCTTTCCAAGCTATGGACCTTTTATCTCTTCCAATGCGGTGTTGACAGCTCATTGTGCTTCATAAAAACAGCTTGCGGGTGTAAGATAATGCATGAGTAATGGATCCTAGCCTGCATATTACTAACACTTATTGGACCCTTCGACTACCGTTTCTTGATTCATACCTGGCTATTGTACTGGTACACCCATGAGCATATATATGTTTGCTGAGTTCGACAATAGAGCCACTAGAAGTCAGATTGTATCTCACAAATTTTGGAGTTGACATTGTATTACCCATACTAGAAAATTTGGTTTCCTTCTGATGTGAACAAGAATTTTATGTGTATATATTACTTCTTCATTTGCAATTTTGATTTTGTAAGGTAATTTTCAAGAAGATTACAAACCTCGCACCGACTGTTGATACCATGAGGCCATGATGACCACCACCGAGATTCAGCAAAACCGTAGTCGACGAACATGCCTTCTTCGGCCATTACTTGTGTTATGACCGGGCAGACTTATGCCCGTACGAGGCCCATCGGGCAGGTTTAGTTAGGGGCTTGGCCCACAAGTTGTCTTATTTTTAGCATCGTGGTTATATATACTAGCTGTAAGACTACGTTTGAGATTAAGCAATAAGAAGAATTCTATTGCCCGGCTCCCAGAGGAGCCGGACCCTAAACCCTAGCCGCCTACCTCCCTCCCTCAACCTCGCGACAACGCCCGCGCGCCCAAAGCCGCCCCCTCGCCCCCAACTGCCCCGGTCTTCCCCTGCAACCTAAGGAGCAGGTCCGGTAGGACCCCTGGTTCTACCAATTTGGTATCCAGAGACTCAGGTTCGATAATGTCTTCATCAACGCCCTTGCCGCCGCTGCCCATCGTCACCACCGCCCCCATGACCACCGCCGGGGCCCCCACGCTGCCGGGCCCGGTCACCACCGCGGGTTCCCCACCGCCGCCAACCCCCGTCACTTCCGCACCGCCGACGACCGCCGTCTTCACGCCGGAACAGGTCACCAATACATTGCGGGATCTCGTGATGGCCGTCCAGGGACTCCATCTGAACCAGTACCACCAGTACCTGGCCGGGCCGTACGCATCACCGCCGGCTACGCCCGATTGCCTCCTACGGCCACCCCGCGCTGCCGTCACCGTCCCAGGGCACGCCTGCATCCAGCGTGCCGCTGCTGCTGCCATTCCAGGCACGGCACCCCACGCTGCCATGGCCGTCCCAGGGCACGCCGGCCTGCAACTGGCCACCGTTGCTGCCTATCCAGGCGGGGCACCCCGACGGGCCACCTCGAGCCGCGGCTCCTTTGTGGCACCTGCAGCCGCCGCCAGCTACGGCTCGCCTATGGCATCTGCAACCGCCTTCCTCCACGACAACCGTCGCGGCCGCCCACCCTCCACCACAGACGCTGCAACTGCCGGCGCCACCTCTGCCCAGCCCAGGGCCGCCCTCGCCGGCCGGCCTACCGATTCATCAGGTCCGGTTTCCACCCTCGCCGCCGCCGCTACCCGCGTGGGCGGCTGGGTCTTTACCATCACCGGTCTACACCACGGCTCCCGAACAGCCGACCCTGTTTCCGCAGTTCGGCGGGCCATCTGGAACCGCGGGTCACTACCTGGAGTACTCCGACCAGGCGCCACCCGCCTCGCTGCTCCGCACCTCCAAGCCAGCTCGACATGGCGCTCCGACCCAGACACCGCCGCACTTCGCCAAGATCGACTTCGCCACATATGACGGCACGGAGGACCCCCTCAACTGGCTCAACCAGTGCGACCAGTTCTTTCACGGGCAGCGCACCCTTGCATCGGAGCGTACCGGGCTCGCCTCTTACCACCTCCGTGGCGTAGCACAGACACGGTATTATGCTCTCGAGCAGGATGAGGGCGCCATGGCCCCTTGGGAGCGCTGCCGCGAGCTCTGCCTCCTTCGTTTGGGCCTCCGGTTTGCGGGGGGCAGCCTGACGGAGCTCGGCCGCCTTCCCTTCACCTCCATGGTGCAGGACTTCGCCGACCATTTCCAGGCCCTGGCATGCCATGCGCCAGGTGTGACGGCTCAGCAGCGGGCCGACCTCTTTGTCGGTGGCCTTCCGGATCACTTTCCGTGGACGTGGAGGTTCGCGGCCCTCGGAATCTCTAGACGGCCATGTATTACGCCCGCGCCTTCAAGGCTCACGCCCAGGCCATGCAGTCGGCCTCCCGGCTCGAGGAGGCTGACAGGCCGCCCGACCTCCCCCTGCGCCGGGCCGGCCACCTCCGGCCGCTCCGGCGACTACTACCCCAGCCACGACGTGATCCTTCCGTCGTCTCTCTCCGGCGGAGTAGATGGAGCGGCGGCGCCAGGGCCTCTTCTTTAACTATGATGAGCCCTATACGCCGAGCCAAGTCTGCCCGCGCCTCTTCTACTTGGAGATGGTCGACTTTATCGAGGAGGATGCCCTAGCCGATGGGGGCGATGCACCACCACCCCCAACGGCAGCTGAGGCCGCACCCGCGACTGCCACGGCGATGGCCCTCGTGGCCTCTCTCCACGCGCTCGCCGGCATCCACGATGAGCGGACCATGCTCTTGCCGGTGACGATCCACGGCGAGCGCTTGGTGGCCTTGGTGGATACAGGATCCACCCATAACTTCCTGCTCGAGGCTACCATGCATCGCTTAGCGTTTCAGCCGACGGGCGAGGAGCAACTTCGGGTCATGGTGGCCAACGGCGATCGCCTCCGGTGTCATGGTCTCGCACGGGACGTTCCCATCACCATCGGCTATGAACACTTCTCCATCACATGTGCGGGCATTGACTTGGGCTGTTTCGACTTCATCCCTGGCGTCATCTTTCTGCGGACCCTCGGTCCCATACTTTGGGACTTCAACGCTCTGACGATGACCTTCTGGCGGCTAGGCCGCCGCATCCGGTGGGACGGTGTTAGGGGCGCCGCACCAGCGACGCCGCAGCTTAAGCTGGCAGCGGCTACCTCCGAGGTCGAGCACCCACTACTGGATCACCTTCTACAGCAGCACGGCGACCTCTTCACCTAGCCGCGGGGCCTTCCGCCAGCCCGCGATTATGATCACTGTATCGATCTCCTGCCGGTCTCCGCACCGATGGCAGTCCGTCCTTACCGCTATCCGCAGCTGCAGAAGAACAAGTTGGAGCGGCAGTTTGCACTCATGCTCGCCGCAGGCATCATTCGGATCTCCACATCGCCGTTTACCGTGCCGGTTCTTCTCGTCCGCAAGTCAGACGGCACCTGGCGCTTTTGCATCGAATACCGCACCCTTAATGCTCTCACACTCAAGGACAAGTTTCCTATTCCGTTGGTCGATGAGCTCCTAGATGAGCTACACGGGGTGCGCTTCTTCACCAAGCTCGATCTCTGGTCGGGGTACCACCAGGTGTGCATGCACCGGGACGATATCGCCAAGACTGCGTTTCGGACTCAACACGACCACTTCGAGTTCTTGGTGATTCCCTTCGGGCTCTCCAACGCCCTGGCGACCTTCCAGGCTCTGATGAACAACATCCTCCGGCCCTACTTACGTTGATTTGTGCTTGTTTCCTTTGATGACATTATTATCTACAGCGCCTCATGGGCGGAGCACCTCCAGCACGTCGCCATCGTCTTCAACGAGCTTCAGGCGCACCATCTTCATCTTAAGCGCTCAAAGTGCTCGTTGAGGACGCCTTCAGTCGCCTACCTCGGCCACGTCATCTCCATCGATGGGGTTGCTCTGGATGCCGACAAGGTGGCGGCTGTCGTAGCCTGGCCGACGCCTCACTCATCGTGCGCTCTTCGCGGTTTTCTCGGCCTCGCGGGATACTATCGAAAGTTTATCTGGGAGTTCGGCCTCATCGCATTGCCACTCACGCGTTTGCTGCGCCGCGACGCCTTCGCATGGGACGACGAGGTGACGGCGGCATTCGAGGCCCTCAAGGGGCCCTCACGATGGGCCCCGTTCTTCAGATGCCGGACTTTGACCGCCCATTCATGGTGGACTGTGACGCCTTGGGTGCGGGGTTCGGTGTCGTGCTTCATCAGGGCGATGGCCCTCTCCCCTTCTTCAGTAGGCCTTTCGCTCCGCACCATCTTAATCTTGCGGCATATGAGCGGGAGCTCATTGGCTTGGTGCAGGCGGTGCACCATTGGTGGCCCTATCGGTGGGGACAGTCTTTCCGGATTCGCACGGACCACTACAGTCTCAAGTTCTTGCTGGACCAGAGGCTCTCGACCGTGCCGCAGCACCAGCGGATCAGCAAGCTCTTCGGCTTTGACTTCTCCGTCGAGTATCGCCCGGGTCGTCTTAATACCGTGGCCGATGCCTTGTCTCGCCGCGACGCCGACCTCGACTCCACCATCGGCGACTCCGAGGGGGCAGTGCTGTGCATCTGCTCTAGGCCGGCCTTCGGCCTCTTCACCGACATTCGCCGGGTAATGGCGACCACGACCGACGCCCTTCTTCTTCAGCAGCACCTAGGGGTCGGCGAGCTGGAGGAGCATTGGCGCTTCACCGACAGCCTGCTCCTCCATGGGCGCCGGGTCTTCATGTCAGTGCATGATGATCTCCGTCAACAGGTGCTGCTGCTGGCCCACTCGGCGGGCCATGAGAGTGTGCAGAAAACTCTCCATCGCCTCTGCGCCGACTTCTACATCCCTGGGGATCGGGCCCTGGTCCGTAACTGGGTTCGGTCTTGTGTGCCATGACAGCGCAACAAGACGGAGACACTACGGCCGGTTGGTCTGCTCCAGCCCTTGGAGGTGTAAATCGCAGTGCAGGCGGATATCTCCATGGACTTCACCGAGGACTCCCCAAGGTGGGCCGCCGTCGGTCATTCTCACGGTAGTCGACCGCTTCTCCAAGTATGCTCACTTCATTGCGCTCGGACATCCCTACACTGCTGCCTCTGTGGCCTGCGCCTTCTTTGACGGTATCGTTCATCTCCACTGGTTTCCCACTTCGATCGTCAGCGGTCGGGACCCGGTGTTCACCGGACATGTCTGGCGTGATCTCTTCCGATTGGCGGGCGTGAAACTCCGCCTGAGCACAGCATTCCATCCTTAGATGGACTGCCAGTCCGAGGTTGTCAACAAGGTGATTGCCATGTATTTGCGTTATATCACAAGTGATCGTCCTCGCGCTTGGGTGGACTGGCTCTCAAGGGCGGAGTACTGCTACAACACCTCCTACCACTCCGCTCTGCGCGCCACTCCTTTTCAGGTGGTCTATGTCCGGCTTCCCCCGCCCATCATTCTGGTGGATCCAATGACGGCTTGGACGGAGGTGTCCGGTGAGCTTCTTCGGCGCCGTGCCGATATGTTGGTCGAAGTTCAGCAATGCCTCCTTCAGGCCCAGCAGCTGGCCAAACACTACTACGACGACCACCATCGCGAGGCGAAGTACGCGGTGGGTGATTGGGTGTGGTTGTGTCTTCTTCACCGCTCTACGCAGTCACTGGAACCGCGCGTGAAGCGCAAGCTAGGCCCTTGTTATGCGGGGCCCTTTGTTGTCTTGGAGCGCATCGGAAGGTGGCTTACCGCCTTCAGCTTCCTGGCAGAGACCGCATCCATGACGTCTTCCATGTGGGGCTGCTTAAGCCTTACCGTGGGGAGGCACCTGCGGCCCGTCCCGCGCTCCCTCCGACCTTCGACGGACGCATCCTTCCGGGACAGGAGAAGGTGTTGCAGGCCCAGCTCCGTCACGGCGTGTGGAACATCCTGATTCAGTGGACTGGACTTCCGGCGTAAGATGCCACTTGGGAGCAACATGATGAGTTCCGCCAACACTACCCAGACTTACAGCTCAAGGACGAGCTGTTTGCGCAGGCGGGGAGAGATGTTATGACCGGACAGACCACTAGTACAGAACCGGGAAATAGCACCGGTTCGTAAGGCCCTTTAGTGTCGGTTCCATAACTGGCACTGAAGTGTGGGCACTAAAGGCCCCCCCCCTTTAGTACCGGTTCAGCATGAACCGGTGCTAAAGGGAAACCACGTAGCACGAGCCAGCTCCACGGTCCTGGAGCACTTTAGTACCGGTTGGGGGTTTTTTAGTTTTATGATTTCTTTTTCATTTAATTTTTGTTTCCATTTTAATTCTTTTTCGTTTGCTGGTATTTTACGATACTACACATATATATATATATATATATATATATATATATATATATGTATATAGAATATATAGTATAACCAATCATGAATATATATATAATCAATGTCTCACAAACCATCATATTAATTAATTCACACATACACATGTATAGCTATATACAATTTCTCCTACATATGCATGTTGCCTTGGAGCAGTGGCATTAGCCTAATTGGTGCCTTGAACACGATGACAATTGGAAGTGGTTTTCATGGGGTGTGGCGGGTAATAGTATTCTCCCTTGGATTTATGACCTGGTCGAGCAAAAATCCCGCTATTTCCTCTTGAAGTGCTTCTACGCTCCGTTTCTAGGAGCTTCTCCGCACCTCTCTGAACTGTTAAGAAGGAGATCAATATGCATGTGTATTAGTTGTGTGACTAGATATCGATAATGGTGTAAAAATTGTGAATAGTGTTTTGACAAGCGTACCCATTCTGTCTTTGAGATCTGCTCCTTTGGACGCCATCATGCGAATGTTCTCATAAGCGAGAATGCACACAGATCAGTCCCTGCGCTTTGCTTGAGGCCTTTACGAGAATGGAATTTGATCAGATAATAATCAATCAAGCATGATAATTAAAGAGATGGCAGCTAGCTAGCTAGCTAGTACTACTTAATTACTTACCTTGGGTCGAAACCATTTAATGATACACAAGACCCAGTGAAATCTGCATGCACACACGTTTGCATGTCTTAATTAAGCGGGCATATGTAAGCAAAAACATTTAGCTAGCTAGTAGGCAAAAACAGAGAATTTGTTGTACAAGGCGGTGTGACTCACTTTGGAAGTTGTAAGGAAGTAGTATATCTTCATTGTATTTGAGGCACTTCAAGAACTCTAGCATGCTGTCCTCTACGGCCTTTTGATGGCGTGGATTTATTTTCCATGTGTATTCATTAACGGTGTTTGGGTCAATGAACCCAATGCCAGCGTCCACCTTTTCTCATTTCATACATCTTCATCCTGCATATAATACCACAGAAAAGAATATAGTGAGGATAATTACAGGTAATGATTGATCAAAAGGATCACTACAGCTAGCTTGAGACTTAAATTACAGAAAGAAATCACTTACAGACAATAGCAACTGACGATAATTTGTATAACTGAAACAGTTCAGAATACTCAACGGACACAGCTTTCTCTTGGAAGTAATGCTCCTCCTTGACATTCACCATAAGGGACAATCGATTGGAAATCTTGGTAATGTTCATGTACCATTGATGAAATTCATACATTCTCGTTGGGAGGTTCTTGACCTTGTCTGGCTCGACCAAAGGTTGGCCCCGGACATATTTCCGCTTTATTTCATCCTCTCTAAGCACAGGCATGGGCTCGATCTCGAGGAGTTGTCCAACAGTGATTTTGAGAACTTCAGCCTACATTATATGGTCCTCCGTTATCACCACATTGCCCACCTCAGGAACATAAATTGTTTGCCCACAATAATATTAGGCGTAGCGTCTTTATCACGTGTTGTTGGCACAACAAGCGAGGGGATCGATGCGCCGCTGTTCTCCCAGTGGGGAATGGTTTTCCGCATTTTTTGACAGCTGCTTCTTGTTTGCTCGATCCAGGCTCGCCACCTTACGAGGCGTGCTCGATTTAACTTCCTGATGTGGCGCTCATAGTTTGTGTCAACAGGCTTGGGAGCTGGTGGTTGAGCCATATGAATGAAGTGGTCAATCGTTTCCTCAGGCACTTTCTCCCTTGGCGGCGGTGGCGGTTTCGGTGCAAAATGGGCTTCCACCTCGGACTTTGATATGGCTGTGATTTCCTCCTCGGACCTGCCATAAGCCCTCTGCGGAAGAGGCGTGAGGCTTGGACCATATTTATATCGCTTGCCTCCACCTGTACTTCCTGTACTACCTCGACTCGTACCGCTACGCACCATAGCTGCGGGGTGTCTCTTCTGCGATTGTTGAGGCGGCAGAGATGGCTGACGGGGCTGAGTTGGACGAGGAGGAGTGGCCGCCTGAAGCTGTGCCGGACTTGGAGGAGGAGTGGCCTGAGGTTGTGCCGGACTTGGAGGAGGAGTGGACGTTTGACGCTGTGGCGGACTTGGAGGAGGAGGAGTGGCCTAACACTTTGCCGGACTTGGAGGAGGTGGCACGACACTTTGCGGACTTGGTGGACTTGCAGGAGGCGGGAGGCTGCTGACCCGGTGGCGGACTTGACGAGGTCGGTGGCAGCGATGTCGGTGGCCTTGAAAGATGATGCAATCCTTTTCCATAGGATGATACGATGGTTGGCGTCTCAGAAAGCGCTCGTCGTCACCTCCGGGAATGTCAAGCTCTAGCTCGAATATGGGTCACCACCTCATCAACCAAGACACGAGCATAGCCCGCTGGAATCGGGTTGCAATGGAAGGTTGCCTCGGGGGGATTTGTAAAAGCAACGGCGTCCGCCACCTTCATGGATATGTTCTTCATTTTGACGTGTAGCTCGCAACTAGTGTTCTCTGTGATGTCATCCACGGGGTATCTACCCAGCATTGCGTCGTCCGGGGCGGAACCCACGCTGCGTCTCGGCATGGATGGGGCGGTGCTATCCAATGCTGGATCATTCACTAGGCATTGCATTCTTTGAGACCCCCTTTGCCGGGTAAGTGAGTCGATCTGCTCCTGCTGCCGCTGGAATTTGACTACCAATTCCGCTTGACTTGCTTCTAGGCCTTGAAGGCGTTCATAGTCCCGGTTCCTCTACTCCTCCTCCATCTTCCTCTTCTTCTCCTCCGCAATCTTCTTTCTCGCCGCGGGTTACGTAGTCGGTGTTCCGGTCTAAAACCCCTCATACCACGGAATAGCGCCCTTGCCTCGTGTTCTTCCGGGTGTTGAGGATTTCCAGACGCAGCGTAAGCTCGTCGTTCTCTCTGTTGGGCTGGAACACCCCGATCGTGCCTCTTCTATTGCAACAAGTATCACATCGTCGGCTCCTTCAGACTTGCCCTCGTCGAAACATTGCACATCTTGGGTCCAACTCCCCCATGCTCATAGAACCAAGTCCCGACCACAGGGGGCCAGCTCTTAGTAACCGGAGTGCTTTTGCATCCTCCATCTCTTTCTCGGACTTATCCCACTTAGGCATTGCCACCGCATAGCCACCTGGCCCCAGCTTATGGAACTTATCCTTTTTGGCATTCTTCTTGTTTATTCTCGACCGTTCCTTAGCTAATTCCGAATCCTTGAATTTCACGAAATCGTCCCAATGAGCACGTTGGTTCTCTAGTGTTCCCTCGAATCTGGAGTCTTCCTTCCTCCTTGACGTACTTGTCCCATTCATGATTCTTGTGGTTCTTGAATGCAACCGCCATCTTCCTAAGAGCAGCGTCCTTGACTTTCTGCACATACATACGTGAAATGATCTGGTAGGGTGAAATATTCCATGAGAGTATCCCAAAGCAGATCTTTTTTATTCTTGTCGACAAAAGTAACATCTGGACGTGGAACAACGTCCTCTTTGCCTTTTTTTTCTTTTGTCTTTTGCTGGCTCTCTCCATTCTTGAAGGGAGATCGGGAGTTGGTCCTTCACAAGAACTCCGCACTGACGAATGAACTTGTCCGCAATCTTCTTAGGCGCTAATGGTTTGCCATTAGGTCTGATCGCCTTATGATATTGTACTTTCGCCCTCCTTCAACTTTTGTTCGGGCCTCGTTTCGTCCTTTTGCACGAAGATTTTCTCGATCCGGATGGCTGAAAGAACAAAGATCGATTCGTTAATATATCTTCAAGTCATTTAAAACATGTGATGATCACGGATACCTGCTTATATAAATATATATACCTCGCGGTCTTTGTTGTTTCGGGATCAACATGTTCTTCGTCGTCATAATCGTAGTTCATGACTTCATCAATTCGATCGTCGCGATCGAATATCATATCACCCTCTCCGGTGTTGTTTAGAAATTCGAGCCGTCATAATCTTCTTCATTACGATCATCATCGGCCCGCGTATCATATCGAACATGGTCTGTTCTTCCTCTCTATTGGTATTATGCGCCATAGCTTTTATTTAACTAATTCAAAAAAAAAACAATTTAGTATTCAAATTACATCGTCTCGAATAATAGATATAATCTCGAATACTTCGTCTAGAATAATAGATATAATCTCGAATACATCGTCTCGAATAATATATAATATTGAATATTACAACGGCTAGCTAATTAAAGATCGAATACTACGGAAGAATCTAGGACACTCGCGGTTCTGCGGCGCTGGCGGTAGACACCCAAAGAGAAGGAACCCTCACGGGATCATAGCTGAAGTGAGATCCCGAAGAATCTTGCCGGTATTGGAGAACCTGCCGCCCTCTAATGCAACCATGTAGCGATGGGCGTGCTCGTCCTCCTCCTGACACGGCGATGTACCACCTCCGGTGAGGCCGTCCCTCCAAGCACCGAAACTGGCCCACGTGAACGCCACCAAAGCGAGATCGGGATCGGCAGCGGGACCCGGGGCGGGTTCCTCATCAAGCGGTCGCCCTCCAGTAGCACCTCCAGTGCCAACCAGTGAGCCCAGTCCCGGACATGGGTCGGCTGGGCGTCGTCATGAGACGAATTGACAGCGAGGATGCGGGCGGGCATCGTCGAGAACAAATACTAGCTATATGCCCATAAAAAGTAATATTTTTTTAATGATTGGATTTTGATAACTAAAATTTCTAACATTTCTACTATTTCAAAAATCTATATAGTATTTCATACTAATTAAGCATCTAACACTAAAAACAGAAAACACAACTTCTATACGTCCATTAAAAAACTGAAAAACAACATTATATAAAAAATTTCCATACTAATTATACACTAACTATATCCATCTAACATGCATTCATACATATATAATAGTGAAAAAATAATAATCTAAATAATCTAAACTAATTAAACATACAAAATACGTATATACTAATATATACATGCATTAATTCATACATATATGTGTGTGTGTGTGTGTGTGCGTTCATCATGCTTGTGTGTGTGTGTGTGTGTATGGTCTCGGGGAGGGGCGGCGCCCATGATGGCTGCCGGGGGAGAGGGAGAGGGGTTAGAGGGGGAGAGCTCACAGCCAGGCGGCGGCAATGACAGCTGACGGCAGGCGAGGGCGGTGTGACGGCAAGGCGGCGGCATGAGGATGGCCTTGTGACGGGACGGGCCAGGCGGCGGCGGAGGCAGAGGCGGACGGGGCGGTGACGGAGGCGAGGCGGCGGCAGGGGCGGCAACAGCAGCTGAGAGCGGAAACAGAGGAAGAAGCAGAGGAAATGAAATTTTTGAAGTGTTGTATATATAGAAGGCACCTTTAGTACGGTTGGAGCCACCAACCGGTACTAAAACAATTTAACCAGCCCAAGCGGTGAAGCGACCCCTTTAGTACGGGTGGTGGCACAAAAGCGGTACTAAAGGCCTTTTAGTACCGGTTGGTGGCTCCAACCGGTACTAAAACCTCAGCCTTGCCACCCCAAAGTTTAGTCCCACCTCGCCGGGCGAGGCAGCCGCACTGGTTTATAAACCCAGCAGCGGCTACCACTTGAACTCCTCTCTGTATAGCAGGCTTGTGGGCCCTAAACTCTGCTGCCCCTGGAGTCTCTTTGGGCCTTTAAGGCCCGTAATTACACACTGTGGCCTATCAGGCCTGAGGCAGCGCTAATTTTTTTTATAGTTTTTTTCTTTTCTGCTTTATTTTCTTCTATTAATTTTTGCGTAGTTTTTTGTATAGTTTTTTCTTTTCTGTTATATTTATTTTTCTTCTCTTTATTTGTGAGTAGTTTTTCATCTAGTTTGCCAAAATTCAATATTTTCAAAGTTCATTTTGTAGTGATTTTCAATTTCACGGTCATTTTGTAAACGATTGAAAAATAGCAAATATAATTTTTTTTCTTTTCTGCTTTATTTTTCCTTCTATTTATTTCTAAGTAGTTTTTTCTTTTCTGCTATATTTATTTTCTTCCATTTATTTTGAGTAGTTTTTTTATATAGTTTTTTTCTTTTCAGCTATAGTTTTTCTTTCTTTTCTGCTATTTTTTCTTTTCTGCAAAACTTGATGGTCAAAGTCTGGAGTTATAACTTTAAACAAAGAAATGTCGACGTGCAATTAGTTTTTGCCATAACAGAAGAAGTCCGGAGTTGTAATAAGTTATTAAAAATAAAAAAGAGGTGCAATGCTCGTTAATTTGCTTCAAGCCTTTCGGAATAGTGTAAACTGCACAGTACATAGCTCCGTGCAGTCTACCGTATTCCTGAAGGCTTGAAGCTAAGCAACGTGAGCATTGATCCTCTTCTTCATAAATCTCGCACTCGGGGCTTATAAACCGCTTCTAGTCCCTCTCACTTCGAGGTGGGACTAAAAACAGCTTACGCTGGTTCATCCATGAACCGGTACTAAAGGTGCTTTCGTGGGGCCCCAGCCTTACAGCAGAACCTCATTAGTACGGTTCGTGGTACGAACCGGCACTAAATGGTGATGGTGGGGCCATAGCCTGACCGGAGGCTGACACAGCCTCTTTAGGTACAAAAAATTACAAACTTTCTGTTAGTGGCCGTAGTTTTCAAATTTGAATAGTTTAAATATTGAATTATTTGAAATTAGTGTGAATTTGTTTGCACATAAAATTTCTTCGCGTTTCAAATGCCAAAACACATAACTATCCTAACTATTACAGATTCCCCTCTCGGTGCGAAACACAGAAGAAAGTGATGATAGCTAGTGAAGCCGATCACATCCCATATCTTTGGGTGTGAAACTTTTTCTTCGCGTGTGTCCCTTTGCGCCGTAACCATGGAAAATCTTCATCATTTAACGGGATGCTCGGGTCAATATTCACTGTGAATGGAGCAATTTCATCAAACTTTTCATAATCTTATGACTTGTCTGTCTTGTCATCCACTCACACGATGTTTCTCTTCCCAGAAAGAACTACGTGCCGTTTTGGCTCATCGTACGATGCATTCGCTTCCTTATCTTTTCTTTTTGTGGCTTGGTAGACATGTCCTTCACATAGAAAACCTGTGCCACATCATTGGCTAGGATGAATGGTTCGTCTGCATACGCAAGATTGTTGAGATCCACTGTTGTCATTCCGTACTGCGGGTCTTCCGTTACCCCGCTTCGTGTCATATTGACCCATTTGCACCGAAACAAAGGGACCTTTAAACCACGTCGATAGTCAAGTTCCCATATGTCTTGTATATAACCATAATATGTTTCCTTTCCGTCTTGGTTTACGCATCAAAGCGGACACCACTGTTTTGGTTGGTGCTCTTCTTATCTTGGGCGATCGTGTAAAATGTATTACCATTTATCTCGTACCCTTTGAAAGTCATTATATTGAAGATGGTAAGCGGGACAGCAAAGTACGAGGTCATCTTCAATAGAGGTGTCATGCATGGTATGTATACGCAACCAGTGGCGAAACTCTGGTTTGTTCACGTGTAATCCAGTCATCGAGACCGCTCGGGTGTTTGGAGCGTAGCAAATTCTTGTGTTCATCCATATACGGAGCCACCAAGGAGGAATTCTGTAGAACTGTGTAGTGTGCTTCAGTGAAAGAATGTCCGTCCATCCATATTATTTGTTCCCCTCCTAGCGTGCCTTTTCCATCCAGTCTGCCCTTATGCCGCGATTTAGGAACACCAATCGACTTAAGGTCATGAATAAAGTCAATACAAAACTCAATGACCTCCTCATTTTGATGGCCCTTGGAGATGCTTCCTTCTGGCCTAGCACGGTTATGAACATATTTCTTTAAGACTCCCATGAACCTCTCAAAGGGAACATATTGTGTAGAAATACAGGACCCAAAGCGTTAATCTCTTCGCATAGGTGAACTAGGGCGTGCGTCATGATGTTGAAGAAGGATGGTGGGAACACCAACTCGGCTGACAAGACATTGCACCAAATCATTACGTAACCTTGGTATGATTTCTGGATCGATTACCTTCTGAGAGATTGCATTGAGAAATGCACATAGCTTCACAATGGCTAATCGAACATTTTCCGGTAGAAGCCCCCTCAATGCAACTGGAAGCAGTTGCGTCATAATCACATGGCAGTCATGAGACTTTAGGTTCTCGAACTTTTTCTCTACCATGTTTATTATTCCCTTTATATTCGACGAAGCGACGGTACCTTAATATCGAGCAGGCATTCAAAGAAGATTTCCTTCTCTTCTTTGGTAAGGCGTAGCTTGCATGACCACGATGTATGCCGTCTTCTCCGTGCATACGTTGCTGGTCCTCCGTGCCTCGTGTGTATCTTTTGTCTTCCCATACACGGCCAAGAAGCCAAGCAGGGTCACGCAAAGATTCTTCGTCACGTGCATCACGTCGATTGCGGAGCGGACCTCTAGGTCTTTCCAATATGGCAGGTCCCAAAATATAGATTTCTTCTTCCACATGGAGTGCGCGTTTGTCGGCGTCCTTTGGAACAGGTTGTCCGCCGGGACCTTTCCAAATATCACCTTCAAATCCTTGACCATATCATGTACATCAGCACCAGTACGGTGGCGAGGCTTCGTCCGGTGATCCGCCTCACCTTTGAAATGCTTGCCTTTCTTTCTTACAGGATGTCTGCTCGAAAGAAATCGACGATGTCCCTGGTACACATTCTTCTTACAACTATTCAAATATATATTGTCGGTATCATCCAAACAGTGCGTGCATCCGCGGGATCCCTTGTTTATACATCACGAAAGGTTCTTGAGAGCAGGCGGTCATTGATGGTCACGAACAACGACGCCTTTAGGTCAAATTCTTCCCCCATGTGCTCATCCCACGCACGTACACCTGTTCCATTCCACAGTTGTAAGAGTTCTTCAAGTAATGGCCTTAGGTACACATTCTAACTAATTATCAATAGCACATGGAAATAGATTAATATGGTCTTACGAACACACTAAAATTCTCAATTAATTTTCAGTTTTGCATAAAGAAGCCTACATAGTAAATAGTACATGGACCATAGCACATACCTTGAGAAGTTCAAAAAGACTATCTTTCTGGCCTACGTTTTTGCATTGCCATGAAATTGTCAATTATGTCATCTTCATTCACCTCGGAGAAAGCATCCCTCTCAATGTATGTGACTAGGCAATCATCCAAAAGACTATCACCCATCTTATTTCTCAACTTGTTCTTGACAAAACTCATGGCAGAAAATGCTCTCTCAACATTTGCCGTTGCCACCGGGAGAATCAATACCAATTTTAAAAGCAAGTACACCAAATGATGAACTATATGTCTCCCTGTTTGGACAAGCTTAACAGAGAGATCAACAAGATTCCCAAGGCCTTGAAAATTCTCATCATTTCTCATGTCATTAATATAGTTATCAAGTTGTAGTTCAAGGTGTATCAAGTCGGCACTTGAAAAGTCTTTGGGATAAAAATCAGCAAGTCTTCGTGCCTTGTGTGCATCAAAAGAAACAAATGAGTTAAAGAGATTATGTACCAATTTTGAAAGCAATACAAAATTTAGAAGCAAGTTTGCACACCTTTTGTGCATCAAAAGCAGCAAATGAGTTGGCGGGATTCAAAGCAGACATACAAGATAGCAGCTCCATATTGATCTCATCAAACCAATTTTCAAGCTCTTGACTAATTTGATCAATGACTCCAAGAAAAACTTCTCTTCTAAAGTGATCATCATTTGTTTGGGGTCGAGCAAACCGTGTTGATCTTCCATAAGGCACATAATTATCTTCCATTATAGGAACTTGAATGCCATGCTTGTTACAAAATAGTGTGACCTTTTGCAAAAATGCATCCCACCCATTATCCCTAAGCTCTTGTATTCTACTTTTTTCAGTTCTAACAAGTGCCATTGCAGTAAGAATATCTTGGTCTCTTCTTTGCAAACAATCAGACAAATCACTTGTGTATCCAAGAATGACAAGCATCAAGTGTGCATTGAAAATAAAGTCAAATGACTCAAACACTCCAACAATAGTATGAAATTTGGGCCAATCACTTCTTTGTGAAGCATATTGTCCAAGAGTTATGAGCACATCACGGATTGTGGGATACATAGCAATAATGTTAAGAACAGTTTTGTAATGAGAGCCCCACCGAGTATCACCAGGCCTAGGTAACCCCATCTCTTGATTCAAACCACTCCCAATTTGTAAATCACCACATTCAAGTAGTTTCAGGATATTCTGAAGTCTAGCATCTCGAAGCATGTCATGACGCTTACAAGACACTCCAATAACATTCAGTAATAAAGACACTCGATCAAAAAACCACACACAATCATCATTTCCCTTGGCAACAAAGAACAAGAACTAGCTGGAGTTGATGTGCAAAACAATGAATATAATAGGCAGAAGGTGACTCTTTCATGATCAATGTTTTCAATCCTTTAATTTCTCCTCTCATATTACTAGCCCCATCATATCCTTGCCCGCGAATTTGTGTTATATTCAAACCATGATCAGTAAGTAAAGTTTCAATTGCTTCCTTAAGTGACAATGAAGTAGTGTCACTTACATGAACAACTCCAAGAAAGTGCTCAGACGGCCTCCCTACTTTATCAACAAAAGCATGCAAGCATAAAGCTAGTTATTCTTTATGTGATACATCACTAGACTCATCAGCTAGAATAGCATAGTGCTCATCACCAAGTTCATCAATAATTTGCTTTCTAGTAAGTTGTGCACAACATTGAATAATCTGATGTTGTATCTGATGAGATGTCAATTGGCGATTACTGGTGCATTCTTCAAAACATACTTATTCACCTCCTCACTATTTGCTGCAAGCCACTTCAATAGCTCAAGGAAGTTTCCTCTATTGCTAGACTCTTCACTTTCATCATGCCCACGAAATGCCAAACCTTGATGAAGAAGAAACTGCAAGCATCTAAGTGAATACTTCAACCTCATCTTGTAAAGACGCAGATCCTCACTGTTCACCTTCACAAAAAGATCATCAATAGTTGCACGAGGATTCACAAATAAGTTATATCTCTCTTGAGCTGCATTATGCACACTTGATACGCAACCAACATGCTTAAGAAGAGCATCCTCTCTATTCCAATTACTCCAACCACCATCAGTAAATGCATTAGTTCCCTTACCACTAGTTTTTTTCTCTTTGAACAAGTAACATACAAAGCAAAATGAGATTCCTTCTTGGTACTATATTCAAGCCAACTATGATTATGAAGCCACAAAGGATTGAATGAACGTTCTCTACTCCCAATTGTTCTTTTCTTAAAGTCATGTGCATAAGGTTTGAATGGCTTTTTAAGGATATATGCTCTTCGAACTGTGTCTTGATCATTGATAGGATAACTTGCAATGGGTAGTCTGTCCCTAGGATCATGTTTAAGACGACTCAAATCATAAACCGGTGGTGATGGCGGTGACACATCCTCAGTTTGCTCTATGGTCACATTTGACATAGACAATGTTGGTTCTTCAATTTGCTCTTCGATCACAACCGGCATACACACAACTTCGCGAGTCTGCTCTTCAGCCACATCCGACATATTCTCTGCTTTCTTCTTCTTCCCTATCTTCATAGCTTCTCTTTGAAAAAGAGAAACAATGTCTGCTGCCCTCTTCATTCTTCAACAAATCTGTAACAATACTACTTTCTATCAGTACTGCTTCCTATCACTAAAGCTAATTGAGGCAGAACATAGTGCAAAAAAGCAAACCCTAAATCATAAATTAGGGGTAAATCATGGATTTGGGGTATTTTTTTCAGTACCTCACCTCACTGCAGCCGGATTTGGAGGGGGCGAGGCCGCGAGGGTAGGGCCGCCAGGCAGTCGCCCGACGAGCAGCGGCAAGGGCGCAGCCAGACTCCGGCAGGCAGCAGGGCGGCAGCCGGGTGGGCTAGCTGCCAAGCAGCGTTAGGAGATGCGCCCGAGCCTGGATCGAGGGTCGGTGAGGCGTGAGGCTGGAGAAGAGGCGGGAGGTGGCGGCGGGAGCTTCCTCCGGGCGGCAGGGCGCCAGCAGAACAGCGAGGCGAGGCGGCTATCGGGGTCGAGGCGTCGAGCAGGTCTGCAGGTGCGTCGGGGCGTCGGGCTGTTTTTTTCGATGTGGACCTGGTTGTTTATTGGGTTCTTTTTTTTCTTGCCCATTTATAATCTATAGGTATATGGGCTGTCTCAGAATCCCAGGGTGGGCCGCGGCCCACCCTGGCCACCCTGTAGATCCGCCACTGCCTAGCGGTACGATTGGAGAACCTGGCTTTGATGACATTCCTGAGGAAGGTATTTCCCCTACTAGGCTCGTTGCTTCGCTTTGTTTTTTAAGGATAGGTGGGAGTAGGACCCTACAATAAAGAGCAGATAGCCCACATGAATCTCCCCTAGACTCCTGGGAGAATCCGGGACCAGAAACTGGTCACAAAACTCGGTCACATTGTATGACGCTGGCAAGACCAATTTCCCGCGCCTGTCACGCCCAGATTCTAGACACATTGCGTGATTTTACTCTGAAGAACGAAGAGGAGCTTGAAAAAGCTTGTTTTAGTCTTTTTTTCTCTTTTCTAGGCACTGAACTTCATAGACAGACTTACCAACTGATGAGCAATTTTTCGGCGAATCAAATATTTTCTGAGAGCACTAGACCTTCTCTCTTTCAGGAAATTGTTTTCTTTTCGAATGAGAAAGCCTTTGGCAAACTCCTTGCAAATCGCATTAATTAAGTGGTGGGCTATACAAGTGGCGTTTTAAAGGCCCGATACAAAAGAAAGTGTCCGACCCGACCAAGAGAGAAGACAGGGTCAAGCCGACGCCGCCCTTCCTCACCTGCCTGAATGGAATGAATATCTCCTTCGTCTAGTCGAGAACGGAAAAAGCCCGGCGGGGACAGAATTAGTTTCTTCAGATTCTGACGTAACAAACAATTTTTATGAGACATAAGAACCCCCATTTAACATTTAACCCTATATCATTTAAGGATACATAAAAAATATTTTTTACACCGACACGTGGACCAGAGGTTTAAAGCTTGGAATTGAGCTTTCTAGCTTTCTTTAGTACAATCTTTTTGCGAGAGCAACCCCG